>LR738712.1:285550503-285859966 GCA_902687465.1 Secale cereale
CCCCCCCCCCCCCCCCGAAAGTCAAACGGGACGGAGGCGTGCGGGACGAGGCGATCCGGGTCGGCGCGGGAGGCGTTTGGTTGAGATCCCGGTGGATCTGATCCCACCGGGTCTGGGTCGGGACGAAGGGGTCCGCTCGCCGGACTTGAAGGCGGTGGTGGCGGCGGCTCGCCGGAGCCGGGCCGGTGGCGAGGGGCGGCTCGGCCGGCGACGAAGGAGGAGGCGCGGGCCGGCCGGGGTGGCGAGGCGAGGCGGGAGCTCGCGGGCGTTGCGGCGACGGACATGGACGCTGGCGGAGGAGGCGGCGGCCAGCAGAGCTCGCGGCGGCGCGGGCGAAATGGCGCCAAACGGCGACGGGGTCGGGCGCGGAGTCGTACCGGCGCATTCGGCGGTTGGGCCGCGAGGACCGGTGGCGGCGCGGTGGAAGGCGGGCAGCGGCGCGCCACGTGGCAGATCCAGATTCGTCCGGGCCGGCGGACGGACATGTCCGACGCCGTCCGGACATGTCCGACGGCGAGGGAGGAGTTTTTCTAGGGTTTTTGCTAGTGAATCTCGGGGGTGGGGGCTAATTTATAGATTCTGGGAGCTAGCAAGGTCCAAATGGGGTGCGGTTTTCGCCCACACGTTCGTGATCCGATGACCGAGATGATGGGAGTGGTTGTGCTGGGTTAGTGGGCTGTTGTGGAGGGGGTCTTGGGCCAAAAGGAAGAGGTGCTTTTAGCCCACTAGGTTAACCGTTGGAGTGCCAAACGAATTCCAAACGCGACGAAACTTGACAGGAGGCCTACACGTACCAAAACAACAACGCACGAAAAGTCTCACCTCATTCGGGGAACATTACACGGCCACACACGAGAGAAGGACTCGGGGGTTCCATGGACACGTGTGTGAGTGTCGGAACTCGAAACGGACAACGGGAAGAGGCGAGCGGAACCGGGTGCAAGTGACAACATGAATGCAATGCAATGCACATGACAACATGACATGGATGAAATGCACACACGCACACGACAAAACAAAGAAACCCAAAATGAAAGAAGAGCCCAGAATGGAATTGAAGAAGTCAACGTTTCCTATATTGCCATAATTGGAAGGTGTTACATATGGGGTGTTACAAACTCTCCTCTACTACAAAAAGATCTCGCCCCGAGATATAGGACTAGAAGAAGGAAGGATACTCGGAACGGAGGTGATCTTCTCGTTCCCACGTAGCTTCTCGGTCGGTATGGTGTGACCACTTTACTTTCAAGAACTTGATGGACTTGTTGCAAGTCTTTCGCTCAGTTTCTTCGAGAATAGCAACAGGGTGCTCACGGTAAGACAAGTCTTGTTGAAGATCAATCTCCTCGAACGGAATGGTGCGTTCATGTTTCTCGAAGCACTTGCGGAGTTGAGACACGTGAAACACATCATGAACATTTCCAAAGTTCGATGGAAGCTCGAGTTGATAGGCTAGGTCGCCTCTTTTGCCAAGAATCTTGAAAGGGCCCACGTATCTCGGAGCAAGCTTTCCTTTGATACCGAATCTTTGGGTTCCTTTCATAGGATAAACATGGATATAGACATGATCTCCAATGTCGAAAGCCAAGTCACGATGCTTGCCGTCATAGTAGCTCTTTTGACGCCATTGAGCAGCTTTGAGATTCTCACGTATGACTTTGCACATTTCTTCGTCTTTTGAGATCAAATCATTGCCAAGGAGTTGGCGTTCACCAGTCTCGGACCAGTTGAGAGGGGTACGTCACTTTCTGCCATAGAGGATTTCAAAAGGAGATTTTCCGACACTTGCTTGGAAACTGTTGTTGTAAGAGAAGTCGGCAAACGGGAGACAATCTTCCCACTTCATGCCAAAAGAGGTGACACAAGCTCTCATCATGTCTTCGAGGATCTGGTTCACTATTTCGACTTGACCACTAGTCTGAGGGTGAAATGCAGTGCTGAAATGGATCTTAGTGCCCATGGCTGACTGAAAGGAGTCCCAGAACTTGGATGTGAACAAACTTCCACGGTCTAAGGAGATGACTTGAGGAATGCCATGCAACGAAACAATCCTGGAAGTGTACAACTCTGCCAACTGAGGTGCATTGATGGATTCTTTGACGGGAAGGAAGTGAGCTACTTTGGTTAGGTTGTCAATGACTACAAAGATAGCATCATTCCCCCTCTTGGACTTAGGAAACCGAGTGACGAAATCCATTTCAATGTGATCGAACTTCCACTCGGGAATATGTAGAGGTTGAAGGAGACCGGGTGGATGTTGATGCTTTGCCTTCACTCTTCTGCACACATCACATTCATTCACGAATTGGGAATCTCCCTTTTCATGCAAGTCCACCAGTATGATTGTTGGAGGTCTTGGTACATCTTGGAACTTCCGGGATGAATCGAGAGGCGGGAGTCATGTGCTTCGTTCATTATGAGCTTACTAAGATCACCCTTGGGAACCACAATTCTGTCCTCAAAGAACAAGGTGTCTTTCTCATCAACGCGATAGCACTTGTATTTGGGACTACCCTTAGAAATACCATGTTTCACTTTCTGCACCGTAGCATCACTGAGTTGGGCCTCACGGATCTGATCTTCCAAGGTAGGAGCAACTTGAAGGTTTGCAAGAAATCCTTGCGGAACAACTTGGAGGTTGAGCTTCCTGAATGATTCACAAAGCTCAGGCTGAAACGGCTTGAGAAGAAGACTGTTGCAATATGCCTTTCTGCTCAAGGCATCTGCAATGACATTGGCCTTTCCAGGTGTGTATTCAATGCTTGGATTGTACTCTTGGATAATCTCAACCCAACGAGTCTGGCGAAGGTTCAGGTTAGGCTGTGTGAAGATGTACTTCAAGCTCTTGTGATCGATGAAGATGTCCACTTTTCTGCCCAACAGAAGGTGTCTCCATGTGATCAAGGCATGTACAACTGCTGCTAGCTCGAGATCATGTGTGGGGTAATTCTTCTCATTTGGTTTCAACTACCGAGAAGTGTATGCCACAATCTTCTTGTCTTGCATGAGAACACCACCAAGTCCTTGTAAAGAAGCATCACAAAAGACTTCATAGGGCTTGGACTCATCCGGAGGATTAAGAACCGGAGCAGAAATGAGCTTCTCTTTGAGTGTTTTGAATGCCACATCACAATCAGGAGTCTAGGAGTACTTGACATTCTTCTGCAACAGGTTGGAGAGAGGTTTAGCAATCTTGGAGAAGTTCTCGATGAACCTTCTGCAATAGCTAGCGAGACCAAGGAAGCTTCGGAGTTGCTTGACATTATGCGGGGGTTCCCAGTTGACAATAGCTTCAACTTTCTCGGGGTTGACAGAAATACCCTCGGCAGAGATGATATGGCCAAGATATAAGACTTTATCCAGCCAGAATTCACATTTGGAGAACTTCGCATAGAACTTGTGTTCACGGAGTCTGTCCAGAACCAAACGGAGGTGCTTGGCATGGTCTTCTTCATTCTTGGAGAATACCAAGATGTCATCCAGATAGACGAGAACAAATTCATTGGTGTAGGGGTTGAATATGAAGTGCATCATCTTCGAGAAGGTGGGTGGAGCATTTGCGAGGCCAAAAGACATGACCGTGTATTCATAGATGTCGTAGCTTGTTCTGAATGCGGTCTTGTGAATATCCTCTTCACGGATACGAATCTGATGGTAACCCATCCGGAGATCGAGCTTTGAGAACACCTTTGCTCCTTTGAGCTGCTCGAACAATTCATTGATATTGGGGAGCGGATACTTGTTCTTTATTGTCTTCTTGTTTAATGGCCGGTAATCAACACAAAGGCGTTCCGTGCCATCCTTCTTCTTGACAAATAGAACACCACAGCCCCAAGGAGAAGTGCTAGGCCTGATTAGACCCATACGCTCTTGCTCATTGAGTTGTTTCTTCAGCTCCTTCAACTCATCAGGAAAAAGCTTGTACGGACGCCGACATGCTGGCTCGGTACCGGGCTCGAGTTCAATGACGAATTCAACTTGACGATGGGGAGGCATGCCTGGAAGCTCTTCAGGGAAAACATCTTCATATTCATTGACCACCGGAATTTGAGAAATGGCATTAATCTCGCCCTTGTCATTGAGAGAGAATGGCCTGATTGTGTTATCTCGAGAGGCGATGATAATCACGTCTTCGTCAGGATGAGTAAGCATGACTTCCTTATTTGCAAAGTCAATGTTTGCATCATGCTTGGAGAGCCAATCCATCCCAAGAATAAGATCAATGTCGGAGTTGCCGAGAATAACCGGAGAAACCAGAAAGCGGTAATCACCCATGTAAATAGATATATCCGGAGCATACAAGCTAGAATGCATCTGTTTCCTCGGAGAAGTAATTGCTAATTGCCTTGGTAAAGCCACTGTGTTCACATTATGCTTGGATATGAATGGACATGACATGAAAGAATGTGATGCACCAGAATCAAAAAAAACTTTAGCAGGTTTAAGGTTGACTGGAAGGTTACCAAGTATCACATCTGAAGAATTCTCTGCTTGAGCTGCATTCATCAGATTCACTCTTGCAACCTTGGGATTGTGCTTGACAATAGCAGTGCTGACAGGTGGAGGAGGCGGAAGGCGCCTTGGGTTGGGACACTTGTTAGCATAATGACCCTTCTGAGTGCACTTGTTGCAAACCACTTCTGAGAGAGGACAGTGATAAGGACCACTTGACTTCAAAGCTTGAAAGTGATTCTTGGACTGATTGCTTGGGTTGGGTGGGTGGGAGAAACCACGGCCACCTGAGTGCTTGTTGTTGCTGGGAGGGCGGAGCACTGGAGGAGGTGGAAGCCAACACTTCTGCTGCTTTGCGACCACTTGGGAAGAAGAGGAGGAGTTGACAGCATCTCTGATCCTCTTTTGGGAAGCTTCAACCTTGAGCTGGGCTGCCTCTTGCTTAAGGGCCATGTTATAGAATTGATCAAATTCATCCGGCTCAAACAAGGTGAGAGCTAGTTGGAGTTCATCCTTCAGACCACCACGGAAATGATAAATCTTGTTCTTGGAATCTGGGATGTCTTGCTTGGCATAGCGAGCAAGGTTTTGGAACTTGACATTGTATTAATAAACTGACATGGTGCCTTGCTTCAGGTTGCGGAATTGCTCACGCATGCCTTCAATGACACTAGTTGGAATGTGGTGAGAGCGGAAACCCTTGCAGAAGTCAGTCCACGAGATTTCACATCCTTCTCTGGAATCTTTGTATTATTGCCACCAACCAGCAGGTTGATCCTTGAGTTGGAAGGCGGCAAACTTGACATAATCCTCAGGTCTCACGTTACTGCACTCGAAATGCTTTTTGATGTCTGTTATCCAGTATTCAGCATCTAGTGGATCCACACAGTAAATGAACGCCTTCGTTTGGTTTGACAGGAATTGGTTGAGAGTTGCAAAGTCAGGTTGATTGAACAAATTGCCTTGGCCTTAGTTCCCATGACCACCTTGATTTGCTTGGTTGGCTTGAATGTTCTGCATCATTTGCATAAGCATCTGGGTGTTCTGGTTGGTCGCTTGCATAATTGCTCTCCAGGCCTCAGACGGAGGAGGAGGATAAGGAGGACGACCAGGAACTTCTTCACCCTTTGGGTTAGCATTGGGAACCTTCTTAGGAGCCATCTTGAATGAGATGACAACTATTAGCCATTGATTGAAAATATATAAGCTGAATCAACGGCTAGAAATTGCAACATAAGTCTTCACAAGAACATACGAACAAAATGAACGAATGTAATCCACAGTTTAATGGTACAACAATCTTCTCGAGAAGCCACTTGGTAGAACAAAAGGTAAATAAAAACAACAAGGAGCAGATAGAACAAATACAAGATAGAAGCTACGTCCCACATGTTCGTGCTGAAAGCTCATGGAACATGTTACGAAAGGGTTTTGCAATCCCCGGATCAGCATAGCCAAGGACCCTTTAAGATGCAACTCCCGATCGGAACAAACGCCCATAAAACCACTTCACTCAATGTAGAACCCCAAACTTCATATCATGCATCCGTTGGAAGAATGCCTACGAGCTACTAGATGAACCCACCTATTAATTTCCGAAAGTTTCTAGTTATGTAATCAGGTGTTGGGGATACAGGGGAAGCACCGTGCACTCAACTCTAATCCTACATCCAGCTGTATCCATCCTTCAACACATAACCAGTTATTTCCGGAAACCGTTTACCTCGGACCTTCGAAACGCATCTGCTATACAAGCTATGTCAATAGTCCTGAACTACCTCCCCGGTACTGGGTGATGTCGGGGTTATCTTGCCACTAACTGCATAGAAGAGTTTTCGATGTCGGCCGTCTTAAGTATTCCAGAACTACTGCGATAGATTTGTGATGACAACACCTCGGAGCTCAACTCCCCGGGACACTGCCACAACCCCTAAATGACAGGAGGCATTGAGAACAATGTTCTCGTCACAAAGACATAGGAACAATCCAAACAATACTCGCGTGATCCTAAAAAAAATTAGTGAATTTTTGAGAGTAGAAGAGATAGAGTAATCGTCAGGAGTCCTCACCAGAGTGATAAGAGATGAGGAGTAAAAAGAAATCCTACTCTCCGATATATATATATATATATAGGACTCAAAATATTTTCAAGTGTGTGCCTATACTCAACCGTCAATGATTCGATCAATCAGTGGGGGCTCCTAGGTCGGAGAAGGCTCTGATACCAACTTGTAATGCCCAGTATGAGCTTATACCTCCCATGTGTCGAGGCACGACTTAAAGGCATAATATCATACTGGAATGATCTCATGAATGGTATCTTTGCACAACTCATGTAAAAGAGGGATGAAATTGTAAAAGAGTAGTTGGCTTACACTCGCCACGTCACACAATGCATTACATAAACATTCATCATCCAGATAACATCAGAGTCTGACTATGGACGAAGATCCAAATGAAAGATACCATAAATAAATAACACAAGGCCCCGATCATCCTAGTAAGAGCCCTAGTGATCCTCTGGATAAGACACGTAGTATCGCCCACGCTCTTCATCGAACTCCCAATACAACTCTGTGCTATCACCTATGTAGCTCACCATGGTACCTGCATATGGTGTTGTGTAGAATCAGTGAGCCACGGAGGACTCAGCAATCCCGTTCCCGGGTAGCAAAACTATCTAAGCCTTGGGTATGGAAAAAGGCTGAAGAACAAGGTTGCAGCTGCACTAGCACTAGCTTACGTGTTTAGAGCGAGAAGAGAAGTGCCTACGTTTGTCAAAATGATCACGAAGTGATCCTATCTAAGCACGTCAAACATAACCCCACCGTGTTCACTTCCCGAACCCCTTTGGAAAGCGACCGTCACGGTTACTCACGCTGGTAGTGTATTATGAACATAGTGTCAAGTTTTCTACAACCGGATATTAACAAATTCCCATCCTCCACATAACCGCAGGCACGACTTTCGAAAGATCAAACCCTGCAGGGGTGTCCCAACTTAGCCCATCACAAGCTCACGATCTGCAGAGTCGCAACTCCAAGGTGGGAAGACCCGAGTATTCTTGGAATCCCGTGCTCAAGATATACCAACTAAGGTAAAACTAATCCAGCAAGACCTCCCAGCGTGCCGACACTCTGATAGTAGCCGCGCGTATCTTGTCTCAGGCCACGACTGGATGGGCGATTCTATAGGTTTTTACCAGCCCTTGAGTTTCCCCGAGGTGGCCCCGCAGAACCCCCAATTTGGACCAACACTCATGTGGAGCACAGGCCCGGGTTGTTGATTAAGAAAAGGGTTTATAACTCCCTATGCAAGTTTTAGTTGTTAGGCAAATATAAAACCAATGTTGGGCCTTGCCGGAAAAGCTTTAGCGCTAAGCGGGTTATCGAGGGGGGCCCATAAACCCTAACCGTGTTAGGGACGCAAAATCAAGGAACATAACACCGGTTTAAACGGTTCCTAAGGTGGCATGAGTGGAACAAAACACCAAGCAAGAGGCTTAGCCTTCCACCCATTGCCAAGTATATAGATGATTTAGTTAAGAAGATTATATATTGTGATATCCCAACAATAACTTCATCATGAAGCAAGAATCTTCGAATCTTCTCCTACAACTAACAATGCTATAAGAGGGGCTGAGCAAGCTTACGTAGCCAATCAAAGGTTTGCTAGGTTGGGTGGTTAGAGAGGTTCATGGCAACAATAGGAGGCTGACAACCAGACATAGGCATCGAGGCAATAAGCTAAAGAGCGAGACATCTAGCATAGGCAAAGATAGTAATGATATCTGGGTAAGGTCATCTTGCCTGTTGAGTCGTCGGTTTGATTGTAACCTTGCTCCTCACACTCAACCTCGGTAGGAACCTCGTACTCGGTCTCGGCTCCTGGCTCTACTCAACACAAGAACACAACATGGCACAATATCAAACACGGTGCAATGCACAATCAACATGATGCAAGTATGATGTGCGTATGAATGTGGAAGCACTTGAGCCTAAGGAGAAGATGATGGAAAAGGCCTCATCTTGGAAAACCAAGCAAGCCACTGGATAGAGGGGAAGATTTCGGTTGAAATCGATATAAAGATCGCCGGAAACGGACTCACGGCTTGCAAATGGCAAGCAAAAAAATATTCACACAAAGCTGTAGTTTATAGCTACATGGCATGTTTGGAGCAAGAAATAATTATGCTACAACACTCAAACATGGAGACAAATGGCATGGATGTTAAGTAGACATGATACTTAACAAGCATGAACTTAGAACACACCCAAAAACCTACTGGAACACAATTAACCAAGCATGGCAAGTTGCAATAAATTTATCTAGACTTAGCCAAAATCTAGGAAGGCAAAAACATCATCACGATGCTGCCTTCGGAGGCACAAAATAACATGCATATCAACTCCACTAAGTATATAAAGATCATGGACATGTAGTAGACATAGCATACATCAAACAACTCCATTGGAGCAACTCCATAGGAGGCATGGATCAATAACAACAAGCTTCACCCAATTGATCATGCTGATAAAAAACCTGACAGGTAAATTTATAGCAACTTGTGAGCAAGAAATAAATAAGCTACAGCAGGCCATATGTGCAAGTAAGGGCATGGATGTATAGAGCATAACATGGACAACAAGGAATGATCATTTGACATACTAAAACATGCATGGATTTGAGTGAGGCATCAAGCAAACATAGAATCAGGTTAAATAGATTCCACACTAAGAAGTTTTTTCACTAAGTATAAAATAGCAACATTGGCATGGCATGTTTACAAGCTTGTTTAAGTCACCTCAAGACAAATCATGGAAAGTGGATTGCACCACAACAAATAACATATGATGGTGCTTCTAAAACATATTGACATGTGGCATGAAGACAAACACATCACTAGCAATGAACAAGTGAAAACAGCATCTCATAACAAGTTTCAGCACTTAACAGCCACATGCACTTTTGCAACATAGATTAACACGGCAATATGACACCTAACATGAATGCTACAGCAACCATCATGTAGAGCACTTCACAATGAACATTTTGACATATCATATGCTCCATTTCGACCAACATGCACAAAGTTATCACATCTCAAACATGGCAACAAATTTATAAATAACAACAGTTTTAAACATATAGCACTTTTGCAACGATGATTAGGTCATCAAGATTAACTCAAACAAGCATGCCACAGTGGAACAAAATGAAGAGCACATCTCAAGGAACATTTTGATATATTACAAGCCTAAAACGGATCTACGAGCGCGAAGTTATTGCATGTCAAAGAGGGAAACAAAATAACAAAAAGCTGGGGACTTAGTGAAATTTATACCTCTTGAAAGTCAAACGGGACGGAGGCGTGCGGGACGAGGCAATCTGGGTCGGCGCGGGAGGCGTTTGGTTGAGATCCCGGTGGATCTGATCCCACCGGGTCTGGATCGAGACTGTCGGTGGAAACGACACCTATGGGATCACAAGAATGCCTACTACGGTTAGCGGGGCGCAGGGTTGAGAGAAGAGCGGATCAAACAGATAGCACACGGTTCGTTTATCCAAGTTTGGGCCACGAGGATGCGTAAAACCCTACTCCTGCTTTGGTGGATTGTATATTTGTGTTCTTCAGCTAGCTATGGGGCGTGAGGAGCTCCAAAAAGCCGAATCCTCCTCCTGGTCACCTCAGGCCTCCTTTTATAGAAAAGGGGTTGCCACATTGGCAAACATGAGGTGGAAAGGGTACAGTGATGCGAGTTTATCCCTCGCATTACATGACAAGGCGCATTTAATGCGTCTTGCTTAGGTGTCCTTGCTTTATCGGGGACGGGGGGGAGATATGTCTTGTCCGTCGCCGCTCCTTCTTGTGTCGACACGCGCCCTGGCCAGCGATGCCTGAGATGCCATGTAGGTAGGCAGGTAGCTGAGGTGGCGCAATGGTGGGTCTTCACGAAGATCTGCATGCCGCCACGCAGGTGCCTGCCCAGCTGGTTGGGTCGGCAGCTGCATAAGGCGGTGGAAGTTTAGTCGGCGTGGGCCTGATGGTGGCCCTGCGGATGTCCTTGGCAAGGGCCTTGCCGGGGCCCCGGCAAGGGTCTTGCCGCGGCGCCTGCTGCCATCCCCGGCAAGGTGCTTGCCTGAGGTCTTGTGATCTTCCTCGGCTAGGATCCTGCCAAGGGTCGTCGTCTTCTTAGTGCGTATCTGATCTTGAATGTCTTCACAAAGATCTGCATGCCACTACGGGGATGTCTCCCGGATCCTTTCCCTATGGGGGCAGCGGACTCAAGGGTGATTTGCTCTGTAGGCATGGGGGCGAGTTCCCGCGGCAAGGGTCTTGCCGGGGCTACTAAAACTGGCTCCCGGTAAGGATCTTGCCGGGGGAACCCGCTTCGTCCCTTTGCTCTTTGTGGTCTTGTCCTTGGTGTCGTTATAGTTCTCTTGAGCTTCGGTCTTACCCTGGCTTACCTCCCTTGCCTTGCTTGGTGCGGCGGTGCCCGTGGATCAGACTGCCTATGCGCAGTCATAGGGGTACAAAAAGTGTACCCCCCTTTTTGTACACCGACAGGAGCCCTCGGGCCTGGGCCACACATAAGCGCGACGCGTTGTTGGGCTAGGCCCACAACGGTGCGCGGGCAGGCGGGACGGTTTTTACCGTGGTAAGACTTTTCGCGCGCTGCGCCTCCCACGATCCGCGCGCATGGCGCGGTGTGGAGGGGTGTACGTGACGTGGGTGGCATGCGTGGGGTTGGTTCCCGCAGGCATGCGTCACATCACAGTTAATGTGAAAGGAGGCGGCTCACATTTTCCCCCATGAGAAGGAATAACCGTGGGCGCGCTGCTCACTTTCTCCTCTTTCCTCGTGCCTTCCCCAATCTCAGAGCCGCCGTTTCCTCTCTTCCTTCCTTCCTAAGCTTCCGCCGTCGCCTGCCGTCGTTGCTTCGCCATCCCCCTCCCTCAGTCCTCTAACTTTCTTAGCCGCCATGGCGCCCAAATCCATCAAGGGCAAGGGTGTGGCCAAGGGCGCTGGGAGTGTGCCCCTATTGGGGGACCGCACGAAGTCCGCCTTCTTCTTCCCCTTGATGGTTGATGTCCGCGAGCTCCAGGCCTTCTTCAAGCCTCTATGGGGAGTGAAGACGGGGGGAGAGAATTCGGGACATCCGGCGACGCGCGTCATTCCTACCGCTTGCGCCGATCCTGTCCCAAATCGGTATCTCTTTTTCGTCGATTATTTTTCTTGCGGGTTATGTCCCCCTTTTTTCGATTTCTTCTGCGACAGTATGTATACCTTTGGCTTTCACCTCTTGGATTTTACTCCGAATGCGGTGGCGTGCATGGCCTTCTTTGCGCATCTTTGCGAAGGCTTCGTCGGGGTGCAGCCCAACACGACGCTTTTCCGCCATTATTTCTCCCCTCGGATCCAGCCGGGAGGTGCCGTCTCTGGATGCGTCACCTGGATCCGAAGATCCAAGGGGGCATACCCGGATGGTGTTGTGAAGGAGAGGTGGGATGAATGGTGTCGCCGGTGGTGCTGGATTGAAGACGAAGACCCGCCAAAATTCTGCAAGGTCCGCCGAGTGCCGCCGGTCCGTGGCAGTGATTGGAGCGATGTCGATGTCGCCGACGGGAGGCTCACTGTCGCCACTACCAGGATTCTCTGGCTCACCCGGGCTGGACTCACCCTTGAGATGATTGGGGCGGACTTTATTCGCCGTCGGATTGCCCCGTTGCACAACAAAGGGAAGCCAGCCTGGCTCTTTACGAATCCGGCTAACATTATGCGACTCGTCCTGGCCTCGACCACAATTTCACGGTGATGGCACATGCCCATTTCTGCCAGCAGATTTTTCAGCTTGATGTGGGTCATGACGGCGAGGTCGAACGGACCGACAAGGCCGCGAGGGCTGCCGCAAAGGTCGGCAAGGCCCTCAAGGGGCCGTTTTTCAAGTTGCCGGCGGGGGTGGTCCCGTTGTGCAATAATTCACGTCAGTCCGAGATCATCGCTATGATGCCGGACTGTAACACGCACGGCCCTGTCTCGAGCTGGAAGGAGCCGACGGACGCGGATGTGTAGCAATTCTTTTACACCCTGATTGAGGTATATGTCAATGCTGTCGCCGAGCGGTGGCTTGTCATGGACACCACCCAGGTAGAGCTGGACTACATTGCCACTAGGGTGAGGGAGACGCAGCTTGCCATGGAGGCCGGCAGTGCCGGGGGTGTGGAGGACAAGGCCGCAACGGCTGCGGAGGAGGAGGAGCTCACCCGGTGGGCGGCGACCGCCGGGGAGGTTAGCAGCGTCGGCACTGGAGCTCCGCTTGTCGAAGATGTGGCCGACGAGTCGTCGTCGGAGGAGGACGTGGCGGCAGGCTCGACGCCAGCCAGGGGAAGAGGGTGAGTCCTGCGGCGGGCTGGCTCCGGCGAGCCGGTCCGGCCCGGCAGGGCTACGCGGCCTCAATTGACCCTGGAGGGGTCCCGGCGTCACACGAGGGCCACGGCAGCGAAGAGGCTGACGAAGTCCGCTGAGAAGAAGAAGACAACAGCCCCTTCCCCATCTGGGTGCGCACAAACCCTGCCTTCTTCGCCTCCTCCGGCAGATGTCGACTCGGGTGTTGACGCGGAGCTCCCTTTTGATCTTGGGCCTCTCAGCCCGAAGAGGAAAAGGAAAGTGGTGGAAGAGGAGGAGATGGATGATGAGTAAGTACTCCGTTCCTTACTGTCATTTCCATTCCCCTGAATTAAGTCACTCATCTTGATCTGTTTTTGTTTTTGCAGGGATGCAGAGATGTTGGCCCAGAGGGTGAATTGGGCGAAGGCCTCGGCGAGCAGTCAGCCCTCGGCTGGGGCTTCAAAGACGCCACTGGTGGTGTTGAGCAGCCCGGACAGCAGCCCCCGGCACAGCCCCCAGCATAAGTTCGTCACCCTCCTCTTATTCGACATGTGGTAGGTGTTCGATGCTATGGTGTTGACCTTGTCGGGTTTGTAGGAAGGGAGCGGTAGCAGGAGGAGTCGCAGAGGGCTACCCCCAACACACCAACCCCATCGACTACGTCGCCGCGAGGGGCGTCCCCGGCAAGGGCATCAAGCACGGAGCCCACACCCATGGAGGACGAGGGGAACTTGGGCGCTGGTGACTCTGCCACGGCGCCAAATACTGGCGGGGAGGGGACTTCTGCTTCATAGCCTGGCACTGGTGAGTCGCCTGTCCTCCGTCTCTGTTTTTCCCTCATTCTTATTCTTGGCTTCATTGCTCCCATTACTGCCCAGGCCCTCCTTCAACAGATATGGAGGACATGGATACTGTTGTTGGGAATATTACTGAGGAGGCCGCGGCGGAGGCCGACAGAATTGCCGCCGAGGAGGCCGCCAAGGATGTTGACGAGGCCGCCGCCGATGAGGCCGCCAAGGATGCTGCCGAGGACACCACTGCGGGGGACGCCAAAGCGGCTTCTGCCGAGGGTGCCAGCGGTGGGCTTGCTGGGGAGGCCGGCAAGGCCACAGCCGAGGAAGAGGTGGTTGATGATCAGCCTCCTTCCTCCACAACCTTGGGCCCCGGCAGATATCTGAAGGTGGGCGACGATCTTTTGGTCCATCTTCCAGGGGCGTCAAGTTCCCGAGCTCCCGCCAAAGGGGAAGTCTTCGACGGCGAGGTGCTCGCCGCCACCGGGCTCGAGGTGGTCGATGAACCGGGCGTTGGTGGCGATGGTTCTCCAAGTGCTCTATCGTGCCCGTCTGGACAAGGTTAAGTCCAGGATGGCAACGGTGGACAAGGCGGAGGTGGACTTCAAGGCGCGCGTTGCTGATACAGAGACCTGGTTTCACCAGACTCGCGAGGAGCAGAGGGCCTTTCAGGGGGAATTGGCCAAGCACGATTTAGAGCTCACCATGAAGATGGCTGACATAGAGAAGGCCCAGGAAAAGGCAGCGAACTTGGCTGCCGCGGCCGAGGCCGCCCGGAACCAGCATCAAGCCGCATTGGGTTCCCATGAAGAAGACCTCTCCGCGCGTGAGGCGAAGCTTGCTGTAACGCTCCACGACAAGGATGAGGAGCTCGAGGCCCTTGTCTTGCGGCGGACTCGTGAGCTGGAGCAGAGGCACAAAGAGGCACTCGATGCCCATACTCTGGCCCATGCCGGCAAGGTGAAGGAGTTGGAGGTAGAGCGGGACGAGCTGAAGGAACAGGCCCTCAAGCTATCCAACGAGAAGAGCATGCTCAACAGCTCCTTGGTAGAGGCGCAAGGAGCGGTCATCAGCAGGGCTGGGGAGCTCTCCGAAGCGCAAAACTCCATCAGAGATCTCAAGTTGATGTTGGAGAATCTCGAGAAGATGTAGTCGGAGAGCACGGCTCGGGAGGAGACCTTGACCAGGAGCCTGGAGGAGGAGAAGCAGATGCGGGCAAACAAGGCCGCCTCCCACCAGGAATATGTGGCGGGCGAGAACAGATGGATCAGCCGCCTGGAGGACGTCTCCGGCAGGGTCACCTCGCAGTTGGCCATCATGGGGATGCCAAACGTGAGGTATGCCCTTGAGCGCAGCGGGACCGTCAACGCCAAGCTGACCCAGTTCTTCGAGGGCGTCCTTGGAGCCTTGGCTCATCTTCACTCTAACAAAGCGGCCACATTGGCCGGGAGGGCCCGGCGACTTTGCCGGGGGTTCGTGACCAAGGTCCTCACCAAGATGGCGTATTGGAATCCCAACCTTGACTTCGAAGCCGCAATGGATAGCTTGCCAGATGGTACTGACCTCACGGTGCTCAAGGAGCGCATCAAGCCCATCATCAGCTGCATCGACGAAATCAAGAGGGTGGAAGGCCAGCGCTGGGATTAGGCATCCCGTTCTTCTTCGCCGTTGCGGGTTCCCGACCAAGACAAGTTTTATCTTTAGTTATAACCGCAGCAATGATGTGATGTAACATAACTTTGAAGTATTTTTGGGATTATGCATGCTACTTCCCTGTTTGTTGCCTCTTTGTACGTCCACCCTACGCTAGCTGGGTAGGCTTGCCGACGCGGAAACCCAGGGCGCCGTTTTACGGGTCCCCATTGGCCTGCCGGGTGAACGTGCTACCGGGTGAGCCACCTTACCACCCTTAACGCAGCCACTCGAACTGTCGAGTTTGACTCGAGTCAGAGTCGAGAGCCTTGCCAATGGCGAAAGGCTACCCTACCGTTTCCAACGCAGCCATTTGAACCGTTGAGCGGACTCGAAACAGAACAAAGGCATTGCCGATCGGGGAGGGCCCCATTTGCGTATAGGTTACTTTTTGTAGAAAGAACGACAACTCCGAGGATAATAACTTTATATAATAGAATGGAAATATCCGGGGTTCAATGTCACTTAACTCCTGTTTGTAGCCGCTCGAGTGCTGATCTTCCGGCCTCCTTCCTTCTCAAAGAGCCACGAAGACGAAGGAGTGCTGGGCTAACTGCTTGAGCCGATTCTCACAACTGTGCTCCCCTACCTGGCGCGCCAAAGATGTCGGTTGGAACGACACCTACGGGATCACAAGAATCCCTACTACGGTTAGCGGGGCGCGGGGTTGAGAGAAGAGCGGATCAAACAGAAAGCACACGGTTCGTTTATTCAGGTTCGGGCCGCGAGGATGCGTAAAACCCTACTCCTGCTTTGGTGGATAGTATATCTGTGTTCTTCAGCTAGCTATGGGTTGTGAGGAGCTCCAAAAAGCCGAATCCTCCTCCTGGTCGCCTCGAGCCTCCTTTTATAGAAAAAGGGGTTTCCACAGTGGCACACAGGAGGTGGAAAGGTTACAGCGATGCGAGTTTATCACTCGCATTACATGACAAGGCACATTTAATGCGTCTTGCTTAGGTGTCCTTGCTTTATCGAGGACGAGGGAGAGATCTGTCTTCTCCATCACCGCTCCTTCTTGTGTCGACGCGCGCCCTGGCCAGCGATGCCATGTAGGTAGGCAGGCAGCTGAGCTGGCGCAATGGTGGGTCTTCAAAAAGATCTGCATGCCGCCACGCAGGTGGCTGCCAAGCTGGTTGGGTCGGCAGCTGCATAAGGCGGTGGAAGTTTAGTCGGTGTGGGCCTGATGGTGGCCCTGCGGATGTCCTTGGCAAGGGCCTTGCCGGGGCCCCGGCAAGGGCCTTGCCGGGGCCCCGGCAAGGGTCTTGCCGCGGCGCCTTCTGCCATCCCCGGCAAGGTGCTTGCCGGAGGTCTTGTGATCTTCCTCGGCTAGGATCCTGCCAAGGGTCGTCGTCTTCTTAGTGCGTATCTGATCTTGAATGTCTTCACAAAGATCTGCATGCCACTACGGGAATGTCTCCCAAATCCTTGCCCTATGGGGGCAGCGGACTCAAGGGTGATTTGCTCCGTAGGTGTGGGGCGAGTTTCCGCGGCAAGGGTCTTGCCGGGGCTACTAAAATTGGCTCCCGGCAAGGATCTTGTCGGGGGAACCCGCTTCGTCCCTTTGCTCTTTATGGTCTTGTCCTTGGTGTCGTTCTAGTTCTCTTGAGCTTCGGTCTTAGCCTGGCTTACCTCCCTTTCCTTGCTTGCCGTGGCGGTGCCCGTGGCTCAGACTGCCCGTGCACAGTCATAGGGGTACAAAAAGTGTACCCCCCTTTTTGTACACCGACAGGGATGAAGGGATCCGCTCGCCGGAGTTGAGGCGGTGGCGGCGGCGGCTCGCCGGAGCCGGGCCGGCGGCGAGGGGCGGCGAGGCCGGCGGCGGAGGAGGAGGCGCGGGCCAGCCGGGGCGGCGAGGCGAGGCGGGGGCTCGCGGGCGGTGCGGCGGCGGAGATGGACGCCGGCGGAGGAGGCGGCGGCTGGCGGAGCTAGCGGCGGCGCGGGCGAAACGGCGGCGGGGTCGAGTACGGAGTCGGACCGGCACGCTCGGCGGTTGGGCCGCGGGGGCCGAGCGCGGGCCGGCGGCGGCGCGGTGGAAGGCGGGCGACGGCGCGCCACGTGGCAGATCCAGATTCGACCGGGCCGGCGGACGGACGTGTCCGACGCGGTCCGGACGTGTCCGGCGGCGAGGGAGGAGTTTTCCTAGGGTTTTTGCCCGTGAATCTCGGGGTGGGGGCTAATTTATATATTCTGGGAGCTAGGAAGGTCCAAATCGGGTGATCCGACGACCGAGATCATGGGAGTGGTTGTGCTGGGTTAGTGGGCTGTTGTGGGGGTCTTGGGCCAAAAGGAAGAGGTGCTTTTAGCCCACTAGGTTAACCTTTGGAGTACCAAACAAACTCCAAACGCGACGAAACTTGACAGGCGGCCTACACGTACCAAAACAACAACGCACGACAAGTCTCACCTCATTCCGGCAATGTTACACGGCCACACATGAAAGAAGGACTCGGGGGTGCCACGGGCACCGTGTGTGAGTGTCAGAACTCGAAACGGACAACGGGAAGAGGCCAGCGGATCCGGGTGCAAGTGACAACACGAATGCAATGCAATGCACATGACAACATGAAATGGATGAAATGTACACACGCACACGACAAAACGAAGAAACCCGAAATGAAAGAAGAGCCCGGAATGGAATTGAAGAAGTCAATGTTTCCTATATTGCCATAATTGGAAGGTGTTACATATGGGGTGTTACATCCCCATCCGAAGTGGTCTTTCTTTTCCCACCCGCCCACCCTTTTTCTTCTTGGAGGCGGAGTATTTAATCGAGTATCCATCCTACTCGTGTGAAGCCTTTGCTTTCTTTCCTCAATTATTTCAATTGGTGAATTCTTGTCTAGTTCATCATTCTTCATCTCTTTTCTTTCCCGGTAGATTCAACTCAAGTATTCGGTGTTCATCATATTCTTTTTCTTGGCTCAAATGTTTTCTCCTTGCTCGTTCGATTCTTGCCACTTAATTATTCCGGAGTTCTCAAGTCATCTAGGAAGATTCATGTTTGCATTCAATTAATTCGAGGTTGTCAGCTCCTTCGAGTCTCTTAATCATTCTGGTGCACCATCTCCTTTTCAATCCTTTCCAACGGTGTTTTCTTTTTGGTGGGCTCATAACTCACATGTCTTTTCCCTGGATCTTACCCGACTCTTCTAATATTTTTTGGAGTTATTCCCAAATTAGTTCCAAAGTATGATGTAATTATGGATTCCATCAGTCATATGCCTTCTCCAAGATCGTTTTCCAATTCTTTTCAACATTGGTTCAACCTTTTATCTTTTCATTCGTCCGGAGTATCTCAACAATTTTGGTCGTCTTCCTCGTCGACATCTGAAGACCGAAGAAGAGTTTTACTCTAATTCTTGTCTTTTCTCTCGAAGATTCTTCGTTCGAGATCATTCCTATCTCCTTAATTGTTCCGACCATCAAGAATTCTTTTCTTATCCATTCGGAGTATTTCATGAAATCTTTCCATTGTGTTCCTCCGAAGGCCATCATTACAGAAGATTTCTTCGTTCTCAGTTTTTAACTTCGTCCTCCAACCATTCTTCATTGATGCCTCTTCGTTCGTCTCCATATTCTTCTGGTGCTTCGTCCAAGTATCATTTAATCAGTTCGCGATCTGTTTATTCTCTTCTATATTTTTTTAATCAAGTCTTTATTTGTTTTCTAATTATTTTCGGTGATTCATTCTCTTTTCTTTGTCCAATTTCAATCCTACCGGTGGTTTGTCCTATTTCATTGCTCGGTTTTCAATTCTCACGGTGCTTCGTTCAAGATTCCTTTTTCCTTTGTTATCAAAACAATTATTTCGTTCTTTCCAATCCTACCGGTGGTTCATGAAGACTTTCTCAAGTTCAAGCTATATCCCTCTTTAATCTTTTTCAATGAGAATAAATGATATGCAAATCCATTGCTTCTCATCAATTTAATTGGTGGAGATAAGCATAACAGAATTCTTATTATGTTCATCAAATTGTTTAATCCCTTCTTCCGGAGACTGTTCATGATGAATAAATTCTAATCCCATGTCCTTTCATCTTTTCTTTCCGGAGTTCAAAGTTGTCTCAGACATCTCATCGGAACCCTCGTCTCAAGCACTTCAAGGCTTTATTCTTATTATTTTCATACTCCATTCCGACCTCATCACCCTTTTGTTACCGGAGTTTTCATGGTGTTTCTTCATGGTTTAATTCATTCTTCAAGTGTTCGTAACATTCTTGCGGAGAAGCTCAAGTATTCTTCTTCTTGCATCGCGAAGTGCAATTAATTCTCCATATTCTTTTGAAGTGGAGTTTTGCATTTCTCCTTCACCTCATATATTAAATCTTTTCGTCGTGGCATAATTCACCTCAATTTTGAAATTGTTACATAAGCCCATGCAAATCAAATCTTTTGTTGTTGATTATTCAACAAATCTGTTCAAGCCTTTCTTTTGAAGATGCTCTTTTAATCCATTTGCGGTGGAATTTGTCATGTTCTTCTCCGTTATTTTCATTCCACTCTTTCAACTCTTTCGGAGGCAATTGTCTTGTTCATCTCGTCATGTATCGTTCCTCCTTCTCAAGTTCATGTTCTATTTCTTCCATGTTCAACCGGGGTGCCTCCTATTTTTTCTTGTTATTATTCCTTTTCTATCTCTTATTAGTCCGGGTGGTTTCGAATTCTTTCTTGTTGCTTCAACTCTTGTTTCGTATCCTTCAACCTACTTGGTTCTCATTTGTTGCTTGTTCCTATTTTGTAATGGAGCTTCTCAATCTCGTTCATCTCCGTGGTGTCTTTCTTTCAACTTGTTCAACCTCTCAAGATTCTTTCTTTTCGCTCCTTGTTCTTCCTATTTCTCTTCCGTCTCGTTCCTAAGATCTCAGGACGAGATCTCTTGTTAGTAGGGGAGTGTTGTGACACCCTGAGTCCAATGCACCAGGTGTCTTCCAGTTATTCGCTGTCGTTGCCATGTCATCTTCTTGCGTGTTCAATTCTTTGCCATGTCATCATGTGCATTTCATCTGCATGTTTTTCAAACTTGCATCCATCTAGGTCTCCTAGTCCTTTCTGTTGTCCGTTCTGAGTCCAGGCACACTCGCACGAGCCCGTCGCACCTCCGGAATATTATTTTATAAGTGGCTGGAAAATGTTCTTGGAATGGGATGAAAGTTGGCGTGCGGTCTTATTATCGTGTAGGTAGACCGCCTGTCAGATTTCATCGCATTCAGAGTTCGTTTGATAGCCCAGCCGATAAACTATAGCGGCACTATCGCCGGTCAAACGTCGGACGTTTTCGGTCTAAGAAAACTTGTGCCGGGCTGCTCTCTCTTCTCTCCTCTCAGCCCAACTCCTTCTACACAACCCATCTAGCACACCTACACTACCCCTCCGTTGCGGACCATCCGATCGGGATCTAACGGTCCGAAAAACCCCAGAAACTCCCTAACCTAGCCATCCCTGCTATAAAAGGAAGGCCTAGACCTCTAGATTTGGAAACCCTAGTCGTTGCCTCATTTTCCGCGCCCCACCTCTCTCCAGCCGCCACCTGACCGCCCATGTCTTCCACCTCCCGCCGCAAGCCCACCAAGCCCGGGCCGGCCCGCCCAAGCATATCTGGGCCCGAGCGAGCCCGCGCGCCGCCGCTCAAGCGCATGCTCCCTCCTCTAGATCTGCCCCGCCGCCGCTCCAATGCCGCATGCGCCTCGCCTTGCCACCACCGTGCTCTGCCGCCGATGAGCCCCGCCTCGCCCTGGAACTCCTGCTAGAGAGCCCCGCTGTCACATCCCTAGTTTAGCACTTGCATTAGGGCTAGCTAGAGTGTGCATCATGTTTACTTATCAAAGAAATTTGAAATGGGAATGACAGAAACCCCAGCACCCCTCTTCTAACAACTAGGGTTTGATAAAATCTTTTCCAATGTACCCAAAATGCCCTTCAAAAATGTTCATCATTTCTGCCTTGGTCTCAAACCTCTGCTAAAAATGGTGCACAAGTTTCTAGGACATCTAAGGGCTTTGGATTAAATCATATGGTATTTGAATTTGGGCATTTAAATGCTATAAAATATTTTAAATGCTCAAATAATCATAAACTATAATGTTCCATACTGTTCATATTATATACAGTGGGCATGACAAGTTTCATGAGTTATAAAAATGTTCTGGCATTTTTATTAATTAAACAAAGTTGCAAAAAAAATGAAACAGAAAAGAATAGGAAAAAGAAAGAGAGAGAAAGCACTTACCTTGGGCCCAGCACTGTTGCAGGCCGGCCCAGCCCACCAGCCCCGTTATGTCGCCTTCCTCCTCGCACCAGAAGGCAGCGCGCGTGGCCACCGCGCGCCGGCAGGCGCCCGGCCACCTCCACCCTGCCTGCATGCCTCCCGACGGCCTGGACGTCTCCTGGCGTCGCCACGCAGCTGCCCCGACCCCTCTCGCACTTTCCCCTCGTCCCCATCGCCTCCCCTGGCTCTCTCCCTCTCACCACCGAGTCGCCCGTTGCCGCCGCTCGCCGTTGCCGCACCTAGACCCCCCCCCCTCGTCCCGTGACCGTGTCCAAAAGGTTCGCCGCGACGCCCTCTACCTCCTCGCTGAGCCACGGATCGCCGGGAGCCCTGCAACGCCTTCACGCCGCCGTCCCCAACCTCGGATCGCCGGAGCACCTCGCAGTCGATTAAGAAGCTGCAGAGCGTCCCCGACCCCTCCGTCGAGCTCGCTAGCACCGCTGTGAGCTCCTACGCCGAATCCCCCCTTCCTCTGCTTCGTTTGCGCCGTGTAGCTGCCGCTCCGTTGATCACCGAAACTCACCGCCGCCGTGCTCGCCGCCTTCGATGCTCCGGTGACCATTTGGTCACTGGCACATGTCCATCTCGCTCGCCGCAGCACGTAGACGAGCTAGGTACTACGCACGCATCGCCTAGACCACCGTAGCTGCGTCTCCACACACGCCCGAACGCCGGCGCCGCCGTCGAGCTCGTTGCCGTCGCCTCCGGCCACCACAGGTCCGGCGACCACCACCGTTCGACGCGCAACGACAAGGGCTCTCCAACGCGCCCAACCGCGGCTCGAACCGAGCCCTGTGGACGTTTTCCGAAGCACGCCGTCGTGTCTGGCCTCGCCGGCGAGTTTGACTCGTTTGACCGGGGGGTTGACCACCCCTAGGTCGCTAACGTGTGGGCCACCCCTCCTCTAATTAGCTAGTTTAGTTAAGTTAATGTTAATTAAATTAGTTAATTAGTTTAGTCACTGACCCGTGGGCCCAGACCCCACTCACAGCTAATTAGTTCACTAATTAATTTTGTTAGTTAGCTGTGACACTGACATGCCGGGCCCACATGTCATGTTTGACTTGGACTAGCTCCTGTTGACTGACTGATGTCAGCATGATGTCATGCTGACGCAGTAAAGGTTTTTCTGGGATTTTTAGATTTAAAAATAATTCAGGAAATTCCAGAAAAGGCCTAAACTTCAAAAAATCATATAAATTCAACAGTAGCTCAGATGGAAAAGATTTATATATGAAAAATGATCAGAAAAATCCAATATTTCCAATGGCACTGGTTTCATGCATGTTTGAGCAAGTTAACCTTGATGTATACATTAAAACATGATAATGCACTTATTTAAATAATAGCTAAAGTGCCAATTTGAATCTTTGATTCAAATAGGCTCAAACCCTTCTGGTTATAGTTGCATTAGCCCAACACACATGCATCTTGCCATGTCATGAGCATGCATCATATTGTCGCATTTGTTTGTTTAATGATTGTATTGTCGGTATTCTCTGTGCTAGGTCCTGCTCCCGAGGATACTGCTGCGTATCCAGTTGAAGAGCAGTACCCGACAACCACTTTGTCAGGCAAGCAATCATTGATCATTCCGATACAAACCCAATCTTCTCACTCCTGCTCTCTTTTACTGCATTAAGGCAACAACGTGTGAACTGCTACTTGCTGCGGTAGTTGAACCCTATTCCCTTGCATGACCTGTCATTGCCACAGTAAATAGTTGAAACCCACTAGCATGTGTAGGAGTTGATTGAGCCATATGATGTGTGATCCACCATGCTATTTGTTTATGTTGCCTGCTATGCTTAGAGTTGTGTCTGGTCTGGTTCATCTGGGTGATGGATCAGAGTGAAATGATCATACCGATAAAGAGAAGGAAGTGTGGAATACGCTTGGTAAAGGTATCGATGAAAGGCCATGTAGGAGTACATGGTGGGTTGTTTCATTGGAATCGTCCATAGGACCCGAGATCTGTATGTGTGGTTCAAGTTACAGCTACTACCACACATTGGGATCCTTAATTGACCCTCTCGGCTTATTAATTACCCTCGATCTCTGTCCAGGAGTTGCAACTAGTTTCTGGTGTTTATAGCTTACTGGAGGTCGTGCACAACGCTGACCCTCGGGGTGGGTTGTGATGCGACAGGTACGCGGCACGGTGTACCGGTTGCCCGTTTGGTGACTCGGGAACCCTGTACACATCGTTTGGGGCCGTGAGCGACACCCCGGCCGGATCTCCCCACGGATGGAACCCAAATAGGTGATAAACCTGGACGAGAGACTTGAGTAGTTAGTCAGGTCGTGGCCGACACCCTCGCTGGGCTTCCGCTAGAAGGTTGCCGAGTACACGTCGAGTAAACGACGATAAGTGGTGGGAGCGTGTGTGAAGAGGTACACCCCTGCAGGGTTATCAATCTATTCGAATAGCCGTTGTTCGCGGTACAGACTACTTGGTTACTCTTACAGTTCATAGACAAGTTGATGGATACTACTAAAAGCCTCAAGATAAGTGTGAGTACCGTGGATGGCCCTTCCGTAGGATGACGGAAGAGGATCCTCGGTAGTGTATTGTTGTGGTGAGTAGAGGACTCGTGTTCGTAATAACATCTTGCAATCTGTTGAGAGTTGTAGTATAGGTTAGCCAAGAGTCGAAGCTAGCTTTCTGCTATGAACTCCACTACCCCCTTTGATAATGTTGCATGTATGATAGGTTCTGTGGTAAGACTTGCTGAGTACCTTTGTACTCATGTTTGCTTAATAACTGTTGCAGAGGAGAACCCTTCCCCTGCTGATGGGTTCTACATAGACGTTGACGTCGACGAGTAGCTTGACACCCAGACGGAGATCTGGAGCTTGTGAAGGGCCTTGTAGATAGTCAGGCTACACCAAGCCTATTTTATTTTCTCAGTTGTCTGTACTCAGACATGTAGCTTCCGCTTGTGCTTGTATGACTGCATGACTTGAGTGTTGGGTCATGTGACCCCTACCTGTATGGATATGTTATGTATGGCTCTTGGAGCCTCTTAAATAAAGTACTTTGAGTCATAGACTTCTGTTGCGATGCAATGTTGTATTTGCACATATTGAGCATATTGTGTGTATGGTTGAAATGCTTGGTATGTGTGGGATCCGACACCTAGTTGTTTTCCTTTGGTAGCCTACTTTACAGGGAAATGCCTCCTAGTGATTCCAATGAGCCTTGGTAGCTTGCTACTGCTCGGAACACGTAGGCTGGCCGGCATGTGTCCTTCTTCGTTCCTGTGTCTGTCCCTTAGGGGAAATGTCACGCGTTGTTCCTTTAAGTCCATGTAGCTTGCTACGACTTGGGTTCATACGTTGATGACCGACACGTTCGTTGCTGGGTCATGGATGCCTGTCTCTGTAATCTAGTGCCACTTTTGGTTTATAACTAGCCATGTCGGCCCGGGTTCTCTGTCATATGGATGCTAGAGACACTGTCATATACGTGTGCCAAAATGCGCAAACGGTCCTGGGCCAGGTAAGGTGGCACCCGTGGGGTTACCGTGCGTGAGGCCGCAAAGTGATATGACGTGTTACAGCTAGATCGGTGTGACTTAGGATCGGGGTCCTGACAGCGTTGGCATCAGAGCTGGACTGCCTGTAGGTTTCTCAAGCCAAACTGGTCGATGTTGAGTCTAGAAAAATTCTTAGTTATATGTAGGGGAATTGATTGTGGAAGGGAACGTAAGGCTCTTTTTACTCCTTTACCTTATGCCCTTCTGATCTGAGTCAGTCTATTCTTTCTACGGGGATTTAGGACTAGGCCTCTTATCCTTACTAGGTTCACGTGTTACTAATCCGTAGACTCTTAGGATTGTTGGTTTCAAGCCTCAGTTCAGTTTCTATCCTTTTAGTATGATGATTATTGGACCCGGAACCTTGATATGGAATTGTTGAGTGGCTATGCTATCATTTGTATGATGTCTCAAATCTTTGTTTGAGCATTTACAGTTGTTATGCTGCCCGATTTCTTCCAGAAAAACTAATGCCTTTGCATTATTTCGTGTTTCAGATGTCTGGCCGCATCCCTCACCAAGTGGTTCGTTTGACTCGGTGCATTAATGTGTCCGGTCACACGGCCATGCTAGTCCGTGTGCTGACTGAGACCGGTTATCGCTGGTATCCTGAGTACACCGTGGAGGAACAGTACCGGGATTTCAATCAGAGTTAGTATTTCTGCACAGTCCGGATATACCCCTCATATCCCGGAGCTAACGACCCCATCCATTGGTCTTATGGACTCGGGGTTACCATCGAGATGGCAGTGCAGGATGCTGCCTATTCGATGATGACCATTCTCCGGGCTAGGCATGCCTTGTTGCTGAACACTGAGTTCTGTTACATGCCAGCCTCACTTCCCGGAGAGGAAGGCTACTACACTGGTCTGTATACTGATGCTGCTCATGAAGAGCCACTGCTTCAGACTACTGTTCAGATGCTGGAGGATAGGGACCGTGAGGTCCGTGCCCTCCGAATGGAGTTGTATAACACTCGAGCCGCCCACTGGACTACTTTGACACGGCTTGCACCTGCTGTGCACGCCGGATATCTGGACATGCGGGATTTGTACCCCGTGCGGACTCGTCTACCTGATCGCATGGATTGGCGTGACGTTGGGGGTATTACACCTCCACGTGGGCGTCGGTTACCACCAGCATCGGGACCGAGGCCACATCCATGTCCCTATGGTCCACAGCCTTCGAGTGCTCGCGAGTTTCAAGATCCGTCTGTTCCACTTCCAGGCTACGGTGGTAATCTTTACGAAGATTACTACGGGAATGTCTGAGTTAGACCGTGGTAGTAGTAGTATTGTAGTAGTTGTATTCCCACAGTCCTGCGCGTCTTGTGGAATATGACTTAGTGCGTACTGAATTCCGGAGGTGTAGTTAAATAATGTATAGGAGCTTGGAATGCCTCTGATGGGCTATATCGTCTTTCACCGCAGTTGTACTTTAGCCTTGGGTTGTACTAAACTATGTATGGTGTGTATGACCACTGGTGCATATATAGCAGTTTCTATATTACCATGTCGTACGGATGAACATCTCTGCATTCCGTGTCATCCATTACATTCTGCACTTCTATGTCAAATTTCTGCCATCCGGCATCTGTTCTTTTCGATACTGGAGCATCCCATTCGTTCATATCTGAGAGCTATGCTCGATTGCACAACATGACTTTTTGTGACATGCCTACTTCCATGGTTATTCAAACTCCTGGTTCAAAGTGGCAAACCTCTAGGGTAAGCCATGGAAATGAAATCCTTGTAGATAGACTTGTTTTCCTAGCATCTCTAATCGCTCTCAAGTCCTCAGACATAAACATCATTTTGGGTATGGATTGGATGACAACTCATTACGCCAAGATTGATTTCTATACTAGGACCGTTCAACTTACACATCCATCCGGCAAGATAGTCAATGTCTTGACCCGAATGGCTGAGCGTAAGCTCTACTCTCTTAATGCCAGCCCTCTACCAGAACTCGAAGATATCCCGGTAGTCCGTGACTTTCCGGATGTCTTTCCAGAAGAACTGCCAGGAATTTCACCTGACAGAGATGTCGAGTTCGTGATAGACCTTATCCCTGGAACTGTCCCAATCTCTAGGAGACCTCATAAGATGGCACCACTAGAATTAGCTGAGCTAAAGAAACAACTCGATGAGTCCTTGCAAAAGGGTTTCATCCGTCCTAGTTCTTCCCCTTGGGCTTGCCCCGTCCTCTTCGTCAAGAAGAAGGATGGAACGGAGCGGATGGTTGTAGATTACCGACCTGTCAATCTAGTCACCATAAAGAACAAGTATCCGCTCCCCAGGAGCAACGACCTGTATGATCAGCTCGCTGGATCCTCAGTCTTCTCTAAGATGGATTTGAGGTTGGGTTACCATCAAATCAAAATCAAGAATGGGGACATTCCTAAAACGGCTTTTGTTACTCGTTATGGCCAATATGAGTACACCATCATGTCCTTCGGATTAACCAATGCCCCAGCTACCTTTTCTCGGTTAATGAATTCTATATTCATGGAGTACTTGGATAAATTCGTCGTGGTATACCTCGATGATATACTCATCTATTCCAAGAACAAGAAAGATCATGCCGAGCATTTAAGGCTGGTATTATCGAAACTTCGAGAGAACCACCTTTATGCGAAATTCTCTAAATGTGAATTTTTGGTTGCCAGAAGTAACCTATCTAGGTCATGCGATCTCTGGCAAGGGTATTGCTGTCAATCCCGAGCGAGTTCAAGCCGTCCTTGATTGGACTCCCCCTGAATCGGTCAAGCAAGTTAGGAGTTTTCTTGGCTTAGCGAGCTATTGCCGACGCTTCGTCGAGAATTTCTCCAAGGTTGCTAAACCTCTAACTGAACTCCTCAAGAAAGATAAAAAGTTTGAGTGGACCCCACAGTGCGAGTCCAGTTTTCAGGAACTGAAAAGACGCCTGACATCTACACCTGTACTGGTACCACCAGACTTTTCCAAGGATTTTATAATCTACTGAGACGCCTTGCGACAAGGACTAGGTTGCATACTCATGCAATATCGTCAAGTGATTGCATACGCATCTCGACAGTTGCGTCCACATGAGGATAACTATCCTACTCATGATCTAGAGCTTGCAGCTGTAGTCCATGCACTCAAAACATGGCGACATTACCTCCTTGGTAATCGCTGTGAAATCTTCACTGATCATCAAAGTTTGAAGTACATCTTCACCCAACCGGATCTAAATCTCAGGCAAAGACGTTGGGTTGAGTTGCTCACAGATTACGACTTAGGAATCACCTATACCCCTGGAAAGGCCAATGTCATGGCTGATGCGCTAAGTCGTAAGTCTTATTGTAACAACTTAATGTTACAACAAGGGCAACCACTTCTCCACGAGGAATTTCGTAAGCTTAACCTTCACATTGTTCCTCGAGGATTCCTTTCCACCTTGGTGGCGAAACCTACCCTTATGGATCAAATCATAGTTGCCCAGCGGTATGATAAAGGCATATCTCGGATCAAAGAGAACATTGCTAGCGGAGCTGCTAGGAGTTTCTCTATGGATGATCGAGGTGTTGTGTACTTCGAGAACCGCTTGGTGGTACCCAAGAAACAACAGCTACGACAAATGATTCTTAAGGAGGCTCATGAATCTCCTCTCACAATTCATCCCGGTAGTACCAAAATGTATCAGGACCTACGTCATAGATTCTGGTGGACTAAGATGAAGAGAGAAATCGCTCAATTCATTGCTAACTGCGACGTTTGTCGTCGAGTCAAAGTAGAGCATCAACGGCCTGCTGGCACCCTTCAACCTTTAGCTATTCCTGAATGGAAATGGGACAAAGTCGGTATGGACTTCATTACCGGGTTTCCCAGGACCAGGAAAGGGAATAATGCTATCTTCGTCGTTATCGACCGCCTCTCTAAAGTAGCTCATTTCCTGCCTGTTCGAGAGAGTATTACCGCTAGCCAGCTAGCAGACTTGTATGTCTCTCACATAGTATCACTTCATGGTGTGCCATTGGAGATTAACTCAGACCGTGGAAGTCTTTTCACTTCACGATTTTGGGAAAGTTTCCAGAATGCTATGGGAACTCATCTCTCCTTCAGTACTGCCTTCCATCCCCAGTCAAGTGGTCAAGTGGAACGAGTCAATCAAATTCTGGAAGACATGCTTCGAGCCTCTGTCATTTCTTTCGATATGGAATGGGAAAAGTGTCTTCCATTTGCCGAATTCGCTTATAACAATAGTTATCAAGCCAGCTTGGGTAAAGCCCCCTTCGAAGTTCTATATGGACGAAGGTGTCGAACACCTCTTAACTGGTCAGAAACCGGGGAAAGACAATTCTTTGGCCCAGATATGATCCAGGAAGCAGAAGACCAAGTTCGCATTGTTCGTGAGAAATTGAAAACAGCCCAGTCTCGCCAGAAGAGCCAATATGATAGTCATCATAAGGCCGTGACTTTTGAAGTCGGTGATAAGGCTTACCTTCGGGTTACTCCTCTTAAGGGAACCCATCGCTTCGGTATCAAAGGCAAATTGGCCCCTCGTTACATCGGTCCTTTTCGCATTCTTGCCAAACGAGGAGAAGTTGCCTACCAATTGGAACTACCTCCGCACCTCTCCAGAGTTCATGATGTGTTCCACGTTTCTCAACTCAGGCGTTGCTTCTCGGATCCTATCCGCGGAGTGGACCACGAAACGCTTGATCTCCAGGACAATCTCACATATTGAGAATACCCCGTTTGTATTCTTGATCAAACCGAGCGCACCACTCGACGCCACAATATCAAGTTTCTCAAGGTTCAATGGTCACATCATTCCGAGAGTGAAGCTACTTGCGAAAGGGAGGATCGTCTTCGACTTGAGTACCCCACCCTTTTTCCAGAGGAACCCGAATCTCGGGACGCGATTCTTTTAAGTGGGGGTGAGTTGTCACATCCCTAGTTTAGCACTTGCATTAGGGCTAGCTAGAGTGTGCATCATGTTTACTTATCAAAGAAACTTGAAATGGGAATGACAGAAACCCCAGCACCCCTCTTCTAACAACTAGGGTTTGATAAAATCTTTTCCAATGTACCCAAAATGCCCTTCAAAATGTTCATCATTTCTGCCTTGGTCTCAAACCTCTGCTAAAAATGGTGCACAATTTTCTAGGACATCTAAGGGCTCTGGATTAAATCATATGGTATTTGAATTTGGGCATTTAAATGCTATAAAATATTTTAAATGCTCAAATGATCATAAACTATAATGTTCCATACTGTTCATATTATATACAGTGGGCATGACAAGTTTCATGAGTTATAAAAATGTTCTGGCATTTTTATTAATTAAATAAAATTGCAAAACAAATGAAACAGAAAAGAATAGGAAAAAGAAAGATAGAGAAAGCACTTACCTTGGGCCCAGCACTGTTGCAGGCCGGCCCAGCCCACCAGCCCCGTTCTGTCGCCTTCCTCCTCGCGCCAGAAGGCAGCGCGCGTGGCCACCGCACGCCGGCACGCGCCCGGCCACCTCCACCCTGCCTGCCTGCCTCCCGACGGCCTGGACGTCTCATGGCGTCGCCACGCAGCTGCCCCGACCCCTCTCGCACTTTCCCCTCGTCCCCATTGCCTCCCCTGGCTCTCTCCCTCTCACCACCGAGCCGCCCGTCGCCGCCGCTCATCGTTGCCGCACCTAGACCCTCCACCTCGTCCCGTGACCGTGTCCAAAAGGTTCGCCGCGACGCCCTCTACCTCCTCGCTGAGCCACGGATCGCCGGGAGCCCTGCAACGCCTTCACGCCGCCGTCCCCAACCTCGGATCGCCGGAGCACCTCGCCGTCGATTAAGAAGCTGCAGAGCATCCCCGACCCCTCCGTCGAGCTCGCTAGCACCGCTCTGAGCTCCTACGCCGAATCCCCCCTTCCTCTGCTTCGTTTGCGCCGTGTAGCTGCCGCTCCGTTGATCACCGAAACTCACCGCCGTCGTGCTCGCCGCCGGCGATGCTCCGGTGACCATTTGGTCACTGGCACATGTCCATCTCGCTCGCCGCAGCACGTAGACGAGCTAGGTACTACGCACGGATCGCCTAGACCACCGTAGCTGCGTCTCCACACACGCCCGAACGCCGGCGCCGCCGTCGAGCTCGTTGCCGTCGCCTCCGGCCACCACAGGTCCGGCGACCACCACCGTTCGACGCGCAACGACAAGGGCTGCCAACGCACCCAACCGCGGCTCGAACCGAGCCCTGTGGACGTTTTCCGAAGCACGCCGCCGTGTCTGGCCTCGCCGGCGTCACTTCGCCGGCGAGTTTGACTCGTTTGACCGGGGGGTTGACCACCCCTGGGTCGCTAACGTGTGGGCCACCCCTCCTCTAATTAGCTAGTTTAGTTAAGTTAATGTTAATTAAATTAGTTAATTAGTTTAGTCCCGTGGGCCCAGACCCCACTGACAGCTAATTAGTTCACTAATTAATTTTGTTAGTTAGCTGTGACACTGACATGCCGGGCCCACTTGTCATGTTTGACTTGGACTAGCTCCTGTTGACTGACTGACGTCAACAAGATGTCATGCTGACGCAGTAAAGGTTTTTCTGGGATTTTTAGATTTAAAAATAATTCAGGAAATTCCAGAAAATGCCTAAACTTCAGAAAATCATATAAATTCAACAGTAGCTCAGATGGAAAAGATTTATATATGAAAAATGATCAGAAAAATCCAATATTTCCAATGGCACAGGTTTCATGCATGTTTGAGCAAGTTAACCTTGATGTATACATTAAAACATGATAATGCACTTATTTAAATAATAGCTAAAGTGCCAATTTGAATCTTTGATTCAAATAGGCTCAAACCCTTCTGGTTATAGTTGCATTAGCCCAACACACATGCATCTTGCCATGTCATGAGCATGCATCATATTGTTGCATTTGTTTGTTTAATGATTGTATCGTCGGTATTCTCTGTGCTAGGTCCTGCTCCCGAGGATACTGCTGCGTATCCAGTTGAAGAGCAGTACCCGACAACCACTTTGTCAGGCAAGCAATCATTGATCATTCCGATACAAACCCAATCTTCTCACTCCTGCTCTCTTTTACTGCATTAAGGCAACAACGTGTGAACTGCTACTTGCTGCGGTAGTTGAACCCTATTCCCTTGCATGACCTGTCATTGCCACAGTAAATAGTTGAAACCCACTAGCATGTGTAGGAGTTGATTGAGCCATATGATGTGTGATCCACCATGCTATTTGTTTATGTTGCCTGCTATGCTTAGAGTTGTGTCTGGTCTGGTTCATCTGGGTGATGGATCAGAGTGAAATGATCATACCGATAAAGAGAAGGAAGTGTGGAATACGCTTGGTAAAGGTATCGATGAAAGGCCATGTAGGAGTACATGGTGGGTTGTTTCATTGGAATCGTCCATAGGACCCGAGATCTGTATGTGTGGTTCAAGTTACAGCTACTACCACACATTGGGATCCTTAATTGACCCTCACGGCTTATTAATTACCCTCGATCTCTGTCCAGGAGTTGCAACTAGTTTCTGGTGTTTATAGCTTACTGGAGGTCGTGCATAACGCTGACCCTCGGGGTGGGTTGTGATGCAACAGGTACGTGGCACGGTGTACCGGTTGCCCGTTTGGTGACTCGGGAACCCTGTACACATCGTTTGGGGCCGTGAGCGACACCCCGGCCGGATCTCCCCACGGATGGAACCCAAATAGGCGATAAACCTTGACGAGAGACTTGAGTAGTTAGTCAAGTCATGGCCGACACCCTCGCTGGGCTTCCGCTAGAAGGTTGCCGAGTACACGTCGAGTAAACGGCGATAAGTGGTGGGAGCGTGTGTGAAGAGGTACACCCCTGCAGGGTTATCAATCTATTCGAATAGCCGTTGTTCGCGGTACGGACTACTTGGTTACTCTTACAGTTCATAGACAAGTTGATGGATACTACTAAAAGCCTCAAGATAAGTGTGAGTACCGTGGATGGCCCTTCCGTAGGATGACGGAAGAGGATCCTCGGTAGTGTATTGTTGTGGTGAGTAGAGGACTCGTGTTCGTAATAACATCTTGCAATCTGTTGAGAGTTGTAGTATAGGTTAGCCAAGAGTCAAAGCTAGCTTTTTGCTATGAACTCCACTACCCCCTTTGATAATGTTGCATGTATGATAGGTTCTATGGTAAGACTTGCTAAGTACCTTTGTACTCATGTTTGCTTAATAACTGTTGCAGAGGAGAACCCTGCCCCTGCTGATGGGTTCTACATAGACGTTGACGTCGACGAGTAGCTTGACACCCAGACGGAGATCTGGAGCTTGTGAAGGGCCTTGTAGATAGTCAGGCTACACCAAGCCTATTTTATTTTCTAAGTTGTTTGTACTCAGACATGTAGCTTCCGCTTGTGCTTGTATGACTGCATGACTTGAGTGTTGGGTCATGTGACCCCTACCTGTATGGATATGTTATGTATGGCTCTTGGAGCCTCTTAAATAAAGTACTTTGAGTCATAGAGTTCTGTTGTGATGCAATGTTGTATTTGCACATATTGAGCATATTGTGTGTATGGTTGAAATGCTTGGTATGTGTGGGATCCGACACCTAGTTGTTTTCCTTTGGTAGCCTACCTTACAGGGAAATGCCTCCTAGTGATTCCAATGAGCCTTGGTAGCTTGCTACTGCTCGGAACACGTAGGCTGGCCGGCATGTGTCCTTCTTCGTTCCTGTGTCTGTCCCTTAGGGGAAATGTCACGCGTTGTTCCTTTAAGTCCATGTAGCTTGCTATGACTTGGGTTCATACGTTGATGACCGACACGTTCGTTGCTGGGTCATGGATGCCTGTCTCTGTAATCTAGTGCCACTTTTGGTTTATAACTAGCCATGTCGGCCCGGGTTCTCTGTCATATGGATGCTAGCGACACTGTCATATACGTGTGCCAAAATGCGCAAACGGTCCCGGGCCAGGTAAGATGGCACCCGTGGGGTTACCGTGCGTGAGGCCGCAAAGTGATATGACGTGTTACATCTAGATCGGTGTGACTTAGGATCGGGGTCCTGACACCCACCAACTAGTCCCGAGCTCGCCCCGTCGCTAGCCTCTGCCACGCCTCCACGCCGCGAAAAGCTCCGCCCGCCGCCGGCCTCTATCTCACCTCCGCGCCGCCACAAGCTTGCCCCACCACCGGCCTCTGTCTCGCCTCCGTGCCGCTAAAAGCTCCTCCGCCGCCGGTCCCTGTCTCGCCTTTCGACGCCCCGATCCGTCGGCCCGGTGCCCCACCGGCATCTGCTGTTTCCGTCGTCGTTCCATCGCCAAACGTCACGCACCCCGTCGCCATGGGGTCCAGCCGCCGTGAACCGGACCAGCCGGTCGGATCGGACCGGTCCCTAATCAGTTCGGTCTAGCCTGAACTTGACGGCCCGCTCCAGCTCATCCCTGCAAGGCCTCAGCTTCCGAACCAAACGGCCAAGTTACCCCGCGCCGTCCCGAACTTCTTCTTCCAGTTTTTTCTACGAGGTGAAATTTTTTCTAAGTCCCTGGAAAAATTGTTTCGTGAGGCATTCTTGTGAGTGATGTAATTGTGTTCATGTTTGTCGTATGGTGTTGTATGATATGTCAAAATGTTTTTCTCTGAATGCTCTACATGATGGTTGCATTTGCATACATGTTAGGATTCATTTTGCCATGTTAATCTCTGTTGCACAAGTGCTAAGTGATATAAACTGCTGAAAACTAATATAACTTGTTGATTTGTCTTTTTCATATCTATTTTTTTGATTTTTGTTTGAGCATCATGTTAATATGTATTAGGAGCATAATCATGTCATGTTTGCTGTGGTGAAATCCATTTTTCATGATATGCCTTGTGTTGAGTGGAACAAGCTTACAAAGTGGCCTAGTTGATGTTTGTTGTTTCTTGAGACTTATTGAAAACTGCTAAGTCTGAATCTGTTATATTGTGATGTCATGTTTGCGTGATGCTACAGTCATATCCATGCATGTTTTGGAATGTCCAGTGACCATCTTTGAAGTCTATGTTATGCTCTATCAATCCATGCCCTTGTTTGAAATTTTAAGTTGCTGTAGCATGTTTATTTCTTGCTCTCAAGTTGTGATCATGATGTTTATGTCACCCTGTTAACAGCATGTTCAATTTCACAAAGCCTGTTGTAATCATTCTATGCATCTTATGGAGTTGTGCCAATGGAGTTATTTCGAGTATGCCATGCCTACTACATTTTCATGACCTTTGCATGCTTATTAGAATTCCCAGGCTGGCTGTTATGTGCCTCAAAAGGCAGCATCACAATGTTGGTTTTGCATTCCCAGATTTTCACAAAGTCTGAGAATCAGCCATATCATGTTTGCAACTTGTTTGGATGAATGCCATGGACATGTTGCTCCCATGTATATTCCATATTGTGTTATTTGAGCTCCATGTTATGGACTAGCATGCCATGCTTTTTATTGCCATGTTCATGTGCTGTAGCTTAATTAATTCTTGTCTCAACATGTCAACGTATTAACTCTGCTCATGTATATGCTATGTTTTCCACTAAGTCATAATATGTGATGTAAAGTTTGCTTGTTTCCTTGATCATGTTAGTTTATTCTTGATGCCTATGAACCTGATATTTGATGATATTGGAAGCATGCGATCTATACTTTGAGTTCATGCCATGCTTTTTTCTATCTTGTACTTGTAGCCTGTTTGTTTTGATGCTTGTAAGATGCCTAGTTGTTGTTTTGGATAGCTTGTCCATTAAACTTATTTCATGTGTATGTGTTGAACCGTTGTTCCGTTTTGGGCATGCTCTATATGAAACTTGCTTGGTTTTGCATGTAGATGCATCATGTCATGTTGCATCCATGTTTTGAGTGTTGTGCTTGATGTTTGAATGCCTTTTGCATCAATGCCATGTGTAACTTATTTTTCTCATATCTTCTAGGCTGTAGCTCCGAATTAAATGAACTTTATATGTAACTTGACTAGAATTTCGTGTAGATCATCATGGTGCATGTTAACTTGTTGTTTAAGAACTCTAACTTAAGGTTTGTTCAGATCTGGACCAACTTCGAAATTTGCATCTGAGTACTTACCGCAATTGTTATATGTTGTTTCCAGCCTCATTTAAACTGGCTTGTTGTGATGTTCTTGTTTGCATCATATCTTGCCATGATTAGCATCATGTAGACTTGTCATGCATAATACTTGTTTGAGCACCATGTCTTGTTATGTGTTGTGTGTTTACCGTGATGTTTGCTTCTTCTCGTTAGTTCTTGTTTCGTTGCGATCGTGAGGATTCGTTCGGCTACACTTGGTTCGTCTTCATGGCTTATTCTTCATGGACTCGTTCTTCTTCCCTGTGGGATTCCAGGCAAGATGACCGTCACCTTGGATCTCATTACTATCATTGCTATGCTAGTTGTCTTGATGCTATCGCTATATGTCGCAATACCTATCTATTTGTTGTCAGCCCCTCATTGTTGCCATGAAACCTCTACCTTTGACACCATCCTAGCAAACCATTGTATGGCTATGTTACCACTTGCTCAGCCCCTCTTATAGCGTTGTTAGTTGTAGGTGCATGTGAAGATTGCTCCATGTGGGAACTTGGACTGTTGGAATATCACAATATTTACTACTATAATTAATGCACATATATACTTGGCCATGGGTGGAGGGCTTGGCCTTTTGCTCGGTGTTTTGTTCCACTCATGCCGCTATAAGAACCGATAAACCGGTCTTATGTTCCTTGATTTTGCGTTCCTAAGGCGGTTGGGTTTATGGGAACCCCTTGACAGTTCGCTTTAAATAAAACTCCTCCAGCAAGGGCCAACATTGGTTTTAATTTGCCAACATAATAAAACTATTAATTAATTAATTAATTTTGAATACAGGGTGCGTCCCTGGGGATTCTTTTCAACATAATACAGGGGGGTAGTGCTGTTGGTGCTGGTCCAAACTGGGCGATGTCCAGCGCCACCTGGGCAACTAGGGTCTCAGCTAACCCGACGTCTTGCCCATCCGGTTTGTCCTGAGAACGAGATACGTGTGAGTCCTATCGGGATTTTCGACACATTGGGCGGTCTTGTTGGACTTTCTTTTACCATTGTTGTAATGACTTGTGCACCGGGATTCCGAGTCTGATTGGGTTGTCCCTAAGATAAGAGGTTTTACATCTGCTGATTGTGAGAGCTTGTGATTGGCTAAGTTGGGACACCCCTGCAAGGTTATGATCTTTCGAAAGCCATGTCCGGTTTGTAGAAAACTTCACAGAGGATCCGAAATAAAATACATTAACTCGTGAGTAACCGTGACTGTCTCTTTTCATTCTGAGAAGAAAACACGGTGGGGTTATGTTTGACTCGTAGGTAGTTCAGGATCACATATTGATCATTACTAGTTTGCGACCGTTTGTGTAGATGCTCATCTTATTCTTGTACTCGTAAGTTAACCACCATATAATGCTTAGCCACTGTTGCAACCTCACCACTTAACCTCTCCATACCCATTAAGCTTTGCTAGTCTTGATACCCATGGTTATGGGATTGATGAGTCCTCGTGGCTCACAAATACTACAACAACAGTTGCAGGTGCAGGTTGTCGATGACTTGACGTGAGAGCGAAGTGTACTTGTGTTGGAGTTCTTTCTTCCTTTTCTTCATCAGTCTTGGGATAGGTTCCTTGTCGGCAGTCTGGGATAGCAGGATGGATGTCTTTGTGCTTTTCATGTTTTCATCCATAGTCGGATGTATTGTGTATGAATTGGTGTATTCTTGTGGAAGTTTGTATGACTTGTATGTATCCCCATCTATTTATGTAATGGTACGATGTAATGATATCCATCTTGCTAAGCGCCCGAAATGCGGTTGTGCCCCAATCATGATTTCATCACATGATCTTTTCATCTGGTGCATCTCTCGTCAAGTTCTTTCGATCCTCTTCGTCTTTTGCAAGTTCAATCCTCAGTTCTTTCCAACCGGCGTCATTTTCCCCATCCGAAGTGGTCTTTCTGTTCCCACCCGCCCACCCTTTTTCTTCTTGGAGCCAGAGACTTTAATCGAGTATCCATCCTACTCGTGCGTAGCCATTGCTTTCTTTCCTCAATTATTTCAACTGGTGAATTCTCTAGTTCATCATTCTTTATCTCTTTTCTATCCCGGTGGATTCAATTGAAGTATTCGGTGTTCATCATATTATTTTTCCAGGCTCAAATATTTTCTCCTTGCTCGTTCGCTTCTCGCCACTTAATTATTCTGGATTTCTCAAGTTATCTCAGAAGATTCATGTTCGCATTCAATTAATTCGAGGTTGTCACCTCCTTCGAGTCTCTTAATCATTCCCGTGCACCATCTCCTTTTCAATCCTTTCCAATGGTGTTCTCTTTTCGGCGGGCTCATAACCCACATGTCTTTTCACAGGATCTTACCCGACTCTTCTAATATTTTCTGGAGTTATTCCCAAATTAGTTCCAAAGTATGACGTAAGTATGGATTCCATCAGTCATATGCCTTCTCCAAGATCGTTTTCCAATGCTTTTCAATGTTGGTTCAACCATTTTTCTTTTCATTCGTCCGGAGTATCTCAACAGTTTTGGTGGTGTTCCTCGTCGACATCTGAAGACCGAAGAAGAGTTTTACTCTAATTCTTGTCCGTTCTCTCGAAGATTCTTCGTTCAAGATCATTGCTATCTCCTTAATTGTTCCGATCATCAAGAATTATTTTCTTACCCATCTAGAGTATTTCACGAAATCTTTCCATTGTGTTCCTCCGAAGGCCATCATTTCAGAAGATTTCTTCGTTCTTAGTTTTTAACTTCGTCCTCCAACCATTATTCATTGATGCCTCTTCGTTCGTCTCCATATTCTATCGGTGCTTCGTCCAAGTATCATTTAATCAGTTCGCGATCTCTTCGTTCTTTTCTATCTTTTTTTACTCCAGTTCTTTATTAGTTTTCTAATTCTTTCCGGTGATTCATTCTCTTTTCTTCGTCCAATTTCAATCCTACCAGTGGTTTGTCCTATTTCATCGCTCGGTTTTCAGTTCTCACGGTGGTTCGTTCAAGATTCCTTTTTCCTTTGTTATCAAATCAATTCTTTCGTTCTTTCCAATCCTACCGATGGTTCATGAAGACTTTCTCAAGTTCAAGCTATATCCCTCTTTAATCTTTTTCAACGAGAATAAGTGATATGCAAATCCATTGCTTCTCATCAATTTAATTGGTGGAGGATAAGCATAACAAAATTCTTATTCTTTTCATCAAACTGTTTAATCCCTTCTTTCGAAGTCTGCCCATGACGAATAAATTCTAATCCCAAGTCCTTTCATATTTTCTTTCCGGAGTTCAAAGTTGTCTCGGACATCTCATCGGAACCCCCGTCTCAAGCACTTCAAGGCTTTATTCTTATTATTGTCATACTCCGTTCCGACCTCATCACCCTTTTGTTACCGGAGTTTTTCATGGTTGTTCTTCATGGTTTAATTCATTCTTCAAGTGTTCGTAAAATTCTTACAGAGAAGCTAAAGTATTCTTCTTCTTGCATCTAGAAGTGCAATTAATTCTTCGTATTCTTTTGAAGTGGAGTTTTGCATTTCTTCCTTCACCTCGTATATTCAATCTTTTTGTTGTGGCATAATTCACCTCAAGTTTGAGATGGTTACATAAGCCCGCGCAAATCAAATCTTTTGTTGTTGATTCTTCAACAAATCCGTTCAAGCCTTTCTTTTGAAGATGCTCTTGTAATTCTTTCGTGGTGGAATTTGTCATGTTCTTCTCCATTCTTTTCATTCCACTCTTTCAATTCTTTCGGAGGCAATTGTCTTGTTCATCTCGTCATGTATCGTCCCACCTTCTCAAGTTCATGTTCTATTCTTCCATGTTCAACCGGAGTGCCTCCTAATTTTTATTTCTTATTCCTTTTCTCTCTCTTATTAGTCGGAATGGTTTCGAATTATTTCTTGTTGCTTCAACTCTTGTTTCATATCCTTCAACCTACTTGGTTCTCGTTTGTTCCTTGTTCCTGTTTTTGTAATGGGGCTTCTCAATCTCGTTCATCTCCGTGGTGTCTTTCTTTCAACTTGTTCAACCTCTCAAGTGAAGGAAATATGCCCTAGAGGCAATAATAAAGTTGTTATTTATATTTCCTTATATCATGATAAATGTTTATTATTCATGCCAGAATTGTATTAACCGGAAACTTAGTACATGTGTGAATACATAGACAAAACAGAGTGTCCCTATTATGCCTCTACTAGACTAGCTCATCGATCAAAGATGGTTATGTTTCCTAGCCATAGACATGAGTTGTCATTTGATAAACGGGATCACATCATTAGGAGAATGATGTGATGGACAAGACCCATCCATTAGCTTAGCACTATGATTGTTTAGTTTTACTGCTATTGCTTTCTTCATGACTTATACATGTTCCTATGACTATGAGATTATGCAACTCACGAATACCGGAGGAACACCTTGTGTGCTATCAAACGTCACAACGTAACTGGGTGATTATAAAGATGCTCAGGTGTCTCCGATGGTATTCGTGGTGTTGGCATAGATGCATAGATCAAGAATAGGATTTGTCACTCCGAGTGTCGAAGAGGTATCTCTAGGCCCTCTCGGTAATACACATCATAATATGCTTTGTAAGCAAATGACTAATGAGTTAGTCACGAGATGATGTATTACGGAACGAGTAAATAGACTTTCCGGTAATGAGATTAACTAGGTATGGTGATACTGACGATTGAATCTCGGGAAAGTAATATACCGATGACAAAGGGAACTACATATGTCGTTATGTCGTTTGACCGATAAAGATCTTCGTAGAATATGTAGGAACCAATATGAGCATCCAGGTTCGCTATTGGTTGACCAGAGATGTGTCTCGGTCATGTCTACATAGTTCTCGAACCCGTAGGGTCCGCACGCTTAACATTTGATGATGGTCGGTATTATGTGTTTATGAGTTTTGATGTATTGAAGGTAGTTTGGGGTCCCGGATGAGATCGGGGACCTGACGAGGAGTCTCGAAATGGTCGAGACATAAAGATTGATACATTGGACGACTATATTCAGACATCGGAAAGGTTCCGAGTGATTCAGGTATTTTTCGGAGTACCGGAGAGTTACGGGAATTCGCCGGGGAGTATATGGGCCTTATTGGGCTTTAGGGGAAAGAGAGAGAGGAGGCTGCTCCCCCCAAGGTTTAGTCCAAATTGGACTAGGGGGAGGGTCTGCGCCCCCTCCTTACTTCTCTTCTCTTTTCCCTTTCCTTCTCTCCTACTCCGACTATTTGGAAGGGCTCCTAGTTCTACTAGGAAAGGGGGAATCCTACTCCCGGTGGGAGTAGGACTCCCCAGGGCGCGCCATAGTAGAGGGCCGACCCTCCCCCTCCTCCACTACTTTATATACGGTGGGGGGGCACCTCATAGACACACAAGTTGATCAGTTGATCTCTCCCTATCGTGTGCGGTGCCCCTCTCCACAGAAACACACCTCGGTCATATCGTTGCAGTGCTTAGGCGAAGCCCTACGCCGATAGCTTCATCACCTCTGTCACCACGCCGTCGTGCTGACAAAACTCTCCCGCGAAGTTCTACTGGATCAACAGCTCGTGGGACATCATCAAGCTGAACGTGTGCTGAACGCGGAGGCTCCGTACGTTCGGTGCTTGATCGGTTGGATCACGAAGAAGTTCGACTACATCAACCGCGTCACTAGACGCTTCCGCTCCTGGTCTATGAGGGTACGTAGACACACTCTCCCCTCTCGTTGCTATGTATCTACTAGATAGATCTTGCGTGATCGTAGGAAAATTTTGAAATACTACGTTCCCCAACATCAAGATTCTTTCTTTTCACTCCTTGTTCCTCCTATTTCTCTTTCGTCTCTTTCCTAAGATCTCGGGACGAGATCTCTTGTTAGTAGGGGAGTGTTGTGACACCCTGAGTCCGACGCGTCGGGTGTCTTCCAGTTATTCGTTATCGTTGCCATGTCATCTGCTTCCGTGTTGCCTCCTTCGCCATGTCATCATGTGTATTTCATCTGCATATTTTTCAACACTTGCATTCGTCCAGGTCTCCCAGTCCTTTCCATTATCCGTTCTGAGTCCAGACACACTCGCATGCGCCTGCGGCACCTCCGAAATATTATTTTATAAGTGGCTAGAAAATGTTCTCGGAATGGGATGAAAGTTGGTGTGCGGTCTTATTATGGTGTAGGTAGACCGCCTGTCAAATTTTGTCGCATTCGGAGGTTGTTTGATAGCCCAACCGTTAAATTATAGCAGCACTATCACCGGTCAAACGTCGGATGTTTTCGGTCTCCGAAAACCTGTGCCGGGCCTCTCTCTCTTCTCTCCTCTCAGCCCAACTTGTTCTACACAACCCATCTAGACCACCTACACTACCCCTCCGTTGCGGACCGTCCGATCGGGATCTATCGGTCGGAAAACCCCCCAAAACCCCCTAACTTAGCCCTCCCTGCTATAAAAGGAAGGCCTAGACCTCTAGATTTGGAAACCCTAGTCGCCACCTCGTTTTCTGCGCCCCACCTCTCTCTAGCCGCCACCTGACCGCCCCTATCTTCCACCTCCCACCACCAGCCCACCAAGCCCGGGCGCGGCCCGCCCGAGCCCATCTGGGCCCGAGCGAGCCCGCGCAGCGCCGCCGCCCGAGCGCCCGCTCCCTCCTCTCAATCTGCCCCGCCGCCGCTCAAATGCCGCGTGCGCCTCACCTTGCCGCCACCGTGCTCCACCGCTGACGAGCTCCGACTCGCCGTGGAACTGCTGCCGGAGAGCCCCGCCAACTAGTCCTGAGCTCGCCCCGCCGCTGGCCTCTGCCTCGCCTCCACGGCGCCACAAGCTCGCCTCGCCGCCGGCCTCTGCCTCGCCTCCGCACCGCAACAAGCTCGCCCCACCGTCGTCCTCTGCCTCGCCTCCACGCCACCACACGCTCCCCCGTCGCCAGTCCCTATCTGGCCTTTTCCCGCCCAGATCCGTCGGCCCGATGCCCCGCCGGCCTCTGCTGTTTCCCTCGCTGTCGCCCCGCCAAACGTCGCGCACCCCATCGGCGTGGGGTCCAGTCGCCGTGAACCGGTCCGGCCGTTCGGATCGGACCGGTCCCTAACCGGTTCGGTCTGGACTGAACCTGATATGCCTTGGGTTGAGTGGAACAAGCTTGCAAAGTTGCCTACTTGCTGTTTGCTGTTTCTTGAGACTCATTAAAAACTGCCAAGTCTGAATCTGTTATATTGCGATGCCATGTTTTGCTTGATGCTACAGTCATATCCATGCATATTTTGGAATGTCCAGTGACCAAGTTTGAAATCCATGTTATGCTCTATTAGTCCATGCCCTTGTTTGCAATTTTAAGTTGCTGTAGCATGTCTATTTTTTGCTCTCAAGTTGTCATCATGATGTTTCTATCAGCCTGTTAACAGCATGTTCAATTTGGCAAAGCTTGTTGTAATCATTCTATGCATCTTAAGGAGTTGTGCCAATGGAGCTATTTGGATTATGCCATGCCTACTACATGTTCTTGACCTTTGCATGCTTATTAGAATTCCCATGCTTGCTGTTATATGCCTCCAAAGTCTACATCACGATGTTGGTTTTGCATTCCCAGATTTTCACTCAGTCTGAGAATCTGACATATCATGTTTGCATCTTAATTTGATGAATGCCATGGACTTGTTGCTCCCATGTATATGCAATGTTGTGTTATGTGAGCTCCATGTTATGGACTAGCATACCATGCTTTTTCTTGCCATGTTCTTGCGTTGTATCTTAGTTATTTCTTGCCTCCAACATGTCAACATAATAACTCTGCTCATGTATATGCTTGGTTTTCCACTTAGTCATAATCTGTGATATAAAGTTTGCTTGTTGCCTTGATCATGTTAGTTTATTATTGATGCCTATGGACCTGATACTTGATGATATTGGAAGCTTGTGATCTGTACTTTGAGTTCATGATGTAAGTGCATCTAGTGCCACCCCTAGTTGGTTTTGGAGTATTGACGACAAAACCTGGTTGAGGGACTAATGTGTTTGTGAGAATTGCAGGATAACACAGGTAGTAGTCCCTCATTGATTCGGTTAACCTACCGGAGATGACCCCTAAAAATGTATGAAGACATTAATATCAGTGGTGGTATATGAAGATAATCATATTGAAGACTATGACATGAGAAGACATTGTGTGAAGACTATGGAAACGAAGACGTAGATGTTTCGTTGTTTCCTTTTCTTCTTTGTTGAGTCATAGGAACCACCGTACTATTAAGTGGGGTCCAAGTGAACTAAGTCAGAGTGACTGAAGTGATGCTCAACAAAAATCCTATGTCTTCGAGTGAAGACAGTGAGAGCAAATCTTATCCAGAGCCGGATGAGTCAGCTTTACTTGTAGCTCAAGTAAATTTTGCCCCGTGTGTTTGAAATCTGACCGTTGGAACACGTGTCAGTTCCTTAGTAACCCAGGGTCACTTCGGACAAATCAGGTCGGGTTGCCCAGTGGCTATAAATAGCCCACCCCTTACACCATAAATTGGTGGCTGCTCAGAGTTATTGCACGGATTTTGTCATTTGAGAGCAACCCACCTCCGAAGCATTTGAGAGAGAAATCCTTGCAAGGACAAAGCCCAAACACCCAGAGCCAAAGAGTGTTAGGCATCACTGAAGTCTTTCTGTTTGTGTGACCTGAAGACTTATTACACTTGAGGACTGTGTTTCCTCCAGTCGGTTAGGCGTCGCGTTCTGAGCATCCAAGAGTCATTGTGGATCGCCGGTGAACGAAGTCTGTGAAGGTTTGGAAGTCTACCTTGAAGACTTACCAGAGTGATTGGGCGAGGACTGGGTGTCCTTAGCTCAAGGGGAACAAGGTCAAGACGCGGTCTTCTGAGTTAAATCTCAGCCTCCCTAACAATACGTACAGTTGTCATAGCAACTGGAACTGGTCTAACAAATCACTGTCTTCCCCAAGCTACTGGTTCTATCCTTTCCTTCCCTTTACTTACTGATCTATGTTGTGAAGTCATTGCATGCTTGCCTTATCTGATTGACTTCACTAAGTATCTACTTGCTGTGATTGGCTTCATTCCTTCTTCCATCATGATCCCTACTGCCTAGCTGCCATTGGTCTTCGTGCTTTCACTTCATTGAATACATGACTATGGATTATCTAGTGTAGTCCACTTTCCGCTGCATACTAATAGGATTGAGTTTATCGTTTGTCTTCGAAACTACCATGTTTTGAAGCATTTCATAAAAATCGCCTATTCACCCCCCTCTAGTCGATATACTGCACTTTCAATTGGTATCAGAGCAAGGTACTCCCTTCTTATGTGTGATTCGGTTTAACCACCTGGAGTTTTAGCTATGTCGACTGCAGGGATAATCAAAGTCTCCGTTGCGTGCCCCGTCCTCGATGGCACCGAATATCCCTACTGGAAGAACAAGATGCGTATGCACCTTAAAGCCATTGACGTGGACCTCTGGTTTGTCGTCAAGAACGGCGTTCCCAAGACTGGTGAAGGTATCACCCCTGCTGATGTCAAGAGGCTCGTTCAATTGGATTCAACGGACAAGAACATCATCTGTGGTAATCTGACCAAAGGATAGTATGGTCGTGTAAGTGCTCTGGACACGTCAAAGGAAGTTTGGGACTGGCTCTCAAAGGTCAATGAAGGAGTCTCTACCCAGAGAGATCAAAGGATTAGCATCCTTCGCAATCTCTTCAATCCTTCAAGAGACATGACAATGAGAATGTCCAGCACACATTTGATCGTCTCACTGACATGACAAATGAGCTTCAAGCACTTGGCGCCACTGAGATTGCCAAGCATTAAATCATCAAGACTCTCCTGAGATCACTCGACAGCTCATTTGATATCCTTGCCCTGATGATTCAAGAATGCCCTGACTTCAAGACTCTCGATCCGTCTGATATACTTGAGAGGCTCAACACACATGAGTTCCAGCTATCTGAGAAACGTGACATCTATGGTCCAAACTATGACCGATCTCGCGCCTTAAAGGCAAAAGCTGTTTCTTCATCTGAAGAAGAATCTGACTGCAGTTCTGATGATCCTAAAGACATTGGAAAGGAGCTTGCCCTGCTTGTGAAGAAGTTCCAGAAATTCACTAGGAAGAAAGGCTTCAGAAAGTCTTCACGATCCAGCTCAAGAAATGATGAAGCTTCTACTCATGACTACAAGAAGAGAACATGTCATAAGTGCAAGAAACCTGGTCACTACATCTCTGAGTGTCCTCGGTGGGACAATGAGAAGAAGAAGAAGAAGAGCAAGGATTGTGATTCTGATGACAAGAAAAATAAGAAATACTCAAAGTCTTCTTCAAAGTCTTCATCAAAGTATTCATCACACAAGAAGAATTCATCTGGCAAGGCTCGCGCGTTTGTTGGCAAGGAGATGGATTCTGAGGAAGAGTCTGCTTCTGAAGAGGCGGAGGTGGAGTCGGAGGAGGAGTCTAATTCTGGTGCTGCAAGTCTGGCTTTAGCCACTGCCTACGTGGGCAAGTCCATCTTCAACACTGAAGACAATGGCCCCGTCCCCAACATTGATGATGAGGACGACTACTCTCCTCCCACCTTCTGCTTCATGGCACGCGGTGCCAAGGTAAAATCATGCGATGCTTACTTTCAAACATCTAGTGAAGATGACTCTGATTGTGAATCAAAACCTAGCTACAAAACACTTGCTAAAATTGCCACCGAACAGCAGAAAGCCATGGAACATATTCAAAAACTGTTAGACAAAAGCGATGACCTATTGGACGCGGAAATGACTCGTTCTCAGTCCTTAATTGAAGTCATAAAAAATCTTCATGTTAAGTACAAGGAACTTGAAGGTCTTTATGAATCGCTCTCAAAAACTCATGAAAAGCTTTCCCACGATTACATTCAAAGGAAACGAGAACTTGAGAAATTGAAAGCGGCTCATGAAGATCTTCAAAAGGAAAATGAGTCACTCCGCGCACAACTGATCAGCTCCACTCACGAAGAATTTGAACCACCATGTCTAAAATGCATTGAGCGTGATAACCCTACATCTGTTGTTGAATGTTCTACTGCTGCCACTGTTGCAATATCTTCAACTGCTGTTGTGGTAACTAACCCCTCTGCTGAGGATACCACTACTATTGCTGATGAAAATGCTAGGTTGAAGACTTTTCTTGAAACAAGGATGAACAAAAGCCTCAAAGGGCATCAGACTCTATGTGATGTCCTCAAAAAGCAGATACTGAATCGAAACCCTAGGAAAGAGGGTGTTGGGTTTGACAGGAAAATTAATGTTGATGGTTCATACTGGAAGCCTGACCAGTATCCCAAAACCACATGGGTTGCTACAAAGGGACCTTCAGTGGATCCATCTACCTTATCTGGCTTCACTTGTGCTAATCCTATAATCATTGATGAATCCTTTGATGCAAACTATAAACTGTTTAAGAATCAAAATGGTGAAGTGTTTGCCAGGTATATTGGTACTAACTGCAGGAATGGACCACCTATGAAGAAGACTTGGGTACCTAGAGGTTGTCTTGAGAAGCTTCCAGCAAATATTATCTTGACACCGCCTGGGATGAAGACAAACCCCGGACCTAAGGCTTCATATGGTCCTAAGGCTTCATACAGACAAAGGACTCACCTGAGTCACCCTAACGCGGATGTTTTGCAGAGAAACCATACTCAGGCCCATGAATATGAGTGTGTTTCTTCAAACCGCTATGTTCATAAAACAAAGAATTTTTCTGCCTATTCTTATGAGTATTATTCTCCTCCTGCAAGACTATTTGCTAGGGCTCCTAAGCCAAAATTCTCAGATGCTGCTCTTAGACTCATGGCTTCTAAGCCACCCCTGAAGATGTGGGTGGTTAAGAAGAACTACCTCTCTTTTACAGGGAAGGGTGTCCAGCCAAAAATCAAAGGCGTCTGATGCTATTGCTGCGGACCTAAAACACTTGCTGGGCACAAGATCAAATGCCCACAATGACTTACTGCTCATACTATTCATGAATCACTTGCTGAACATATTATCTGTTCTAACCTGCGTCTAAGCTTTCATAATCCACTTATGTGTCAAATATTTATGCTTCACAATGGCTTTTGGTGAAGCCTATCCTCCTAACTTGTAGGGAGTGACACCAAAGTCTTCAGAATGGATTATGGATAGGAGATGCACAAATCATATGACTGGTGATCGAAATCTTCTCATGGACTCAACCTTACATCCATCCAACAAGAGTCACATCACATTTGCTGATACTGGTAAAAGCAAAGTGTTGGGTCTAGGTAGAGTTGCAATCTCAAGAGATCAAGACATGGATAAAGTCATGCTTGTTGAATCTCTTGGCTTCAACTTAATGTCTGTCTCAATGCTTTGTGACTTGAACATGATTGTGATCTTTGGTAAATTTCGTTGTCTTGTACTAATGGAATCTGACAAGTCTTTAGTATTTGAAGGATATAGAAAAGGTGATCTGTATATGGTAGATTTCTCAGCTAGACCGCAGATGGCCGTATGTCTTCTAGCAAAAGCTTCAGAGTGCTTGCTCTGGCATCGGAGGCTAGGCCATGCTGGCATGAGGAACTTGCACACTCTCGCAAAGAAGAAGCATGTCATAGGCATCGAGGAAGTCAAGTTCAAGAAAGATCATCTATGTGGTGCCTGTGAAGCTGGGAAGATGACTAGAGCCAAGCACCCCTCGAAGACAATCATGACGACATCCAAACCCTTCGAGCTGCTTCACATGGACTTATTTGGCCCTACTCACTACTCCACATTCTCTACCATAGCCTGTCTCTATGGCTTCGTCATTGTTGATGATTATTCAAGATACACATGGGTGCACATAATACTATACAAGACTGAAGTGCAAGATGTCTTCAGACGCTTCGCCAACCGTGCCATGAACAACTATGGCATCAAGATCAAGCATATCAGAAGTGACAATGGCACTGAGTTCAAGAACACTGGCCTTGATCTTTATCTGGATGAAATGGGAATCACTCATGAATTCTCAGCCCCATATACACCTCAGCAAAATGGGATCGTTGAGCGCAAGAATAGAACTCTAATTGAGATGGCTCGAACGATGCTAGATGAATACAAAACACCAAGAAGGTTCTGGCCCGAAGCTATTGATACTGCATGCCATATCATCAACCGTGTTTATCTTCACAAGCTTCTAAAGAAAACATCCTATGAACTCCTCACTAGAAAGAAGCCTAACGTCAGTTACTTTAGAGTATTTGGAGCAAAGTGCTGGATCAAGGATCCTCATCACAAGTCAAAACTTGCACCCAAAGCACATGAAGGCTTCATGCTCGGATATGGAAAGGATTCACACTCCTCCAGAGTCTTCAACATCTTTCTCTATAAAACTGTTGAAACTGTGGATGTGCGATTTGATGAAACAAATGGTCCACAAAGAGAGTCCCTACCAATGTGCTAGATGAGGCTTCACCAAATGAATCTATCAAGCTGATGGGAACCGGTGAGATCATGCCCTCTGAAGCACAACCTGACAAAGAACTCATCATCTCTGCTCCAAATCAACCTGACGACAATGCTCAGCCTAAAGACAACACTCCTGACGATGACAATATACAACAAGAGCAAAATCTTCGTCCAGCTCATCCTCGTGTTGCAAATGAAGTACAAGTTGAGAAGATAATTGATAGCATAAATGCTCCTGGTCCACTTACTCGCTCAAGAGCAACACAACTTGCAAATTTCTGTGGGCACTTTGCTTTTGACTCAATATCTGAACCCAAGAAAGTTGCTGAAGCTTTTATGGAACCCGAATGGATTCAAGCAATGCAAGAAGAGCTTCAACTATTTGAGCTGAACAATGTGTGGGAACTTGTCAAGCGTCCTGACCCTCGCAAGCACAACATAATAGGCACAAAATGGATCTATCACAACAAGCAAGATGAGCATGGACAAGTGGTCAGAAACAAATCTCGTCTTGTTGCTCAAGGATACACTCAAGTCGAAGGGATTGACTTCGATGAAACATTTGCTCCTGTGGCTAGACTTGAAGCTATTTGTATACTGCTAGCCTATGAAAATCATCACAACATACTTCTATATCAAATGGATGTAAAAAGTGCATTTCTCAATGGGAAGATTGAAGAAGAAGTGTATGTTGCACAACCACCTGGCTTTGAAGATCCAAAATGTCCTGATATGGTATACAAGCTCAACAAGGCACTGTATGGCCTCAAACAAGCGCCTCGTGCGTGGCATGACACTCTCAAAGACTTCCTGAAGAGCAAAGGCTTCAAACCTGGACCCCTAGACCCCACACTCTTCACTAAGAGATATGATGATGAGCTATTTGTCTGCCAAATCTATGTGGATGACATTATCTTTGGCTGCACGGACAAGAAATACAGTAATGAGTTTGGTCACATGATGCAAGAGCAATATCAAATGTCCATGATGGGTGAGCTGAAGTTCTTCCTTGGTCTTCAAATTCGTCAGCAAAGCAACGACATCTTCATATCTCAAGAGAAGTACCTCAAAGATTGCCTGAAAAAGTTTGGAATGGAAGACTGCACAGGGTACTCGACGCCAATGCGTGCTAAACATCATCTGGGTCCCGACGCCAATGGTAAAGAGTTCGATCAACAGGTATACCGCTCCATGATTGGTTCTTTACTTAATTTATGTGCATCTAGGCCAGATATTATGCTTAGTATTTGCATGTGTGCTCGATATCAAGCGGCACCAAAGGAGTCACATCACTTAGCTGTGAAGCGAATACTTCGATATTTGGCTTACACCCCAACACTAGGATTATGGTATCCAAAGGGCTCAGAGTTTGATCTAGTTGGATTTTCAGATGCTGATTATGCTGGTGACAAAGTTGATCGCAAGTCTACATCAGGCACATGTCACTTTCTAGGACGATCACTTGTCTGTTGGTCTTCAAAGAAGAAGAACTGTGTATACATAGAGAGAGAGAGAGAGAGAGAGAGAGAGAGAGAGAGAGTGAGAGAGAGAGAGAAAGAGAGTTGTGTTCTGTCCTCAACAGCATTCACTTATAGCTATGTCTTCATATTTGAATCTTTTGGACTAAGTGAATGTGATCGGACCCCAACCTCTCTATGCTTTCTCATCTCACATTCTGTCTGTCCAAATCATATGCATTATGTTGAAACTGTCGAATATCTTCCCTGCATCCTTGTCAGCAGAAGATATGGAGACAAACTTTAAATCTGTTTTTAATGCTCCATCCTTTAATGCCTGAAACCCGGAGAAGCCGGAACGACCACTCCGACAGTCGTGGTGAACGTGGGATCGTGGGACAACTCGCAATGCGTTACATGACCACCACGTGTCACTCGTACGTGAACCGTCAGCGGCACCTACGTAATTGCGATGCGTCGTCTCCCATGCCTATAAATGCACGTCCCATCACGGTCAAAAAGTTCTTCTACCACCTCTCCACCTCTGTAATGCCCAGGATGGGACTATACCTCCTACGTGTCGAGGCACGACTTAAAGGTATAAGCCCATTCTGGAATGATCTCAAGCTCGGTATCTTTGCACGACTCATGTAAAAATAGGGATGAAATTGCAAAAGGAGATAGTTGGCTTACACTCGCCACGTCACACAATACATTACATAGCAAATCATCATCCAAATAACATCACAACCTGACTACGGGTGAAGATCCAAATGAAAGATACCAAACATACATAAAGCCACAGGTTCGGATCGCCCCTAGTAGAAACCACTACTGATCATCGGGATAGTGCACGTAGTAACGGCTAAGTTCCTCATCGTACTCCCAGTATAGCTCTGTGACGTCACCTGAGTAGCTCACCATGGTACCTGCGTCTGGTGTGGTGTAGAATCTATGAGCCACGGAGGACTCAGCAATCCCGTTCCCGGGTAGCAGAACTATTTAAGCCTTGGGTGTGGAACAAGGCTGAAGAAAGAATAAAAGGTTGCAGCAGCACTAGCACTAGCTTATGTAATAAGAGCGAGGAGAGAAGTGCCACGAGCGACAAAGTGATCAAGAAGTGATCCTATCTAAAACACGACAAACATAACCCCACCGTGTTCACTTCCCGAACCCCTTTCGGAAAATGACCGTCATGGTACTCACGCTGGTAGTGTGTTTCTGAACATGGTGTCAACTTTTCTACAACCGGATATTAACAAATTCCCATCTACCACATAACCGCGGGCACGACTTTCGAAAGTTCAAAACCCTGTAGGGGTGTTCCAACTTGGCCCATTACAAGCCCACGATCCGCGGAGTCGCAACTCCAAGGTGGGAAGGCCCGAGTATTCTCGGAATCCCGTGCTCAAGATACTCCGACTAAGGTAAGACTAATCCAGCAAATCCTCCCGGCGTGCCGACACCCTGACAGTAGCCGCGCGTATCTAGTCTCAGGCCACGACCGGATGAGACAGCCTACAGGAAAATACCAAATACCTCGGGTTTCCCCAAGGCGGCTCTGCAGTCTGCTCGGTTGGACCAGCACTCATGTGGAGGACTGGCCCGGGGGTTGTTGATTAATCAAAAGGGATAGCTAGTCCCTATGCAAGTTATTAGTTATTAGGCAAATGGAGTACCAATGTTGGGACTTGCTGGAAAAGCCTTAGCGCCAAGCGATTTATCAAGGGGGTCCCATAACCCCAACCGTGTGAGGAACGCATAATTAAGGAACATAACACCGGTTTATACGGTTCCTAGGGCGGCATGAGTGGAACAAATCACCAAGCAAGAGGCTTAGCCTTCCACCCATTACCAATATATAGATGATTTCATTTAAGAGTTTATATAGTGTGATATCCCAACAAGTTTCAACATGAAGCAAGAATCTTCAAATCTTCTCCTGCAACAAGCAATGCTATAAGAGGGGCTGAGCGAAGCCTACGTAGCCAATCAAAGGTTTGGATAGGTTGGGTGGTTAGACAGATTCATGGTTACAATAGGAGGCTGACAGACAAACATGGGCATCGAGGCAATAAGCTAAAGAGCGAGACTTCTAGCAATAGGCAAAGATAGTAATGATATCTGGGTCAGGTCATCTTGCGTGTCGTGTCGTCGATGGGATCGTAAGACGGCTCCTCGTTCTCAACCTCGATAGTAACCTCGTTCTCGTACTCGGTATCGGCTTCCGGCTCTACTCAACACAAGAACACATGAGGCACGAAATCAAACATGTGCAATGCGCAAACTACAGGATGCATGTATGATGCACTCAGGAAGCACTGCAGATGCACTTAGGAAGCATTACATGACAACATAGCAAGCACAGAGAAACAGCACAAGAAACATGACAATTTACTCAAGCAAGTAGGATGCAAGACAAGTCTATTTAGGATGCAAAACATGGCAAGGTAGGAAGCACAGAGAAACAACACAAGAAACAGTAGGTTTAAATGAGGCCGGAAACTACTTAAGACAAACCGGTAAGTCCTCATAAGCATAGTTTGAAATTAGTCCAGATCTGATCAAACCTTAAGTTAAAGTTGTTAAACAACAGGTTAACATGCACCATGATAATCTACATGAAATTCTAGTCAAGTTTCATATAAAGTTTGTTTAAAACAGAGCTACGGTCTAGAAGATATGATCAAAACAAGATAAGCATGGCACCGGTGCAAAATGCACCCAAACATCAAGCAAACATACTCCAAACATGTTAACAAGATTATATTATGATTCTACATGCAAAAACACACAAGTTTCATGTATGCCACGCTCAAAACGGAGCAATGGATCAATACATACACTCGAAACAAGAAACAATGCAAACCTGAGATTAACAGCCACATAGCAACGTTGGAGCAAGAAATATATACTCTACAGCACTCAAACATGGTGACAAGGAGCATGGACATGAAGTAGACATATCCTACAGCAAACAACTCCATTGGAGCATCTCCATGGGAGGCATGGATCAATAGCAACAAGCTACAACATTTTGATCATGACGTTAAAAACCTGACAGTAATATTTTATAGCAACTTGGGAGCAAGAATTAAATAAGCTATAACAACCCATATGAGCATGTGAGGGCATGGATGGGGATAAAACAACATATACAACAAAGAATGATCCATGGCCACCCCAAAACTAACATGGATTTGCCTAGAGCATCAAGCAAACATAGCATCAGGATATTACAGATTCCAGACTTAGTGTAATTTCACTAAGTGTTAAAACAGCAATATTGTCATGGCATGTTTGTGAGCATGTTTAAGTCATCTCAAAGCATATCATGGCAATTGGTTTGCACCACAGCAAAGATCACATGATGGGGAATCTAAAACATATGAGCGTGCAACATGGGGACAAACACATCAATAGCAACGAGCTCCTCAACTAGGCATCTCGTAACAAGTTACAAAACCTAACAGCCACATGCACTTTTGCAACAGAGATAAACATGGCAATATGAACTCTAACATGCATGCTATAGCAACCAACATGTAGAGCATCTCATGATGAACATTTTGACATATCATTTGCTTCATTTGGATAAACATGCACCAAGTTATCACATCTCAAACATGGCATGAAAACAACTAATAGCAGCAGTTTATATCATGTAGCACCCTTGTCATGAAGATTAAGACATCTAGATGGACTCAAACAAGCATGACACAATGGAACAAAACATAGTACACATCACCACGATCATTTTGACATATAATATGCACAAAACGGACATGCACACAAAAAGATATTGCCATTACAAGAATGCATCAGACAGCAATATTTAGCAAAAGACTTAAAGGGGAAAAGATCAACAGGGTCAACCTGCGGGTCAACGGGTCAAACGGGCGCCGGGTCGCGGGTCAAACGGGCGCCGGGTCGCGGGACCCGTTAGGGTTCCCAGCTGGATCGGGATCGGCTCGCTCGATCGGATCGCTCGATCGGATAGCGAGCGCCGGCGGGAATCGAGATCGCGGTGACGTGGCACGTCCTGATAGGACTCGGGGGCGGCGGCGGACGTGTCCGGCACCGGCGGACACATCCGGCGCGCGGAGGGGCTGCGGGACGCTGAGAAAAACGGAATAAAAAAGAGGAGCTAGGGTTTGGACGCAAAATGGAGGGGGTGGGCGTTTTTATAGGCACAAGGAGCTAGGAGACTCCAAATGGGGAGCGGTTTTCGGCCACGCGATCACAATTCAACGACCGAGATGATGGGAAGGGTTGTGCTGGTTTGGTGAACTGTTGTGGAGGGGGTCTTGGGCCTCAAAGATGAGGTACTTTTAGCCCACTAGGTTAACTGTTGGGGTACCAAACGAACTCCAAACGCGACGAAACTTGACAGGCGGCTTACACGTACCAAAACAACATCGCACGACAACTCTCACGCCATTCCGGAAACGTTACATGGCCACACACGAAATAAGGACTCGGGGATGCCACGGGCACGTGTGAGAGCGTCGGAACTCGAAACGGACAACGGGAAGAGACGAGAAGGGTCGGATGCAAATGACAACACAAATGCAATGCAATGCGCATGACAACATGACATGAATGAAATGCACACACGCACACGACAAAACGATGAAACCCGAAAAGACGAAGAACCTGGAATGGAACTAATGAAGCCAAAGTTTATATATTGCCATATAGGGAAAGTGTTACATCCGGGGCATTACAAACTCTCCTCTACTACGAAAAGGTCTCGTCCCGAGATCTAGGACTGGAAGAAGGAAGGATACTCGGAACGAAGGTGATCTTCTCATTCCCACGTAGCTTCGTGGTCGGTATGGTGTGACCACTTAACTTTCAAGAACTTGATTGACTTGTTGCGGGTCTTGCGCTCGGTTTCTTCGAGAATAGCAACGGGATGCTCTCGGTAAGACAAATCTTGTTGAAGATCAATCTCCTCAAACGGAATAGTGCGTTCAGGTGCCTTGAAGCATTTGCGGAGTTGAGACACGTGAAACACATCATGAACATTAGCGAAGTTGGAAGGGAGCTCAAGTTGATAGGCTAGATCACCTCTTTTGCCCAGGATCTTGAAAGGGCCCACGTATCTAGGAGCAACCTTTCCTTTGATACCAAATCTTTGGGTGCCTTTCATAGGAGAAACACGGAGATAGACATGATCCCCAATGTTGAAGGCCAAATCACAGTGCTTGCCGTCATAGTAGCTCTTTTGACGCGACTGAGCGGCCTTGAGATTCTCACGTATGACTTTGCACATTTCTTCGGCTTCTGAGATCAAGTCATTGCCAAGAAGTTGACGTTCACCAGTCTCGGACCAGTTGAGAGGAGTACGGCACTTTCTGCCATAGAGGATTTCAAACAGAGCTTTGCCGGCACTTGCTTGGAAACTGTTGTTGCAAGAGAACTCGGCAAACGGAAGGCAATCTTCCCACTTCATGCCAAAAGAGATGACACAAGCTCTGAGCATGTCTTCTGGAATCTGATTCACTCTCTCGACTTGACCACTAGTCTGAGGGTGAAATGCAGTGCTGAAACGGATCTTAGTGCCCATGGCAGACTGAAAGGAGTCCCAGAACTTGGATGTCAACAAAATTCCACGGTCTGAGGAGATAACTTGAGGAATGCCATGCAGGGACACAATTCTGGAAGTGTACAACTCTGCCAGTTGAGCTCATTGATGGATTCTTTGACTGGAACGATGTGAGCTACTTTGGTAAGCTTGTCAATCACCACAAAGATAGAATCATTCCCTTTCTTGGACTTGGGAAAGCCAGTGACGAAATCCATTTCAATGTGGTTGAATTTCCACTCGGGGATAGGAAGAGGTTGGAGAAGATCGGCTGGACGTTGATGCTCTGCCTTCACTCTTCTGCAGACATCACATTCATTCACGAATTGGGCAATCTCCCTTTTCATGCGTGTCCACCAGTAAGATTGCTTGAGGTCTTGGTACATCTTGGAACTTCCAGGATGAATCGAAAGGAGGGAGTCATGTGCTTCGTTCATTATGAGCTTCCTGAGATCACCCTTGGGAACCACAAGTCTTTCCTCAAAGAACAAGGTATCTCTCTCATCAACGCGATAGCACTTGTATTTGGGAGTACCCTTTGCAATACCATGTTTCACTTCCTGCACCATAGCATCACTGAGTTGGGCCTCATGGATCTGATCTTCCAAGGTAGGAGCCACTTGAAGATTTGCACGAAAGCCTTGCGGAACAACTTGGAGGTTGAGCTTCCTGAATGCTTCACAAAGCTCAGGCTGGAACGGCTTGATAAGGAGACTGTTGCAATATGCCTTTCTGCTCAAGGCATCTGCAATGACATTGGCCTTGCCATGTGTGTATTTGATGCTTGGATCATACTCTTGGATCATTTCAACCCAACGAGTCTGGCGGAGGTTCAGGTTCGGCTGTGTGAAGATGTACTTCAAGCTCTTGTGATCGGTGAAGATGTCGACTTTTCTGCCCAACAGAAGGTGTCTCCACGTGATCAAGGCATGTACCACAGCTGCTAGCTCGAGATCATGTGTGGGGTAGTTCTTCTCACTTGGCTTCAATTGACGAGAAGTGTATGCCATAATTTTCTTGTCTTGCATTAGAACACCACCAAGTCCTTGAAGAGAAGCATCACAGAATACTTCGTAGGGCTTGGACTCATCTGGAGGAGTAAGAACTGGAGCAGAGATGAGATTTTCTTTAAGAGTTTTGAATGCCACATCACAATCCGGAGACCAGTTGTACTTGACATTCTTCTGCAGCAAGTTGGAGAGAGGCTTGGCAATCTTGGAGAAGTTCTCAACGAACCTTCTGCAATAGCTAGCAAGACCAAGGAAGCTTCGGAGTTGCTTGACGTTCTGAGGAGGTTACCAGTTGACAATCGCTTCAACTTTCTCGGGGATTGACCGCAATACCGTCAGCAGAGATGATATGGCCCAGATACAAGACCTTATCGAGCCAGAATTCGCACTTCGAGAACTTGGCATAGAACTTATGTTCACGGAGTCTGTCGAGAACCAGACGGAGGTGCTTTTCGTGATCCTCTTCATTCTTGGAGAATACCAAGATGTCATCCAGATACACAAGCACAAATTCGCTGGTGTAGGGGTTGAAAATGTAGTGCATCATTCTCGAGAAGGTGGGTGGAGCATTAGCGAGGCCAAAAGACATGACTGTATATTCATAGGAGTCGTAGCTGGTTCTGAAGGCAGTCTTGTGGATATCTTCTTCACGAATGCGGATCTGGTGATAACCCATCCGGAGATCGAGCTTAGAGAACACTTTTGCTCCTTTGAGCTGCTCAAACAATTCATTGATGTTGGGGAGCGGATACTTGTTCTTTATTGTCTTCTTGTTCAATGGCCGGTAATCAACGCAAAGGCGCTCCATGCCATCCTTCTTCTTGACAAATAAGACACCACAGCCCCAAGGAGACGTGCTAGGCCTGATCAGACCCAAACGCTATTGCTCATCAAGATGTTTCTTCAACTCCTTCAACTCTTCAGGGGAGAGCTTGTACGGACGCCGGCATGCTGGCTCAGTACCAGGCTCGAGTTCAATGACAAATTCAACTTGACGATGCGGAGGCATGCCTGGAAGCTCTTCAGGGAACACATCCTCATATTCATTGACCACCGGAATTTGAGAGATGGCATTAATCTCGCCCTTGTCATTGAGAGTGAATAGCCTGATTGTGTTATCTCGAGAGGCGAAGATAATCACGTCTTTGTTAGGATGAGTAATCTTGACTTCCTTATTTGCACAATAAATGTGAGCACCATGCTGAGAAAGCCAATCCATCCCGAGAATAAGATCAATGTCGGAGTTGCCGAGAATAACCGGAGAAGCCAGAAAGCGGTAATCACCCATACGAATAGATACATCCGGAGCCTTTGAGGTGGAAGTCATATGCTTGCCCGGAGAAATAATTGATAACTTCTTTGGCAAGTCCACTGTGCCCACGTTATGCTTAGATGCAAAAGGACATGACATGAAGGAAAGTGATGCACCAGAATCAAACAAGACCTTTGAAGGAATAGAGTTAACTGGAAGATTACCAATTATCACATCAGAAGAATTTTCTGCTTCACCTGCACTCATCAGGTTCACTCTTGCATGCTTGGGATTGTGCTTGACAATAGCAGTGCTGACAGGTGGAGGAGGCGGAAGGCGCCTCTGAGTACACTTGTTTGCATAGTGACCCTTCTTGCCACACTTGTTGCAAACCACTTCTGAGAGAGGACGGTAATGAGGAGCACTTGACTTGGAAGCTTGAAAATGATTCTTTGACTGATTGCTTGGGTTGGGTGGGTGGGAAAAAGCACGGCCACCAGAATTGTTGTTGTTGTTGTTGGGAGCTCGGATCACTGGAGGAGGTGGAAGCCAAAACTTCTGTAGCTTCGCGACCACTTGAGAAGAAGAGGAGGAGTGAACAGCGTCTCTGATCCTCTTTTTGGAAGCTTCCATCTTCAGCTGGGCTGCCTCTTGCTTAAGTGCCATGTTATAGAATTGATCAAACTCATCAGGCTCGAACAACGTGAGAGCTAGTTGGAGTTCATCCTTCAGACCACCCCGGAACTGATAGATCTTGCTCTTGGCATCTGGGATGTCTTGCTTGGCATAGCGGGCAAGGTTCTGGAACTTGACATTATATTGGTAGACAAACATTAAGCCTTGCTTCAGGTTGCGGAATTGCTCACGCATACCATCGATGACACTTGTTGGAATGTAGTGAGAACGAAAGTCCTTGCAGAAGTCATCCCAGGAGATTACACGCCCTGCTCTGGAGTCTTTGTACTGCTGCCACCAATCAGCGGCTTGGTCCTTGAGTTGGAAGGCTGCAAACTTCACATAGTCCTCGGGCCTGACGTTACTGCACTCGAAATGCTTCTTGATATCTGTTATCCAGTCTTCAGCATCTAGAGGGTCCACGCAGAAACTGAATGCCTTTGGTTGATTTGCCAGGAACTGGTTGAGCGTAGCAAAATTAGGTTGGTTGAACAAATTGCCTTGGCCTTGGTTCCCATGAGCACCCTGATTTGCTTGATTTGCTTGAATGTTCTGCATCATTTGCATAAGCACCTGCCTGTTCTCGTTCGTCGCTTGCATAATTGCTCTCCAGGCCTCAGACGGAGGAGGAGGGGAAGGAGGACGATCAGGAACCTCTTCACCCTCTGGGTTAGCGTTGGGAACCTTTTTAGGAGCCATCCTGAATGAGATGACAACTATTAGCCATTGATTGAAAGAATATATAAGCTGAATCAACGGCTAGAAATTGCAACATAGTCTTCACAAGAACATTCGAACAAGATGAACAAATGTAATCGACAGTTTAATAGTAACAACAATCTTCACGAGAAGCCACTTGGGAGACAAAAGGTAAATAAAAACAACAAGGAGCAGATAGAACAAATACAAGATAGAAGCTTCGTTCGACATATTCGTGCTGAAAGCTTATGAACGTGTTACAAAAGGGTTTTGCAATCCCCGAATCAGCATAGCCAAGGACCCTTTAAGATGCAACTCCCGATCGGAACAACGGCCATACAACCACTTCACTCAATGTAGAACCCCAAACTCCATATCATGCATTCGTTGGAAGAATGCCTATGAGCTACTACATGAACCCACCTATTAATTTCCGAAAGTTTCCAGTTATGCAATCAGGTGTTGGGGATACAGGGGAAGCATCGCGCACTCAACTCTAATCCTACATCCAGCTGTATCCATCCTTCAACACATAACCAGTTCTTTCCGGAAACCGTCTACCTCGGACCTTCGAAACGCATCTACTATACAAGCTATGGCAATACTCCCGAACTACCTCCCCAGTACTGGGTGACGTCGGGGTTATCTTGCCACTAACCGCATAGGATAGTTTTCGATGTCAGCCGTCTTAAGTATTCCAGAACTGATGCGATATATTTGTGACAACAACAACTCGGAGCTCAACTCCCCGGGACACTGCCACAACCCCTAAATGACAGGAGGCATCGAGAACATTGTTCTCGTCACAAAGACATCGGAACAATCCAAACAATACTCGCGAGATTCCTAAAAAAATATTGGTGAAATTTTGAGAGTAGAAGAGACAAGAGTAATCGTCAGGAGTCCTCACCAGAGTGAAAAGATATGAGGAGCAAAAGAAATCCTACTATCCGATATATATATATAGGACTCAAAACATTTTAAGTGTGTGCCTAGACTCAACCGTCAATGATTCGATCAATCAGTGGGGGCTTCTAGGTCGGAGAAGGCTCTGAATACCAACTTGTAATGCCCAGGATGGGACTATACCTCCTACGTGTCGAGGCACGACTTAAAGGTATAAGCCCATTCTGGAATGATCTCAAGTTTAGTATCTTTGCACGGCTCATGTAAAAATAGGGATGAAATTGCAAAAGGAGATAGTTGGCTTACACTCGCCACGTCACACAATACATTACATAGCAAATCATCATCCAAATAACATCACAACCCGACTACGGGTGAAGATCCAAATGAAAGATACCAAACATACATAAAGCCACAGGTTCGGATCGCCCCTAGTAGAAACCACTACTGATCATCGGGATAGTGCACGTAGTAACGGCTACGTTCCTCATCGTACTCCCAGTATAGCTCTGTGCCGTCACCTGAGTAGCTCACCATGGTACCTGTGTCTGGTGTGGTGTAGAATCTGTGAGCCACGGAGGACTCAGCAATCCCGTTCCCGGGTAGCAGAACTATCTAAGCCTTGGGTGTGGAACAAGGCGGAAGAAAGAATAAAAGGTTGCAGCAGCACTAGCACTAGCTTACGTAATAAGAGCGAGGAGAGAAGTGCCACGAGCGACAAAGTGATCACGAAGTGATCCTGTCTAAAACACGACAAACATAACCCCACCGTGTTCACTTCCCGAACCCCTTTCGGAAAATGACCGTCACGGTACTCACGCTGGTAGTGTGTTTCTGAACATGGTGTCAAGTTTTCTACAACCGGATATTAATATATTCCCATCTGCCACATAACCGCGGGCACGGCTTTCGAAAGTTCAAAACCCTGCAGGGGTGTTCCAACTTGGCCCATTACAAGCCCACGATCCACGGAGTCGCAACTCCAAGGTGGGAAGGCCCGAGTATTCTCGGAATCCCGTGCTCAAGATACTCCGACTAAGGTAAGACTAATCCAGCAAATCCTCCCGGCGTGCCGACACCCTGACAGTAGCCGCGCGTATCTAGTCTCAGGCCACGACCGGATGAGACAGCCTACAGGAAAATACCAAATACCTCGGGTTTCCCCAAGGCGGCCCCGCAGTCTGCTCGGTTGGACCAACACTCATGTGGAGCACTGGCCCGGGGGTTGTTGATTAATAAAAAGGGATAGCTAGTCCCTATGCAAGTTTTTAGTTATTAGGAAAATGGACTACCAATGTTGGGACTTGCTGGAAAAGCCTTAGCGCTAAGCGGTTTATCAAGGGGGTCCCATAACCCCAACCGTGTGAGGAACGCATAATCAAGGAACATAACACCGGTTTATACGGTTCCTAGGGCGGCATGAGTGGAACAAATCCCCAAGCAAGAGGCTTAGCCTTCCACCCATTACCAATATATAGATGATTTCATTTAAGAGTTTATATTGTGTGATATCCCAACAAGCTTCAACATGAAGCAAAAATCTTCAAATCTTCTCCTGCAACTAGCAATGCTATAATTGGGGCTGAGCGAAGCCTACGTAGCCAATCAAAGGTTTGCATAGGTTGGGTGGTTCGACAGATTCATGGTTAAAATAGGAGACTGACAGACAAACATGGGCATCGAGGCAATAAGCTAAAGAGCGAGACTTCTAGCAATAGGCAAAGATAGTAATGATATCTGGGTCATGTCATCTTGCCTGTCGAGTCGTCGATGGGATCGTAAGACGGCTCCTCGTTCTCAACCTCGGTAGTAACCTCGTTCTCGTACTCGGTCTCGGCTTCCAGCTCTACTCAACACAAGAACACACGAGGCACGAAATCAAACAAGGTGCAATGCGCAAACTACAGGATGCATGTATGATGCACTCAGGAAGCACCGCAGATGCACTTCGGAAGCATGGCGTGACAACATAGGAAGCACAGAGAAACAGCACAAGAAACATGACAATTTACTCGAGCAAGTAGGATGCAAGACAAGTCTATTTAGGATGCAAAACATGGCAAGGTAGGAAGCACAGAGAAACAACACAAGAAACAGCAGGTTTAAATGAGGCCGGAAACTACTTAAGACAAAACCAGTAAGTCCTCATAAGCATAGTTTGAAATTAGTCCAGATCTGATCAAACCTTAAGTTAAAGTTGTTAAACAGCAAGTAACATGCACCATGACAATTTACACGAAATTCTAGTCAAGTTTCATATAAAGTTTGTTTAAAACAGAGCTACGGCCTAGAAGATATGATCAGAACAAGATAAGCATGGCATCGGTGCAAGATGCACCCAAACATCAAGAAAACATACTCCAAACATGTTAACAAGATGATATTATGAATCTACATGCAAAAACACACAAGTTTCATGTAGGGCACGCTCAAAACGGAGCAACGGACTAAAAGATACACCCGAAACAAGAAACAATGCAAAGCTGAAATTAACAACCACATATCAACTTTGGAGCAAGAAATATATACTCTACAGCACTCAAACATGGTGAAAAGAAGCATGGACATGAAATAGACATATCCTACAGCAAACAACTCCATTGGAGCATCTCCATAGGAGGCATGGATCAATAGCAACAAGCTACAACATTTTGATCATGACAATAAAAACCTGACAGTAATATTTTATAGCAACTTGGGAGCAAGAATTAAATATGCTACATCAACCCAAATGAGAATGTGAGGGAATAGATTGATAGACAACAACATATACAATAAGGAATGATCAATGGCCACCCCAAAACTAACATGGATTTGCCTAGAGCAGCAAGCAAACATAGCATCAGGATATTACAGATTCCAGACTTAGTGAAATTTCACTAAGTGTTAAAACAGAAATATTGTCATGGCATGTTTGTGAGCATGTTTAAGTCATCTCAAAGCATATCATGGCAATTGGTTTGCACCACAGCAAAGATCACATGATGGGGAATCTAAAACATATGAGCATGCAACATGGGGGCAAACACATCAATAGCAACGAGCTCCTCAACTAGGCATCTCGTAACAAGTTACAAAACCTAACAGCCACATGCACTTTTGCAACAGAGATAAACATGGCAATATGAAATCTAACATGCATGATATAGCAACCAACATGTAGAGCATCTCATGATGAACATTTTGACATATCATTTGCTTCATTTGGATAAACATGCACCAAGTTATCGCATCTCAAACATGGCATGAAAACAACTAATAGCAGCATTTTATATCATGTACCACCCTTGTCATGAAGATTAAGACATCTAGATGGACTCAAACAAGCATGGCACAATGGAACAAAACATAGTACACATCACCACGATCATTTTGACATGTAATATGCACAAAACGGACATGCACACAAAAAGATATTGCCATTACAAGAATGCATCAGACAGCAATATTTAGCAAAAGACTTAGAGGGGAAAAGATCAACAGGGTCAACCTGCAGGTCAACGGGTCAAACGGGCGCCGGGTCGCGGGTCAAACGGGCGCCGGGTCGTGGGTCAAATGGGCGCCGGGTCGCGGGACCCGTTAGGGTTCCCAGCTGGATCGGGATCGGCTCGCTCGATCGGATCGCGAGCGCCGGCGGGAATCGAGATCGACGACGTGGCTGCTGGCTCTGCTCCGGCCGGCAACGGCGCCGGAGGACGACGGGCGGCGGCCGGCGGGGGCTGGAGGAGGCCGAGGCTCGGCCGGCGGTGGGAGCTGTGAGCTCGGGCGACGGAGGCCCGGCGGTGTGGCAGCAGAGGCCCGGCGGTGCGACAGCAAAGGCCCAGCGGTGCGGCAGCCGACACCGGCGAGCGCGGCGGCCGGCGGCGGAGGTCCCGGCGCAGAGGCGCGGTCAACGGTGGCGAGGTGCGGCGCGGGGGCTGACGGGCCCGAAGGCGGCGGCGGCGGGCCCGCGGCGGGCCGCACGAGCCGACGCGGTGGGGAAGCGGCTGCGGTGACGTGGCACGTCCTGATAGGACGCGGGGGTGGCGGTGGACGTGTCCGACGCCGGCGGACACGTCCGGCGCGCAGAGGGGCTGCGGGACGCTGAGAAAAACGGAAAAAAAAGAGGAGCTAGGGTTTGGACGCAAAATGGAGGGGTGGACGTTTTTATAGGCACAAGGAGCTAGGAGACACCAAATGGGGAGCGGTTTTCGGCCACGCGATCACAATTCAACGACCGAGATGATGGGATGAGTTGTGCTGGTTTTGTGGTCTGTTGTGGAGGGGGTCTTGGGCCTCAAAGATGAGGTACTTTTAGCCCACTAGGTTAACTGTTGGGGTACCAAACGAACTCCAAACGCGACCAAACTTGACAGGCGGCCTACACGTACCAAAACAACATCGCACCACAAGTCTCACGCCATTCCGGAAACGTTACACGGCCACACACGAAATAAGGACTCCGGGATGCCACGGGCATGTGTGAGAGCGTCGGAACCCGAAACGGACAACGGGAAGAGACGAGAGGGGCCGGATGCAAATGACAACACAAATGCAATGCAATGCACATGACAACATGACATGAATGAAATGCACACACGGACACGACAAAACGACGAAACCCGAAAAGACGGAGAACCCAGAATGGAACTGATGAAGCCAAAGTTTATATATTGCCATATAGGGAAAGTGTTACATCCGGGGCAATACAACCTCGACCAACCCTAGCGCCTCCGCTAGCTTTCGACGACGCCGGCGACGAAGTGCTTCGCTGCCGCAACCTCGTCGACGTTGTCCTCACGCCGGCCGCGAACATCTTCTACTCCGCCGTCGCCATAGCTGTCCTCCGTCGCCAAGTTAGGGCACGGAAGACCGAACTGCTGGGCATCCAACTCCTCTCCGTCTAAGAAGTTCATCGTGTGGTAAATAAAACTTTATTTTTACCATCTTCTTGATCCATAAAGATTCATCTATTTTGCCACAAGAAGTTTCTGCCTACTTAGATATATAGATCTATCATGTGTGCATCTCATATCTTGCCTAGTACATTCACATATGCTTCAACCATAGTTAGATTCCTCACTTGTACCTATTCGTGGATTCGTACAAATCTGGAACCAACTCTCATGAGTGAATGTCTTCGCGCTATGAGGTCAAAGTCTTCAAAACTGTTTTAATCTTCAAAACTTCTGAGAATGCATATGACCTCTTCCCCTTCCCTCGCATCTCTAATGTTGTCACAGGTACATGTCCGTGGGACAATCCCTTGGTTCTCATAGTCTGCATTCATTTGCAGAATTATTGCAGCGTCACATTCACTCCCCTAAAGATAGTTCATGTCTGACCAGCAGACCGAAGCATTTGCCTGTTTCGAAGCCTTTCAGTTTGAAGCCCTTCAGGTTGAAGCAAATGGCAACTCACAAGACAGTTAGAAAGGGTGGCAGACAGCGCCGTGGCAACACCTCCATTGATTTGCCTCCTGATCTCATTGAAATATACAAGACTGGTCCAGAGGAGGACTATAATCAGAGGAAGACGTGAATCCAATGGATTCGAAGATACTGGGCTGAACAGTGGTTCAAGTACAGGTTCGTGACCCAAGAGTATGCTGAGAAGAACGCCATCAAGCATCCATGGGGAGATATCACATATAAAAATCTTCCTTCCAAGACACGTGCTGAAGCCATTGCTCAAGGCTTCTATCCTTGCATGGTCAGAGGGCCTCAACCTGCTGATGCTGATCCTAGCTCTATGCTCTGGTGTCGCGACGACAATCTGTTCAAGCGAAATCTTCAATACGCCAAGAACTCGGCCAAAGAGAACAAGAAGCATTGGGGATTAGACTTCAATCCTGGCCCCTCTGCACCCCGCGCTGATGGCACGCGCGAAGCTGAACCAAACCTGGTTGGGCCCTTCTACAACTTAGAAGGCCTCATCAGTCACATCAGGGTTCAAGGGGCGGATGTGGATCAGCCTGCAGCAGATGCCGATTCTGAAGAAGCACTTGCAACAGCGAAGCCCAAGAAGAAGAAATCAAAGGCTTCGAAGACCACTCCACCAATTGCTTCTAGAGTGAAGCCTTTGGCCACTGCTCCACCTGCACCAAGTGTGCAATCTGAGGAACACTCTCTTATCTCCAAGAGCAGACAGCTAAAGAGGAAGCCATCACGCAACCCTAGTCCAGCTCTCACTCCTGATGCTGTTCTGAAGACTGCCAATGATGCCCTTGATCTTTCAAGTGATGAAGATCTTGGTGATGATGCTCTGAAGCTATTGATCAAGAGCAAGCAAGATGCTAAAATCTTCAATGATTTGCCGTTCTTTGACGTTGAAGTGCTCAATAATTTCATTGATGAATGGTTTGACACACCCAACCTGAGCTTCGACGATCTTCAACTTCCAGTTGGCCTCAGCGTATCCTTCCATGGCGCCATTGCTTCTGAGCTGGCTCTGGCTCAGAGAATTGTTGAGCTGAAGCAAAAGATAGACTATGAAAAGGCTCAGTTCAAGAAGCATGTGGACAAGCTCAGCGTGCAAGAGATTCAAAACTTCAAGGTTATGATGCATGAGCTCAAGGAAGCTTTTCGCCAGAGCCGTGATGAACCTAAAGGTTCTAGTGAGCGAATCAAGGACTTGGCTGCCAACTGCATTCAAGCGATCAATGAAGCTAAAAAGCGCAAGGCCCTTGGGAATCCAGGCATTGACTCGAGAATGGCTGCCAAGAAGAAGAAGAAGCAACCTGTTCCCGAAGCTAGAGAATCAGGGCAGGAACTGCCTCGCATAGTCTTCCCTGCTAGCATGACTGGCACGAAGCCTAAGGCAACCCCAACCGCTTCAAAGCTCAAGAAGACAAAGGTGGCTGAAGCTGAAGCTCGCAAGCACAAGCAATCTACTGATGAAGCTCCACCCACCAAGAAGCGCAAGACCAAGAAGGATAAGGCTGCTTCCAAAGAGCCTATCTTTGTCGAGCCTATCTCAGTTGCTCACCCTGCATCTGCTCAAAGAGAACGTCGAATGACTATTCATGAGCCTACTCCCACAGAGGCTGAAAACATTCCAGCTGTTGACCCCACCGCAGCTGAAGATATTGGTCCTTATGACAATGTTGAAGATGATGAAGTCCTTCCTCAGATCGAGTACAACATTGAATCTTCGCCTGTTCTTACGAACAGCGAACGCATCAGCATTGGTCGTCCATTGACACCAATTGCTCAAGATGACTCGTGGGCTGATCACCCACAGGATACACAAGCCACACCTCAGCAAACTCAAGACACCAGTACGGTGCTTGAATATGAAGACTTTGAGGCCCAACAACCTCCATCTCCTCAGGCGTCGCCAGCTTTTCGCAGGCTTCGCAAAGGACCAAGGCCTCAAGTCGTCACCCCAAGTGTTCCAGAAGGAGTAGAGCAACCATCTGCACCTGATGATGCTCCTACTATGAACCCCTCAGAATCTGAAGCCAAAGCGGCTGAAGATATTCCGGCTGCATCAGCCGAAGAAGAACCACCCCAAGGAGAAGAACAACCCCAAGTTGAAGACGAACGTACTGCCACACCCCCTGTTCTCGAGGAGAACGTGTCCGACCCTCCAGCTCCTGAAGTGGAGGCTACATATTCAGAGGCTGCCACCACCAACACTGAAGCCAATGACGTGGTCATGGCTGAAGCTAATGTGGCACCTGAAGACACACTGGCACCTGAAGTGACTGCTCCTGAAGCCAATGCTGCACCTGAAGCAAATCTGCAGCTTGAAGATAATGCCTCTGCTCCTATTCCACCTCCAAGGCCCCATACCATTGAGCAAGCATACAACAAGGATGATCAGCTTGTTACTGTTCGGTGTCCCATTCTGATTCCACCACCTACCACTAGACCACGTGCTGCTGGTCCTCAGTTTGATCATCATGTTGAGCACAGGCCCCAAGTTCAAAAGCCTAAGCCAAGACCGCCAAGGTTTCCAGGTATTGCAACCTATCAAGGGTCATTCAATGCCAATAGCTTCACTGCGCACAACACCTTCTTTGACAGCGCCAAGAACCCATATTCCAAGGCAAGAATATCATCAGATAGGTTCTGGAGCCATCAGCAGCGCAGCTACTACTCAAGAGTACTCTATGATCAAGGGCGCATTTTCCCTCATATGCGTCTTGACACTGAAGCTATTACTGGTCTGCCTTGCCTGGAGGAAGCTCTTGACTGCTTCCGTGATGCTGGCCTGCTCAATTTTGTAACAGACAAAGAGCATTGGAATGAAGAGCTGCTTCTGCAATTCTATGCAACCCTCCACATTCGAGGCTACAGCAGGGATCCGAAGACATGTGTCCTTGAGTGGATGACAGGCAATGTGCATCATGAAGCTAAAGCCTTTGATCTCATTGAGCTTACTGGCCTGCCCACTCTAGGAGATCTGTATGAACCTGGCTGTCAATTGCACACTGAAGCCTTGGAGAGTATTTTTCAGAAGCGCCAGCCCAACATGAGCCAAATGCTAAGCATGATGAAGCCTCTGCCAAATGATGCTGAATATCCTAAGGAATTCTTTGTTGAATACCTAGAGTACCTGCCACGCACCATCTATCATATCATCTGGCGTACTCTATGGCCCATCAAAGGACATTCTTCATCAGTCAAGCTTGAAGGCACTATGAAGACTTTGGTCTTCTATATCTTCAATGGCATCAGCTTCAATGCTCAAGATTTCTTCATTAGGCAAATGGCTATGTCTGGAGCTGATCTATTTGGTCTGAAATTATATGCCCCTTGGATTATGCGTCTCATCAAGTTGCACTCAGCTGTCACCTATCAGCCCTCTGCCCACAACCATCAAATCTTCTTGCCTGAGGTTGATATGTCAGCTGAAGCTATCTACCAAGAGCCTACCAAAGAGCCAGTTAGTCTTCACAATGCTGATCACCAGAGCTTCACTCAACAGATTGAAGGAGTTCCAGGAGTCTCACGCGTTTATCCTCTGGCTGGCCGTACTTGTCTACCTCGACACGCTAAAACCGAAGCCACTGAGAGCACCATCGCCCAAAAGCCTCAGAAGCAATCTCGTGTCCTGAATAACCGAGAGCTTCTGGTTGCCCTTCATCAGAAACAGGATAAGCATCACCTCTGGTTAAAGCGTCGGATGCAAAGCCTCTTGGTGGATGTCAATCGCATTCGCAATCTTGCCACCAAGAATGCCTTTGTTGCTCATGAAACCTGTCGGAGGTCTTGGAAGAGTTTGACTTCGCTGAGTGCTGAAGCGGATCTTCAAGACGATGGATTCACAGAGAGATTCAAGTTTGACAACACTCCTCCAAGGACTGCTGTAATGTGTCGAACTCCATCTCTTGAAGATTCTGAATACTCCTCCTCCGCTGCAACAATTGACGCCAGGGTGATCGATGATCAAAATGATGCTACCTCACCTCCTCCAACTTCAGCGCGCATCAACACTGCACCAACTACTTCTGCATCGCCAAACACCAACACCGACCCTGCATCCTCTCCTGCTCCAACTGGGAACGAGTAGAGGCTCTATGTCTTCAAACCTTTTTGGTCCTTACTGACAAAAGGGAGAGAAGCATATGAGTTGATAGTCTTCAAGCGGGTCCATATGGGCGGAGTTGATAGTCTTCAAGCGGGTCCATATGGGCGGGTGCTTTATAATTTGCCTCGTGTTTACAACTCTCGTTTTTCTACATTTGGTTCTGTGAGTTGTAACACTTAAACTGATGGTCGTCTGCTACGTTTTTATGCTACTCTGTAATGCAATGATAAATTCCGCATCAGCTATCTTATATTCTGCACTTAGTCATTATTGCAGACATCCATTTTTCATTATGCATGTCATTATCTTCGACATATCAATTGTGCATGATGAATTGTCTTCATAAGTTGAAGAGAATCTCCACAAGTACAACCTGCCATGTGCATTTGCATCCAAAGGCAAATCAACTATATGCACATCTTCAGGGGGGGCCTTTTGCTACTTACGAAGACAATACATTTATCGTTTACAATTTCACATATCTTTATCCCCGTTGAAAACTTCAACCAGTTTGTCATCAATCACCAAAAAGGGGGAGATTGTAAGTGCATCTAGTGCCACCCCTAGTTGGTTTTGGAGTATTGACGACAACCCTGGTTGAGGGACTAATGTGTTTGTGAGAATTGCAGGATAACACATGTAGTAGTCCCTCATTGATTCGGTTAACCTACCAGAGATGACCCCTGAAAATGTATGAAGACATTAATATCAGTGGTGGTATATGAAGATAACCATATTGAAGACTATGACATGAGAAGACATTGTGTGAAGACTATGGAAAGCGAAGACGTAGATGTTTCGTTGTTTCCTTTTCTTCTCTGTTGAGTCATAGGAACCACCGTACTGTTAAGTGGGGTCCAAGTGAACTAAGTCAGACTGACTGAAGTGATGCTCAACCAAAATCCTATGTCTTCGAGTGAAGACAATGCGAGCAAATCTTATCCAGAGCCGGATGAGTCAGCTTTACTTGTAGCTCAAGTAAAGTTGCCGTGTGTGTTTGAAATCTGACCGTTGGAACACGTGTCAGTTCCTTAGTGACCCAGGGTCACTTCGGACAAATCAGGTCGGGTTGCCCAGTGGCTATAAATAGCCCACCCCCTACACCATAAATTGGTGGCTGCTCAGAGTTATTGCACGGCTTTTGTTGTTTGAGAGCAACCCACCTCCGAAGCATTTGAGAGAGAAATCCTTGCGAGGACAAAGCCCAAACACCCAGAGCCAAAGAGTGTTAGGCATCACTGAAGTCTTTCTGTCTGTGTGACCTGAAGACATATTACACTTGAGGAATGTGTTTCCTCCAGCCGGTTAGGCGTCGCGTTCTGAGCATCCAAGAGTCATTGTGGATCGCCGGTGAACGAAGTCTGTGAAGGTTTGGAAGTCTACCTTGAAGACTTACCAGAGTGATTGGGCGAGGACTGGGTGTCCTTAGCTCAAGGAGAACAAGGTGAAGACGCGGTCTTCTGAGTTAAATCTCAGCCTCCCTAACCAGACGTACAGTAGTCACAGCAACTGGAACTGGTCTAACAAATCACTGTCTTCCCCGAGCTACTGGTTCTATCCTTTCCTTCCCTTTACTTACTGATCTGTGTTGTGAAGTCATTGCATGCTTGCCTTATCTGATTGACTTCACTGAGTATCTACTTGCTGTGATTGGCTTCATTCCTTCTTCCATCAAGATCCCTACTGCCTAGCTGCCATTAGTCTTCGTGCTTTCACTTCATTGAATACATGACTATGGCTTATCTAGTGTAGTCCACTTTCCGCTGCATACTAATAGGATTGATTTATCGTTTGTCTTCGAAACTACCATGTTTTGAAGCATTTCATAAAAATCGCCTATTCACCCCCCCTCTAGTCGATATACTGCACTTTCACATGCCATGCTTGTGCCTATCTTGTACTTGTAGCATGTTGTTTTGATGCTTGTAAGATGCCTAGTTGCTGTTTTGGACAGCGTGTCCTTTAAACTTGTTTCATGTGTATGTGTTGAACCGTTGCTCCGTTTAAGGCATGCTCTATATGAAACTTGTTTGGTTTTGCATGTAGATGCATCATGTAATGTTGCATCCATGTTTTGAGTGTTGTGCTTGATGTTTGAATGCCTTTTGCATCAATGTCATTTGTAACTTGTTTTGCTCATATCTTCTAGGTCGTAGTTCCGAATTAAATGAACTTTATATGTAACTTGACTAGAATTTCATGTAGATAATCATGGTGCATGTTAACTTGCTGTTTAAAAACTCTAACTTAAGGTTTATTCAGATCTGGACCAACTTCAAAATTTTCATATGAGGACTTACCTGAATTGTTATATGTTGTTTCCGGCCTCATTTAAACTTGCTTGTTGTGATTTTCTTGTTTGCATCATATCTTGCCATGATTAGCATCATGTAGCCTTGTCATGCATGATACTTGTTTGAGCACCATGTCTTGTTATGTGTTGTAAGTTTACCGCGTTGTCTGTTTCTTCTCGTTAGTTCCTGCTTCGTTGCGATCGTGAGGATTCGTTCGGCTACGCTTGGTTCATCTTCGTGGCTTCTTCTTCATGGACTCGTTCTTCTTCCTTGTGGGATTCCAGGCAAGATGACCGTCACCTTAGATCTCATTACTATCATTGCTACGCTAATTGTCTCGATGCTATCGCTATATGTCGCGCTACCTATCTATTTGTTGTCAGCCCCTCATTGTTGCCATGAAACCTCTAACCTTTGACACCATCCCAGCAAATCATTGTATGGCTATGTTACCGCTCGCTCAGCCCCTCTTATAGCGGTGTTAGTTGCAGGTGAAGATGAAGATTGCTACATGTCGGAACTTGGATTGTTGGAATATCCCAATATCTACTACTATAATTACTGCACCTATATACTTGGCAATGGGTGGAAGGCTTGGCCTTTTGCTCGGTGTTTTGTTCCACTCATGCCGCCTTAAGAACCTATAAACCGGTGCTATGTTCCTTGATTATGTGTTCCTAACGCGGTTGGGTTTATGGGAACCCCTTGATAGTTCGCTTTGAATAAAACTCCTCCAACTAGGCCTAACATTGGTTTTAATTTGCCAACATAATAAACCTATTAATTAATTTTGCATAGGGGGGCGTGTCCCTAGGGATTCTTTTCAACATAATACAGGGGGCAGTGTTATTGGTGCTGGTCCAAACTGGGTGATGTCCGGCGCCCCCTGGGCAACCAGGTTCTCAGCCAACCCGACGTCTTGCCCATCCGGCTTGTCCTGAGAACGAGATACGTGTGACTCCTATCGGGATTTTTGACACATTGGGCGGTCTTGCAGGACTTGTTTTATCATTGTCGAAATGTCTTGTGCACCGGGATTCCGAGTCTAATCGGGTTGTCCCTAAGATAAGAGGTTTAACCTCTGCTGGTCGTGAGAGCTTGTGATGTGCTAAGTTGGGACACCCCTGCAGGGTTTTGATCTTTCGAAAGCCATGCCCGCGGTTATGTGGCATATTGGAATTTGTTAATGCCTAGTTGTAGAAAACTTGACAGAGGATCCGGAATAAAATACATCAACTGCTTGAGTAACCGTGACCGTCTCTTTTCATTTTGAGAAGAGAACACGGTGGGGTTATGTTTGACTCATAGGTAGTTTAGGATCAATTATTGATCATTACTAGTTTGCGACCATTTGCGTAGATGCTCATCTTATTCTTGTACTCGTAGGTTAGCCACCATATAATGCTTAGCCACTGCTGGAACCTCACCACTTAACCTCTCCATACCCAGTAAGCTTTGCTAGTCTTGATACACATGGTTATGGGATTGCTAAGTCCTCGTGGCTCACAGATACTACAACAACAGTTGCAGGTGCAAGTTTCCGATGACTTGACGTGAGAGCGATGTGTACTTGTGTTGGAGTTCTTTCTTCTTCTTCATCAGTCTTGGGGTAGGTTCCTGGCCGACAGCCTGGGATAGCAGGATGGATGTCGTTGTGCTTTTCATGTTTTCATCCGTAGTCGGATGTCTTGTGTATGAATTGTTGTATTCATGTGGAAGTTTCTATGACTTGTATGTATCCCCATCTATTTATGTAATGGTACGATGTAATGATATACATCTTGCTAACCGCCCGAAATGCGGTTGTGCCCCAATCACGAGTTCATCACGTGATTGGGATAGAATTGCATCTTGGGCGTGACAGCATCCTCGCAACCTTTAGCCTCTAACCGCTGCTCCTCAAATTCTGGTAGCCTCGAGATGAATCCATTAACATTCACGCGCAATGAACCAACCTTAGACGCCTCATGTGCAAAGGAATCAACATCGAGCTCCTCCTCTGACCGATGATCGCCGCGCTCGATTCGCCGCTTCTGCAGCTTCTTCGAACTCCACGGCCTCCAGGACGTGTTCCTGATGATTTCATGTTTGATACCCCGCTTCCACCTCTCGGAAATGTGCCTCTGGTCGTCGTCTCCGCCGAGAACCGTATGGGTTCCGCCGCGAAGTTCGTCACCGGTGTCATCTACGGCACCCCCTGGGTCCATGCCCTCGTCCCATGTGACGCACGCAAGCGAGGGCTACCTTCCGGTGCCCTCCTCTGCCGCCCTGTGGCCGTCTAGTGCAGGCTCCGCTGCGCCCTATGGTCGTCGGCTTTAAGCCGCCGACCGTACGGACATGGTAGCATCATCAGGCCTAACTAACCCAGCTAACCACCCCATTAGTCACGGAATTCGGACCCCATCATGTTAATTAATTTTAAAACTAACCTAACCCCATAGACACTTATATCTAGGCCCCGCATGTAAGGGTTGAAGTGAGCCTGTCAACATTGACTGGGGCCACCAGTCAATGACTGTAGGTAGATTGCACCTGAGTAACAAATAATTCCAGAAAATTCTATGAAATGTGAACTTCATTATCTTCTAAACCATAATTCATATGGAAATAAGTTATATATAAAAATTCATCAGAAAAATATTCTCGATCCAACTATAGTATTTTGAAGCATGACAAAAAAACTAAAAATGCTCAAACAGTAGAAACCATAATATGAACATATTTAGAAATTGTATTGGAGTTTGAATGAAATAATGTTTCAAATCAACTTCAACCAAAATGTTTCCAAATGAATATAGATCACATAAGTACCTATGCCATGTGAGTTGATCTATGGTTCTCCTCGGAGGTGCGTTGCTCTATTGTTTTCCTTTTCCCTTTTTTCTATTTTCCAGTATGCATTGCACAATTGAATTAAATTTCTTGTTCAAATGGACACAAAATCTTCTGGAATTTTACAAGTGACTTCTTTGGACTCGTCATAGTACAATTATATTTTTAAAGACCCATCGAAAACCCATTTCTTACAAAGACAACTCATTTTTTAAAGTCATTTCAACTCCAAACATTTTATGTGTTCAGCATGAAGCATTGAAAGTCACATAATCAAATTTCAACCTCTTCCGACTTCATTTGCCATTTTTCATGCATTTACTGATTTTTTTCAACTAAATGTCCCTGAAATGGAAAAGCATTACAAATGAGCTCTGAAAAGGTTGAAACTTGTCATGGTGTCATCATTTCACCCGCATACCATGTGCTAAAAATTTAAGCGGGTTACAAAAAGCTGGATGCACTTCATGTACAAACTGGACCATCTCTTTCGAAGTATCAAGGTTTCGGACAAAAACTCAAGTGTCACAAAGACAACTCTTTTTTCTGTAACCATTTCAACTCCAAACTTTGTATGTGTCCAGCATGAATCATTGAAAGTTACATCATAAAATTTCAACCTGTTCTCACTTTGTTTGCTAATTTTCATGCATATGGTGATTGTTTTTCAACCAAATGACCCTGGATTGAAAAGCACTTCAGAAGATCTCTGCAAAAGTTAAAACTTGGCATTGTGTCATCATTTCATCCACATACCCTATGCTAAAAGGTTGGGAGGGGTACGACAAAAACTGGATGCACTTCGTGTACAGACTGGACAATCTCTTTCGAACTATAAGGGTTTCGGATGAAAACTCATGTGTTGAAAAGACAATTAATTGTTTTTGTAACCATTTCATCTTCAAACTTTTTATGTGTTCAACGTGAAGCATTGAAAGTCACATCCTCAAATTTCAACCTATTCTGACTTCATTTGCTAATTTTCATGCATTTATTGATTTTTTCAACTAAATGACCCTAAAATTGAAAAGCACTACAAATGTGATTTGAAAAGGTTGAAACTTAGCATGGTGTCATCATTTCACCCACATACCAGACTCTATAAAGTTGATAGGGTTAGGACAAAAATTGTATGCACTTCATGTATAAACAAAACATCTCTTTCGAAATATTAGAGTTTCGGACGAAAACCCATGTCGTACAAAGACAAGTCATTTTATTAATTAATCCATATCCAAACTTATATGTTCAACATGAAGCATTTGAATTCGCATCCTCAAATTTAAACCTCCTTTGACTTCATTTGCTAATTTTCATGCATTTAATGACTTTTTGAGCAAAATCACCTTGACATGAAAAAGCACTTCAAATGAGCTGTAAACAGGATGAAATTTGGCATGATTTATTTGAATGGTTAACATTTTTAAATTTTAAATAAAACCCAACTCAAATAAATTCATAGATTTTGGACTATTTAATATGAGGGCTTCATCTATGAAACCTCTTGAAAAATTGTGAATAATATTCCAACAATATTAGGAATATAAAATAAATATTCCGATAATGTTTAGAATTACCTTTACACATTACAATTAAATCATATACTATAATAATTTGAGTTTATAATTTTAGAAATAAAAATATAGTCTCAAAAATCTAAAAACTACTGAGTATGTCTGGGTTGCACGAGTAAACCTACACAAAAGGTTTCATAAGGTTTAGGGGTATTTTGAAACCTAAAAAAATCAAACAATAGAAAATTAGAACAAAACATAAATAGAAGAGAAAGGGAACTTATGTGCCTAGCAACCCACCTGGCTGGCCCAACCCAAAAGCGCAGGGTCGTCTTCAACATCGGCCACGCAGACACGCAGGTGTGTGGCAAGCATGCCACAGCTCCCACACCACCTCCCGCTTCCTCTCCCTTATCCCAGATGCCTAGGAGACTCATGGAAGCCCTCGACCCTTTTCCTTCTCACGCAGCTCACTTTCCCTTCCTCCATTCTTTTCCTCGAGCAACCAGAGAGTGTGTCTATCGCAGTGTGATGCCCTGCGTGGCCACTGTCGTCCCCTTGCCGCCCCCGTGTCTCCAGGAGGTTCCTCACGATGCTAGATTCCTCTCAATCGAGTGTAGCGGCCCTAGAAGTCTTGATGCGATAGAATCGGCCATATTCCACAACCACAGCCATCGGACACCATCGTGTGATTCATCGCCTATAGGAGATCCCCGACATCGCCTCCTAGTCCGTTCTAACCGCAATGAGCTCATCCTTAGTTACCCTCTCCTCTCCTCATAGTTCACAACCTATGATATCATTCCCGCTAACCCGTGCTTCGGTAGCCACCATGGCCGTCAATTCTTTTGTCTGTAAGTTTGTCTGGACACACCTAGTTGCATGTCTTGCTCCCCGAGAGCGTTAGACACTCAAAGATACAACGCTGAAACACCCCTCGAGCTATACCCCCTGTTGACACACGAACACGTCACCTGTACCCTCGACGCTGGGGGTGATGCACCGCAGCTCACGTTGGAGGAGACCCGACCGACAACGCGATACACAAGACAGTCGGCGGACGCTTTTACGGACGCGAAACCTCACACCCCCAGGAGGGACCCTGTCAGGGAGTGCGGCGGCTATGGGCTGACCTAGGTCAATTTGCTCGCCCCGGATCCCCGAGATTCGAAGTTCTCAAACATGAAGAACGGCGAAGAACGAGAGAGAAAAACGGTGAAGGGATAAAACGTAGACTAAAAAAGTAGTAAATTGATTTGTTCGATTGTGTGTTGTTCAATCGACCGTCACCCCCAATATATATAAGAGGCGGCTGGACTTCCCGTACAAGCAAAGGATTCATCTAGGCTTTCCTTACAAGAAAATTACATTAATTCACGTCCTAGAGTCCTAGTTCTACTCCAACTCGGATTCAGCCTGAATCTGTCCCTTACTTCTGTCCTGCTTTTTGCGCGGGCCACAGAATTTGCATATGACCTCCGATTAAGAAGATTAAAATACCAAACTTATGCGCCTTGACGAGGCGAACAATTATCATGTTGATCATTTTTTTCAAATAAGGCCATCTTGAATACTCCACGGGGTCATATTTAATTTCGAGTCGGACTTGGTTATGTAGCTGATTGGACCGTCGGACTCTTGTAGTGTCTCTGCAGGTCGTATACTACGTCGAATGATGCTGACTCCAAAAGCAAAGTTGGCTATTTTGATGTTACGAACAACTTTTATGTTGAACACTTTTTGATCTGAGGCAATCTAGATAATCATTTGAGCCCATCTTCAAGTTCTGGTCGGATTGGCCTTGTCAATTTCCACCCCGGCAAGCTTTCCACCCCGGCAAGCTCTTTTCCCAACAATATTTTCACCTGACAAGTTTTTCACCCGCAAGCTCTTTGCCCGGCAAACTTTCCAAAACTATTCTGGTTGCACCTTGCAGGTCTTTTTCGTGGCAGTAAACGACTTCGGATGGGAACGAGCTCAAAAGCAATCTTGACCGTTTCGACGAGATGAACAACTTTAATGTTGAATGTTTTTCGATTTGAAGCAATCTTTATTGTGTTCCGCATCTTGCCAAAATCAGGTGTCAACACATGCCCCCCTGTTTTTCGGCAAAGCTTGCATGCCGAAAAATAATATGCACGGTTTTTTGTTCTAAGGGCGATGTCAACACTCCATCGGCCATTTGTATTTTTTGGGGCGATAATTATGTACTGGCCATATATGTGCTAAGGGCGATAATCATATATCAGCCATTGCCTACTCAGGCTTCTTGCCACACACTCGGGTGGTATTTCTTCAAGTACTTGCCATTGAGAGCTCGAGGTAACAATATCCCTTGTACGGATTCCACTAAATATGAGTTTCCAGGAACTATTCTTGTAACCCTAAAAGGACCTTCCCATCTTGGAGACCACTTCCCGAATTTTCTATCTCTTGAACCAGTCGGCAGAATAACTTTTCACACGAGATCACCAACTTGAAAATTCTTCAACTTAACTTTCTTATTGTAAGCTCTTGCCACCCTCAACTTGTCTCTCTCTATGGCCTTTAAAGCAGCCAAACGTTTTTCGGTAGCCTCATCAATATTGTCCATCATCAAGTTATAAAAATCCATTGCCGATAAATCATTCTGTTTGGCTATTCTCAGGGCATTCAAATTTACTTCCACTGGTAAAACAACTTCTTGACCATACACTAGCTCATATGGAGTCACCTTCGTAGCACCATGCCTTGAGATTCTATGTGCCCACAAAGCTTCAGACAACAACACATGCCATCTCCTTGGATTATCCTCAATCTTCTTCTTGATGATTGTGATTAAAATTGTATTGCTAGACTCAGCTTGTCCATTGGCTAGGGCGTAATACGGAGAGGAATTGAGCAACTTTATGTTATAAGATTCGGCAAACTCTCTGACTTTGTGTGACATGAAGGATGAACCTTGATATGTAGTTAACGTTTGAGGAATACCGAATCTATGAATAATGTGCTCAGTTATGAATTGAATTACCTCCGCATGTGTCATGTTCTTGAGAGGTATTGCTTCCGACCATTTAGTGAAATAACTGGTTGCCACCAATACAAACCGATGCCCCTTTGAGGAATATGGATGAATTTGCCCAATAAAGTCTTAACCCCATCCTCTGAAAGGCCACGACATGATAATAGGATGTAACATAGCAGCAGGAGCCAATTGAATATCACCAAATTTTTGACAAGCTTCACACCCTTTATAATATCTGAAGCAATCATTAATCATAGTCGGCCAATAAATCCCAGCACGTCGCAATAACCACTTCATCTTGGGAGCCGACTGATGAGTGCCACAAATGCCTTCATGTACCTCTCCCATAGCAACTCTTGCCTGGTATTCATCCAAGCACTTTAAAAGAACATCATCGACTGTCCGGCGATAAAGACCATCATCTCCCATTGTATACTTGAAAGCCAAATGCCAAACAGCCATGTCCACTCTTTCACTTGGAGTGCACAAGTAATCAACAATGGGCTTCCTCCAGTCAGGATTGTCACCTGCACTAGATTTTTTGTTAATGGACGGATCAGTGGGTTCAGGTTCGGCCTTGGATATTTGCTGCACCACTAGTAACAAATCACCAAAAGCCTCAATATGTGTAACACCTACAACAATTAAAATCTCTAGGCCGAATAACAAAGCTTCATATTCGGCCTGATTATTTGTGAAAAAGTATTCTAAGCGGCATGAGGCTTCGAAAACAGCACCATGAGGAGATATATAAACAATACCAACACCTTGGCCATTGCTACAAACTGAACCATCAAAATACAATCTCCAAGGTACTAGCGAAACAAGGTTTATATCAACATCATGTTTGTCATTAATTCGATGCTCAACAATAAAATTAGCAACGATTTGGCCTTTCATAGATTTTAGAGATTCATAAGTCAAATCATACTCAATCAAAGCATAAGCCCACTTGCCAATTCTACCACCAAGAATTGGCCTATGCAACATGTATTTAATGACATCGGTTTGACAAGCTACTATGCAAGCACTCGACACTAAATAATGTCTCAATTTTGTGCAAGCATAATATAAGCATAGACATAATTTTTCAATAAATGTATACCTTGTCTCGGCATCCAATAAGTGTCTGCTCAAATATGTAATAGCATGTTCTTTTCCTTCGGTTTCTTGAGTCAAAACAGCACCAATAACACCTTCTTCCGCTGCAATGTAAAGCTTAAAGGCCTCTTTATGCTTGGGTGCTTTCATCACCGGAGGAGTGCACAAATAATTCTTGATCATACCAAAGGCTTCTTCCTGTTTTGCCCACCAAGTGAAATCAACATCATTCTTTAACCGAAGGATAGGAGTAAATGCATCAACTTTCCCTGACAGATTAGCTATGAATCTTCTCAAATAATTGACCTTGCCAAGGAACTTTTGCATATCTTTCTTCCATGTTGGCGCTTCCACTTTCTGTATAGCTTCTATCTTTTTGGGATCAATCTCTATGCCATCTTCATGAATAATGAAACCGAAAAACTTACCAACTGACACGCCGAATGCACATTTCAAAGGATTCATCTTCAGTCCATACTTTTTCATTCTTTCAAAAGCTAAACGCCAATCGGCTAAGTGAGATTCAAAAGCATCCGATTTGACAACAATATCATCAATATAAACTTCAAGTATGACACCGAGTAAATCATGAAAAAACAAATTCACAGCCCTTTGATATGTAGCGCCAGCATTTTTTAATCCGAATGTCATCACTGTCCATTCGAATAAACCAAGGAAACTAGGGCATCGGAAAGCCATTTTGGACATGTCCTCTTCGACCATAAAAATTTGTTATACCCCGCATTACCATCAAGGAAGCTCATGACTTTATGTCCAGAAGCATCATTAATAAGCATATCGGCTATTGGCATGGGATACTCATCATTGGGTGTAGCCCTATTCAAATCTCTGAAATCAATGCATACCCTTAACTTGCCGAACCCTTTTTTCTCCACCGGGACAATGTTAGATCTCCACTCGGCATACCTGCAAGGTCGAATAAAATTAGCTTTAAGCAGGCGACCAATCTCTTCCTTGATCCGGTCATATGTTTTTGGATTAAACTTTCTGGCCGATTGTTTATATGGTCTAAAACCAGCCTTTATATGTAACAGATGCTCCACTAGCTCTCGGCTCAAACCTGGCATCTCATGATATTCCCATGCAAAGCAACAAACATATTATTTCAATAGCTCGATTAACTTAGCTCTACAATCGGCTTTCAAATTTTTGTTTACAAACGTCGGTCGAGTGATTGACCATCTCCAACATCTACCTCCTCTAATGGATCGGCCGACGTAAAACCTTATCCAAGTTTATCCATGTCATCCAACTCTTCTATAGACTCATACATATTGTTCTCGCTAGTTCAATATTTCACAAGAGGTTTTTGTAACCACTCGGAACTAGAATCCATTTAAACATATCATACCATGGAGCCGACTGCATTCAGTCGACTTTAAAGAAATGGGCACGAAACCGTTCTTGGTTGCGCTGAGAAAATCAAACTCTGACAAGTCACGTCCCATCAAGCAAGTAGCATTGGGATGTTTCCAATCCACCGATGCATCGGCCAAAGCAACACAGGCCGAGTTATCCGCATGAATGACTTCCACTTCATCATCAACCCACTGGATTAAAAACGGGTGCATGGTGGATGGCACACACTGGTTTGCATGAACCCAATCACGACCTAGTATGACGTTGTAGTTACCTTGCACCTCAACGACAAAGAATGTAGTAGCCAAAGTTTTGCTTCCGACTGTAAGCTCCACATACATCACACCTTTGGCTTCAGTTTTCTCTTTGCCTTCGAATCCACTGAGCATCATATTGGTCTTGATCAATTCTTCATCAGGCAAACCCAATTTCTTGAAGACCGAATAGAGCATAAGATTTACCACAGCACAACCATCAACAAGCATCCGATTGAGTGGTGATCCATTGATATGACCTCTGAGATACAATGGTTTCAGATGCGTTACTGGATCTTTTGGCTTCTTAAATAGTGCATTTTTAGGGCCAAAATCCAGCTGAGCCACTTCCCCTTCTTCATCTATAGCACGAAATTAAGCAGGTAAGTAATACACCATGTTGATATCCATACCTTCGCGGACCGGTGTAGGCTCATAATCTAACATATCATCCTCCTCCTCGGGCATGTTTATCGAAGTGGAATCAATAGATGGTGGGGACGTTGTAATAACGGTGGAATCGTCCTTCTCTGGTGGTGTAGGTGCTGCCGTGATGGATGTAGGAGCCACTGCACCCTGTATTTTCTTAGGCATCCATACTTGTTTCGTAGGTACCATAGGCCGAATGTCATTGAAAAATTTATCTCTTTGCTTCTCGGCCTCTTGTTCAGCCATCTCTTGACTCCTTAACCTCTGTAGTTTCCTTTTTTGTGTCTTTGTTAGCCCTGGAGGACACCACTTTGGCTGAGTGTATTTAAGATCCCTCGTCTTCACCTGGCTAGTGCTTGCTTCATGATCATTAGCCCAGTGCTTTGGCGCGATAGTAAGTACCGGCTCAGTCGGATCACTATGCACAATCGGCTGCTGTATGGTGAATGTCTCGGTGCCCAAGATAAGCGAGTTCGCATCGATTTTCTCCTTGCCTTTTCCTAACTCAGCTACTGTAGCACTTGGTGACTTAACACACCACACTTGCTTGCCATCCCTTTTTTGATTATCTTGCATTGGCCGAGTGACACTATTGTTCGAATGGCCTCGTGTGGGATAAGAAAGTCTCTCATGAACGGGCCTCCTTGATTCTGCCCAACCCAGATGGAAAGCATAAGGGGCCATTTGGGGCTGCCACCATCCTCTATTGAAGTCTCCCATGTACAATGGCGCATAGGGGGTGGAGGCATCCATGGTCCCGGCGTCGACGACCCATATGGCCTTGCATGATGCTGAAATTCTTCCCGAGGAGGTGATCTTGAACGCTTCAAATTTGATGACCGGTTAGAGCTAGAACCGGCCGCTTGATTGGAATATTTGGACATCAACATATCAAAAGCTGGCTTGATTTTCTTGTGCTGCACTTTAGCTTCATTCCTTTTCCATTTGCCAACTTCTGGACTCTTGGGCTTGACGAATTTAACACGAGTATTTGCTTGCACTTGCGGTTGCCCCCTGATGGCTTCTCGCCCCTCGTTGGTTACCCCAAGTGGAAGGTTTGAGATGCAGTGTAGCGGAAGTTTTCCCTTGGCAAAGATACCAAGGACCGAATTCCCCTGAGACTCCAAGGTTCAACAAGAAGGTGTCAACTGCTAACGGCGCCAGATACTTAGCAATCAACTTGGACCTGCACACAGATACAAATAACTTTGCTCCCAACGAGTACAGAGAGGTTGTCAATCCCTCCGGCCTTGTCGTTTACAAAGGATCAAACGCAAGAGATAATAGTGATAGGTATTGCTGCAACTAGTAAGTAAAAGCAGAAAGTAAATAGCGAATGTGATCAGTGATGGTAATATGGACCGGGGTCCCATGATGTTCACTAGTGATGTCTCTCTCCCAAAAGACGATAAAACACCTATGTGAGGTAAACAAATTACAGCTGGGCAATTGACAAAATTATGTGTGCAAACCAATACTAACTATGCTGCAAGAAAGGTTGAGGCTCAAAAGCATGGGCGGTACGCCAAGGTAAGTAGACCGAAATCCATCTGCATCTACTACTAATCATCCACCTTGAGATATCTATCCATAACATCTCGCTGGTATTAAGTTGCGAGTCCCACCCAAAGTGTAAACTCAAAGCAACAGACAACTGCATTAAAAGAACTTTGCGTAAAGTAAACAATCCTTGCACCCACGAGTACAAGCACCGTTGTTTTCCCCCTTGTGGCAACAGCACATCCCCTAGACTCATGTTTCTGTCACTCAAGCTAGTCATCGAGGGGCATGAACCCACAATCAAGCATAACGTTCCCTCTTGGAGTTACTACCTACTACTCGCCCAAAGCAATAAATAGCAACGGAGAACATGCAAGAATTACTCAAGAACATAAATATAAAAGAGGTAAATCAAATATATTACTCACACACAATCTGAACATAATCTCACAATCCATCGGATCCCAGCAAACTCAACATAGCAACAGCATAAGGATTACATATGTGCCTCGATCATGCAGGGCAGCTCACGAGGTCTAATTAGTGAAGCACAAAGAGGGGAGGAGAACATCACATAGCTACTGGTCATGGACCCATGGTCCAAGGGAGACTACTCACAACTCATCCGGGAGGCGTCCATGGTGGTGGAGAGGCTCCCGGTGGTGGTTCTCCCCTCCGGCAGGGTGCCGGGAAGAGTTCTCCTGGTGCTCCCGATCTTGGAAGCGCGGCGGCGGCGGAACAGAGATGAGATTGCGAAAAAGGGTTCCGTCCTCGAGGGTTTCGGGACGCGGTGTAAATATATGCCAAAGGGGGGCATCAGCGGAGACCTGGGGGGCCTAGGCGCCCCCCCGGCGCGGCCAGGAGGGGGGCCGTGCCACCAGGGCGCCTGGAGCCCTGGTGGCCCCCCTCCGGCCCTACTTCGGCCGTGTGGAAGCTTCCGGAACGCTGATTTTTATATAATTTTTCTGGGTTTTTTCTGGCAGTTTACGTGATGGGAAAACCTGAAATACAAAAACAGCAGAAAACAGAAACTGGCACTGGGGTGCACTGAGTTAATAGGTTAGTCCAAATATGATCAAAAGTGTATGGAAGTGTATAAATATCATAGCAATATCACCCAAAAGAGGCATGGAGCAAGCAGAAATTATAGATACGTTTTGGACGTATCACCCCCCGAGTGTAGGATTCTTGATGGTGATCTTGATTACTTCCTTGCCATCGGGTTGCTTGTCAAGCACAATCTGTCTCCCCAAGACCTTGTCGGCCTTCTTGTCTTTCCAAGGCTCACCAACAACGACATTAGTCTTATTAGCAGATTCGGCTACCTCCGGCCGAATGAGTAATTTCTTCCCCTCCAAATCCATGGCGTTCATTGGAAAAGGCTGTTTATTAACTTGCATCTTGAAAAGTTTAATCGTCCGTCATTAATGGCTGATTGTATCTGCCGTCGAAAAACATTGCAATCGTTAGTAGCATGAGAAAAAGAATTATGATACTTGCAATAAGCGCGCCGTTTCAGTTCTTCAAATGGCAGTAAAGTATGAGATATTCTAATAACTTTAGCTTGCAGCAAAGCATCAAATATTTTATCACACTTGGCAATGTTAAAAGTAAACTTCATCTCTTCGTCCGATTCTTATGAATCAGTTTCAGATCATTGCAAGTAAATGGTTTGGCTTTAGCCGGCCAAACAAATTCAGTGGCATACATATCATTCTCATCGTTCGAGTGATCACTATCATATTCAACCATATTCATCTTTGGACGATCAACTTTATAACTATGTACTTCTTTGAGATCTTTGCTTCGCCTTTCCTGAGCCGAAGCCCTTTGTAATACTTGGTTAATATTTAAGAACTCATATCCTTCTAGCTTTTCTCTAATGGGAGTCCTTAAACAACTCAGTACTAGGTCTGCGAAGTCTCTCTCGGTTATCACCAAACTATAACACCGGTTTTTTGTTTCTCTGAATCTCTTGACATAATCGGAGACCGATTCATGTTTTTGTTTAACTGATGTTAGATGTGATAACTTGAGTTCATTGTCACCACTATAAAATTGATCATGAAATTTTCGCTCTAGTTGCGACCAAACCCGAATGGAACCATGTGGTAAAGAAGAAAACCATGAAAATACGGTACCAATTAATGATAAAGGAAACAAACACACTTTCAATTCATTCAATGAGCCTGCCTCACCCAATTGCGCCAAATATTGACTAACATGCTCCCATGTGGCTTTTGTACCTTCTCTATTAAACTTAACAAAATCTGGAACTTTATATCCTGGAGGGCACTAGATGGCATCGAAGTACTCGGGGTACGGCTTTTGGTAAATCCGATTCCGAGGTAATTCAACTCCAAAATTCTCTCAAAGCATCTTAGCCATCTCCTGTGTAAGGTTAGCTAGACCATCATCCATAGTGGACGATGAAGCTTGTGGCAGTGGCATATGAGGAGTAGGGCTACTCGTTGTAGGTAGGAACTGTGGCATGTATGTCGACCCAAAATTTGGTAGTGGTCGAGTGGTTGTAGCTATAGGTAGGGTTTGGTTCGGCGTTGCCATCGAACCTAGCATGTTCATAATAGGATTAATAGGTGTAGCCACAATCTGATTTGTTTGTGTAGGGTAATAAGTCATCGGCATGGGAGGCGCCGATGAAATAGGTAAAGTCAGATTAGGGCTTTGCACACTAGCAGCTATACCACCATTACCACTAGATGATTGAGATTTATTCTTCTGAGCATTAGTATTTTCTATGAAAGTTTGATAGACTAGATTGTTATCCTCGTCAATACGACTCTCAATCTCAGCCCACTGCTCAGGAGAAAAGGTAGTACTCACAGAGGGTTTAACCTGCTCGGCTTGAAGAGGAGGGAACTTGATTTCTTCAATCGCAGTGATGTTGCCTTGGCGATCCTTCTTGAACTTCGCAAGGAACTCCTGCAACTCCTTCTCTTCTCGTGCCTTCTTGTACTTCTCATAAACTTGGCGATGGTCGGTCGATATCTCATCAAGACTAGGCTTAATGATGTTATCGGCGTCTACCTCAGATGGCTTGGGAAGATCTGACATGGTGGATGATGACAATTGATCTTGTTTCCCCAGCGGAGTCGCCAAAAAGTGTGTTCCCACACGAACACGTCATGTGTACCCTCGACGCCGGGGGTGATGCACCGCAGCTCACGTCGAAGGAGGCCCTGCCAACAGCACAATACGCAAGACAGTCGGCGGGCGTTTTGAGACCCAAAACCCCGTACACCCGGAAGGGACCCCGTCAGGGAGTGCGGCGGCAATGAGCTGCCCTAGGTCGATTCATTCGCCCCTAGAGCCTCGAGATTCGCAGCTCTCAAACACGAAGAACAGCGAAGAACGAGAAAGAAAAACGACGGAGGGATAAAACGTAGACTGAAAAAGTAGTATATTGATTTGTTCGATTGTGTGTTGTTCAATCCGCCATCACCCCCAACATATATAAGAGGCGGCTGGACTTTCCGTACAAGAAAAATGATTCATCTTGGCTTTCCTTACAAGAAAATTACATTAATTCACGTCCTAGAGTCCTAGTTCTACTCCAACTCGGATTCAGCCCGAATTTGTCCCTTACTTCTGTCCTGCTTCTTGCGCGGGCCGCAGAATTTGCATAGGACCTCCGATTAAGAAGATTAAAATACCAAACTTATGCGCCTTGACGAGACAAACAATTATCCTGTTGATCATTTTTCAAATAAGGCCATCTTGAATACTCGACGGGGTCATCTTTAATTTTGAGTCGGGCTTGGTTATGTAGCTGAATGGACCGTCCGACTCTTGTAGTGTCTCTGCAGGTCTATACTATGTCGGATGATGATGGCTCCAAAAGCAAAGTTGACTATTTCGATGTTACGAAAAACTTTTATGTTGAACACTTTTTGATCCGAAACCATCTAGATAATCATTTGAGCCCATCTTCAGCTTCTGGTCGGATTGGCCTTGGCAATTTCCACCCCGACAAGCTTTTCCGGTAAGCTTTCCACCCGGCAAGCTTTCCACCCCGGCAAGCTTTTCCCGGCAAGCGCTCCACCCTGGCAAGCTCTTTGCCCAGCAATCTTTTCACCCGCCAAGCTTTTCACCCGGCAAACTCTTTGCCCGGCAAACTTTCCTAAACTATTCTGGCTGCACCTTGCGGATCTTTTTCGTGGCAGTAAACGACTTCGGATGGAAACTTTCCAAAACTATTCTGGCCGCACCTTGCGCCAGACCATAGCTTCGACCATGGCTCGGATTGCCACCATCAATGCTACTGGCCACCTGTGGAGCCCGCATCTCCCATCCGACGCACCGTCTCAAGCAACCCACCAGAGCCTAACTGCAAGTCTAGCTGTCACCAGAATCGGCCAGACGGGCACCCTTCCATGTCATGTATAACGCCGGTGGTTAACCCCTGGTGTAGCTAACACGGCCCTCTTCATTTGCTAATTAACACTAATTGTCACTGATTGGTGGACCCCATTTGGTTTAATCCAATTGATAACCCTCCCTATTAGTATTGAGTCACGGACATACTAGATCCTCTGGTCAATTTTTATTTCTCTTTTTTTTGTGAGTCCCGCATGTAAGAGAAAGAGTCCATTTTTTGTTTTTCTTTCAAGATATCATGCGGCACCACTAGTTAGGAGGTAACGGTCAACGGGCTTGACCCAACAGAAATGCTCCATTTGAGCATCAGTGAGGTCTAGGTAGAGGGTGAAGCGGAAAAGTGAGGATAACTAAGACGGGAAAAACTGAGTATAACTAAGGAACCAAGGGCATGAAAATGGAAATCTCATTTATATACGTCCACGAGTTAAATTCAGCGAGCCGCCTTGAGAATTACAAACAAGGAGGAGAGAGTAAAGAGTGGGCCCGCCTGTCCCTTGGAAATGAAAGGTCCAAGATTCAGAAGAGAAAGCTATGGTGGAATTTATGCGAGAAAAAATGTGAGCTCGTTGAGATGTCTACGGCGGAATGAAGATAAATCCCTAAAAACTTGGTGACCAAAAGGCGATTACCTACCAAAGCTAATCTAGGAACATAATTTCAACATATGTAAGCACTTCCGAGATTCTTGTGTCCTCATTTTCCTTTATTTATCTATGTCTAAAAAATCTCATGCGCTAATTTTAAATATTGTTCTCATGATTTAAGGACCTCTAAATTTTTATTTCTATGCCCAATGTGTATACTAAACGATCGGTCTTGACCCACTATCATTTCAAATGTATAAAGAGACACACACACTAATATACTAACTAGATGATTCATTTAGTTTATGTATTATTGGACTACATGATATATATATATATATATATATATATATATATGTATATTATTTTTTCTCCCGTTGTAATAAACGGACATGTTTGCTACTCCCATAGAGGGAGGTGATATTCCTAACCCGTCACACAATTTAGCAGACCCCTCCCATGACATCTTGGTGAATCAACCTGCAGTAGAAAAATATTACTTTGTCCTGCTCTGTTTGTACATCACTAGTCTCATAGGATTTTCCTATCTGCAACGTCCATTGAAAATAGAATGCGACAACTATATTTCTAAATGCCATCACCGCCTGATGGTGGTTGGAACGTCACAGTTAAAAGAGGACTAGCAGCATTTGCGAGGGCCAGACGCTGCTAGTGTGGTGCATCGTAGTGGCCTACCAGCCATAAACTAATTAGCAGTGTCTGACGCGACTAAACGTCCCACGTAGTAAATGTATCAACGACGTTCAATATATAGATGTACATTACTAAGACTAGTAGAATGCCCGTGCGTTGCCACGGGCTCTTAATTTTTTATTGCACCTATGAATACAATGCATATCAAATTTTGCATGTATAGATTTTATCTGATTGCGCATATAATGTATTATATATATATATATTGTATGTAAAGAAAAGATAGCCTGCAACAACTAAAAATAATTGTAATCAATTTCACGTGCAACATAACTCGATGATATATAAATAGAGAACAATGATCCAAATAATGATATGTTACGAACTAAGATCTACTTGATGTGATTAAGATGTTACCTTACAACGTCAGGTATGTTATCTTAAACTTCATTTGCACGGTACTTTAGCAAATGTAATAAAAAACTATTTCTCAACTTATGATCATCCTGCACAAGCAATATATATTATATGTCAAACATAAAGCTTTGGACGGATAAAGCACATCAAATGACATCTTTCAATGAAACATAGCCAATCTTTTTGTACCACAAAATCAATCTTCTTTTTTGGCCCATTATTTTTGAAATGCTTTCTCTTGACTTCTCTTTTCTATATGCACAAAAATCAAAGGATCCAAAGAAGAGAAGGATCTAGAGATGTTCATACCTAGAGGCAATAAGCAATTCGTTAGTCCACAACGACGACAAGTGCCAAGGCTCATGCATTTTAAGTCCATAATCCCAACCTACACCACAACCCAACAAACGTCGACATGTTCTGGATCCACTAAGAGCATCTACAATCGGACTTGGCAAATACGACCCCTCAAACGTCCGCGGAAGCGCCTGGACGTGTCCGCGCATAGTGACCGGTCACCCCTCAAAAATGCATTCTACATTCGGATACCTCAAATCCATATTATTACATACTACACATCGATCTTTGACCGGAGCTTCGTCCGGTTCCGCTCCTGCCCGCGGGCTCCCCTAGTCAAAACAAAGATGTATAAGGGAAGGGGCAGATACATCTTGTAGAGCCATGATCTGCCACAATGCTAACCCACTACTTGTCGACAGAGCATGCGAGTCATCATTTCCTCTCCTCATGAGATGTGCCATGTTCAAGTTCCAATTTCAGTGCACAGATTGTGAGATTCATAAAAAAATGTCAGTGCACAGTTTGGAATAATTCAGTGAAAGTGAAGCCAAATTAGAGAACTGTACATGTTACATCATCATCATTAGTTGAATAATAGGATCTAAAAATTCAACCGTTCGAAAGTAACATGCGTATATGTCAGGACTATGCATGCAATATACTCACATGATGTGATAGATTTGCCACCAACGCCCATAAATAAGGCTCTCGGCCATCCAATCACTTGTGTTATCAGTGACCCTTCTCGTCATCTTGTGTACCCCAAATACAATAGCATGTAATAGGACTGTTAGCAGACCTCGCTTATGGAAGCCATGGTATAGTTGATGAACTACAACACTCATGTTGTGTCCGCTTCGAGTCAAAAGTGTGACTAATTAGTTTTCCAAAAGAATCAAATCAAGCCAAGTAATTTCACTTTGAATAGCCACATGAACAATACCCGAGATTTCGTTTGGAAAGCTTTGCTAGGAATATTTATGCCCCACCCTTGATCACAAACCAATTTGTCTTCTGCCAGTCAATGGATCATTGCTCTAAAGGGCTCTCTAAAGAAACATTTTCACCATGAGTTGATCATCCTTGGATGTTGGAGCATTACGTGCTTTTTAGATAACAGGGTGTCTACTACACAACTTGTTCTTGTAGAATCGTGTCGGGCCTCCAAGATGGAGGAGAGGAGGCGACGTGGACAATCCTGGCAGCGGCCATATTGGGACGGGGATAGGGCTCGGTGAGCGAGAGAAAGTTGGATCGGGAGGGATCCTATTTTTCTTGGAAGGCTTTTTTCACGAGGGGCTATCGACTTGGGGGCGAGGGGGGACGGAACCGATCGCGGGGGTGGGTCGCCGAAGGGAGGGCAGGACGCGGTCATTGGCAAGAAAAGTAACCTTACGTGCTTTTTAGATAATAGGACAATGCCTGTACACTGCAACGGGAGCATAGATATTTGTACCCTCACCTGGGAGTATATATTTAGGCCTCATACACATCATGTCAAACATAAATATATTTAGGATCCTCATGCACACCATACAATATTGTCAGGGTTTCACCGATAATCCCTTTGAAATATATTTTTCGCGTGTAGGAGCGCGCGCTCCCGGGAGCACCAACGAATTTGACATTTTGGCACATGGGAGCGCGCGCTCCTGGTTTTTAAAATGTGTATTAAACATATTTTGAAATGTAAAAAATTGCAAAAAAAAACTTGACGTGTACATCTCGATATTGTACACGCTCACAAAGTCGTTTCACAAAAAACCGACAACATTTGCGCCACGTGTGAAAAAGACAAAATGCGGTGTTAAAAAATGTTTTTCACAAGACATCCTTGTCTTTTTTACACAAGCTACAAAAAATGTCGGTTTTCTCCGAAACATGACGTGCACATATATAATGTCGAGATGTATGCGCCAATTTTTTGTTTGAAATTTTTTCACACTTTGAAATCGCGTGCAGGAGCGCGCGTTCTCGGGAGCACAAACGAATTTCTGTGAAAGATAGTACTTACTTCATAATATGCATTCGGCCTTGTCTTTCTTTTTCAACAAGTGATGTAGTCAATTGAGGTGCAGACCACAAAGCACGTAGTTCTACTGATAACTGGTCTGCTGAGACATATATCTTTTTCATGTTCTGTTATTATTGTTAGACAAAAAGGGATGAATATGTTATACATTATGATTTGTACTTCCTCTGCATTATGCCAAGCAGAAAAACATTAATCTATCTATACAAAGCGACAGCAACTGTTAATTTCTTTTACTAATCTCCCAATCTCTCACACATAAACATATATAGCCTATAATTTCTGAAACCACCCTTGATATGACCTAGTAGCGCACGTTTCCTTGGCCCCAGTATATTTATTGTTCGTATTCCTTGTCTACCTTGCATCCAAACAAAAATTATGGAAACCACATGGACAACAATTAACCAATCAGCCACGTGCAATTCAGATTAGCACATAAGAGAATCGGTACACTCTCAGCTCACAGACTAATCCAACGAAAAACATCTCATAAGAGAATCGGTATACTGATTTTCACCTTGTGCAGACTAAGTTTTGTCAGTACTGCAGATCCTTGTAGTCATACTGGCTTCATGTGGTCAACTTGCCTTGAACCCACCCTTTGTACGCAGTAGCCGACGTACTTGTACTTGCACTTGCATGGCTGGACTTGTACACAGGATTCTGAGTGGTACAGATTATGTTCAGCTGCTTAGAAAAAACTTTAGAATTAGAAACATACCAATTGTCTCTTTTTCTGCAGCCTGGCCTGATAAAGAGCTCGCCACTTTGTAGAAGAATAACTTCAGAGTCCCTACACCAGAAAGAACTTAAGAAAAAAAGAACAAAAGCTCTCAAACAATTGTGAAACAATTTCCAGAGACAAAATCCACCACACCCCATTCTAGCAACTCGGTTGTTCAGAAATTCAGTCAAGATAGATTGAATAGATAGATAAAACGAAGCAATTAGGACTATACAATGCTAGCAACAACCTGGTTGTCCAGAAAGGGATTTGCCAAATTTGATTAGAATTTCATGTTGGGAAAAATGCAGGGATTTGCCATTATGGCAGGTCGAAGCAGAATAGAGCTAGTGGAAACTGAAAGTCTGAAATCTGAAATTATCTACCCACTGCACCTGACGGCTAGCTCTAGCATTTGAGTTCACATGTCCAAATAATGCAACGTGAGGTCGTGTTGGAGAGGAACACGAGATCACGGATCACCCACAAAAAAAACACGAGATCAGGGAGGACGAGCTCACTTGGCAGGGGGAGATGTGGGCACGCTTGGTAGCACGACGACGGGGAGCTCGAGGAAGAGCACGACTGGATCCGCCGCCACCCACCATTGGAGCAAACCAGTTGTGGTCGCCGTCGTTCAGCCGCCTCGGTTTCTCTGTGTCCTCGTGGCGCAGCGGCCTCCGCCAGCGGCCTGGATCCTGCGTCAATAGCTTGGACCTTCGCGACCGTCTCCTGCACTGCCTCATCGTTGGCCACTTCTCCTCCTCGCCTCACAGCAGCAGCACAAGGGCGTCCAGCAATTCGAGAATATGGATCTGCGTAGGCTTGCATGCACTGATAAAGTCCAGTTAGCTTAAGATATCCCTAGTGATGCTGCTGCTGCGTACCTTGCAAGATTGATATGCGTACGTTTGCACGCACTGATTGCGCAAGCTAGAAGATGGGGCGAGGCAGGGTGGAGGCGTCCTATTGTCGACTGCGTCGGCGGGAGACGGCACGATCCGGCAGAAGACGACGGTGCTTACGGAGGCCTCCTGGAAGATAAGGTGAGGCGGACGTGACCTGTTGGCTGGCGGCGGCGACCGCGACGCGACCCAGGTGCCGGTGGCGATGTGCACAAGCACGATGCGGCGGTTACCATCCAGTGCAGGGACGTAGATGGGCTTTTAACGCAGGATGGGCGGTGCATGATTGTCGTTGATTGATTGGCTATTTGGTCGGTTTTAAAAGTTTTACCATAAACCCATGGCGGAAAATCCGGGACGTGAGAAAATCCGGGACGTGAAAAACCAAGGGGAAGTGTGACGAAGGCTGGCAGGACGCGGTCAGGAAAGGGAACCTTAGATAGTATAAGGGATAATATATTTTTTGTTATGCTTTACACATTATTTTTCTTAAAATCGGTTATTTTATTTCTTATTAATTAATGTGATTGAGCGATTTAAGGTAATATTAATTAATTTAGAATTGATTTGTAGAGATTGATTGTGATTGATTCTTTCACATAAATACATTACTAAATAAATTGCGACAGCATGGAAAGTTCTGATCCATTCAGATTTTTTTTCGTTTTGTGAGAGGGTGACGTGAAACAAAACCGGTGGGGTGGGGAGGGGACGAAAAAACTAACGAAAAAGTGGTGTGACGAAAAAATAGGATTTGGAATTGATGGTCATGAAACTAAACTTTATTAATTGGTAACGTGTTATCGGTTCCTGCCCGTTTATAACGTGTCTAGTTAGGAAACTTTGGGAAAATTAGGAAAGTTTTTATTGCGTTATGAATGAATTGATTGTGTCTGGTTACCTTAAGTTAATTGATTGCGTTTGGAAATAATTGATTGTCATGCATTATTGCGTTTGGAAAGAATTTATTATCAATGCATTGGGAAAATTAGGATTTGGAATTGATGGTCATAAAACTAAACTTTATTAATTGGTAACGTGTTATCGGTTCCTGTCCATTTATAACGTGTCTAGTTAGGAAACTTTGGGAAAATTAGGAAAGTTTTATTGCGTTTGGAAAGAATTGATTGTGTCTGGTTACCTTAAGTTAATTGATTGCGTTTGGAAAGAATTGATTGTCATGCATTATTGCGTTTGGAAAGAATTGATTATCATGCATGCGGTGAGTGAGGTGGGGTTGGGGTGGGTTAATTGTACCCAAAAAAAACCGGTTGAAAAAAACCAGACGAGGTGGGACGAAAAAAAACCAAATGAGGTGGGACGAAAAAAACCTGGAACAAAGACTAACAACTGCTCCATTAGGAGTAGAGATTATTTTGTGTGAATGATATGTTTAATTTGTATTTATGTTTAGAAATCTTCTTTACATTAAGTTGTTGTGTTCTAACTTGAGGTACTCACTAAATTGTCTATTCATACAAGTTGGAAGCTAAATGATCTGACAACAAAAGTGTTTCCGGGCAGTAAACGCAGCTAGTGTAAACTTTAGCACCGTCTATAGGGCAGAAAACACTTTCAGTAATTTCCTTAGCGGCGTTTGGCTTTCTTCAATGGTGCTTTTTTTTAAAATGGAGGAGGACCCCTGGCCTCTGCAACTGGACGATGCATACAGCCACTTTATTAATTATTCACGCAAAATATTACAAAGTCATACAGCAGTAAAACTGAAGCCATCGTCTAGGCAACAAAAGTGTCGCTACTCCTATCTAATTGATGAAGGGATGCTGATAGTCTGAGCCTAGTACCAAACAGACCTCGCAGCCAAACATAACATCTAAGACCTGAGTTCCCAACCAGGACGTCTGCCGGGTATGGGCACCCCACCAGTCCGGCGTGCTCCTCAACCAGGACACCTGCCTGGTATGAGGCCGCCGCAGCCACCTGCCACCAGTCCATCTTCAGAGTTGTACTACTGCACGAACCTTGTTTGGTCTAGCTGCCGCCGACGCTACCACGACGCCAGGCAACGTCCACCTCCTGCGCGAGTCCATCATTGCACATCAGACGCCTAATCTCCAGAGCGTCATGCCATCGAGATCCGACACCATTAATGTGTGTGATGAAGCACCCCTCCTCCTCTTGTCACCTCCATCCATCACTTGCTCCAAAACGATGCCCCCATGAGGGGAGGCACTACTAAGAACGTCATCATCGTCTGATCCGGGAGACCCAGAACTAGGGTTCCCCCGGACCATCCCGAGTCTGATGACGCCAATTGCAACAACGATGCCTCGACAAAGAAACGACATCAAAGACACCGTCATCGTCCGCCACGATCGTAGTCGGCGCGATTTTCATCGACAGTTGCGCCACCGGGCATACGCCGCCAGCCTCGCTGGTTCCTTCGACCGTAGCAAACTCCAAAACAATGCCCTGGAGAGGGACTACGGTGCAAGCGTACCGCCATCGCTTGATCCCATGGAGATCTAGGGTTTCCCACGGAGTTGCCCGGTTTGTCAAGGACGTCCAGCTGCCGACGTGTCGCACTCGCCATCGCGCCGACCGTGACCCGGAGACCAAGCTCACGCCTGAGCCCAGATCCGGCCACGCCGCCGCCGATCTGGTCACTCTGCCGCCGTCCTTGGAGACCCAGATCTTGAAGCCGCCTGTCATGGGGAATGGGATCGCCGGAGCGCCACTAGCGCTCGTCGTGACGTCCGGCCGCACGCCATGATCCGTCTCGGGGCGCCGGCCCGCGCCAGCTCCTCACGAACGGGAGGGCACCTAGTCCCCGCCGACGCCGACGCCAGCAAGGCATTGCCTGACCGCCCTCGGGCGGCAGCGAGGGAGGAGGAGGACGAGAGGTGGAGTCGAGGGCGGCGGGATCTGGGGGCCTCCCAGCCGCAGCACGGGGCGACTTGAGAGGACGAGTGCTTGGTCGAAAACTAAAAGTTACTGAACCACCACCTATAAGTCGAGCATATCATCTTAAATGCTGCTAAGGTGTATTTTACAATAACCTTTCGTAACTAGCGTACAATCTTTCATAAATTCAGAAAAATGCATGGAAGAAATTATGTCACAAAATAAACAAAAGCACCATTTCATTCTCACACACATGTACACTCCCACACACCGCCAGTACGAAAAACATATATATTTCACTGATTATCTCCTGATGTGTTGAAAGCCATTATCACACAGGAATGTTTGGATTTATAGATTATGTTCATGATACAAAGGCAAAAAGGATAGCACCATAATTTGGTAGCATGAAATTTTGTAACACGCAAGCAAAAAAATATAACTATGCTTTCCATGAAAAAAGGGAAACCATATCAGTTGCGTTTTTGTGCAACTAGTGAACGCTTGTAGTAGCAATATTAGCAACGTTCACTCTGTTTTTTTTCGAAAAGGGATGTTTTATTACTTAAAAAATTTAAGCATTATACCCGGCCTCTGCATAGTTAAGATGCACACAGTCAAACAATGTCCTCTCATAAAAAAAAAGGGAAAGGACAAAATACAAAGAAACATAATACGTATAACATCTAAAGTTGAGGAGGGCAATCCTAAGATCAAGCTGCCACCCATGTTGAGTAAAAGTATCCGTCGCCATAGCCTGCAATCGTGTACAAACCTCAGTAAACAGGTCTCGATTCTCCCCTCGTTGTAGAGAGGACCATTGTAACATCCCAAATTTTCAATTTGAAATGTTATACATAGATCATAATTGCATTCCATGTTTCTTTGCATTTTGTTTGTGGCTTCCTCAAAATTCTAAGCAACTCAAGGACCTACGAAGAGAGTTGGGAATTTTACCGTTTTCGTATTTGAGTTCGCTCGAATACCGGTAAGAGGATAGTGTGATTCTAATTATTTTTCTCTCCTAAAAATATTTCTAAATACAAAATATGAGCGGAGATAATATGACTTCTCCAAAATAACAGAAATATTGGAGGAAAAATGTTAAAATCACTTTTGGTATTTTTCTGGAGTTATTTGCGATTTTATTTGCATAGGAAAAATGAGCGTTTTTCAAAATTGCATTTAGGTCCTGGAAAAATGTTCACTTTGTCCTAAATATTATTAGAGGACGGTGAAAATTTATTTCGGGAATTTTTAAGACCGTTTAGTATTTCTTTCGTTAGTTTTTCTGCGCCAGGACTCTATTTAAAAAAAAAGTAAACCGACTTAGAATCGTATAGGATCGGGACTCTGGGCTTTATAAGCAAACCCGTCAGCCCCCAAGCCGCCGACAGCCCAGCCGCCCCGCGCCCCTGCCCTAGCGCCGCCGCCTCGCCTTCGCGCCGCCGCCGCCGTCGCACCGCCCCGCCACCGTCGCACCTCGCCTCCGCCCCACCGCCGCGTCGCGCCCCGCCGCCCGCCTCGCCACGGACCGCCGCCGTTCCCCGGAGTTCGTGTTGAGGTAGATATCGGTTTTTTTTGTTGAACCGATTGGTTTTAGTAAAACCGTAGATCTGTTTTTTTATTAGATTAGATCGGTTCGGTTTTTCGTCGATTTAGGTATTTAGCGGACGTTCATCCGTACGTTCGTTTTAACGAACGGTTTTCGTCCGTTAGCCGCAGACAGCGAACGTTCGTTCGTTAGCCTGTTCGTCCGTCTTCTTTTTCGGAGTATTTATCCGCGATTATTCCGATCGTGATTTCTGCCCTGATCTTGTTTTTCGTTTTTCTTTTCGCTCGAGAGTCGGAATCAGGTGATTCAAAATCCCAGATCTTCGTCTCGATGTCCTCTTTACGTTTAACCAACTTGAACAAGGTTTTGGCTACTGTAAAATTTGACTTTAGGACAATTCGTAACCGGAGCCCGTTTCTTTCGCAGTTTGAGTTTCGTTGCTTCTTTCGAGTTGATTCTTTTTTGCAAACCGGAGTTCTTAAGTTGAATTTTTTTGTTAGATCTCTTATTGAGTTTTACCTGTGCATTAGTTAAGTACTTATTGTGTGCTTGTTTGATTGTGATAGAGTACCCGGAGTGCGCCGCTTGCTACTTTGAGTCTCTAGGTTTTGCGGATCATCAGCAAGGCAAGTAACACTTTGATCATACTTTCCAATCACCTAGTTTTCATTGCATTAGTCAAACCCTCACACATTGCATGAGTAGGATCTTTTAACTTGTGGGACTGGGAAGTAGATTGAGGTAGTACCTATTACCTGCATTATATTCAAACCTTTGGGAGTTACTTCTACGTTTGCTGCTAGGACATGATATGCTCGTAGACGTGGTTGGGTTTGAGTGAAATCCATGATAGATGTGAGATTTTTAATTAATGCTTCAACTTAAGATGGCAACTTTAACACACATCTAGGTGGATTGAGGCATCTGGGTATTCCAGTGATTGCCTGTTTTCTTTTGGACCGCCACCCAGGCTCAAAGGGATCATAAGATTATTCATACTAGAAACTTCCGTGTGCAGCCACATGCCAATATGGGCTCTGGCATAGTTGAGTAATTTGTGGGAAACCTTTCCATGATGGGCTAGCAGATGTAGAGGGTTTGTAGGTGTACCGGCCTATCTATCTGGTTAAAGGGACCTCCTCGAAAAGACTGTGTCTCGGTCATCCGTTTCTCAAACACCATGCAGTGCGAGAAACCAAACGAAGGCGATCGAGTCTTGTGGAGAAAAGTGCACAAACCTCTGCAGAGTGTACAAACTGATCATGATTAGCCGTGTCCCGGTTATGGACTTCTTGAGTATCTGGTACTTGGATTATCATGTGAATCTCATCATGTTACTTTCATTAATATTGTTGGGTTTAAGGATGATTTTTAATTGGGGTTGATAGGATGTCTATCTTCGCAACGATGTTTCAACTACCATGATAGTTAATTAAAATCTATTCCTTTGAAGTAGGGAAAAATTGGCTTTACCCAAAAACTGTAACCATAGACCCTCCACCAGCCAAATATGCATGTAGTTTAGCCTTTATTCTGTTACTTGCAAATACTTGTGTTATCTTGCCAGCATATTCCATGTGCTGACCCGTTTTCGGGCTGCAACGTTCATGTTGCAGACTTTTCAGAAGATGATTGAGGTGCCTTTTAGGTCGTGGTTCTATACTAAGTGATGCCGCTGGAGTTGATGGACTCACTTATCTTCCAAGCCTTCTGTTGTTATCGTGTTAGATGGCCTTAAGCCATTTTTATTGTAATAAGTTCATCGTTGGAACTATCGATGTAATAAGTGTGTGATTGCTACTCTGTTATAAATCCTTTAAGTATTGTGTGTGTCAGCATTACTGATCCAGGGATGACACTGAGGCACAGAGATCAGACTGTTTGAGGTATGGTCGCTACAACCATAAACGAAGAGTCCCGATACATCTGTAGATAACCTGTATAAGAGAAATAGTTTTATCGATAAAAACCTTATCATTTCTACATAGTCAAAGCGACCAAATAACGGCAAGCGCTCCCACCCTGAGAAGAGTTCTAAACCTGTGATCAATACCATGTAGCCAATTGCCAAATACATTAGCAACACTACAAGGAGGATAGAAGCCAGAAGATATTTGGATGACTGACCATATAGAACGAGCCAATTTGCAATCGAAGAACAAGTGCTTTATTGTCTCATCATGGTGACAAAATACACATTGCATACTTCCATGCCAATTCCTCGTAATAAGTTTATCTTTAGTAAGAATGACTCCGCGACGAAGATACCATGCAAAGATTTTATTTTTAAGTGGTATCTTCATCTTCCAGATCTTCTTGTTATTATCAATTGGCACATCAGACTGGATTAATGCTTTATACATAGACTCCACTGAGAACTGACCGTTTCAATGTAGGTTGCATCAGAATAAATCAGACCGATGTGACAAATGCACCATGGACAACCGCTGGAGTAGGATGTTCCACGATTGGAGTCTGGGCCAAATTAAATCTCTTCTGAACGTCATATTTGGTGGAAATGATTCCATTACCGTGGCGATAGTATCACCCTTGTGACGCACAATATTGTATAGAGTCGGATATAGCCACTTATCCTCCGAGAATCTAATTTGCCAGCCACCCTTAATCGAGAAAGATCCATAGCAGAAGAAATATTTCTTCGTAGCCATTAGACCGGCCCAAAAGTGAGAATCCCGAGGCTTCCAATATACTTGGGATACCACCTTGGAGCCCACATTTTTCCTTCTGAGGAGGATTTGCCATACCCCATCTCCCGTCAGTAATTTAAACAACCATTTACCAAGTAGGGCCCTATTCTTAATCTCAATGTCATGAACGCCCAACCCGCCTTGGTCTTTGGGGCGGCAAACCACACTCCATTTAGCCAGTCGATATTTCTTTCTCTCACTTTCTCCTTGCCAAAAGAATCTTGATCGGAAATAATCCAATCTATGTAAAACTCCTTTTGGCAACTGGAAGAAGGGAATCATATATAGTACCATATTAGTTAGTACTGAATTTATGAGGACCAATCTTCCGCCTAGAGATAGCAGTTTACCTTTCCAACTGCTAAGTCTTTTTTACAGTCTCTCCTCGACATGTTTCCATTCACCATTTGTGAGCCTCCGATAATGTATCGGTATCCCCAAATATGTGATCGAAAACTGGCCCAACCCGCATCCGAATAGGTCGGCGTACAGGTGAGCCTTGTCCTGAGCCTCGCCAAAGCTAAATAATTCACTTTTATGAAAATTGATCTTAAGACCTGAGAGTTGCTCGAATGCTGACAAAACTAATTTCAGATTTCTCGCTTTCTCGAGGTCATGATCCATGAAGAGAATCGTATCGTCGGCGTACTGAAGTATAGAGAGACCACCATCAACTAGATGATTTACTACCCCATTAATTTGTCCATCAGTCTTGGCACGCTCAATCATGCTGCAAGCATGTCCGCCACTATATTGAATAGCACGTGCGATATCGAGTCACCTTGTCGCAATCCCTTCTTTGTTTGAAGATAGTGGCCAACATCATCATTGACCTTAATGGCAACACTACCTCCGGAAACTAAGTTATGGATCATAGCGCGCCAATCTGTAGAAAATCCTTTCATTCTGAGAGTCCGTTGAAGAAATGGCCATTTGACTTTGTCATAAGCTTTTTCAAAGTCTATTTTGAGTACCACCCCATTCAACTTTTTCCGATGTAAGTCATGGACTTTTTCATGAAGGATAACAACTCCATCTAGGAGGTGTCTACCTTGCATAAAAGCAGTCTGTGAAGGGCGAACCACATGTTCAGCAACCGAATTAAGCCTAATAGTGGCAACCTTCGTGAATATTTTAAAACTAACACTAAGGAGGCAAATAGGTCTATATTATTGTATCCTTTCAGCCTCGTTAACCTTAGGTAATAAAATAATCTCACCGAAGTTTAAGCGAAACAAATTTGGTTGGCCAGCATGTAGGTTGCTAAACAAGAGGAGGAGATCCGGTTTGATGACTTCCCAGAAGTTCTGATAGAACTCTGCGGGAAAACCATCCGGACCAGGAGCTTTGTTATGCTCCATTAAGAAAACCACATTTCTAACTTCCTCCTCGGAGTATGGTGCTGTTAGAAGGTTGTTTTCCTCCACGGAGACCTTGGGATTGTCATCTGTTCGGGACTCATCCATCGAGAAGTTTCCTTCCTCTAGGGCTCGAACAAATTTTTATAATAATTAGTGATATAAGATTTAAGTTGCTCATGCCCCTCAATTGTGCCCTCGTCCTGGTGTAGGGAATGTATTATTTTCTTCCGGTGTCTGCCATTGGCGACTCCATGGAAATATCTAGCATTTGAATCACCTTTTAGGATGAATTGAGAGTTAGAATGTTGGTACCATTTGAGTTCCTCTTCACGCAGCATGCTAGCTATTTGAGCATTTGATTGACTCTTGATCTCGATTTCATGCTCAGATAGAGGTCTAACTTCTACCAAAGCTTCTAATTCATCAATGATAGATGAAAGCCGAAGCTTCTCCTTTTTTAGGATACCCACCATATGCCTAGCCCAACCACGAAGGAATTTACGTAATGCACGCATTTTATTATTCCATTTATGTATTGGGGTACGTCCGGCCACCGGTTTCTGCCATAACTCCTTGACCATGTCATGGAAGCCATCCCGAAGCAACCAACCAAGTTCGAACTTGAACTTTTGTCTATGTTGTTGTCGTGGCAAACCAATAGTTAGGAGGATGGGTGTGTGGTCTGATATGGCCTCGATACGAGGTAGCGTACGAACAGACACCATCGGAAATTTAGATTCCAGTCGGTATCCATTAATATGCGATCTATTTTCTCACATGTCGGGTCCGGAAGACTGTTTGACCAAGTGAATTGTCTTCCAACCATGGAAACCTCTCGCAAATCTAGACTGTCGATGACAGCATTGAGAAGGAAAGACCAATGTTTGTCAAATCTACCACGGGTTTTCTCACTCGGGAATCGAAGCAAATTAAAATCCCCTCCTATAAGAATGGGGTAGGGATTACCTTTTTCCAGATTAACCAATTCACGGAGAAAATCAGCCTTGAACTCATCCTGGGCTGCCCATACACGGCGACGAGGGTCCATGTGAAGTTGTCGGCCTTGTTGCGAATAGGGAGTTTAACGTGAAACTCACCATCCGAACTAGCCAACACATCCATAGTCCCCGTGTTTATGCCAAGTAAGATGCCCCTAGAGCGACCTCTAGGCGGTCGTGAAACCCATGTGAAGTTTATCCTGCCACAGAGACGGTTAAGCAGACTTACTGAGAAGTCACGTCTCCCCGTTTCAGAGATAGCCAAAAAATCTAAATTGTAATCCCTATTACACTCCGCAATGAATAAGTGTTTAGCCAAGTCACCAAGACCTCTGCTATTAAAAACATTCCATTCATGGGGAAACAATAGGACATTTAGAAAGTTTCTCTTATGGGACTTACTATTTTTATTTTCAACGTGCGGTCTTTGATTTTCGTACAGAGGTTGTAAGCTCAAACAAAGAACTAAGCCCGGGTTCATCTAAACCCGCATCTGAAACCGCTCCTTCTAGATGAGAGAGTAGCTGACCATCTGATGTGGCATGCAGCTCCTCCTCCTCCTCACTATGGTCGGCAAAAGACTTGCTAGAAACATGTGGAACAACTTTTAATCGATCATATTCCAAATGTTTCAAAGCATTTGTCGAAATAGAAATATCCTTCTCATTATTTCCCACACTAACACCCACATTATTCAACTTAGAAACGATGGTAGTATTGGAAAAAATCTAAAAAGGATTTGGGTGGCAACTTAATACCTTGATTGTCGAGGTTGTGCACAGCTTTACGGCGCATAGCCTTGGCTAAAGAATCCTCATATGTATCCATAGTACCATCGTATGCAACCGTATGCCGGCTATTCCAGCGAGTAGGTGTCACCCCACTGATAGTCGTGGCGCGCTCTCATTCATACCAGCAAACGCTGAAGTAGTGGATATGTCCAGCTCCACCGGTGCCTAGGGATGGATAGGATCCACGGATTCATGCATGCATGTGTGCACACCCAAGGCCGGCCCTTCGGGACCACGTCCATGCATGCATGTCTGCACATCTAAGGCGAGCCCTTCAGGAACACATCCATGCATGCTAGTCTGCACACCCAAGGCCGTCCCTTCTGGACCACACCCATCCGGGGTGAGCATGATGAGCTCGTCCCGAGCAGGTAGCTTTGTGGCCACCTCCAGCGCAGCTGGTGGCTGGTGCTTCGAAACCCCATCCAGTCGCCCTATCGCGCCGTTGATGCACCGCACCGTCATGGAAACAGCCGGCTGCGTCGCTGTCGTCGGTGTTGGTGATGACGACTACAACGCCACCTGACCCCCTGGCTGCCGTTTCTCCGATGATGAGTCCGGACGCCCTGCCGAGCCGCCGGTGACCTGCACGAACTTGAGAACCTCCGGCGGTGAAGCTGCCGTAAGAGCTTGCAATGCCGGCTGCGATGCAAACTCAATGCGCGATGTGGAACGTGAAGACAACTCCTGCCGGTGAACCTGTGGAGACCATTCCAGACAACCACGCAACTTGGGGTTGGCTCTAAGTTTCGCAGCGAGTTCCTTGCCACTCGGTGTCTGCGGTGATGAGTTGAACGGAGTGACCGCAATAATCATGGGGCACCTTCTGGTGCGTCACTAATGTCAAGACTCGCGAGCTCCCGTTGTTGCACTTGAGGCACCTGAATGACTTTCGCTAGGGCAGACCTAGAGGATGATTTGATGGATGGGTTCCCGATGTGTTCCGAGGTGTCCATCTCGTCATCCTTCTCCTTCGCACCTTTATCATCATCAAAATCATCACCCTTGCGTCTCCAAATAAATGGAACAAAATCTGGATCTGGAGTGTATCCTGTTGGCTCCCTCCTGAACGTGAATGCGTAGCCCTTGAGCTTGACCACCACATCTGTTGCGACAAAAGCCCCAGCATCATCCTTGTCCTTTGACAAAATCTGAGTGTTGGTCATAGCAACGAGACTTTGTACAACTCCACGGTGTCGCAGGCTAAAGAGATCCACATCCAAGGTCTTACCCATAAGAGTACCAACGTCCCACAAGCCCCAAAAATGGCGCACCGTATGAGGAACACCCTCGACATGTAGCCAAGTTTGCTGAAGTTTGACCTTATGTGGAACCTCCTGTGATCTCCATGCGGTCACATTCATCTCGTAATTAACTGACAGCATGTTCATCTGGATTCCATCCACCCTGCCCACATCCTCAAAAGACGGGAAGCTAACAAGGTAAGCATCGGACACATGTTGAATAGCCTCCCACTTCTAGTGATCACATATCGGATATCTCCTGGCAATCTGGCTCTCGACAACGCTAGCTGCTACCATCAGGCCACTAACCTGACCATGGGCGATTGGTGTCTGTGTCGGCGCCAAGTGATCTTTCACCACTCAATCTGGCAACTGAGCAAAGTAAGTCTCATCGGCACCAACTCCAGAAACATAAGCATTTGGTTTAGGGAGTTTAAGAATCGGGCACCGTAACGTCGGATGTGCTATTTTGTCACAAATATAACAGTAATGTTGCACACTACAATCTTTCGTTGCATGTGTATCAACCGCACACTTCCAACAACGAACCCTCTTCTTAACCTTGATCTTCGACACTGACTGTACCTGCACCTGCATGTCAGACACTGGAGCCACCAAAGCTGATGCATCCGCAGGTGTGGGCACCTGTGATTGAGGTTGCACCAATGGTTGATAATGTCCTTGTTGATGTTGATGTGTCTGAACGTGCTGCTGCGGTACGAGTTGTTGTGGAAATTGTTCCTGGACCGGTATGTGTTGCGGAGGAGGATGAACACCATGCTGCAAGGCTCTACCGGTAAACTGTTGCTGTTGCGGCTTCTTTTTCTTTTTTCGTTTCTGAATCGGTCGTGCCACAGCTCCTCCCGGATGGAACTGCGTAGGGGTGGACATCCCGGTCGACGGGGCTCCGTACATGGGAACCGGTCCTCCAACGATAGCCGGACCATACGGAGAAATGTATAACCCAGCCTGGCCATAACCAGGGGACTGGTTCACACCATAGGAGTAAACCGATGCCGGGCCTTGTTGCTGATAAGAAGGACCGGAATAGCGCGGCGCCCAAGCCGAAGGATGCGAGGGGTGTCCCCATGATTGGAGCAGCATGTAGGGTTTGCCCTATCGTGACCGAGGCACCACAGAGATGACCTGCCGCCATGGAACGCAGAGGCTCAGCCATGACTGCCACGTAGGAGCAGCCAGCCCTGGGACAGTGAGGCAGAGATGGAGAAGACGATGGCGTCGGCGCAGAGGATAGAGACCTGGGGGCGGCGATTGAGAGCTCGGCGGTAGGAGGTGATGAAGAAGATGGTTTGGCTACAATCTGCGCATGATAGCTTGCCCATAGAGCCCTCATACGCCTTCAAGGGCGTTAAGTAGTCTTTCTCCAATTAATAATTCATGCGCAGATTAATAATTTCCTCGGACGCTGCTAAGTTCAATTATGCAAATTTCCTACATATATAGCATAGCAACCTTTTGTAATTCCAATTTTTTTTATTTCAATACAAATGGTGTACATTAAATGTATAAAAAAATATGTCACAAAGAAAACAACACCCACCCCCTGCGCTTTGATCGATTCACTTGATAGATGCCCATGTCCTGCCGGGTTAAAATAATTACGCAATATGTACGAAAACTTATGCATGACACTTCGAAAAATTTACCACACATTGAACTGGTTTGTCATTAACAACATGTTAGTTTTTTTATTTCATTAGTGTTCCAAAAAATCAAAAAAGAATGACTACTAATTTCTATTAATACAATACTAGCAGTGTTTGACGACCGTTGAAACACTACTAGATCATCATTTAGCAGCCTTTACAAAAGCTGGACGCGGGTTAACATTAAGTACGCAAATTCCATACAACATAGTTTAGCAACCTTTTATAAATACTAAACTGGATATATCATCTAGAACGGTGTACATTACAGTCATAGAGAAATTGTGCTTCGATACACACAAAAATTACATAACTGAGCTTCTCCTAAGGAAACCCTTAAACTGTACTAACATTGTTTCATGTACTATTGAATGCTACCAGATATAACTAGTTAGCAGTGTTTGCATAAGTTGAACGATCCTGGTTCTGCACATATATGAATCGACCCCGAACTTTATGTGGAAACTTCCCCTTTCCCGCACGCTAGTCTCTCCCGCTCTCTATGTTGCCGCCCCCGATTGAGATCCACCATCGTCCGTTGCCGACGGTGGAGCCCCGTCCCTTTGCCGCAGATTGTCACCCCCAAACCAGCGCCGGCCTTGAAGGTATCCTAGACTAAAGGGTACCAACCTAGTTGGCCCACAGTACATGAGTCGAGCTTACGGCACACTGATCTCAACAAGTAAGTACTCTGGAAGCTTCAAACCCCGGTGTAATCAAGATGGACCTACCGAAGACTTGGAGTGCACTTCAAGTAGAACCTCTGATGTTGGCGTGTTTATTCATAGTTGCTAACTAACCATGCGTAACCTTAGATACCCTGGATCCTATATAAGCCAGAAGGTTTAGTCCGCAGAGACAATCACAATTATCAACCTTAGGGTTCAGGACATAACATACGATCTTGAGGTAGATCATCATGTACCTGATACTCCATCATCAATATAATCAAAGATAGGCGTAGAGTTCTACCTCTTCGAGAGGGCCAAAACCCAGGTAAACACCGTGTCCTTTGTGTCATATTACCCATCGTTCCCAAATTCACAGCTCGGGACCCCCTACCCGAGATCCGCCGGTTTCAATACCGACATTGGTGGTCCATACAGGTCCCCATGTGTGATAAAAAGGGATCAATGGAAGAATTTATAAACAACCGAAACCTTTACGATGTGGTTTCCACACCTGAATCTCCCATCTGCGGATCATACTCCTCCATCAAGAGTTGAGGCATGTAAGTGAGAGTTAACCCCTGAGCCTCACGCTCTTTCTCCCACCTCGGCCAAAGGTCTCTATATGGAAGAGAACCAAGGGCCAAGGTGCCAACTATCAGATGACCATGAAGTCAGCTAGTTGGGGGAGCCGAGGTCTCAGATCTTAAAACTAATTCGGTTGGCTCCTCGTCGGCACACCCTTCTCAGGACACACATGTTGGAGCTTCAAGTCCACATGCGACTAGGATCAAATTTTTACTCCCATCCAGCCCCCACATCAAGTATTGCCCAAGTAATTTAGGGCTTCCCGATGTCTGGGATCTAATGCACATAAACAACAAGCTAATGAGACAGTTTGGCAATTTTGGACAAGGTCCATGTTCGTCAAAAATAGAATACAAAATTGTTGTGGCTCAGATATCCTAGAAACATTCCGACATAATTGCTGAGACGAAGGCATCTTAAACGCCCTTGCTCGGCACCAATTTCAAACCTTTTTGCAGCTATCAAATCTGGTGTCAAGGTTATGTGTCAAGCAAGACGCTTGGTCGCCTAAAAATCCCAAGCAGATTTGATCCACGCCAAAACATCAAGACGAAATGGGCGGACATGTCGGAAGGAGCAATCTTGTCGCTCCACGTCTGCTGAGCCATCATGAAAGAAAAGAAAACATGTAACATGACCTAAAACCACCCTTGATGATCTGCTGAATAAGCCATGTCCAATCCCCTCTATTTTGCTAAATGATAACCCAACTCATAGCATTCGAGCCTCCTGGGTGGTTAAGCAGGTGGCTAAGGGAGGTGCTGGCTCCTAGGAAGCACGGGCACACACAATCATCCAACAACATCCTCAGATGAGGACGAGATCATGATAATCTACAAAACCTACATGTCAAGAAACCGGAAGAAAAGAGCCCTTCGAGAGCTAAGCCACGTCCAACACATCACGACTTCATACATGTGGGCAGATGTCGATCACCTTCAAATAATAGGACCAGCCGAAGTCTGGTCCAAGCCGATGTTCGACAGCCCTGGCCCTCAACACCATTGTGGATGGTTGTCGACTTTGGAAGGTTTAATGTATGATAGCAACAGCCTAAACCTCATCTAGAGATACCCTGGATAAGATGCAACTTGATAAGTTGTGCATTGAGCAAAGTTATACCACTTTTAAGGGAATTATCCCCAGAAGAGAGGCACGATGTAGTGGAAAAATCACCCACGATGTGGTTTTCGAAACTCCAGAGAACTACCAATCCGAGGAGTTAACCTTCCACATCGTACCCTTTCAAAGTGGTTACCACTCCTTATTAGATCGTGACGCTTTCTCAAAAACTACATGCTATCTCGCATTATGGGTACATGAAGCTTAAGATGCCGAGCCCAAATGGAGGGATTACCGTAAAAAGAAACCCCGATAGAGAGCACTTCGAGCCGAAAACAAAATGGCATCACTCGCACTCAAATCATTGTCCGAGGACTTCACGACTAAGGAATTGACAGTACTTCGGGCTGCGGTCGATAGGGACGACGTCATCCTAGATAAGATACCTAAATCCACCTCGTTCAAGCGAGCTGGTGAAATCGTTAAATTTCAGGTGCACCTAATGGACCCGAATAAAATGGCGTCCATAGGAGCACAACTAGAACCAGAGATTGACGAAGCCCTGCATGACTTTCTAAGGGAAAATTGGGATATTTTTGCTTGGCACCCTTCTGACATGCCAGGAATCCTATGAAACCTAGTCGAGCATAGCGTAAACTTAATTAAAGGCTCCAAACCTGTTAAACAGGCGCTCCATCGGTTTTCTGAGCCTAAGCGTCAAGCTATCACTACAAGAAAAGACACATCCATGACATTTTGGTCCAAACGATTTTTTCTGTCATGCTTATGACACTTCTATGACGATAGTTGTGACAAAACCCGATATCATCATAGATGTGGTGGGCTCGTACTTCTATGACAAAAAATCATGATAGAAAATGGGCTTTTGTCCTGGGAGGGCTAGAGACGGACCTACATGACATTCTTTGGGCCCCCATGAAGTAAAATATCGTGGTAGAAGCGAGGGCGAGGAAAATTTCGGGGAGTTCCCGGTTACGGTGGGTTGTCGGGGCGGAGCGATGCATAGAGGTTTGCTCGTTTCTCTCGTACATGTCACGTGTATGTGCGAGGCGTTGGAACTCCAGAGATTGCACTAGGTACGTTACTGAACCCGAGCGATCGATCCCTTGGCTCTTAATTCAACCCGAGCGATTCCTTCGCTACTGCTACTAACTCAACTCGATCGATCACTGCTGCTACTTACTGAAGCCGATTGAACTTGCTGCCTCTTGATGAAACGTGAACGTGGGGGTTGGTTGAACGAGTTGAGATGTGGTTGAGGTTGGATGAATAGTTCTCGATGGGGGTTGGATGAACAGGACCCCGTTGTAGTAGGCGGTTGCCGCTGGATGAACATGACCACGAGAGGAGGCCGCCACAGCCGAGCTGGTTGGGAGTGGATGAATAGGCCCTCGTGGAGGGCTGGTTGAACAAGACCCTGTGGAGGGCTGGTTGAACAGTAGCCGGTGGAGGGCAGGATGAATAGTAGCCGGTGGAGGGCAGGATGAACAGTAGCCGGTGGATGGGCAATAGTTGGTGGAGGCAAGAGGAAATCGACGATGTATGAACATTAGCCCGTGGAGGCCGGAGCGAGGGCGGTATACGGTGGATGAACAGTAGCCCGTGGAGTCCCCATTTTGCGGTATGCCACACCCCTGCCAATCAAGAGGACCCCGTTTCGACTATCGGAGCTCCGACAGAAGTCCGTTTCCTCTATTTTGTGGTACGCCACAGCCCTCCCGATCAACAGGACCCCGTTTCGACCATAGGAGCTCAAACACAAGTCCATTTCCTTCATTTTGTGGTACACCACACCCTTCTCGATGAACATGACCCCGTTTTCACCGTACGTGTTCAGATAGAAGGTCCTTTTCCTCCGTTTTGCGGTAGTTTTCAAGTGTGGTTGTACGTATGTGTACTCCATATGTATGTGCATGCCCGTAGTTTTGGAGAGTGGTTGTACGTACGTGTACATCATTTTGACGGGACTGCATGGACTGCTACGTGGGGGACGGACTATACTACGACATGTGACACTGCTTGTTTGTCCACAGTTTATCCTGCAGAGACACCGCGTATGTACGTACACGTTGGCGACCAGACAGACAATGCTATGTATGCTTTGACTGGGTGGGTCCCAGCTGTCAGAGAGGATAAGGAGGCACTTCTTTGCACGTGAAGATATAGATGGTAGGTCCCAGCTAACAGCGGGAGGAATCATTTTATTTGCGTGTAATATGGAGGCACTTCCTTACGTGCAAAGATGTAGCTGGTGGTCATGCTATCAGCGTCACCGCATACAGTCATCTTCTGATGGCTGGCATTCATTGACCACATTAACCACACCACGCCGAGAGCACCAAGGCGGTGGATGACGGCGAGGGCCTATGAAGGGAACGACGAGGAGCCGGGGAAGACGTGGCAGTGGATGCCCACGTGGAGTGGAGTACGAGGGTTGACTGGTTCAGCTACGGTGTGAGGCTGCCGTCCCCGCAGAATAACAAGGGGTGTGGGTGATTAGAGGGATCGCCTAGCCATCGATTGGAGTAGGAGGGGGCGGTGAGGCCTGGGCGATAGCTCAGCCGACCACGAGAGACAGGAGCACGCGGTCCCGCTGGCGCTAGTTTGGGCGGCTGCATCAAGAAAATTAGAGGTTGAAGAAGTAGAACAATCGTTGGATGTGAATCCAATGGTCAACGCTGATAGAATCATCTGTTGACTAAGTGGACAAAGCCCTGGGTACGCGCCAACTGAGTAGGGCGACAAGTCAGCCTCCTAATATGATGGGCCCCAATTGTCAAGGGGAGCAATCATTATTCTTTGCTTAATAAGGAGGCACTTCCTTGCGTGCCAAGATATAGATGGTGGGTCCCAGCTGTTAGGGAGAGGCTTCCTTTTTCCGCATATTAAGATGGCACTTTCTTGCGTGCGGCCATGGACCATGTGGGTCTCTACTGTCAGCCTCTCCACATTCGTCCCTCTTCTGACGTTGTCGTTTGTTGACAACGTTGACCACGCCGAGCCGAGAAGACGAATGCGATGGACGACGGCGAGACCCAGGAAGAAGGGAATGACCCGGAGGCTGTGGAGCAACAATAATGGAGGGATGTGGGTGAGTAGAGGGATGGCCTCGCCAGCGATGGTAGTACTAGGGGACGGTGAGAGCTGCGCGGCAGTACTGCTGGTCATGGGAGACGGGAGCAGGCGGTCCCGTCGGCGCTCAGTGGCGGATCTAGGATTTGATGTTACCTGGGGCGGATTTTTAGAGGAAACTAAAAACTGAAGCCATGAGGCTATCGAATGACACAATCAATAAAATTAATTTACCAAATTGAATGCGTTCAGGCAAGACGATTACCAAAATTAATTTTTTAAATTAGGTATGTTCTCAAGAATTAGGTGAAAATAATACAACACAACCGAATATTCATTTCTAATTTAGACTCTCGCTGGTTGAATCTTCCAATTTGTTTCTATCCCAAGATATCTACCCTTTCAAGTTAGTCTCGGGATAAGAAAAGTTGCTTGGGGGAGGGGGAGCGGAAGAACCTGGTGCTTACTGTGCTCACTTGCAACTTTGAGCGGGACGCGGGGCTATTGCGATGCTGCCGCCCGTGTAGGAATGAGTGGGATTCCTCCGCTCCCATTGCCATCGTGAGATTTTGCCAGTGCCACGGTGAGGCGGCGGCGTGCGTGCAGGCGTGGTTGTTTGATGAGCGGATTGATCTCCGGATCGTCCTTGATAGGAAAGTCCTAGAATTGGGGATGTCAAAGACCCCACTGTGTCTACATAATAATGGGCTCAAATTTCAACTGGACCTGGACTACCAATTTATGTAACGTAATGTTCGCCCATGTCATTAAACAAAACAGTATCCTCTCTCCCCTCGTCTTCTTGCACGATCTCCACGATGACGCAAACATACAGACCTTAAAACGGAGCTTGCCTCTTGCCTCCATGGTGGCTAAAGAAGTACTGGGGATACCCTATATTTCAAAATTTTACCCGGGGCGACCGCCCCTACACGACCCCACCCTAGCGCCGCCCCTGTCAGAGCTGGATTTGGCGGTTGTAGCGAGAAGATTACAGATTGAAGAGGCACGGTGGCCGTTGGATTGACATCCAACGGTTACTTCTCCTAGAATCGTTTGTTGACTAATATATAATAAGTAAAAAAATCTTGCATACGCGCCAACTGAATAGGCCCACAAGTCAGCCCATTTCCTATTTTTTTAATAATTTACAGCTCATTCGTAACTTCTTATAAAATTTATTGCAGTCCATTTTATTTTTGTTGGCCTGGGCCGGGGTTAGAAATTTAAACAAAATTTCACATATTTTGGTGGGGTACAAACTATTTTAAATACCAAAATGCCAAGCCAGATTTAAAGTACTTCGAAGATATATTTAAATTAGGTTCAAACCCAATGAAATTGGAATCTGGAAATGTGATTTTTTTTAGATATTTGAAAGTTATTGCCAATTTTTCATGTTTTTCTACAGCCTATTTCATATTACTGTTAAGATTTGTAGCCGTCTTGAAAGAGCTACAGCCCAGCAGGGCGGAGAAAAATAAGTAGGCCTGATGCCCAGATGGGGTATTCTTTAGAATAAATAAACTAGGCTAGCCATTTTCACAAACAAAAAGTAGTTGTGCTGGTCATGTGGTGAACGTAAAATAGAAGCCCGGGCTAGAGGGACCACAACCCAGTTGAAACCCTGCTCCATGTCAACAATAACAAAAAACTATATTGCTCGAGCAGCTACGTCCCAGGTGTCAGCCGCTCTTGTGTAGTTCTCTTGTCTATTGACTATATGCCGAAAATGTCGTGGGTCCTAGATCTCAGCAAACCATAGAGGAAGTATTTTATTTTTCTATATGCTAAATATGGAGTATATAACAAAAAATGAAGAACTTGCTTGCGTACGACCATGGACAAGTTGGGTCCCTACTATCACCCTCTCCACGTACAGTCCTCTCCCGATTCCTCTCATTTGTTGACCATGTTGACAACGCAAGATGGCGCCGCCGTGCTACTTCTCGAGCTTGCATTGTATTCCCTCGAAGAGGAAAGGGTGATGCAGCACAGTAGCCTAAGTATTTCCCTCAGTTTTTGAGAACCAAGGTATCAATCCAGTAGGAGACCACGCGTGAGTCCCTCGTACCTGCACAAACAAATAAGAACCTTGCAGCCAACGCGATAAAAGGGGTTGTAAATCCCTTCTCGGTTACTTACAAAAGTGAGATCTGATAGAGATGATAAGGTAATATTTTTGGTATTTTTGGTACAGAGAAAAATTAAATAACGCAAAGTAAAGCAAAGATAAATAGTTGACAGGAAACTAATATGATGAAGATAGACCCAGGGGCCATAGGTTTCACTAGTGGCTTCTCTCATGATAGCAGATTTCTACAGTTGGTGAACGAATTACTGTCGAGCAATTGATAGAAAAGCGCATAGTTATGAGAATATCTAGGCATGATCATTGTATATAGGCATCACGTCCGTGACAAGTAGACCAAAACAATTCTGCATCTACTACTATTACTCCACACATCAACCGCTATCCAGCATGCATCTAGAGTATTAAGTTCATAAGAACAGAGTAACGCCTTAAGCAAGATGACATGATGTAGAGGGATATACTCAAGCAATATGATGTAAACCCCATCTTTTTATCCTTGATGGCAACAATACAATACGTGCCTTGCTGCCCCTACTGTCAATGGGAAAGGACACCGCAAGATTGAACCCAAAACCAAGCACTTCTCCCATTGCAAGAAATATAGATCTAGTAGGCCAAACCAAACCGATAATTCAAAGAGACTTGCAAGGATATTTAAATCATGCATAAAAGATTACAGAAAAGAATCCAATATTTTTCATAGATAATCTTGATCATAAACCCACAATTCATCGGATCTCGACAAACACACCGCAAAAAGATTACATCGAATAGATCTCCTCGAAGATTGAGGAGAACTTTGTATTGAGATCCAAAGAGAGAGAAGAAGCCATCTAACTAATAACTATGGACCCGAAGGTCTGTGGTAAACTACTCACAACTCATCAGAGAGGCTATGGTGTTGATGTAGAAGCCCTCCATGGTTGATGCCCCTCCGGTGGAGCTCCGGAACAGGCCCCAAGATGGGATCTCACGGGTACATAAGGTTGCGGCGGTGGAATTAGGGTTTCGTGGTTCTCCTCGATAGTTTCAGGGTACGTAGGTATATATAGGTAGAAGAGGGACGTCAGGGGAGCAACAGGGGGCCCATGAGGGTGGGGGGGCACCTACCCCCCTGGGCATGTCCCCTGCCCTCGTGGCCGCCTCTCTCGCTTCCTGGCGTGTACTCCAAGTATTCTGTGTTGATATCGTTCCAAAAATAACTCTCCCGAAGGTTTCTTTCCGTTTGGACTCCATTTGATATTCCTTTTCTGCGAAACACTAAAATAGGAAAAAAACGACAATTTGCACTGGGCCTTGGGTTAGTAGGTTAGTCCCAAAAATAATATAAAAGTGTATAATAAACCCCATTAAACATCCAAAACAGAATATATAATAGCATGGAACAATAAAAAATTATATATACATGGGAGATGTATCAAGCATCCCCAAGCTTAATTCATGCTCGTCCTCGAGTAGGTAAATGATAAAAACAGAATTTTTTATGTGGAATGCTAGCCAACATAATTGTCAATGTAATTTTCTTTATTGTGGCATGAATGTTCAGATCCGAAAGATTCAAGACAATAGTTTAATATTGACATAAGAATAATAATACTTCAAGCATACTAACAAAGCAATCATGTCTTCTCAAAATATCATGGCCAAAGAAAGGTATCCCTACAAAATCATATGATCTGGGTATGCTCTATCTTCATCACACAAAATATTTAAATCATGCACAACCCCAGTTTCAGCCAAGCAATTGTTTCACACTTCAATTTTTTCAAACCTTTCAACTTTCGCGCAATACATGAGCGTGAGCCATGGATATAGCACTATAGGTGGAATGGAGTGGTGGTTGTGCAGAATACAAAAGAGGAAGATAGTCACACATCAACTAGGCGTATCAGTGGTCTATGGAGATGCCCATCAATAGATATCAATTTGAGTGAGCAGGGATTGCCATGCAATGGATGCACTAGAGCTATAAATGTATGAAAGCTCAACAAGTGAAACTAAGTGGGTGTGCATCCAACTCGCTTGCTCACGAAGACCTAGGGCATTTGAGGAAGCCCATCATTGGAATATACAAGACAAGTTCTATAATGGAAATTCCCACTAGTATATGAGAGTGACAAAACAAGAGACTCTCTATCATAAGGATCATGGTGCTACTTTGAAGCACAAGTGTGGAAAAAGGATAGTAGCATTGTCCCTTCTCTCTTCTTCTCTCATTTTTTCTTTTGGGCCTTTTATCCTCTCTTTTTTCTTCCCTTTTTTTATGGCCTCTTTTTTTTCGTCCAGAGTCTCATCCCGACTTGTGGGGGAATCTTAGTCTCCATCATCCTTTCCTCATGGGGACAATGCTCTAATAATGATGATCATCACACTTTTATTTACTTACAACTCGAAGCTAGAACAAAATACGACTCTATATGAATGCCTCCGACGGTGTACCGGGATGTGCAATGAATCAAGAGTGACATGAATGAAATTTATGAATGGTGGCTTTGCCACAAATACGATGTCAACTACATGATCATGCATGGCAATATGACAATGATGAAGCGTGTCATAATAAACTGAACGGTGGAAAGTTGAATGGCAATATATCTCGGAATGGCTATGGAAATGCCATAATAGGTAGGTATGGTGGCTATTTTGAGGAAGGTATATGGTGGGTGTATGGTACCGGTGAAAGTTGCGCGATACAAGAGATGCTAGCAATGGTGGAAGGGTGAGAGTGTGTATAATCCATGGACTCAACATTTGTCATAAAGAACTCATATACTTGTTGCAAAAATCTATGAGTTATCAAAACAAAGTACTCAACGCATGCTCCTAGGGGAAGGGTTGGTAGGAGTTAACCATCGCGTGATCCCGACCTCCACACAAAGGATGACAATCAATAAACAAATCATGCTCCAACTTCATCACATAACGGTTCACCATACGTGCATGCTATGGGAATCACAAACTTTAACACAAGTGTTTCTCAAATTCACAATTACTCCACTAGCATGACTCTAATATCACCATCCTCATATCTCAAAACAATCATCAAGTATCAAACTTCTCATCATATTCAATGCACTTTATGTGAAAGTTTTTACTATACTCATCTTGGATGCCTATCATATTAGGACTAATTTTATAACCAAAGCACATTACCATGATGTTCTAAAAGACTATCAAAATAATTTAAGTGAAGCATGAGAGATCCACAGTTTCTAGAAAATAAAACCACCACCGTGCTCTAAAAGATATAAGTGAAGCACTAGAGCAAAACTATCTAGCTCAAAAGATATAAGTGAAGCACATAGAGTATTCTAATAAATTTAAATTCATTTGTATCTCTCTCAAAAGGTGTGTCCAGCAAAGATGATAGTGGTAAACTAAAAAGCAAAGCCTCAAATCATACATGACGCTCCAAGCAAAACACATATCATGTGGTGAAAAAAATATAGCCTCAAGTAAAGTTATCGATAGACGAAGACGAAAGAGGGGATGCCTTCCTGGGGCATCCCCAAGCTTAGGCTTTTGGTTGTCCTTGAATTTTACTTTGGGGTGCCTTGGGCATCCCCTATCTTAGGCTCTTCCCACTATTTGTTCCATAGTCCATCAAATCCTTATCCAAAACTTGAAAACTTCACAACACAAAACTTAGCCAAAAATCTCACGAGTTCCGTTAGTATAAGAAAAACAAACCACCACTCAAAGGAAATGTAATGAACTCATTATTTGTTTATATTGGTGTTAAACCTACTATATTCCAACTTCTCTATGATTCATACCCCCCCGATACTACTCATAGATTCATCAAAATAAGCAAACATCACACGAAAAATAAAATCTGTCAAAAACAGAACAATCTGTAGGAATCTGTAACCTTCGAATACTTATGTAACTCTAAAAAATGAAATAAACTGGTGGACGTGAGGAATTTGTCTATTAATCATCAGCAAAAATAATCAACTAAAAACAGTCTCCAGGAAAAAAAATGGTAGCTAATCTCGTGAGCGCTAAAGTTTCTGTTTTCTACAGCATGATCGCATAAACTTCACCCAAGTCTTCCCAAAGGTTCTACTTGGCACAAACACTAATTGAAACACAAAACCACATCTAAACATAAGCTAGATGCATTATTTATTCCTAAACAGAAGAAAAAACAAATAAAATAAAATTGGGTTGCCTCCCAACAAGCGCTGTCGTTTAACGTCCCTAGCTAGGCATGATACAAGGATAGATCTAGGTATTGCCATCTTTGGTAAGCAATCCGTAAGTGGCTCCCATAATAGATTCATAAGGTAATTTGATTTTATTTCTAGGAAAGTGTTCCATGCCTTTCCTTAACGGAAATTGTAATCTAATATTTCCTTCCTTCATATCAATAAATGCACCAATCGTTCTAAGGAAAGGTCTACCAAGAATAATAGGACATGTAGGATTGCAATCTATATCAAGAACGATGAAATCTATGGGCACATAATTCCTATTGGCTACAATAAGAACATCATTAATTCTTCCCATAGGTTTCTTAATGGTAGAGTCCGCAAGATGCAAATTTAAAGAACAATCATCAAGTTCATGGAAACCTAACATATCACACAAAGTTTTTGCAATAGTGGAAACACTTCCACCCAAATCACACAAAGCAAAGCATTCATGATCTTCAATCTTAATTTTTATAGTAGGTTCCCACTCATCATAAAGTTTTCTAGGGATAGAAACTTCTAATTCAAGTTTTTCTTCATAAGATTGCATTAAAGCATCAACTATGTGTTTGGTAAAAGCATTATTTTGACTATAAGCATGCGGAGAATTTAGCACGGATTGCAACAAGGAAATACAATCTATTAAAGAGCAATTATCATAATTAAATCCCTTGAAATCCAAAATAGTGGGTTCATTGCTATGTAAAGTTTTGACCTCTTCAATCCCACTTTTAACAGTTTCAACATCAAGATCTAAAAACTTTGAATCATTGGGACGCCTTTAAACTAAAGTAGACTCATCTTCAGTCCCATCTTTATCAAGATTCATACTGGAAAACAAGGATTTAAGAGGAGACACATCAATCACTTTCAGATCTTCATCTTTATTATCATGATAACTAGAAGAACACTCTTTCACAAAGCAATCTCTTTTATCACGCATCCTAGCGGTTCCTTCTTTGCACTCATCAATGGAAATTCACATGGCTTTGAGAGACTCGTTGATATCATGCTTAGGTGGAATAGATCTAAGTGGCTGCGGCGGCCTCATACCCGGCAGGCGTCCTGGTTGAGGAGCACGCCGGACTGGTGGGTGCCCATACCCGGGAGGCGTCCTGGTTGGGACATCAGGTCTTAGATGTTAGGTCTGGCTGCGATGTCTGTTTGGTATTAGGCCCAGGCTATCAGCGCCCCTTCATCATTTGGATAGGTATAGCGACAGTTGTTGCTTAGACGGTGGCTTTAGTCTTACTGTTGTATGACTTTGTAAGGTCTTGTGAAAATAATTAATAAAGTGACCGCATGCATCACCCAGATGCAGAGGCCGAGGGTCCTCCTCCTTTTCTAAAAAAACATCATGAGAAATTCTATCCACGTTCCTAGTCAACTAATCAATCTTAAGCAAATTTTTTCAAGCAAAGCATTGAAATTCTTTTCCAAATTCATAAACTCTTTTACACTAGTATCAAATTCATAGGGCATCTTACTAAAATTTCCATACGAGTTGTTGTAGGAATTACTATAATTATTAGAGGAATTACTAGGAAAAGGCCTAGAATTAAAGTTTCATCTATAAGCGTTGTTACCAAAATTATTCCTACGAACAAAATTCACATCCAAAGATTCATTATTATTCTCAATCAACGTGGACAAAGGCATATCATTAGGATCAGAAGAAGAACTCTTAGTAGCAAATAATTTCATAAGTTCATCCATCTTTCCACTCAAAACACTAATCTCTTCAATAGCATGTGCTTTTTTACCTGTAGATGTTTTGGTGTGCCATTGAGAGTAATTAACCAGAACATTATCTAGGAGTTTAGTAGCTTCTCCTAAAGTGATTTCCATGAAAGTGCCCCCCGCGGCCGAATCTAAAAGGTTTCTAGAAGCAAAATTCAAGCTTCATCCATAAGTTCAAACCATGTGTAGAGCAATTACGCATCGTTAATTTCATTCTCTCCCAAGCTTGTGCAACATGCTCATGATCAAGTTGCTTAAAATTCATAATATCATTTCTAAGAGAGATAATCTTAGCGGGAGGAAAATACTTAGAGATAAAGGCATCTTTGCACTTATTCCATGAATCAATACATTTTCTAGGCAAAGAAGAGAACCAAGTTTTAGCACAGTCTCGAAGCGAAAACGGAAATAGCTTCAATTTAACAATACCATTATCCGTATCCATCTTCTTTTGCATATCGCACAAGTCAACAAAGTTGTTTAGATGGGTAGCAGCATCTTCACTAGGAAGGCCAGAGAATTGATCTTTCATGACAAGATTCAATAGAGCAGCATTGATCTCACAAGATTCAGCATCTATGATAGGAGCAATTGGAGTGATAATAAAATAATTATTGTTGGTATTGGAGAAGTCACACAATTTGGTATTGTCTTGAGCCATAGTGACAAGCAAGCAATCCAACACACAAGCAAACCAGAAGCAAGCGGACGGAAAAAAGGGCGAATAAAACGGCAAAGGTGAAGTGGGGGAGAGGAAAACGAGAGGCAAATAATGTAATGTGAGGGATAAGTGTTTGTGATAGGTACTTGGTATATGACTTTTGCGTAGATCTCCCCGACGACGGTGCCAGAAATTCTTCTTGCTACTTCTCGAGCTTGTGTTGTATTCCCTTAAAGAGGAAAGGACAACACAGTAGCGTAACTATTTCCCTCAGTTTTTGAAAACCAAGGTATCAATCCAGTAGGAGACCATGCGTGAGTCCTTCGTACCTGCACAAACAAATAAGAACCTTGCAGCCAACGCGATAAAAGGGGTTGTCAATCCCTTGTCGGTCACTTACAAAAGTGAGATCTGATAGAGATAATAAGGTAATATTTTTGGTATTTTTGGTATAGAGAAAAAGTAAATAACACAAAGTAAAGCAAAGATAAATAGTTGACGGGAAACTAATATGATGAAGATAGAACCGGGGGCCATAGGTTTCACTATTGGCTTCTCTCGTGATAGCAGATTTCTACGGTGGGTGAGCGAATTACTGTCGAGCAATTGATAGAAAAGCACATAGTTATGAGAATATCTAGGCATGATCATTTTATATAGTCATCACGTTCGTGACAAGTAGACCGAAACGATTCTGCATCTACTACTATTATTACTCCACACATCGACCGCTATCCAGCATGCATCTAGAGTATTAAGTTCATAAGAACAGAGTAACGCCTTAAGCAAGATGACATGATGTAGAGGGATAAACTCAAGCAATATGATGTAAACCCCATATTTTTATCCTCGATGGCAACAATACAATACGTGCCTTGCTGCCCCTACTGTCACTGGGAAAGGACACCACAAGATTGAACCCAAAGCCAAGCACTTCTCCCGTTGCAAGAAATATAGATCTAGTAGGCCAAACTAAACCGATAATTCGAAGAGACTTGCATGGATATCTAAATCATGCATAAAATATTTCAAAAAAGAAGCAAATATTGTTCATAGATAATCTTGATCATAAACCCACAATTCATCGGATCTCGACAAACACACCGCAAAAATATTACATCGAATAGATCTCCTCGAAGATCGAGGAGAACTTTGTATTGAGATCCAAAGAGAGAGAAGAAGCCATCTAGCTAATAACTATGGACCCCAAGGTCTATGGTAAACTACTCACAACTCATCGGAGAGGCTATGGTGTTGATGTAGAAGCCCTCCGTGATCGATGCCCCCTTCGGTGGAGCTCCGGAACAGGCCCCAAGATGGGATCTCACGGGTACATAAGGTTGCGGCGGTGGAATTAGGGTTTCGTGGTGCTCCTCGATAGTTTCAGGGTACGCAGGTATATATAGGCTGAAGAGGGACGTCGAGCGAGCAACAGGGGGGCCACGAGGGTGGGGGCATGCCTACCCCCCTGGGCGCGCTCTCTCGCTTCCTGGCGTGTACTCCAAGTCTTCTGTGTTGATATCGTTCCAAAAATAACTCTCTTGAAGGTTTCATTCCGTTTGGACTTCGTTTTATATTCCTTTTCTGCGAAACACTGAAATAGGCAAAAAAAACAGCAATTTGCACTGGGCCTTGGGTTAGTAGGTCAGTCCAAAAATAATATAAAAGTGTATAATAAGGCCCATTAAACATCCAAAACAAAATTATAATAGCATGGAACAATAAAAAAATTATAGATACGTTGGAGACGTATCACGCTGTGATAGTGCACCAAAGCACGCGGAGGACAACAGCGAGGCCTCGGACGTGAACAAACAGGAGTCGAGGAAGATGCGGCGGTGAAGTCGCGGGTGAAGGGGTGTACGAGGGTTGACTGATTCACGTGCGGGGTGGGCCTGACATCGGCGTTAATGATTTAGCAGACGGTGCAGCGATGATGCGCGCGCTGAGGTGGAGCCAGCAGTGGGAGGCGGAAGTAGGCGGCCTCACCGGTGCTGGTTTGGTTTTGGCAGCTGGAGAGAGCCGAGACTGAAGAAATACGACAGACTGTAGAAGCAGTAGGAGTACTTAACAACCTTAACTGAAAATAGCAGGGGCACTTAACAACCATAGCTAAAAGTAGTATGAGTACTTATACAGGTTCAACCGTACAAAGCACGCCTCGAACTGTGCTACTTTGCCTACAGTTAACAACGGGTGAGGCCACCAAGCCCAGGATAAGGCCCAGGCGCCACCCCGCGCATCCACAACCTTCTAAAAGAGGCTTCATCTCGCAATGTGGTCGATAAACAAGAGATTTGCTTTAGAGCCATGGAAAAACATGATTGGGTTTTGTAGGCAGAGTCATCATGACTAGTTGCTGTCGCGCCTGCTCCCGTCAATCAAAAATAAAAATCATGCTGCGCCTGCCGCATCCAAAGACCAGTGCAACGCAGTGGTGGATATTTAAATTAAATTTACCAACCGACAAGGAGAGAAAAAAGGTGAAAAAACAAATGTGTCGATGGCCTAACTAATCGGTCGCACTAGCCCAACTAGCTAGCAACTATGCTTCAGTGACATACTCGGAGGGAAAGGTGGGATTTTGTGTTTTGATGACTCGTTTACTTGCTTCGATCGAGGAGGACCCAGAAAACGCACGGTAGGGCGTCCCATGTCTCGGAAAGGAAGAAAATATGTGTGCACCACCCGGGAGGACCCAGAAACCATGCGGTAGGGTGTGCCCACGGAGAAAAAATGTGCGTGTAAAAATAAATTGTATCAAACTACCTATGGTTCGACCTCGGGACCTAGCCAGTCAGTCAAAAACACCCCACTAGCCACATAGCTTCATCATGCTAACGTGGCACGGGGGATAGGTGTGGTTAGCTCCGTCTCGACCAACCACAATGTCTCTTGTTCTAGGTGATTAATCTAATTTCCAAGCGTTTTTTAGTTATAATAACACCTCGCACCGCTCTTTGTGTGTGCCCGTGCGTGTAAAGGTTGTATTGGTCAATCAACGTTCATGAACATGTTGACGAGCCACTCCCTCTATACTAGATAGAGAGGGGGGAGAGAGAGATGGCAGATATGGGACCCACCAGTAAGTCAGTAAACGTTCTTGCACGTGTTGACAAGCTACTCCCTCTAAACTCTACTCAACTTAATACTGTATAAAATCAAGTTATGCGACAAAGCCAACAACCATTGCGGTTTCAGGCTATCGACGTACGCTTTATACTCCATGTTGCTGGTTTGATCTCGTCCTTAAGATTTGTTAGTTTTAGGTCCAAATTTGATCAATGACAAGTGGGCCCCCGTTTGTTGTTCTCATATTTCAGTGCAGGATTGGTTTTTTGCACAAACACTTTGCGCGGTTAGACAAGTTACGACACTAATTATACATATTTTACAAGCTTAGGAGCAAAAATGACATATGTATAAAATATCACATGCTCCCGACAGCTTAGATGCTATGGTTTTACGAGATTTTACGTTGTTGGATCTGAGATCCAGTGGCTTGGGAATAATCTGTCATGCCCGACATGCGATTCTATCCCGATCACGTGTTGAACTCGTGATTGGGGCACAACAACATTTCGGGTAATTAGCAAGATGGATATCATTACATCGTACCATTACATAAATAGATGAGGATACAACAATAGGCAACAATTGCCACATGAATACAATAACATCATACACAAGACATCCGACTACGGATGAAAACACATGAAAAACACAACGACGTGCATCCTGCTATCCCGGGCTGCCGACCAGGTACCTATCCCAAGATCGACGAAGAAGAAGAAGAAAGAATTCCAACACAAGTAAGCATCGTTGTCACGTCAAGTCACCGAATACATGTACCTGCAAATGTTGTTGTAGTATTTGTTAGCCACGAGGACTCAGCAATCCCATTACCATGAGTATCAAGACTAGCAAAGCTTAATGCGTATGGAAAGGATAAGTGGTGAGGTTGCAGCAGCGGCTAAGCATTTGTATGCTGGCTAACTTACGATTACAAGAGAAGGATGAGAAGCTACGCAAATAGTCGCAAACTAGTAATGATCGCTAAGTGATCCTGAACTACCTACGAGTCAAACATAACCCCACCGTGTTCTCTTCCCGAACTTACTCGAAAAAAGACGATCACGGTTACTCAGGCGGTTGGTGTATTTTATTTCGAGTTTAGTGTCAAGTTCTCTACACACTATAAAAAAAGACATATCAGTGACATTTTGGGCCGAACAAAACTTTTTTCTGTCATACTATGACACTTCTATGACGATAATTGTGAAAAAAAAAACCCGGTATCATCATAGATGTGGTGGGGTCCTACTTCTATGACAAAAAATCATGACAGAAAATGGGCTTTTCGTCCTAGGCGGGCCGGAGACGCAGCTGCATGACATTCTTTGGGCCATCCATGACGGAAAAAACCGTGATAGAAGCAAGGGCGAGGAAAATACTGGGGTGTTCCCGGTTACGGTGGGTGGTCGGGGCCGAGCGATGCGCGTTTCTCTCGTACACGCACGCGCGTGGTTGCGAGGCGTTGGGCTCTAACTGAACCTGAGCGATTGCACTGTGGCTATGCGTTACTGAACCCGAGCGATCGATCGATGGCTGTTAACTAAACCCGATCGAGCGATCCCTTCGCTACTGCTGCTAACTAAAGCCGATCAATGTTGCCTCTGCATGAATAGTGAGCGTTGCTAGGGGGTCTGGATGAATAGTTCCCGGTGGGGGTGGCTGAACAGGACCCTGTGGTGTTGCCTTTGCATGAACAGGACCCCGTTCGATCGAGCCGGTTGGGGCTGCATGAATAGGACCCCGTGGAGGGCTGCATGAACAGGACCACCCAGTGGAGGGCTACATGAACAGTAGACGGTGGAGGGCTAGATGAACAGTAGCCCGTAGAGGGGTGGTTGAACAGGAGCCCATGGAGAGGGTTGGTTGAACAGTAGCCGATGGAGTAGCGCGCGGTGGAGGCTGAACAGTCGCAGGTGGAGGCTGGAGGAGGTCGACGATGGATGAACAGTACCCATGGAGGCTGGAGGGGGTCGACGGTGGTGATGAACAGTATCCCGTGGAGTCCCGTTTTGTGGTACGCCACACCCCTCCCGATGAACAGGACCCCCATTTCGACCGTAGCGCTCCAACACAAGTCCGTTTCCTCCATTTTGAGGTACTCTACACCCCTCCCGATGAATAGGACCCCCGTTTCGACCGTAGCGCTCCAACATAAGTCGGTTTCCTCCGTTTTGCGGTACGCCACACCCCTCCCGATCAACAGGACCTCCGTTTTGACCGTAGGAGGTCCGTTTCCTCCATTTTGTGGTACGCCAGACCCCTCCCGATGAACAGGATCCTGTTTCGAACCTGCCCAGTCAAACACAAGGTCGTTTCCTCCGTTCTGCGGTACGTCAGGCCTCGTTTCCATCGGCAGTTCCGTCCAAGCCCTCCCGATGAACATGACAACGCATTCCGTTCCGACCCAGCCGGTTGACTCCCCATGAACACGACGACGCATTCCGTTCCGACCCAGCCGGATGGCTCCCCATGAACCCAACGATGACGTTGTTTCTCCGTTCCGACACAACCATGTACACAAGCCCTGGCCGTACGTATGCGCGAGTAGGCGTTCGAGACCCTGCCCGTATGTACGGACGTGGCCGTATTTTCTTTCTTGCACACTGGCAGCTGTACGTACGTGTACATGCTACGTGCTCGCCTCTACTACGACACGTGCGCGCCTCTACATCGACCAGTATGTACGTACACATTCGCGACCAGAATGACAACGCTACGTACGCTTCGACCACGTGGGTCGCGACTGTCAGGCACTTCCTTGCGGGCGAAGATGTAGCTGGTGGGTTCCAGCAGTCAAGGGGGCGAATCATTTTTTTTTTGCCCGGACGCACTTCCTTGCGTGCGAAGATGTAGCTGGTGGGTCCCAGCAGTCAGGGAGAAACATTTTCTTCGCGAAATATGGTGGCCCGTCCGGTGGGTCCCTGCTGTCAGGTGGAGGAATAATTATTTTGCGCGTAATAAGGAGGCACTTCCTTGCTGCGGCCATGGACCCAGCTGTCAGCCTCTCCACATACAGTCCACGTCCAATGGAAGCCGATCCTTGACCACGTTGACCACACCGCGCCGAGAGAACCAGGGTGGTGGACAACGGAGAGGCCTAGGAAGGGGACAAAGCGGATCCGGGGAAGACGCGGCAGCGGATGCCCACACGTAGAGGAGTACGAGGGTTGACTCGTTCGCTGCGGTGTGAGGCTACCATCGCCGCAGAATAACAATGGGTGTGGGTGAGTAGAGGGATGGCCTAGCCAGCGGTAGGAATAGTAGGGGGCGGTGAGGCCTCCGCGGCAGCACGCTGGCCACGGGAGGTATGAGCATGCAGCACGACCGGTGCTGCTTTGGGCGGCTGGAGCAACAGGACCAGAGGTTGTAGAAGCACTACGGCCGTTGGATGGACATCGTACGGTCACTGGAGCTAGAATCGTTCATATTGACTAAGTTGACAAAGCACTCTGTCCCCTTCAACTTAGTAGGCCCACAAGTCAGCACCCACCACGGTGGCTCCCAACTAGCAGGGGGAGTATTCATTTATTTTTGTGTGTAATAAGGAGGCACTTCCGGTGGGTCCGAGCTGACAGCGGGGGGAACATTTTTTCACGAAATACGGTGGCCTGTCCGGTGGGTCCCGGCAGTCAGGGGAGGGATGTTTCTTTCGCCAAATACGATGGCCCATCTAGTGGGTCCCTGCTGTCATGTGAAGGAATAATTATTTTCTGTGTAATAAGGAGGCACTTCCTTGCGGCTACCGTGGACCCAGCTGTTAGCCTCTCCATGTACAGTACTCTTCCGATGGAAGTCGTTCCTTGACCATGTTGACCACGCCGCGCCGAGAGCAAGGGCGATGGACGACGGCGAGGCTTAGGAAGGGAACAACACGGAGGCAGGGAAGACTCGGCAGTTGTTTCCCACACGGAGGGGAGTACGACTGTACGAGGGTTTACTGGTTCGTCTGCCATCGCCGGAGAATAACAGCAGGTGTGGGTGAGTAGAGGGATGGCTAGGACATCGATGGGAGTATGGTGGGGCGGTGAGGCCTGCGCGGCAGCACAGCCGACCGCGGGGAGGAGGGAGCAGGCACTCCCGTCGGTACTTTTTTGAGCAGCTGGAGCAGGAAGAGCAGAGATTGAAGAAGCACGACGGCCGTTGGATTGACATCCAACAGTCACTGCTTGTGCGTCAACCTTTTTTTTAGGAAAGCATCGAATCTGTGGAAAACATCATACATCCCATCTGCCATTATTTCTAATAATTTACAGCCCATTTGCTAATTCTTAAGGTTTTTGTTGGATCCCATATTCTTTTTTTTAGCATTACAGCCCATATTGTGGCCACGATTAAAAAATTATACAAAATTTTGCATATTTTGGTGCGGTCCGAACTGTTTTTAATCCCGAAATTTCGAGTCACATTCAAACTGATTTAAAAAATAAATGTATATCAATATAAAATCCAACAAATTGTCCACGCATAAAAATCAATGCAATTTAAAATCTTGAAATGAAAAAAAAAAGAAATTTGAAACTAATTGCCGGTTTGATGTGTTTTAAAAATGTACAGCCCATTTCTCATTACTGATAGGCCATTTTCTCGGCCAGCCGAATGAAGCTCTCCTCGTCTTGAAAGATTTGCAGCCCAACAGGCCTGACAAAGCGACTTACTTGGCAAATCACAAAAAAACTAGGTTGTGGCCGTGGACCCAGCTGCGGCCGTTGACCCAGCTGTCAGCCTCTCCACGTACAGTACTCTTCCGATGGAAGTCGGTCATTGACCACATTGACCACGCCGCGCCAAGAGCACCAAGGCGATGGATGACGGCGAGGCCTTGGAAGGGGACGACGCAGAGCCGAGGAAGACGCGGAAGTGGATGCCCACGCGGAGAGGAGTATGAGGGTTCACTGGTTTGACTGCGGTGTGAGGCTGCCGTCGCCACAGAATAACAGGGGGTGTGGGTGAGTACAGGGATGGCCTGGCGAGCGGTGGGAGTAGTAGGGGGCGGTGAGTCCTCCGCGGCATCACAGCCGGCCACGGGAGGCAGGAGCACGCGGCACGACCGGCGCTAGTTTGGGCGGCTGGAGCAAGAAGACCAGAGGTTGAAGAAGCACTACGGCCGTTGGGTGGACATCGTACGATCACTGGAGTTAGAATCATTCATATTGACTAGGTTGACAAAGCCCTCCGTCCCGTCAACTTAGTAGGCCCACAAGTCAGCCTCCTACCAAGGTGGGTCCCAGCTTGCAGGAGGGTATTCATTTTTTTCTGCATAATAAGGAGGCACTTCCGATGGGTCCGAGCTGACAGCAGGTGGAACGTTTTTTCGCGAAATACGGTGACCCGTTCGGTGGGTCCCAGCTGTCAGGGGGGAAACGTTTTTTTGCAAAATACGGTGGCCCGTCCGGTGGGTCCGTGTTGTTAGGTGGAGGAATCATTATTTTCCGTGTAATAAGGAGGCACTTCCTTGCTGCGATGTGGATCTAGCTGTCAGCCTCTCCACATACAGTACACTTCCGATGGAAGTCGTTCCTTGACCACGTTGACCACGTCGCGTTCCGTTGCATGCATGTGTCCATGGGCATGGTGTGTCCCCACTATCAGCCTCTCATGTGCAGTCATCTTTCGATGACTCTTGGTTGTTGACCACATTGACCACACCGTCCCAACTGCCATGTCGAGGAAACATTTTTTAAGCTTAATAAGGAGGAACTTTCCTTGTGTGTGACCATGGACCTCGTGGGTCCTAGCCGTCAGGCTCTCCACGTACAGTGCTCTTCCGATGACTCTCCTTTGTTGACCACGCTGCACCGAGCGCAGCGAGGCGGTGGACGAGGGCGAGGCCCCGGATAGGAACGACTCGGAGATGGGAAGACGCGGCAGTGGAGTCGCAGATTGAGTGGAGGAGAAGGGTTATAACTGGTTCTGGTGCGGCGTGGGGCTGCAGTTGGTGGAGAATAATAGGAGGTGTGGAGGGGTGGAGGGATAGCCTCACCGGCGATGGGGTAGCGCTTCGGAGCGATGCGTGCTAAGCAGAGCCGCTAGCCGCCGGAGGCTGGACCAAGCGGTCCCGAGCGACGCTAGAGGAAGAGGATGAGAGATTGAAGGTGCTTGCCAACCAAGTTGACAACACCCTGCGTAGCTTCGACCTATTGGCCCACATGTCAGCCTACAAAACTGTGGCATATATTTAACCCATGTTTTCTAGAATGTACAGTCCATTTGCTGGGTTGGGTGAACAAATAATTTCGCGTCAATGCGGCCCATTTATATTATCTAAGAAATCCCATCCCATTTGCACTTCCTTCAAATACACGAATTAGTTGGGCTCGTTATATATATAATGTTATGTTAGAAGGAGCAATTAATATAAAAAATAAACTAGAGAGGCACATTTTTTTATACATAATTAACAAATTAGTGAGTTATTGCTCAAAATAAAAATGAGCGCGTTATTATTACATTGGTCCTTAAAATCTTCGCAAGCTTTTGTACGCAATCACCAGGATATTCCTTGCCGGTGAGTCAAAAACAACCACGATTTTTCTTGCCAACTTCTGTTAAACATTTACTTTTATCAGTTAATAACACGTGGGATGTTTTTATAATGTATATATAAGTCTCTATAAAATATACGATAATAGTAACAATATAAATATATATAATATGGTTAAAAAATACATTGGCTGCCGATCTTTAAGAAAAAGCCCATAGGCCGGTATGGACCTCAAAAAATAAGTTGAAACCACTGTCACCGTATGTCGTGGGCTACGCATGTTAAAATACAAAACCTAGGCCTAGCTGATACTTGTTCGCCCTCTGGAAAAAAATGATACCAGATCCTCGAGCGAACTGGATTATAGAGGGGGCTGACGGCACGACTGAAGAAGCACATCAGGAGCAATATTTTTTCTTCAGTGGATGGCTCTCGATGGCGTTTTTTACTTGCCTCTGCACCATACAACTTGTATTTTTAGCCTCCCAGTTCGTGGTGGACCAGCAGCCCATTTGCTGGGCGGACCAACCTACAGAAACCAGCACTTGATTTTTCATCAAGCCCCCAAAACAACGCAGTACTATGTTTGTTTTGAGGTCGACAACATTACGACAGGGGTTGAGCAGGGGAGGGGGCAAGACAGGGCAAAAAGACTAAAAAGTGCGGATGCACCGTTGCTACCCTAACAAAGCAGGTGCAATTCTTTTCGAGAAGAAGGTGTGACGTTGACACCCACACGTCACATACCACACGGTAGGCATACTAACAAGTTCACACACAAGCACAACAGAAAAGGTAAACATCCGTATCAAACTCAGGTTCACAGGACACGTTCATATTCATAGCCAACATTCAGTATCAACAACTCAAAAGATTCATATATACACAAGTTCAACATGTCTATGGATCCAAATGATTGATAGATCACACAACAATATTCATATATAATTCACAAAAAGAGTCAGATATACACATGTTTAGTATGTTTATGCGTCCAAATGATTGAGATCACAGCCAATATGATCCATGGACGAACTTTAATTACCTAGGGTACAGACTGGTAAATTGTGTTCAGTCGGAGGTACTTCTTGCTAAAATTAATGCTTGTACGAGTAACCTTCCGAGTACATAAGAGGCAGCATAGACAATCTGAACTTTGCTTGTAGGTTTATCCTCCAATAGTGGCCTCGTGCCGAGGGAGTTTGAGCAACTTGGCCACTACTTTCATCCAACTAGTTAACTGGCTCATCATGGTCCTGTAGCTCACCAAAATTCTACATTGCAGACTGGTACATGGTGTTCAGTCAGAGGTACTTCTTGCTAAAATTAATGCTTGTACGAGTAAACTTTCGAGTACATAAGAGGCAGCACAGACAATCTGAACTTTGCTTGTAGGTTTATCCTCAAATAGTGGGCTCGTGCCGAGGGAGGTTTGACCAACTTGGCCACTACTTTCATCCAACTAGTTTACTGGCTCATCTTGGTCATGTAGCTCGCCAAAATTCTACATTGCAAACGAGAAAGGAGGCGGTTGGGAAAATGAACCACCCAAAACTTTTGTGCAGTTCAACTGAAATGGAGCATCCCTGGCGTGCAGACTGATTAAGTGCCAGATGAATATACGCGTCAACCAACTTGTCTGGAATCTTTAGACTCCATGCCATACAGTTCGCTACCATATGTGCCGATAACCAAAAGGCGCAAGTTGGGACGAAAGACTGGACTGCGTTTTTCTCAGCTATGCGCCAAGAAATATTTTTGGCGTTCACTCTCCTAATACTTGGAGTTTGACAATTGGTTGATGCCGGTTGATACTCGAATGAATATAGGCACTTCTTCTTGTCAACATCAATGCTTGTGTCAGTGAACTTTGGAGTACATAGCTGTCGGGACCGGTTTTCCAGGATATTAATTTCCTAGTAAATGGCCCTTGTGCTCACCAGCCCCAGGATTACTGTTAGCTGATGAGACACAAACTTGATACAGAAATTCCAAGCTAAATACAAAATATGTAGTACAAGACCATTCTGGTCAATGAGTACAACAAAAGGTTTCTAGTGGTTGATGGCGGAAGCGGTTTGCGATACATCAGCGTCTATGGGACTCCATTTCCCACAGGAACAGCTGACCTGGATAATTCATATCTTCGCGAGGCTGCTATCTCCATTGCCTAGGTTCCGGGGCTGTCATCGCAGCGCTCCTCTCCAAGCAAGAAATCTGGCCAAGACAATAGCCAGGGACAAGCCAGTGAGTACTTTGAATGTACTCGCAAACATTATGAACACAGGTACAATATAACAAATGACATTCATGCTCTGAAATATTCCATGATCACTTCGTCAGTCACGAAATAAAATTCATGACGCACACAAGCAGGTTATTCTTGTAAAACATGAATAAGCAATCAGAGAATAAAAATAAAATGCACCGATCGGCTGTCTGAAGCGATGCCTCGAAAGGATAATAAAATAAAGCCTGCCTCAGTCGGACGTCTGAGTGACGTCACATAAAGGGCTTATAAAGAAAATAATAACAAACATGCCACAGTCGGGCGTCTGAGCGACACCACATAAAGGGCTTATACGGGAAATACAATACAAGCATGCCACAGTCGGGCGTCTGAGCGACACCACATAAAGGGCTTATATGAGAATAATCACAGGGAATATCCAGGAGGTAGAACCATCCCAGGGATACTCAATAATCCAAATAATACAAATGGTTAGTCCATAATAATAATAATCATAATCATCATATGTCACATGTTATGATCAATGTTCTGGCTTAGCAGTTTTTCCTCCGAAGACCGACACTAAGACCGACACTTGACCCATCCTAGACTGTAATCCTTAACCGTGGACACGGCTATTCGAATAGATATAACCTCTGCAGAGGGTGTACCCTTTACCCACGAGTAACGGATTCCTTTAGTCCATCGGGACTAATTCCATTTACGGTCTTTTAATTGAAAACACACCTGACCCGCACACACCAGCTTAACTTACCGGTGACTGGAATCACCCACGACACATGTTAAGCAAAACTCTAAGTGGGGAGGCTACCACCTCGATTAGCATGAGATCAAAATTTATAATGCGCGCAAACTAGGGGAGCTACCCCCTCGGTCCCAACCGGAAACACCCATGCCCCGGACCAGGTGGCATGTCTACCGGATGCCTACGGTATCTTCCACCATGGCCTCTCTGTACGGTGTGTGCCAAGAAAGGGGTTGACAACTTACTGGACTGTACCCTACCTACGGCAGGGACAAGTGGTAGCATGAAACAAGTATGGGGGTTACCGGAACAAGACTCGATCTATGGTCGACTCAGGAGGTTAAAGCATCACCTGCATGATTAGCATAGCAAATATATTTCACACCAACAGGCAGAATCACTACTCATCATACCTCAACATGCCTTACTGACTATACTCGTCTCAACGAAATATCAGTAGCAAGCTCGTGTCTACCCAAGACAGAGACTTTCCCGGATTCCTTCCAGTAGGCATGAGAGGTAGACGAGGGTGGTTACCATCACAAGTATATCAATTCCCAACAGCAAGGAATCTTCATCATGCACTTATGAGCATGTTCATACCATCACATAAAATAACGAGTACTCCGAGTCAAGGTGGTGTTGTAAACGTATCAAACAACACACAACAATATTATGCCGGGGTTCAGAATGCTTGCCTTCCAAGAGTATGTAGGTGGGGTGCACTTTGAAAGTTTTCATCTCCCCTCCAAAATCCTATTTTAAGAAAATTCAAATTAACACATAATCTAAAACAGTACACAAAAGTTGTTCAGAAATTTTTCAAATAAATATGAAAATAAACTAGACAAAATTTTAGAAACAACAGAAAAAGAATCAAGTCAAAAGGGCTTTTATTTTAAAAGTTATAGCCAGTCAAAGTTTAGGTCAAACTCTGTTTTTAAATAAAACAGAAAAAAGAAAACGGTTCGACAGGGCTTACGCTTTCTCTTAGCGAAGACGTATCTCGTGGAATACGTTTCCACTTAAAACGCTCTGATAGAGCCGGGGGACACTGGCAGGTGGGGCCGTTGGGTCCACTGGTCATATTTGACCAGCCGACCTTCTTCCCCCTCCCGCTGCCGAGCTCATGCGGAGCTCCGGTGATCCCTGCCGTCGAACGGCAGCTCCCCACGGGTCTCCGAGGGCGGGAAGGGATCCACCACTTCTGGGCGGTCCTCCCGGTGGTCGACAGAGACGTGGAGATGGACGGGGCCGCCGGTGGCATCCTCTCCGGTGGACCGCAGCGTCGGACCAAAGGGGGTACTCTCCCCTACGGTGGTCCTCTGGTCCATCGACGCGCGGGGTTAGTAGCTAGGGTCGAGGGTGACCTACTGGAGGGTAGAGCAGAGAAGGGGATGCTCTGGTTCGGTCGAATTCGATCGCATGGCAGCGGCGGCCATTGCTACCAGAGACGGAGAGAACGACGGCCTCTGGAGGAATGGGAGCTAGAGGGCCTTGCTATGGCATCGAGGAGGGTTCATGCTTAGCGTGAAGAGCTCGGAGTGGGTTTATATAGGCATGGAGAGGCGGTTCGGCGACGGCCGGAGATAAGATCGCCGGCTGACCGCTTCTGCTATAGTAGGGCGACGTGGCACTGGTCGGTGCTAACCAACGAGCTCGCGGATGAGCTCGAGCTGTTCCAGAGGGCAGCTGGCGCGCGGCTGTGGCTTGGGCGGTGCCGACCACGGCAGTCTCAGGCGGCGGCAGTGGCGGCTTGCGGTGGTGGCGCTGTAGGGTGCCAGAGGGTGGCAGCGCGTCACGGGCGAGCGGATGAGATCTGGGCATGGTCCCTTGGGCAAGGAAAGGCCAGGGGCACGGGGTAAGCGCGATGCGGCGGCTCGGGCGTGCGCGCGTGCAAAACGTGCGCTCTGGGCGCGCCCAGCGCACGCACGCCAGGTGCTCGACGCAATGTCAGAGCGTGCTAGAGGTCTTGGGTGAGGCTGGGGTTTAACAGGTCTAGGTTAGAGTTAGCTAGGAGTTTAGTGGACAAGTTATCTGGGTCAGAGGATCAAGTCCACAATGCAAACTAAATATCATGTTAAAACTGGTCATGCACACAGGGTGTTTGAGAGAATGCCAAGGGCATCTAGGCAACTCTTGGGGTGGCCAAAAACTCCAGACCAGAGTCTCTTTAGATGATAAAGAGGGTGGAATGGTTAGTTTGACAAAAACAGAAACTAGTTAGTGCAAGCTTTTGAGAAAACCAAATCTGGACAGAAGAGAAAAGCTATTATTGCATGGACCAAAAATATTCCAATGGGTCCAATCTCCTGGACTTAAGAGTTTGGTAGGGTATACTAATAGCAGGAGAAATCTCATGGGCAATGGGGCAAGATAAAATGGGGTTGCAGTAGAAAATGCCAAACTGGACCAGAGAGCAAAAGAGGATGGTTTGCTCAAATTTTCCAAAGAACACCAATGGGTTTTTTGCATAGAGTTGCATTATATGCTTCTACTAACATCTCCAAATTTTGGTGGAATTTTTAAATGAATTTATCAAAGGGTTGCAGTGCAAAAGGGACTCTAAAACTTATGAGAAACCGATTCAAAAGCAATAAAGCTTTAGAGAAATATTTATAGAAATAATTCCACTGATAAAAGAAATGTTCTTGAGAAGGTATACAAGTCCAACGATATTTTTGAAAAGTTTCCACTTGGAGGGAAAACTCCACAATTCAGAAGAAAGAATGGTTCTGAAATCAAAAGATAAACCAGAAAATAAAATAAAAATGCTGGCAAAAAAAATTTTAATTAATAAATCATGGTTAAATTTTTGGGGTGTTACAACACTACCCCCCTTAATAAAAATCTCGTCCTCGAGATTTGCTAAGGGCGGTTTTTTTTAAAAAAAAAAAATACTCCTGCCATCACAAAGTAATATCCAAAAAATAACTATTCTATTTATGCAAGAAAATGTGGTTACAATGAGTGGGCAGATAAGTGGGGGAAGTAACAGTGTGAAATACTGGCGCTGTGTGGAAAATCTTTGGTTGGGGAAACCGAGAAATTTCTACTTTCGGCTATGGCAAAATTTAGAATAAAACTCTAACTTTCTAAAATATGCTGGTCGTACCCGAGGGCACCGTGCTCTCTCTAGCTGACAGGTGGACCCGGGCCCACTGTCAGTCTCTTCTTCTACCTCCGTCTCTCTTCTACCTTTTGTCTCTCGCGCGCGCCTGTGCTTTCTCCACCTGCGGCGACTAGCGCGTAGGGCATCTAGGCCGTACTGCGGTAGTGCGCGGCGTGCTAGCTGCCGGCGCAGCGTGCACTCACCTCGCGGGCCAGTGCGCTGTTGGCACTGCTCGCGGATTCGCCTCCGAACACCGGCGATCGAGCGACGAGCGGCGCTGGTGGACTTCGCCCACCGTATACCGATCTCGAGCTATAAAATGACCGCGGTGCTCCTCTCTTCTTCCTCACACCTGGCCTCGCCTCTTTTTCTCCTTCCTTCTCCTCCATTTCTGTTTCCAGGAGCTCGCGACGAGGCTCTAATGGCGGAGGTGATGCCGGATTGGTACATGATCCTGTTGTGCGGAGGGTTGGCGGCATTGCTGGGGTTCACCGTGCTCTTGTGCGTGATGATCCTCGATGATCGTCGTGATGCTGCTGCTCGAGTGTTAGCTCTTCGCGGTGGCGGCGATCATGAGAATTAAGTGTGGTTGTGAGGTTCTGACTGCTGTCAGTGTGCTGGAGGCAACTTGCGTTCGAATAATCACCCACAAATTTCTCCTTTAGAGACTGTGGTGTGTTAGCGAGGTGATCAGTTAGGTGCAAAATGTGTACGTGGTTATGCAATTAGTTCCTGCAGACGAGTGGTTGTGGATGTGAGCCTGCTGTCGTGGTGCTGCGTGAATTAAAATACATGTCATGAAGAATTTATGTGCTGCAATAACATCAAGGAAAAAAAATCCCACCTCTGAATTTACCGAGAGTGAAAACAGTCAATCAAAATGAACAGCAGTAAAAACCACTCACATTAATCGAAAACAAACATTTAATTCATCGCACAAACTTAGGATACAACGCATAGGCTGTAATACATAAATAAGTGCTAGGATAACAAACATAGCAGTGACGTCTACGATGTAAACGGAAAATGGACAGGGTCCTGAGGAAATGTCTCCGGCACTGGGGCACATTCCTCTTCTATCAGGGGAAGCGGATTGACTAGTCGAAAAACGCGTCTCCCCCGTTCTGGCCTCAGTGGCTCGCCAATGGCGATCCGAGGATTTAAATCAGCGAGGCTCTGGAGATAACCCATTACTCGCTGTGTCAAACGCTCTTGAGCGATGACATACTGGGCAAGGTTGGCTAGAGCTGGGTCCCTCTCAATTCGTCCACCAGGAAAAGAAGCTACTTCTCCGGGTGCTGCACGACTCGGGAAGTAATAATACCCCCGTTCGCTGGCATAGGGTACTGCGAATCGAAGGCGAGCAAGCGCTTCGTACGCAGCAGCTTCTATCACCATTTGTGGAGTAGGCATAGATTTCCCCACGAAGGAGACTTCCGTTGGGTCTTGGTTTGGGTTAGCGGGAGGGATATGCACTACTGCCCAATATTTCGAGGTGGATGGGGTGATCCTCGTTTTGAGCAGCTCGTACTGGGGTGGATGGGTAGCACTCATGGTACTGCAGGTAAAGTCCCACAATATTTTAACAAAACTACGTGGGGTTGCGTCTGGAGTTCTCAGATGAATACTGGGGCTCGGCATTGTAAAAAAAAGTTGGGCGAGCTGTGCACAAAGTGAGGGATGCTTGGTAAGGTCACGAGGTGGCCTTTTATAAAGCATCAGGGCTGGGTTATCGAGGATGGTGTGGGGCAACTAGTTTGTCGGTTCTGCCCTATGGGGTCGGGGTCAATGCCACAGATACACATATCTCATAAAAGTGACGTTTTACTGTGGCACCGTCGGGGTGGTTTTTGGTAGCTACGCCTGGAATTAAAAATGCAACCGTACGCCAACATACTTATGCAAGGCTACTATTCAAAACAGAGGCACACAAGCAGACTGCATTTGTTTAGGGCGATACAAGGTCACACTATTACAAGACGTAGAAATACTAAGACTCGGTACTACTCGAGTGGCTTAGTCTACTTCGTTAATATCTAAGCGGGCGTGCCTTGTGGACGTCGAGGCTTCTCCATGGGCTTCACCATTGGGGTTAGCTGGATGGGGCTGAGGAGCTGCAGGGTCGGGGTGGCGATGATGACCATCGCGGGGATTGTTGGCCACAATCCCGCTGGAGCGTGTTCCCAAAAGGCGACGAAACACTTCCGGGGACACCAAAGCATTTTGGTCGATGGCCGGGGCAGATCTCAAGGATTCGATCGGTTGCCCGAACAGTACAACTGGGTTGTCGGCGTCGGGCTCCTCTCCTCCTCTTGCCGAGGCTCGGCGAACAAGTTCGCCACGAGCGGCGATCAGATCAAAGGTGATTTGATCGAACAGTGCTTCTAGTGCACTTACATAGCGCACCAGGTGCAACAACGCAGGGTCCGTCTCGTGGTCTCCGTTGGCAACCTGGGGTGGCCTACCATACCCGTCACGGCTGGGGTAGTAGTAGAATGAGCGGCAGTTAACTCTGGGCGACAGGTGCCGGAGTTGCACTATAGCCTCTCGAGCGGCCAGCTGGATGCCTTGTGGCTCAAAGGAGGTTGTCCTTCCGGTGAACCTGTAGGGGCGTTCTGGCAAAATACCCCTACCATAGACGTGCACCGTGGCCCAGAATTGACGGCTCTCACCGCTCATGGGCCCTTGGTACACAACATACTCTGGGGGCTCTTCTAAGGCAAAGGCACGGCGGGTGAGGTTTGCTAGCACGGTCACAAAGCCTCCAAGGTTGGTTGCTGTGGTCTCATTGTGAATAATGGGGCCAGGCATCTTGGCTTGGTTTTGGGGGTAGAGGCTGTGCTGTGCTGGGTTGGGGCTAGCGTGCCCTTTTTATAGAAAAAAAGTAACGGAGTCTTCCTTCGCATGCTTGCGAATGAGACAATTTAGGTGTCGGTCACTGGCGCGTGATCGACATGCTAGACTGATAGGTTAGGCGCCGACTACCGAAAGGTGTCGGGGTCACTGTGGGGCTATCTTGCACGAGAAGCTTGGCTGGGTTTAGGTTAAGGTTTGGTGGGTTGGTTGACCTAGGTTCATCGACCTGGCTAGGATAGGATTAGCCAATGGTCAGCCTGGCTCTGATACCAAGGTTGTCGGGACCGGTTTTCCAGGATATTAATTTCCCAGTAAATGGCCCTTGTGCTCACCAGCCCCAGGATTACTGTTAGCTGATGAGACACAAACTTGATACAGAAATTCCAAGCTAAATACAAAATATGTAGTACAAGACCATTCTGGTCAATGAGTACAACAAAAGGTTTCTAGTGGTTGATGGCGGAAGCGGTTTGCGATACATCAGCGTCTATGGGACTCCATTTCCCACAGGAACAGCTGACCTGGATAATTCCTATCTTCGCGAGGCTTCTATCTCCATTGCCTAGGTTCCGGGGCTGTCATCGCAGCGCTCCTCTCCAAGCAAGAAATCTGGCCAAGACAATAGCCAGGGACAAGCCAGTGAGTACTTTGAATGTACTCGCAAACATTATGAACACAGGTACAATATAACAAATGACATTCATGCTCTGAAATATTCCATGATCACTTCGTCAGTCACGAAATAAAATTCATGACGCACACAAGCAGGTTATTCTTGTAAAACATGAATAAGCAATCAGAGAATAAAAATAAAATGCACCGATCGGGTGTCTGAAGCGATGCCTCGAAAGGATAATAAAATAAAGCCTGCCTCAGTCGGACGTCTGAGTGACGTCACATAAAGGGCTTATAAAGAAAATAATAACAAACATGCCACAGTCGGGCGTCTGAGCGACACCACATAAAGGGCTTATACGGAAAATACAATACAAGCATGCCACAGTCGGGCGTCTGAGCGACACCACATAAAGGGCTTATATGAGAATAATCACAGGGAATATCCAGGAGGTAGAACCATCCCAGGGATACTCAATAATCCAAATAATACAAATGGTTAGTCCATAATAATAATAATCATAATCATCATATGTCACATGTTATGATCAATGTTCTGGCTTAGCAGTTTTTCCTCCGAAGACCGACACTAAGACCGACACTTGACCCATCCCAGACTGTAATCCTTAACCGCGGACACGGCTATTCGAATAGATATAACCTCTGCAGAGGGTGTACCCTTTACCCACGAGTAACGTATTCCTTTAGTCCATCGGGACTAATTCCATTTACGGTCTTTTAATTGAAAACACACCTGACCCGCACACACCAGCTTAACTTACCGGTGACTGGAATCACCCACGACACCTGTTAAGCAAAACTCTAAGTGGGGAGGCTACCACCTCGATTAGCATGAGATCAAAATTTATAATGCGCGCAAACTAGGGGAGCTACCCCCTCGGTCCCAACCGGAAACACCCATGCCCCGGACCAGGTGGCATGTCTACCGGATGCCTCCGGTGTCTTCCACCATGGCCTCTCTGTACGGTGTGTGCCAAGAAAGGGGTTGACAACTTACTGGAATGTACCCTACCTGCGGCAGGGACAAGTGGTAGCACGAAACAAGTATGGGGGTTACCGAAACAAGACTCGATCTATGGTCGACTCAGGAGGTTAAAGCATCACCTGCATGATTAGCATAGCAAATATATTTCACACCAACAGGCAGAATCACTACTCATCATACCTCAACATGCCTTACTGACTATACTCGTCTCAACGAAATATCAGTAGCAAGCTCGTGTCTACCCAAGACAGAGACTTTCCCGGATTCCTTCCAGTAGGCATGAGAGGTAGACGAGGGTGGTTACCATCACAAGTATATCAATTCCCAACAGCAAGCAATCTTCATCATGCACTTATGAGCATGTTCATACCATCACATAAAATAACGAGTACTCCGAGTCAAGGTGGTGTTGTAAACGTATCAAACAACACACAACAATATTATGCCGGGGTTCAGAATGCTTGCCTTCCAAGAGTATGTAGGTGGGGTGCACTTTGAAAGTTTTCATCTCCCCTCCAAAATCCTATTTTAAGAAAATTCAAATTAACACATAATCTAAAACAGTACACAAAAGTTGTTCAGAAATTTTTCAAATAAATATGAAAATAAACTAGACAAAATTTTAGAAACAACAGAAAAAGAATCAAGTCAAAAGGGCTTTTATTTTAAAAGTTATAGCCAGTCAAAGTTTAGGTCAAACTCTGTTTTTAAATAAAACAGAAAAAAGAAAACGGTTCGACAGGGCTTACGCTTTCTCTTAGCGAAGACGTATCTCGTGGAATACGTTTCCACTTAAAACGCTCTGATAGAGCCTGGGGATGCTGGCAGGTGGGGCCATTGGGTCCACTGGTCATATTTGACCAGCCGACCTTCTTCCCCCTCCCGCTGCCGAGCTCATGCGGAGCTCCGGTGATCCCTGCCGTCGAACGGCAGCTCCCCACGGGTCTCCGAGGGCGGGAAGGGATCCACCACTTCTGGGCGGTCCTCCCGGTGGTCGACAGAGACGTGGAGATGGACGGGGCCGCCGGTGGCATCCTCTCCGGCGGACCGCAGCGTCGGACCAAAGGGGGTACTCTCCCCTACGGTGGTCCTCTGGTCCATCGACGCGCGGGGTTAGTAGCTAGGGTCGAGGGTGACCTACTGGAGGGTAGAGCAGAGAAGGGGATGCTCTGGTTCGGTCGAATTCGATCGCATGGCAGCGGCGGCCATTGCTACCAGAGACGGAGAGAACGACGGCCTCTGGAGGAATGGGAGCTAGAGGGCCTTGCTATGGCATCGAGGAGGGTTCATGCTTAGCGTGAAGAGCTCGGAGTGGGTTTATATAGGCATGGAGAGGCGGTTCGGCGACGGCCGGAGATAAGATCGCCGGCTGACCGCTTCTGCTGTAGTAGGGCGACGTGGCACTGGTCGGTGCTAACCAACGAGCTCGCGGATGAGCTCGAGCTATTCCAGAGGGCAGCTGGCGCGCGGCTGTGGCTTGGGCGGTGCCGACCACGGCAGTCTCAGGCGGCGGCAGTGGCGGCTTGCGGTGGTGGCGCTGTAGGGTGCCAGAGGGTGGCAGCGCGTCACGGGCGAGCGGATGAGATCGGGGCGTGGTCCCTTGGGCAAGGAAAGGCCAGGGGCACGGGGTAAGCGCGATGCGGCGGCTCGGACGCGCGCGCGTGCAAAACGTGCGCTCTGGGCGCGCCCAGCGCACGCACGCCAGGTGCTCGACGCAATGTCAGAGCGTGCTAGAGGTCTTGGGTGAGGCTGGGGTTTAACAGGTCTAGGTTAGAGTTAGCTAGGAGTTTAGTGGACAAGTTATCTGGGTCAGAGGATCAAGTCCACAATGCAAACTAAATATCATGTTAAAACTGGTCATGCACACAGGGTGTTTGAGAGAATGCCAAGGGCATCTAGGCAACTCTTGGGGTGGCCAAAAACTCCAGACCAGAGTCTCTTTAGATGATAAAGAGGGTGGAATGGTTAGTTTGACAAAAACAGAAACTAGTTAGTGCAAGCTTTTGAGAAAACCAAATCTGGACAGAAGAGAAAAGCTATTATTGCATGGACCAAAAATATTCCAATGGGTCCAATCTCCTGGACTTAAGAGTTTGGTAGGGTATACTAATAGCAGGAGAAATCTCATGGGCAATGGGGCAAGATAAAATGGGGTTGCAGTAGAAAATGCCAAACTGGACCAGAGAGCAAAAGAGGATGGTTTGCTCAAATTTTCCAAAGAACACCAATGGGTTTTTTGCATAGAGTTGCATTATATGCTTCTACTAACATCTCCAAATTTTGGTGGAATTTTTAAATGAATTTATCAAAGGGTTGCAGTGCAAAAGGGACTCTAAAACTTATGAGAAACCAATTCAAAAGCAATAAAGCTTTAGGGAAATATTTATAGAAATAATTCCACTGATAAAAGAAATGTTCTTGAGAAGGTATACAAGTCCAACGATATTTTTGAAAAGTTTCCACTTGGAGGGAAAACTCCACAATTCAGAAGAAAGAATGGTTCTGAAATCAAAAGATAAACCAGAAAATAAAAAAAAAACCTGGCAAAAAAAAATTTTAATTAATAAATCATGGTTAAATTTTTGGGGTGTTACAATAGCAGCAGCATAAGTACCTGCCCATCTGATCTTTTTATGCAGTTCTACTGAAATTAGCCGATGTAATGATAATCCATGTGACTGACAGCAAAGGAAGAATGCAAGCCGAGATTAGCGACTAACAGGAAAGGAAGGAAGCTGTCGAGGCAATGAAGCACCCAATGTTTTTGTGCAGTTCCACCAAAATCGAGCATCCCTGTTGGCACATATATTGAGAGAGTGAGATTACTGTAATAGTGGGACTAGTTGATGAAACATACACTAACAAATAGAAGCACCCTCATTATCTTAATGGGTAAGTTAACATTCCCTCCCTGCTCCACCACATGATTCACCTCCATAGACAAACATACACACGTACATTATTCATCATAGAGTGCTACTAAAGATTTTTTTAACTCCAACAGGAAAATTAGGCAGCAATAAATTAGTGGTACTTAAGTACTCCTAATTAATTAAGTAAGACAGCAGAAGTGGAAGGCCTCCCTGCAGGATCGTCTCACATGTAAGGTAGTCCTTGTCGGAGCCCTTGAACGGCCTCGACTGAGGCCTTTGGCTTCACCAAGATCACCTTGGCACTGTTTATTCTTCTTCTTCTTTCTCTTCATGCTCTGTTTCTCATTCTCCTCACCAGTTGGTGAAACCAAGTACATGATTGGCCTTCTATTTCAGAATTGGTTTTGTCAGTGAGGGAGTACAAGTGTACTAGTAAAAATAGCATTATTTTCTCATGGCAGTCGCAAAATAGAGATGAACACATGCATTAAATATCATTCTTACCTAAAGGAAGAGTATGGTGCCAATATGGATGATGAGGATTGGAACACAGATCTCCCTCTGTGCAATTCCACCGAAATGAACCAACTGTTCCATTCTGACATTCCAGTTAAACAGCACAAAAGTCACTTCTTTTCAGAAGATTTTTGTGCAGTGCACCAAAAGGTCACAACAGCAACCAGGTGAAATGGATATCCTTGTTTACGCAAAAAGCTAGAAAGGAAACATTCAGAGTCTCAAACAATTACAGGCAAAAACATTTGGCTAAACTTGTCATGGCTTATAACAGTGGGATGGCTTCATTTTTACCAGGGGCATTAGATTAAGAACAGCTAAATATTTGGTATAAGGGCATGGGACAGTGGGTGCACCAGCAGTCCAGCACCATGTGGCAAATTTTCGTGTTTTGACCCTTTTGCGATACAAATTCAGGATCTGACCCTAGTTCAAAAAAAAATCCAGATCTGACCCTTTCGCGACCGCCACGGGTTCTGGCGATAGGATTACACAGGCTACTGCCACGGTCCATGGAGGTAGGGTGCGACGGAGGGCGACGGTCGCCGTTTTCCCGAGCTGGCGTGGATAAGTAGCCTACCGCCAGGGTCCTGGCGGTAGCCAACCTACCGCCAGAACCCCTGGCGGTAAGGTGTGGCTGGGGTTTTGCCTCATAAAGTTTCTTTTGGTTTCCAAGTTTAATTTTTGCGTCTTTTCAAAAACAATATCACAACAATTATATAGACCCGAAAATATGAGCTCGCATATTGTTTTAGTGATTGTTTCTTTTGTAAAGTTTTATCACATAGTTTCACAAAGAAAGCAAAATATGAGCTCACAAAGAAAGCCAACAAACGGTACAACAAGTTCTTAAGACAAGTTTATAGGGTGGGTCCTGTGGGTTTAGGTTTTTACAAATTTTATTGATTGTTTGTTTTGTCACAAGTTTCACATAGTTTCACAAATAGCAAAATATGAGCTCACATATTAATAAAGGTTCCACATAACAAATATCAAACAGTCTACACATAGATTCATAAGTAGGAAATAGCAAATAGCAAACTTGTCCACATAGTTTGACAACCCCTACTAAAACATAGATGCATATGCAATAGACATGTTTATAGGGCGGGTAAACCTCTCCCCCCCCCCTCGTATGTTACGCCTGGCCGTGGAGACAGATACGGCAGCGGATCCACCGGTTCAGGCAGAGGCGGAACGCTGGTCGGCATCCGACCGTTCAAGCACTCCCACCTTGCCTTGCCCGCTAGAGTTTTCGCCTCCGCCCTTCCCCAGCTGATGATATCGAACACCAATGCACTTGGGGTGGCATCCTGGCTCTCTCCTCCGCATTGCTCTCAAAGTAGATCCTCCGGCCCAAATTGCGCACCTCCCAGTTGTAGTGCTGCTTGGCAACTTCAATGGTCCCTTCCCGGCGTTCACGGGAGATAATTGGATCTCCCTTCATCTATGAAGTCACTCTCTTGAACTCCTTCACACTGTGCAACCAACACTTCACATCGTCGACGATCCGTTCTGCTCTCTCATGCCACCGCACTGCCCTCGTCTCCTGTAGGAACTCTTCTGAAAAAGCTCCCATCGGTTGTAGAAGATCGGGGAAGGACTCGTACACGTACGGAAGTGGCAAGGCAGAAGGGTCGTGTTGGAGATGAATGGGCGATGGTTGCGCCACTGTTGCAGACCTAAACATATGGATCAAATAAATAAAATACATATATCAAGATGGTAGGAACTCGTCTGACCAAGTGCTGACGTGTATAAGCACCCTACCGCCAGGGGCCCTGGCGGTAGCCTGTCTAACCCTACCGCTAGAGCCGGTGCCGGTAAGAAAAAGGGTCAAATCCCGAAAAAAATCAAATAGGGGTCAGATCCTGAATTTTTATCCAAAAAGGGTCAAAACACGAAAATTTGTCGCACCATGTACCTAAATAGGGGCATAAAGTGGTGATTCATAGTTTGTTGCCCCGAGAAACAAACATCCAAGAAACATATCTGGGTTGGTCCCATTTTTGTTCACTCTAGCCACCTACTACTATGTGTGGATAGCAAATCTAGTCCTGGTCATACCACTGTGTTCAGCGTTACCCCTATATTTCCCTTTTCGACCAAGAGACCGGTTGGATGACCAGTCTGTACTACTTTCACCCCCTTTCCTTCCTGTTTGTACCAAGTCCGATGTACTACATACTAAATTCCCCCACCCCCCACTTTATTTCTTGTTTGAATTAAGTACAAGATTCGACTCGATGATGTAGCTTTACCCCTAACAATAGAAGAAAAAATAGTTGACGTTGGACCATCCGATCGAGAGGGGCTGAGAGGTAGAAAATGATGCACATGCAGCGACGTAGCGAGCTGGGGAAGTAGAGCTAAGGCGGTTTCGAAGGAAGATATATCTGAAGGTCGTCCGGATGTGGATAGGTGGGCGGCGGGAGGCCGGATTCGCCCATACTAGGGCAGCGACGAAGGGATCGGAGGACCTCCCGCGCCGGCGCTTGGCCAGAGATAACGGTGCGACCGACAGTGGGTCTCCTCCCTCGCTGTCGACGACGGCCTAAGCGCTGCCCCTCCTCCCCTTCACCGGTGGAGGGGGATACATCCGGATCTGTAACCAGCGGTGAGGATAGAAAGACAGTGTTACCACCCCTATCTTGTTTAGATCTGGAGAGGATGAGAGTGCGTGAATAGAGCAACCCTAGCAAGCAAGCACGGAGGCTCCGGCCTATATATACGTAGTGGGGTAGTTTTCCTTTTTCACTCCATCAAAACAATCGTTTAAAATTGTGTACTACGTGCCAGGTCGCCGTTTTTTTAGTTGTTGATTGTTTTTTGAGATATCTACCCGCTTGTTCCAAGTGGTGTTACGGTGTGCCAGGTCGCACTTTGTATCGTTCAAGTCTGGTACAAGTCCCTCCATTTAATGAACAACCACTCCCTCGTAAAAATTGTGAACAAGCCCACGGCTAAAATTATTGGAAACGTGGGTTGCCCCAACATGCATTATTATTTATATTTTCTACTCCCTCCGTTCCTAAATATAAGTCTTTTTTATTAGCCACACCTAAGACAAGAATTTTTTTATTAGCAGTGAACCCCACATGTCATCGACAAAAAAGTGTGGCAAGATTCCCTTAGGCAATCCAAAGTGTGTCTAAAAATTTGAGCAACTCAAGTTAGGCAAGTGTGGCAAGTGTAGGAAAAATAATGTGGCACCATAAGACAAACATAGTCACAATCCAAACATCCCCGAAATTTTTTGTGACATGCATGAAAATTTGGTTAGTTAAATTTATAGTATAAATTTGGCAAGGTGCATCAAATCAACACATGCAAGTATCAAAAGGGAAGTCACGGCATGCATGCATGCGTTGTACTCCCTCCGTTTCCAAATAAAAGTCTTTTTAGAGATTGCAACAAGTGACTACATACGAAGCAAAATATGTCTACATACATCCGTTTGTAGTAGTCCATTTGAAATGTGTAAAAAGACTTATATCGAGTGCAGTGCTTTGATGTGTCGCGTCAACTCATACAAGACCGAGAAGTTTGATTACTACAACGCCCTCTCCCTCGCGGACTTTGCTTCGGTGCCTTAACTTCACCTGCCTTTGGCTGCATGATAGGTGGGCTAACCACCTATTGGGCCCACCTGCCATAGACGCAAAGGCAGGAGCAGTAAGTCAATGAAGGTGCGTCCCTCCCTCTCACATGAGCGTGGTGGCTGGCAGGACTAGTAGGAGCTTTCGCTACATGCTTCTTGACGGCGGCGAACTTGCGGATGGAGTTGACCATCATGTCGTACATGTGAGAGGCGAAGCTGACGTCGGCGAGGGCTACGACACCGGCGGTCGCTAGCACCGTCTGGAAACGCTGCGCGGTGCGGGGCCGCAGGCCGACGCCTTGGATGATTTGGCACAGCCGACTGCCGCTCGCGACCATCGCCTCCATAGGTGCTTCTGGCTTATGGTCACTTGGTCTTGGATTGGAGTGAGCAATGTTGTGCAGTGATTGAGAAAGAACATTTAGGGGCTGTTTGGTTTGAGACTTAATTTTGCCAAAGGTTGCCACACCTAAGGTTAGGCAAGTTTGACCAACTTAGGTGTGTGTTTGGTAAGATTCCCTTAGGCAAGTTTGGCAACAATTGTACGGTGAAGTGTAGCTGCGGTTTGAAAAAAGACCTAAAGTGATGACAGGTATAGGTCGCACGCACCCAACTAGTGGTAGTACTAGACATACGACTGCTTTTTCCCTAAAGAAGAGGTACGATTGCTCAGTACTCATATTCTATCAACACGAGTCCCATCTGACAACAGCGTCTGTGCTACAGCTAGCTCTTCTCCCTTGTTTCTCTCATCTAATTCTAAACTCAGCCGACGCCCGATGGGCGGGGTGGGGATTTGCCGATGGTCGGTTTGCTCAACTGCGGCCCCACCTCACAGTGAAGACGTTACTACTGAAATAAAAATGCCATATACTCCTATACTAATAAAACATTAAGGCCACGAGGCAATGCAGTGTTGGTTATAGGAGGCAAGAAGAAGAGATGCATCCATCGACGACGTCCACCTCCTCGACTCAGGGCGCCGGCACACCGAACGGCGGCTAACTAGCAGCGGCTTTCATGGCCAGGTCGACATGCTTCTGAACAATGGTGTCCAAATATTCCAGCCGCTGGAAGAAGGACAACGTCTTTCTGTCCTCGTTGGCCTTGTAGTGGCCTATGTATACGATTTCCTCGTAGACGTGGATGTGCAGGTCAAAGGTTTCTTGCATGGCGAGGCGCTGCACGACGAGCGTGGCCTCGAGGTGCACATTCTTCATCGCGAGCTCCGGCAACTGCGGGCCACCAGGGCTTGAAAGAGTTCAACACCATGGAGGCCGATGAGGGTGGCAGGCAATGAGGAGCCTGGGCGCGCGGGCTGGAGCAGTACGGCAAGGTCATCCGTGCGCTTCTTGACGGCGGCGAACTTGTGGATGAAGTTGACCATCATGTCGTTCATGCGAGAGGCGAAGCTGACTGCCGCTCGCGTCCATCGCCTCCATAGGTGCTTCTGGCTTCTGGTCACTTGGTCTTGGATTGGAGTGAGCAGTGTTGCGCAGAGACTAAGGAGTAGATGGATTGGAGTGGTGGGGCGCCTTTATATGAGAATCCAAACTCTGTTGCATTCACATCATGCTGGCTCTATTCTTCTTCTCCAATTAATTCCCTCTGCATGTAGAGTAATTTGAGGATGCATCATTGACTGTTCAACGTCTCGGGAATCGCTACCCTCTACCTCCTTGGCATTCAAGCACCTATGGAGGCGACTGCCGCTCGCGTCTATCGCGTGTTAGGAGACGTTCCCGTCGACGACGAGGTGCCTATGGTGACTTCGTAAATTTCAAGATGATACTAGTATACTCAATATTGTGCACCGCGACCAAGGCCGAGAGGAAAACGAGACAACTACGTATTTATTTACGGTGTAGATTCACTCATTTTGCTCCATATGTACTCCGTCTCGGTGTAGTCTAGTCACTTGTTGAAATCTCTAGAAAGGCAAATACTCCTTTTTGGTTTACAGGGCTATACTAGCAAGTAGTACTACAATAGTGGGCTCACATAGCAATTTTGTCTCATGCAAGAGCCTGGCTATATGCGTGCTCCAAGGTTCGCAACTGCCACGTTCGGGTTGCACTACTGCTTCTACAGTATCGAATCCACTGCTGCATGTCCATCCACCGCGAGCGGGAGGGATAGCTTGTTGTAGTACTATAAGCAAAAGCATGTCCTCGTCTGCGAGCCACCGCGCGCATGGGTGAGGGAGAAGGCGTGTAGTAGTAAAATCAAGCTTCTCCTCGTTGTACGAGTTGACGCGACACATCATAGCATTGGGCCCACATGGTTGCCTCTAAACTTGGCTGAAAGACCCGCAGTGTACAATACTCCATTTGCTGCAACCTCTAACATTTACCCCACCACAAATTAAAATATATATTTCTATCTTGACCAGATGAGCATGCAAACTAGAATCACCAGGATGACAGGTAGGGCCAGAAGATTATTTTAATCAAAAAAATATAGCATGGAGCCGAGTAGCCGACCCCAACGATTTTAAGCTTACAAGCACGATACACGCTATCCTAGACTACTCTACACATGAAACTGCCACACGAGCGTCCGGGCTGCGCTTGGCTCTTCGCCTCTTTGGGAGCACTACTGCAGTGGAGGAGTACTATAGTATGCTTCTGGCCATCTGACACTGATTGAACTGCTGCATGTCCACCGCGTATGGGAGGGAGAGCGTGTAGCGAACGAAAGCTTCTCCTAGTCCTCCCAGCCACCACGCTCATGGGCGAGGGAGGGACGCAGCTTCATTGACTTACTGCTCCTGCCTTTGCGTCCATGACAGGTGGGCCCAATAGGTCGGTGGCCCACCTGTCATGCAGCCAAAGTCAGGTGTGGTTAAGGCGAGATGGCGTTGTAGTAATCAAACTTCTCGGTCTTGTATGAGTTGACGCGACACATCAAAGCACTGCACTCAATATATTTCAATAATTTGCGTTTACCGATCCATTAATTACAACGCATGCATGCATGTCGTGACTCTCCTTTTAATACTTGCATGTGTTGATTTAATGCACCTTGAAGTAGTATGAATATGTGACGGTAAAGCTTTGTAATGCCCCGGCCCTAATAAACCGAGAGATGGTTGTGCACGAGGAGGGCGAGATCATGCAGGCGGAACAGGACCCGACGATGGAGCTCCCTATGGTCTCGATGGACCTCACCCTGCTCCACTGCCCCTTGTGCCTCCGCCCCTTGAAGCCTCCAGTGTATGAGGTTTGAATACACCTCGTCCATTCGGCTGATCGAGCAAGGTGCAGGTTTCTTGATTGATGTGTTGTTCGATTGATTTGTGCAGTGCAAGGGAGGGCACCTGGCTTGCGCGTACTGCCGCATCGAGCGCCCCGGGAACCAGTGGCAGTGCCAGAAGTGCGAGCGTGGCGGTGGCTTCGACGTGCGGAACACGACGGTGGACACCGTCCTCTCCTTGGTGAGGGTGGAGTACCCGCACGAAGGCTATGGGCTCTACGACACTTACCACAAGCTCGCCGATCACCAGAGCGTGTGTACGCTCGCGCCCTGCAAATGCCTCGTGCCCATCTACGGCTACGAAGGCCCGCCGCTGGTGCTCTCCCACCACATCAGCACCTGCATCCCATGCCCGTGCACAGGATCCAATACGGCAAGGCGCTCCAGCTGCAAGTGCCACTGCCGGAGCCACGGCTCTTGCTGTTCGCGGAGGAGGACGGCCGTGCATTTTTCTTGGTCGGCGGCGTGCTCGACATCGGCGCGCCTATTGTCGTGTCTGTCGTGTGCATCAGAGCAGGGGTGTCCCCACTGCCGCACTACGTGGCCAAGCTGTGGGCGAACGGCCCACCGGGGGAGCCCAAAGAAATGACCGACGCCGTCAAGCTGGAAATGGAGGTGACAAGCAGCAGGGATCCCGGCGACGTCACCGTGCAGGAGCTGGCCTTCTTCACAGTTCTGCCCAAGCTGCTGGCCAGGGCTAAGCTGGTGTCCCTACACATTCAGATTGACAAGCTCAGGTCCTAAATGATTCTACATTGCCTTCTGTTTATCTTAGTAATATGCTAATATAGGGTTAGCTCGGTCTACTTTAGCTTAAGAGATGGTGGGTTTTAGTGGCGATGCAGCAATTACCTCGACATCAGATCAGCAGTGAAAGTAATTTCGAACATTCGAATGTATATTTTGTGTCTGTTGGATATAAAGATCCTTTGGGTAAGAAGCAACAGCTTCTATGCTTTTTTTCGAAATGGAACATCGATACTAGTATAATTTTTGTTGGCATGCACTAATATTTTCGAAACGGACGTCGGGCTGTAGCTAGAAGGGAGATTGGGACACGGCATCGGCCCATAGCGCGGTGACCCCCGATTGGGATGCACCGACTGTGGATTTTCTCCCTCGCTGATGTCAACCACGTCTACGCAGAGCATTATTCTCTTCCCCCAGCTGCGGGATCAGGCCGGATATGTGACCAGCGGTGTGGCCACTGTCGTTCTATGCTTGTGAAGAGAGCAGCCCAAGCAAGCAGGCTTGTAGCTTAGGCTCCTGCTAGTGCATATATAGTGGTTTTCTTTTTTCTCTCCATATCAACCATTTTATATTGTGTATGTGTCATTGAAGAGTGAAATTTTGGTTGCTTCTTCCGACTAACTTACTGTGTGATTTGACTGCTCCTTTAGTGGCCCCTACACTTACTCCCCCTACGTGTATGCAAAAGTCACACATACACATGGATGCAAAAACACACGCGACGCCCGAATGCATGCATGTCCGAGCGCACGACGGAACACACACGGTCATGCTCAAGTGCTCAACCTACACGTGCATGCACACACATACTCAGTCAGGGTGAGCTAGTGACCGTATGAACACCGGAAAATGTATATATTGAGCGCAATGAGTGTATTATGAAGTCCGCTGACCGTATTTTTTTACAAATATATAGTGATAGACAGTGTATTTATCTCGTTTGAAATTAAGCCATATTAACCGGAGAGGAGACAGTATGGATTAGCATTACGTTGTTGTGTCCCGTCAACTTTCCGAACGGGGAGAAGCTTGCAGGACGGGAGAAGCTTGCACGCGATGGCTCGCGGGACAAGGAAAACTTTTGACTAATGCAAGCTGTCCTTCGCTCAGGCTATGGACGTGCAACAGTTAATTCGATGTCAGATTGCCAGAAGCATACACAATACTAGTAGTACTATTATTGTTGCACTTCTCGAAGAGGCGAACAGCCAAGCGCAAAGTTTACTAGTACTAGTACTACTACTATAGTAGTCTATAGAGGTACACTAGGAACCAGATGGAGGAGCGTCTGCACTCTTATTATATTTTTAAAATGTGATAAAGCAATCTTCAACACATTTGGTTCTCTTCGAGGGTCCTCGCATGTGATAATGGAAGTTGATTGCATGGAACACTTGCCACAATTCTCGCTTAATTCTGGCTCATATCCTGTTACAAATAGGAGCACTTGGTAATATTTCCTCTTTTTTGTTATTCAGCATGTAAACAGGTCAGCAAACCTTGCGGCGCATCTTTGTGCGAACCGTGCTTGCTGCACTTTGAATGTGGCCGAGAGCTGGCTTGATGAAACACCTCGCTTCCTACTTCTTTTTTTGTGGGGTACCTCGCTTCCTAGTGACCAGTGTCTTGGCTGATCGTCCTAAGAATGCTTATATATGAATAAAGCTCTCTCATTTACCCGTAAAAAAAGATTAAGCCATATTAACCGGAAAGGAGGGAGTATGGACTAGCACTACTTGTTGGTGTGTCCCGTCAACTCGTAGAACGAGGAGAAGCTTGCAGGACAAGGTGAAGTTCGCTTACGCCTTTTGACTAATGCAACGTACCCTCGCCCAGGCGGTGGACATGCATCAGTTCATTCGGTGTCAGATTGCCACAGGCATACACTGTAGTACCGAACATGCGGAGTACCATCATTGTTCGACTTCACGAAGAGGCGAAGATCCAAGCGCAAGGTTTAGTAGTACAAATAGTACTACTACTAGAACCGCATGGTGGAGCCTCTGTGCTCTTATTTTTTTCTTTAATCTCTGATAAAGTACACATTTATTCCGGAGAAGGGCGGAAAACGGCAGCCCAACATGTAATGATGAAATCGATCAACCATACTCGAATATATCTTGGCCTCCGTGCGAGCCCATCTGTGTGTTCTCGCTCCTCATCTCTCTCAAGGAACGGCGGGTTGGCCATTTTGCTGTCAATTGAGATCGGTTTGCTCACACTCCGGTCCCACATGTCAGTGATATGCCAATAGGAGGTGCGTTGACCGACTGGCCATACACATACTTCGTTTTGCACCATCATACTACTCCTCCCTCCGTCACAGTTTACAGGGCGCACTTCATTATGATGCATTTCTCTCAATGCATTTCCACCACCAGAGAGACTTTAGACGCGTTTGGTTTAATGCTCAATTAATTAGGACGTGGTAACCGCAATTTTCTCTCGATGTAGTACTACGGAGTGGAGTAAGTGCATGTATGTGTGTACCCGAGGTGGAAGCACTGCATGCATGTGTGTAGGCATATTTCCTCTAGTCAATAGACACCGTGCTATAACTTCCAATGCTATTTTTCAGGCTGATCTCTAGTCGCCTTGGTCCCAGAGATTTTCTCTTTTTCTGAAGCGCGCTCTATAAATAGTGACGGATGGACTAGTTTGAGCGGATTCAAAGAAGAGTGTATTCATGGTTGCTTCTTCCAAGCAACTTACAGTGGGAAAGGTGGGGCTTATGATTTGACTGCTCATTGCTCACTATTAATGCGGCGCAATGACCGGTATGAGTCTCCCATGCGGCTGTGCACTACCCCTTGGTTCTTAAATATACTCCGGAGTATTTGTCTTTCTAGAGATTGAAATGAGTGACTACTCAAATATTTGTCTTTTTAGAGATTCAAATGGACTACTACATACGGATGTATATAGACATATTTTAGAGTGTAGATTCACACATTTTGCTCCGTATGCAGTCACTTGTTGAAATCTCTAGAAAGACAAATATTTAGGAACGGATGGACTACACATACGAAGCAAAATGAGTGAATCTACACTCTAAAATATGCCCATTTGAAATTTGTAAAAAGACAAATATTTAGGAACGAAGGAGTATAATTTTGTGCATGGCACATGGACCCGGATGCCTAAGAGGCTTCTGGCAATGCTATCAAGCTTCCAGCATTTGTTTACATAATTGACGTACTATACAAATAATTTTCCAGCAACATGAAATTGTACAATGGTGTGAGCTTTCAGCTTTTGTTTCGTGTGTCTTGCCATCGATGCTCTTTCGGAAACAATAAAAAACTAACTTCCTTGCTAATCAGAGCTAATATTTACATCACAACTGAAGACAAAGTTGTGAGAAGGTGTTAAATTAAAATTGATCCATGCTTTCATTGGCGGCGATGTCCCCCCAGCTCTGTCTAAATCAATAAGGCATGTTGGGAAAAAAAGTAGCTGTCTGGAGCATGCAACATTCCGATCATTTTGTGCAGTTCCACTAAAATAGAGTTGAGCGTCCCTGTTCCAAAGATATTAAGTGTGATTACAATAATAGAGGACTGATGATGAAACAACAAACACACAAATAGAAGCGAGTCACCTTTGCAGTCTCTCTTAAGACTAACTAGTTGGAGAAGATTAGGCTCAGAGTTGGATGAGGAGGATAGAGCAAAACCAATCTCCCTTTGTGCAGTCGCACTGAAATGTAGAGACGTTGCCCGTGTGACTTTTTGGTAGAACTGCACAAAAAACACTTAAGAAAAAAGTAATTTGTGCAGTTCACCAAAAGGTTGCAATAGCAACGAGGTGAAATGGATAGCCCTGTTTGCAAAAAAGAGGTAGAAAGGAAACAATTACTGTCCAATAACAGTTGATGACACATGCAATGACAAAAAAGAAGCATATTCCTTGTCCTAAGGGAAGATAACAACACGGTTGTGTTTGTCTAAAACGGTGTGAAGACGAGATTGCAATATGGAAAGTACGCCGGACGAGCTACGTTTTGGGCAAAGAACTATGGAAGATCCACATGCAACAACGTGGGAAGACGGTCGGTGGAGCAAGGCCGAAGGGGATACCTGGAGGTCGTCGGGACATAACTAGGTGAGCGACGGCGGGCGAAATCTGCCCATACTGCGGCAGCGAGCAGGTGGCGTAGGCCCTACCACGCTAGAGCTTTGTAATGCCCCAGATGTAACACTTTCCCAATATGGCAATATATAAACTTTGGCTTCATCAATTCCATTCTGGGCTCTTCTTTCATTTCGGGTTTCTTCGTTTTGTCGTGTGCGTGTGTGCATTTCATCCATGTCATGTTGTCATGTGCATTGCATTGCATTTGTGTTGTCACTTGCACCCGGTCCCACTCGTCTCTTCCCGTTGTCCGTTTCGAGTTCCGACGCTCACACACGTGCTCGTGGCATCCCCGAGTCCTTCTTTCATGTGTGGCCGTGTAATGTTTCCGGAATGACATGAGACTTGTCGTGCGATGTTGTTTTGGTACATGTAGGCCGCCTGTCAAGTTTCGTCGCGTTTGGAGTTCGGTTGGTACTCCAACGGTTAACCTAGTGGGCTAAAAGAACCTCTTCTTTGAGGCCGAAGGACCCCTCCACAACAGCCCACTAACCCAGCACAACCCTTCCCATCATCTCGGTCGTCGAATTGTGATCGCGTGGCCGAAAACCGCTCCCCATTTGGAGTCTCCTAGCTCCTTCTGCCTATAAAAACGTCCACCCCCCTCCATTTTCGGGCAAAACCCTATTTCTCTCCTCCCGCAGCCACCGGACGTGTCCGTACGTCGCCGGACACGTCCAGCCGACCTCCGCACCAGTGAGATCCCGCCACGTGTCGCCTCCGTCCCGCGCCCGGCCCGCGCGCCTCTCCGCCGCCCCGCGCCTTCGTCCCTCCGCCCGCCGGCCTCTCCGCCGCCCGGCGCCGCCGCGCGCCTCGCCGGAAGCCGAGATCCCGCCGCCGCCGATCCTTCTCCACCGCCCGCCGCCACCCTTCGGGCCTCGCCGCCCTCGAGAGCTCCGGCCGCCGCCGCATCAGGCGCACCAGCCGCGCCGCCCCGGGCCCCGACCTCTGCTGCCGCCGGGCCGCGTCCCCGCAGCCGGCCGGCCCCGCCGCCTCTCCGCCCCGGCCGCCTCGCCGTCGGAGCCGTCGGGCCTCCCGCTCGCCGATCCGATCGGATCCGCCGCCGCGAACCCTGACGGGTCGGATCCGGTCCGACCCGACCCGATCCGCGCCGTTGACCCGATCCGCGAGGTTGATTCCTTTTTTTTCACTAAGTCCTGTGGTTTTTCTTATTTTTGTTGCATGTTCATGTAGATGTATCTTTTAGTGTGCTTGTCCTAATTGTGCATATGATATGTCAAAATGACCGTGGTGATGTGCTCTACGTTTTGTTCCATTATGTCATGCTTGTTTGAGTTCATCTAGAGGTCTTAATCTTCGTGACAAGAGTGCTACTTGATATAAACTGCTTCTACTTGTTATTTTCATGCCATGTTTGAGATAGGATAACTTGGTGCATGTTTATCCAAATGAAGCAAATGATATGTCAAAATGTTCATAGTGAGATGCTCTACATGATGGTTGCTGTAGCATGCATGTTAGGGTTAATATTGCCATGTTAATCTCTGTTGAAAAAGTGCATGTGGCTATTAAGTTTTGTAACATGTTATGAGATGCTGATTTGAAGAGCTCGTTGCTATTGATGTGTTTGTCCCCATGTCACATGTTAATATGTTTTAGAAATCTCCATCATGTGGTCTTTGCTGTGGTGCAAACCATTTTCCATGATAAGCCTTGAGGTGACTTAAACATGCTTGCAAACATGCCATGCCAACATATCTGTTTTATACTTAGTGAAATTTCTACCAAGTCTGGAATCTATCATATCCTGATGCTATGTTTGCTTGATGCCCTAGGCAAATCCATGTTAGTTTTGGGGTGGCCATTGATCATTCCTTGTTGTACATGTTGTTGTCTATCCATCCATGTCCTCACTTGCTCATATGGGTTGCTGTAGCTTATTTATTTCTTGACCCCAAGTTGAAATAAAATATAACTGTCAGATTTTTAACAGCATGTTCATTTTTGCGTAGCTTGTTGCTATTGATCCATGCCTCCTATGGAGTTGCTCCAATGGAGTTTTTTGCTGTAGGATATGTCTACTTCATGTCCATGCTTCTTGTAACTATGTTTGAGTGCTGTAGAGTATATATTTCTTGGTCCAAAGTTGCTATGTGGCTGTTAATTTCAGCTTTGCATTGAATCTTGTTTCGTGTGTATGTGTTGAACCGTTGCTCCGTTTTGAGCGTGCCCTATATGAAACTTGTGTGAATTTTCATGTAGAATCATAATATCGTGCTGTTAACATGCTTGGAGTGTGTTTGCTTGATGTTTGAGTGCATCTTGCACCGTTGTCATGCTTGTCTTGTTTTGCTCATATCTTCTAAACCGTACCTCCGAATTAAACAAACCTTATATGAAACTTGACTAGAATTTCATGTAGATCATTATGGTGCATGTTAACTTGCTGTTTAACTACTTTAACTTAAGGTTTGTTCAGATCTGGACCAATTTCAACATATGCATATGAGGACTTACCGGATTCACTTTATGTGGATTCCGGCCTCATTTAAACTTGTTGTCTTGTGTTGTTCTTGTGTGCTTCATTCCTTGACATGTTTTGCATCCTATATGCATCAGACATGCATCATGTTGATTGTGCATTGCACCTTGTTTGATTCCGTGCCTCGTTGTGTTCTTGTGTTGAGTAGAGCCGGAAGCCGAGACCGAGAACGAGAACGAGGTTACTACCGAGGTTGAGTACGAGGAGCCGTCTTACGATTCCATCGACGACTGGACAGGCAAGATGACCTGACCCAGATATCATTACTATCTTTGCCTCTTGCTAGATGTCTCGCTCTTTAGCTTGTTGCCTCGATGCCCATGTTTGTTTGTCAGCCTCCTATTGTAACCATGAATCTGTCTAACCAACCAACCTAGCAAAAACCTTTGTTTGGCTACGTAAGCTTCGCTCAGCCCCTCTTATAGCATTGCTAGTTGTAGGAGAAGATTTGAAGATTCTTGCTTCATGTTGAAGTTATTGTTGGGATATCACACTATATAAACTCTTAAACTAAATCATCTATATATTGGTAATGGGTGGAAGGCTAAGCCTCTTGCTTGGTGATTTGTTCCACTCATGTCGCCCTAGGAACCGTATAAACCGGTGTTATGTTCCTCGATTTTGCGTTCCTCACACGGTTGGGGTTATGGGACCCCCTCGATAAACCGCTTAGCGCTAAGGCTTTTCCAGCAAGTCCCAACATTGGTACTACATTTGCCTAAACAACTAAAAACTTGCATAGGGAGTTATAAACCATGTTCTTAATCAACAACCCGGGCCAGTTCTCCACATGAGTGTTGGTCCAAACTAGGGAGTCTGCGGGGCCACCTCGAGGAAACTCAAGGGCTGGTAAAAACCTGTAGAATTGCCCATCCGGTCGTGGCCTGAGACAAGATACGCGCGGCTACTATCAGGGTGTCGGCACGCCGGGAGGATTTGCTGGATTAGTCTTACCTTAGTCGGAATATCTTGAGCACGGGATTCCGAGAATACTCGGGCCTTCCCACCTTGGAGTTGCGACTCCGCGGATCGTGAGCTTGTAATGGGCTAAGTTGGGACACCCCTGCAGGGTTTTGAACTTACGAAAGCCGTGCCCGCGGTTATGTGGAAGATGGGAATTTGTTAATATCCGGTTGTAGAAAACTTGACACCATGTTCAGAACACACTACCTGCGTGAGTAACCGTGATGGTCATTTTCTGAAAGGGGGTTCGGGAAGTGACCACGTTGGGGTTATGTTTGACGTGCTTAGATAGGATCACTTCGTGATCACTTTGACGCTCGTGGCACTTCTCTTCTCGCTCTAAACACGTAAGCTAGTGCTAGTGCAGCTGCAACCTTTATCATTCTTCAGCCTTGTTCCACACCCAAGGCTTAGATAGTTTTGCTACCCGGGAATGAGATATCGGAGAGTACAATTTCTTTTGCTCCTCATCTCTTTTCACTCTGGTGAGGACTCCTGACGATTACTCTTGTCTCTTCTACTCTCAAAATTCACAAAAAAAATATTAGGATCACGCGGGTATTGTTTGGATTGTTCCGATGTCTTTGTGACGAGAACATTGTTCTCGATGCCTCCTGTCATTTAGGGGTTGTGGCATTTTCCCGGGGAGTTGAGCTCCAAGGTGTTGTCGTCACAAATATATCGCAGCAGTTCTGGAATACTTAAGACGGCCGACATCGAAAACTCTCCTATGCGGTTAGTGGCAAGATAACCCCGACATCACCCAGTACTGGGGAGGTAGTTCGGGAGTATTGCCATAGCGTGTATAGCAGATGCGTTTCGAAGGTCCGAGGTAGACGGTTTTCGGAAATAACTGGTTATGTGTTGAAGGATGGATATAGCTGGATGTAGGATTAGAGTTGAGTGCGTGATGCTTCCCCTGTATCCCCAACACCTGATTGCATAACTGGAAACTTTCGGAAATTAACAGGTGGGTTCATCTAGTAGCTCGTAGGCATTCTTCCAACGAATGCATGATATGGAGTTCGGGGTTCTACATTGAGTGAAGTAGTTTTATGGGCGTTTGTTTCGATCGGGAGTTGCATCTTAAAGGGTCCTTGGCTATGCTGATCAGGGGATTGCAAAACCCTTTTGTAACACGTTCCATAAGCTTTCAGCACGAATATGTCGAACGAAGCTTCTATCTTGTATTCGTTCTATCTGCTCCTTGTTGTTTTATTTACCTTTTGTTCTCCCAAGTGGCTTCTCGTGAAGATTGTTGTTACTATTAAACTGTGGATTACATTCGTTCATTTTCATTCGAATGTTCTTGTGAAGACTTATATTGCAATTTCTAGCCGTTGATTCAGCTTATATATTTTCTCAATCAATGGCTAATAGTTGTCATCTCATGCAGGATGGCTCCTAAAAGGGTTCCCAACGCTAACCCAGAGGGTGAAGAGGTTCCTGATCGTCCTCCTTCCCCTCCTCCTCCGTCTGAGGCCTGGAGAGCAATTATGCAAGCGACGGACCAGAACACCCAGATGCTTATGCAAATGATGCAGAACATTCAAGCAAATCAAGGTGCTCATGGGAACCAAGGCCAAGGCGATTTGTTCAACCAACCTCACTTTGCTACACTCAACCAGTTCCTGGCAAACCAACCAAAGGCATTCAGTTACTGTGTGGACCATCTAGATGCTGAAGACTGGATAACAGATATCAAGAAGCATTTCGAGTGCAGTAATGCCAGGCCTGAGGACTATGTGAAGTTTGTCGCCTTCCAACTCAAGGACCAAGCCGCTGATTGGTGGCAGCAGTACAAAGACTCTAGAGAAGGGCGTGAAATCTCGTGGGCTGACTTCTGCAAGGATTTTCGCTCTCACCACATTCCAACAAGTGTCATCGAGGGTATGCATGAGCAATTCCGCAACCTAAAGCAAGGCTCAATGACTGTTTATCAATATAATGTCAAGTTCCAGAACCTTGCCCGCTATGCCAAGAAAGACATCCCAGATGCCAAGAGCAAGATTTATCAGTTTCGTGGTGGTCTGAAGGATGAACTCCAACTAGCTTTCACCTTGTTCGAGCCTGATGAATTTTATCAATTCTATAACATGGCACTTAAGCAAGAGGCAGCCCAGCTCAAGATGGAAGCTTCCAAAAAGAGGATCGGAGATGCTGTTCACTCCTCCTCTTCTTCTCAAGTGGTCGCAAAGCAACAGAAGTTTTGGCTTCCACCTCCTCTAGTGATCCGACCTCCCAACAACAACAACAAGAATTCTGGTGGTCGTGGTTTCTCCCACCCACCCAACCCAAGCAATCAGTGAAAGAATCATTTTCAAGCTTCGAAGTCAAGTGCTCCTTATCACCGTCCTCTCTCAGAAGTGGTTTGCAACAAGTGCACTCATAAGGGTCATTATGCCAACAAGTGCCCCAACCCAAGGCGCCTTCCGCCTCCTCCACCTATCAGCACTGCTATTGTCAAGCATAATCCAAAGGCAGCAAGAGTGAATCTGATGAATGCAGCTCAAGCAGAGAATTCTTCAGATGTGATACTTGGTAACCTTCTAGTTAACTCTATTCCTGCAAAAGTGTTGTTCGATTCGGGTGCATCATCTTCTTTCATGTCATATCCATTTGCATCCAAGCACGATGTTATCACCAAGAATCTACCCAAGAAGTTGCAAGTTACTTCTCCGGGGAAACTAATGACTTCTAGTGTGTATGCTCCGGACGTATCTATTCGTATGGGTGATTACCGATTTCTGGCTTCTCCGGTTGTTCTCGGCAACTCCGACATTGATCGTATTCTTGGGATGGATTGGATTTCCCAGCATGATGCTCACATTGATTGTGCAAATAAGGAAGTCAAGATTACTCATCCTGAAGAAGACGTGATTATCTTCGCCTCTCGAGATAACACAATCAGACTATTATCTCTCAGTGACAAGGGCGAGATTAATGCCATCTCTCAAATTCCGGTGGTCAATGAGTATGAAGATGTTTTTCCTGAAGAGCTTCCAGGCATGCCTCCACATCGTCAAGTTGAATTCGTTATTGAACTCGAGCCCGGTACCGAGCCAGCATGCCGGCGTCCGTACAAGCTTTCCCCTGAGGAGTTGAAGAGACAACTCGATGAGCAAGAGTGTATGGGTCTAATCAGGCCTAGCACTTCTCCTTGGGGCTGTGGTGTATTATTTGTCAAGAAGAAGGATGGCACGAAGTGCCTTTGTGTTGATTACCGACCATTGAACAAGAAGACAATAAAGAACAAGTATCCGCTCCCCAACATCATTGAATTGTTCGAGCAGCTCAAAGGAGCAAAAGTGTTCTCAAAGCTCGATCTCCGGATGGGTTATCACCAGATCCGTATTCGTGAAGAAGATATTCACAAGACTGCATTCAGAACAAGCTACGGCTCCTATGAATACACAGTCATGTCTTTTGGCCTCGCTAATGCTCCACCCACCTTCTCGAGAATGATGCACTACATATTCAACCCCTACACCAACGAATTTGTGCTCGTCTATCTGGATGACATCTTGGTATTCTCCAAGAATGAAGAGGATCATGCCAAGCACCTCCGTCTGGTTCTCGACAGACTCCGTGAACATAAGTTCTATGCCAAGTTCTCCAAGTGCGAATTCTGGCTCGATAAGGTCTTGTATCTGTGCCATATTAGCTCTGCTGATGGTATTGCTGTCAACCCCGAGAAAGTTGAAGTGATTGTCAACTGGAAACCCCCTCAGAACGTCAAGCAACTCCGAAGCTTCCTTGGCCTCGCTAGCTATTGCAGAAGGTTCGTTGAGAACTTCTCCAAGATTGCCAAGCATCTCCAACTTGCTGCAGAAGAATGTCAAGTACAACTGGTCTCCGGATTGTGATGTGGCATTCAAAACTCTTAAAGAAAAGCTCATCTCTGCTCCGGTTCTTACTCCTCCAGATGAGTCCAAGCCCTACGAAGTATTCTGTGATGCTTCTCTTCAAGGACTTGGTGGTGTGCTAATGCAAGACAAGAAAATCGTGGCATACACTTCTCGTCAATTGAAGCCAAATGAGAAGAACTACCCCACACATGATCTCGAGCTAGCAGCAGTGGTACACGCCTTGATCACGTGGAGACACCTTCTGTTGGGCAGAAAAGTGGACATCTTCAGCGATCACAAGAGCTTGAAGTACATCTTCACACAGCCGAACCTGAACCTTCGCCAGACTCGTTGTGTTGCGATGATCCAAGAGTATGATCCAAGCATCGAATACACACCTGGCAAGGCTAATGTCATTGCAGATGCCTTGAGCAGAAAGGCATATTGCAACAGTCTCCTTATCAAGCCGTTTCAGCCTGAGCTTTGTGAAGCATTCAGGAAGCTCAACCTCCAAGTTGTTCCGCAAGGCTTTCTTGCAAATCTTCAAGTTGCTCCTACCTTGGAAGATCAGATCCGTGAGGCCCAGCTTAGTGATGCTATGGTGCAGAAAGTGAAACATGGTATTGCAAAGGGTACTCCCAAATACAAGTGCTATCGCGTTGATGAGAAAGACACCTTATTCTTTGAGGACAGACTTGTGGTTCCCAAGGGTGATCTCGGGAAGCTCATAATGAACGAAGCACATGACTCCCTCCTCTCGATTCATCCTGGAAGTTCCAAGATGTACCAAGACCTCAAGCAATCTTACTGGTGGACTCGCATGAAAAGGGAGATTGCCCAATTCGTGAATGAATGTGATGTCTGCAGAAGAGTGAAGGCAGAGCATCAACGTCCAGCCGGTCTCCTCCAACCTCTTCCTATTCCCAAGTGGAAATTTGACCACATTGAAATGGATTTCGTCACTGGGTTTCCCATGTCCAAGAAGGGGAACGATTCTATCTTTGTGGTGATTGACAAGCTACCCAAAGTAGCTCACTTCTTCTAGTCAAAGAATACATCAATGCAGCTCAGCTGGCAGAGTTGTACACTTCCAGAATTGTGTCGTTACATGGCATTCCTCAAGTTATCTCCTCAGACCGTGGAAGTTTGTTCACATCCAAGTTCCAGGACTCCTTTCAGTCAGCCATGGGCACTAAGATCCGTTTCAGCACTGTGTTTCACCCTCAGACTAGTGGTCAAGTCGAAAGAGTGAACCAGATCCTCGAAGACATGCTCAGATCTTGTGTCATCTCTTTTGGCATGAAGTGGGAAGATTGTATTCCGTTTGCCGAGTTCTCTTACAACAACAGTTTCCAAGCAAGTGCCGGCAAAGCTCCTTTTGAAATCCTATATGGCAGAAAGTGTCGTACTCCTCTCAACTGGTCCGAGACTGGTGAACGTCAACTCCTTGGCAACAACTTGATCTCAGAAGCCAAAGAAATGTGCAAAGTCATACGTGAGAATCTCAAGGCCGCTCAGTCGCGTCAGAAGAGCTACTATGACGGCAAGCATCGTGATTTGGCTTTCGACATTGGAGACCATGTCTATCTCCGTGTTTCTCCTATGAAAGGCACCCAAAGATTTGGTATCAAAGGAAAACTTGCTCCTAGATACGTGGGCCCTTTCAAGATCCTTGGAAAAAGAGGCGATCTAGCCTATCAACTTGAGCTCCCCTCCAACTTTGCAAATGTTCATGATGTGTTTCACGTGTCTCAACTCCGCAAGTGCTTCAAGACACCTAAACGCACCATTCCGTTTGAGGATATTGATCTTCAACAAGACTTGGCTTACTGTGAGCACCCCGTTTCTATTCTTGAAGAAACCGAGCGCAAGACCCGCAACAAGTCAATCAAGTTCTTGAAAGTTTAGTGGTCACACCATACCGACCGAGAAGATACATGGTAACGAGAAGATCACCTTCGTTCCGAGTACCCTCCCTTCTTCCAGTTCTAGATCTCGGGATGAGATCTTTTCGTAGTAGAGGAGAGTTTGTAATGCCCCAGATGTAACACTTCCCCAATATGGCAATATATAAACTTTGGCTTCATCAATTCCATTCAAGGCTCTTCTTTCATTTCGGGTTTCTTCGTTTTGTCGTGTGCGTGTGTGCATTTCATCCATGTCATGTTGTCATGTGCATTGCATTGCATTTGTGTTGTCACTTGCACCGGTCCCACTCGTCTCTTCCCGTTGTCCGTTTCTAGTTCCGACGCTCACACACGTGCCCGTGGCATCCCCGAGTCCTTCTTTCATGTGTGGCCGTGTAACGTTTCTGGAATGACATGAGACTTGTCGTGCGATGTTGTTTTGGTACGTGTAGGCCGCCTGTCAAGTTTCGTCGCGTTTGGAGTTTGTTTGGTACTCCAACGGTTAACCTAGTGGGCTAAAATAACCTCTTCTTTGAGGCCCAAGACCCCCTCCACAACAGCCCACTAACCCAGCACAACCCTTCCCATCATCTCGGTCGTCGAATTGTGATCGCGTGGCTGAAAACCTCTCCCCATTTGGAGTCTCCTACCTCCTTGTGCCTATAAAAACGTCCACCCCCTCCATTTTCGGGCGAAACCCTAATTTTTCTCCTCCCGCAGCCACCGGACGTGTCCATACATCGCCGGACACGTCCAGCCGACCTCCGCACCAGTGAGATCCCGCCACGTGTCGCCTCCGTCCCGCGCCCGCCGCCGACCCGCAGGGCCCAGGCAGGGCCCGCCCGGCCCACGCACCGCCCCGCGCCTTCGTCCCTCCGCCCGCCGGCCTCTCCGCCGCCCGGCACCGCCGCGCGCCTCGCCGGAAGCCGAGATCCCGCCGCCGCCGGTCCTTTTCCGCCGCCCGCCGCCGCCCTTCGGGCCTCGCCGCCCTCGGGAGCTCCGGCCGTGCCGCCCCGGGCCCCGACCTCCGCCGCTGCCGGGCCGCGTCCCTGCAGCCAGCCGGCCCGGCGCCCCTTCGCCCCGGCCGCCTCGCCGCCGGCCGCTCCGGCCGCCGGAGCCGCCGGGCCTCCTGCTCGCCGATCCAATCGGATCCACCGCCGCGAACCCTAACGGGTCGGATCCGGTCCGACCCGACCCGATCCGCCCCGTTGACCCGATCCGCGAGGTTGATTCCTTTTTTTCACTAAGTCCTGTGGTTTTTCTTATTTTCGTTGCATGTTCATGTAGCTGTATCTTTTAGTGTGCTTGTCCAAATTGTGCATATGATATGTCAAAATGGCCGTGGTGATGTGCTCTACGTTTTGTTCCATTGTGTCATGCTTGTTTGAGTTCATCTAGAGGTCTTAATCTTCGTGACAAGAGTGCTACTTGATATAAACTGCTGCTACTTGTTATTTTCATGCCATGTTTGAGATAGGATAACTTGGTGCATGTTTATCCAAATGAAGCAAATGATATGTCAAAATGTTCATAGTGAGATGCTCTACATGATGGTTGCTGTAGCATGCATGTTAGGGCTCATATTGCCATGTTATTCTATGTTGCAAAAGTGCATGTGGCTGTTAAGTTTTGTAACATGTTATGAGATGCTGATTTGAAGAGCTCGTTGCTATTGATGTGTTTGTCCCCATGTCACATGTTAATATGTTTTAGAATATCCATCATGTGGTCTTTGCTGTGGTGCAAACCATTTTCCATGATAAGCCTTGAGGTGACTTAAACATGCTTGCAAACATGCCATGCCAACATATCTGTTCTATACTTAGTGAAATTTCTACTAAGTCTGGAATCTGTCATATCCTGATGCTATGTTTGCTTGATGCCCTAGGCAAATCCATGTTAGTTTTGGGGTGGCCATTGATCATTCCTTGTTTTACATGTTGTTGTCTATCCATCCATGTCCTCACTTGCTCATATGGGTTGCTGTAGCTTATTTATTTCTTGACCCCAAGTTGAAATAAAATATAACTGTCAGGTTTTTAACAGCATGTTCATTTTTGTGTAGCTTGTTGCTATTGATCCATGCCTTCTATGGAGTTGCTCCAATGGAGTTGTTAGCTGTAGGATATGTCTACTTCATGTACATGCTTCTTATCACCATGTTTGAGTGCTGTAGAGTATATATTTCTTGCTCCAAAGTTGCTATGTGGCTGTTAATTTCAGCTTTGCATTGAATCTTGTTTCGTGTGTATGTGTTGAACCGTTGCTCCGTTTTGAGCGTGCCCTATATGAAACTTGTATGATTTTGCATGAAGAATCATAATATAATGTTTTTAACATGCTTGGAGTGTGTTTTCTTGATGTTTGAGTGCATATTGCACCGTTGTCATGCTTGTCTTGTTTTGCTCATATCTTCTAGACCGTAGCTCCGAAATAAACAAACCTTATATGAAACTTGACTAGAATTTCGTGTAGATCATCATGGTGCATGTTAACTTGCTGTTTAACTACTTTAACTTAATTTTTGTTCAGAGCTGGACCAATTTCAACATATGCATATGAGGACTTACCGGATTCACTTTATGTGGATTCCGGCCTCATTTAAACTTGTTGTCTTGTGTTGTTCTTGTGTGCTTCAACCCTTGACATGTTTTGCATCCTATATGCATAAGACTTGCATCATGTTGATTGTGCATTGCACCTTGTTTGATTTTTTGCCTCGTTGTGTTCTTGTGTTGAGTAGAGCCGGAAGCCGAGACCGAGAACGAGAATGAGGTTACTACCGAGGTTGAGTACGAGGAGCCGTCTTACGATCCCATCGACGACTCGACAGGCAAGATAACCTGACCCGGATATCATTACTATCTTTGCCTATTGCTAGATGTATCGCTCTTTAGCTTATTGCCTCGATGCCCATGTTTGTTTGTCAGCCTCCTATTGTAACCATGAATCTGTCTAACCAACCAACCTAGCAAAAACCTTTGTTTGGCTACGTAAGCTTCGCTCAGCCCCTCTTATAGCATTGCTAGTTGCAGGAGAAGATTTGAAGATTCTTGCTTCATGTTGAAGTTATTTTTGGGATATCACACTATATAAACTCTTAAACTAAATCATCTATATATTGGTAATGGGTGGAAGGCGGCTAAGCCTCTTGCTTGGTGATTTGTTCCACTCATGCCGCCCTAGGAATTGTATAAACCGGTGTTATGTTCCTTGATTTTGCGTTCCTCACACGGTTGGGGTTATGGGACCCCCTCGATAAACCGCTTAGCGCTAAGGCTTTTCCAGCAAGTCCCAACATTGGTACTACATTTGCCTAAACAACTAAAAACTTGCATAGGGAGTTATAAACCCTCTTCTTAATCAACAACCCGGGCCAGTGCTCCACATGAGTGTTGGTCCAAACTGGGGAGTCTACGGGGCCACCTCGAGGAAACTCAAGGGCTGGTAAAAACCTGTAGAATCACCCATCCGGTCGTGGCCTGAGACGAGATACGCGCGGCTACTATCAGGGTGTCGGCACGCCGGGAGGATTTGCTGGATTAGTCTTACCTTAGTCGGAATATCTTGAGCACGGGATTCCGAGAATACTCGGGCCTTCCCACCTTGGAGTTGTGACTCCGCGGATCGTGAGCTTGTAATGGGCTAAGTTGGGACACCCCTGCAGGTTTTTGAACTTTCGAAAGTCGTGCCCGCGGTTATGTGGCAGATGGGAATTTGTTAATATCCGGTTCTAGAAAACTTGGCACCATGTTTAGAACACACTACTAGCGTGAGTAACCGTGACGGTCATTTTCCGAAAGGGGGTTCGGGAAGTGAACATGGTGGGGTTATGTTTGACGTGCTTAGATAGGATCACTTCGTGATCACTTTGACGCTCGTGGCACTTCTCTTCTCGCTCTAAACACGTAAGCTAGTGCTAGTGCAGCTGCAACCTTTATCTTTCTTCAGCCTTGTTCCACACCCAAGGCTTAGATAGTTTTGCTACCCGGGAACGGGATTGCTGAGTCCTTCGTGGCTCACAGATTCTACACAACACCAGATGCAGGTACCATGGTGAACTACTCAGGTGACGGCACGGAGCTGTACTAGGAGTTCGATGAAGAACGTAGTTGATACTATGTGCACTATCCCGATGATCAGTAGTGGCTTTTACTAGGGGTGATTCGGACCTTGTGGCTTTATGTATTTGGTATCTTTCATTTGGATCTTCGCCCATAGTCGGGTTGTGATGTTATTTGGATGATGATTTGCTTATGTAATGTATTGTGTGACGTGGCGAGTGTAAGCCAACTATCCTTTTGCAATTTCATCCCTATTTTTAAATGAGTCGTGCAAAGATACCATACTTGAGATCAGTCTAGTATGGGCTTATACCTTTAAGTCATGCCTCGACACGTAGGAGGTATAATCCCATACTGGGCATTACAAGTTTGGTCAAAGAGAACGGCGTGTACCGCAGATCGGGACGTGCTGCCTCGACGCCGTCGAACGGAGAAACGATGCATGTCCTCCCTTTCCGCCGGCGGACGGGATGCGGCCGGATCAGTGACCAACGGTGAGAGAGAGAGGCCACCACAGCCTTGTGTGAGATACTCTGAAGAGAGACAAACCATGCAGGGAGGATCCATTGTATATAGTGGAGCGGACTACCTTTTTCTCCATAAAAATAGTTTTATATTTTATGTATGTGCCATTGAGCGATATAACTTTATTTAAAAATAACGCGCCAATGCATCAAGTCGAACTTTGTTTCGTGCACGCACGGTACACGACCTCCGTAGGTAAACAACCGCTACACGCGTTCAAATTAGCACGTGGCCTGCCATTTCGTACAGAAATGAGCTCCATCGTGTACCCGCGCGGGTGTGGCTGGGCACGAAGCGTGAGTACGTGCACGGTGCACCTATTCTCTTCTTGTATACGTACACCACCTACGTGGGGTTGTGTGAGAGAGATACAAACATAGAGAGATATAGTGTGTGGGTTCGTGAGAGTTTTTCTAGGGGGGTCAATCAAAAAATGTAACACATGCAATGTGTGTGAAATAGAGTCTTGGATATATCAAATATATAGAGGGGGCGATCCACGAGAAGAGAGTGGAGGTATCATCGACTTGAGGTGTCCATAGAATCGAAGAGAGGGATGATGTGTGTGTGTGCGCGCGTGCGGTCGATAAAGAGTGCCATCAAATTTGTGTGTGCCCACGTCGAAGATATAGAGTGGCTGGCCTACTAGAACGAGAGAGGGGACAAGTGCAGTTTGTCTCTGTGGCATGGATACCTACCTACAGCGCTCGACTATCGGTGTGTGGTGGGGGGAAGGGAGGCCTAATTAACTATAGAGGTACAATGGCTGGTATATGTGTGGATGAGGAGAGAGGCCTACCTCGTGTATTAAGGGAGATTGATCTACCTCATGTATTAAGGGAGATCGATCGTCATCCATGCATATGTGTAGGAGACGAAGAAGGTTGGGAGAGAGACAAAGCTTGAGTGTTGCAGGGGGTGGTAGTGGAGTTGCATCTAACAAATGGTGGGATAGGCTTGCTAGACAACCGGAGGGCACGCCTGCAATATCAATAAGAGAGGGGATGGCTACATGTCTGTGCACGTGCGTATGAGAGACGGGTCAGGAGGCATGCACGAATGATGAGGGGGATGATATGGCAGTGGTAAGCAGACATAACTACATAGGAAGATCAATCCTCCTTTGTCAAAGAAAGGAGAGACATAACTTGTGAGGTACGTCGATCGATGGGTGGGGGAATAGTTAAAGTCGGCCTAGGTATATGTTGGGAGATCGATCTGTATACATGCATGTGTGTGTTAGAAGCAAATGAGGCACTGGGAGAAGGATAGAGAGAGATGGATACATCTAGGAGGTGGTGCGAGAGTCATACTATATCGAGGGGGAAGGAGTGTACGAGTACGAGATCGATGAAAAGAGTGGTGGGAGTGAGGCATGGACGGTGATAAGAGAAGAGGGGAAGCTTGTGTTTGTGCTAGGCACACCTGGCTAGAGAGGCATATCGATCGATGTGTGCCGTAAAGAAGGAGCTGGGGGGCCTACACACACCGTGGGTGAACGACCTAAGTGAAAAGACGAATTTGCGCGATGGAGCTAGAGAATGCTGAGGGAGGGTGAGAGGGATGCGGGTGTGTGCATGCACGAGAGAAAGTTAACGCTAGCTAGCTACAAAGATAAGAGGATTGTGTGGGTGTAAAAGACGAATAGAGATCATACTTCATTATAAAAAGTGAATTCGGATATTTGAGGAAATTATCATAGTGTTTTAAACTGACGCATGTGTGAATATATATAACGATGATACACATGGTGTGGTTATGAACATGTTATACTACATACTAGATCATTGATGGCGTGCGTTGCTGCGCCCATCCATTTTTCAGATAGAATGATAGGTTTATCTAAATTTATAAAGGGATGAAGCATAAATTTTAGATCTACAATGAAATAGTGTGGTATTGGTTAATCAGTAATCAAATAAGGTAATTTTAATCAAAAAAGAGAATTATAGTTGGTCTCAATGAATGGAGTGCATTTATTTGAATGTGGTACTTTATAAGGGAATACCATCATGCCTAGTAGGGTATGGTATTAGTCACTTACTGACGGAATGAACTTTAAAAGTTTTGGTTTACAACAGAGTGCAAGAAAATTTGATAGATAAAGACTGGTGAACCTAATGTGAATAAATGCTTCATAACAAAGCGTCATGATCACATGAAAAACTTAGCGAGTGGTGTTCTATATAGATATAACATAGTCAACAGAAGAAGAAAAGAGGAGTTTTATAGCTGGAATTCTGGCCTCCTTGAATGCATCCAAATATAATCAGCTAAGCCATTCTATACGGAATCATGTACTCCAGTGTGATTCACTCCAACGTGCCTAGTGAATAAACTTCTAGCACCATTAACCACCATCATGTTGCTTTAAGCGTGTAATAAGAGTGAAATCATAAACTACAGTAATTCTAAAATCACACTTAAATTTTATTCAAATTCTTTATACATAATGTCATTTTCAATCTCAGTAATTATATTGACATGGTACTTCTATGTTAACGAACAAAGGCACATGCAGGATTGATATCTTTGCCACCAGAATATAAGGTGAAAACATTCAGGTGTTTCTGGCAGAAAGAGTAGACACTTGCAAATGATCAGTGTGGTATACTGCTTCAAAATAGTATATATCTCTAGTTGAAATGTTACCTATACAAGAGAACAAGTATAAGGAGAAAACTTGGGCTAAAGGTTTAGTCCAAATCAGCACATTCAGTATTTCTTTCTCTAAGCATTAAATATAGGAAAATATATCATCTTAGTATCGCTAGACAATCTTATCTAGTATGTATAACAGTTTACATACATCTTGATGGTAAGAAGTTGCACCTCGGCTAATCTACCAGAAAGAATGCAACAATGCGTGATATCAGGATAGTAACTAAACATTATGCTTTTATAAAGATGGCTTGTAGATAATAACTAAAGACCAATGCTGCACTATAATGCAAATTTGCATACCATCATTCACTTGCATATTTCTTAGGAACACAATGTTTTCGGAAATTAAAGTATCCATGGATGTAGATAATAAATTATCACCAAAAAAAGATGGACAATAATATTCAACATGACCATTCAAGAAGCAAATATGTTGCATGTCGAAAAACCAAGCCTATAGAAAATCATACTCCCTTCCCTCATGCTAAGCATTCGAAGATGAATCAAGAAAGAAGCACCAATAATTAATAAAACAGGGCTATATATGTCCTATTTGCATACAATAGAAATACATAATAAACATGTAAATGGAGACAATGTGTAAACAGGAAACACAATAACTCCGAAAAATATTTTACCTCACAATTGAAGTGCCATGAGGATTGAAGAAACAATATGACGCCAAAGTGAATGTACATGGCCAACTATGTAGCACTCTTCATGTGAGATGAATCCCATTAATTAAGTATGCACTGATGGTAATGATTTGGCAATGTGAACTTGGTACACCCTAGATGATGACCACGCAACAACATATATAGGTGGTCGGGATAATTAGTTTCTGATGTAACATGCAATCCTTCATAATGAAGAAAATAACCAAAACTGTAATCAGAACAGACATGGAAGTATTGTGTAGTGTTGAAATACTGCAGATCAGTATAGCTTAGATGCCAGCCCTTGAACCATTTGTTGAAAATTGGAGATCTGTTTGATATAGTCGGGTAGCTTTGACTCTATATCAGGCCTGAAAAATGAGAATTTGACCTAGTTACAGAGAAGCATATTGATGGTTTTTGACATTGCCTGTCAATTGGGGATCACAAGATGGCTAGACAGATTCAGATCACCATCGCATAAATATTACAAAATATATCTGCTGAAGGACATGGCATTTCTAGTTATAATACATGATATAGGAAGTAAACATAGTGCAGGTGGGAACAATTGGAAATCCATATTACGGTCATAGAAATATTACAAAATATATCTGCCCTCTTGAACTTTCAGCTTCCTTATTTAGACGTTATGTACTCACAAAAGTGAAATTGTGATGTTAAGTTAGTTTGTAATCCCTGATGCGGCTAGCAACATAAACATAGCTAATCCTCATGAGCCGTGGTTTCCTTGATTATGACAACCACATTATGTAATCGGATCTATCTAGAAAGTGCTACCAAAATCAAGCTTAATTCTTGCCTCACCAAAAGGGAACCGCGTTACCGCTAAAAGCTTCAATGGCTAGAACTCTTCCTTGACGTACAGAACATGTCATGCATGGCGTGGTTCACCTTGTGTGGAGGTGCAAGCATGAGATAAAAAATGTCACGGCCGGAGGGAGAAACAGCGGTCAAATGACTGCTCCTCCTAGCACCTACAAGGGAAGGCCGGGCTAGCGAGGTACTCCCTCCGTTCCCAAATATAGGTCTTTCTAGAGATTCCAATAAGTGACTACATACATCGCAAAATAAGCGAATCTATACTCTAAAATATGTCTACATACATCTGTATGTTGTAATCCATTTGAAATGTCTTAAAAGACTTATATTTAGGAACGGAGGGAGTAGAAAGGAAGCGCTCCATGTGAGTTGTCGAGTCACGGACTCACGGTGCATGTGGCTACACGAGGTCGGGTTTCGGCGAGATGCACTGCCACACGAGGTCGTCCAAGCTCGCCGTCCACGCTCTCCCTCCCTCTGTTGGACCCCCTCAAGCGTTGGATCCGCTCGCCTCGGCTGCATTCCCTCCTGTGCCAGATCCGCTCGCCTCGGACGCATCCCCTCCCGCGTGTCGCCTCGGCGTCAACCCTCACGTGCCAGGTCCCCTCTAGCGATGGATTGAGGCTTTGATAGTTGGAATGACACAGACCGCCGCGTCCTATGGTATCGAGTGCCTCGGTTGGATCCCCTCGAGCGATGGGCTTGCACAATAGCCCAATTAAGCACAATCAACCACATGGCTTGAAAAAAGCCACGAGAGCAACAACCCATTAGGACAGATGGCCCATGTCGCAGTAAACTCTCACTGAAACGAAGATCTAACGGCCAAAAACGATTCAGACACGAGATCTGATGGCCGAAATTGCTAATGGCCTGAGAAAGCTCGGTTTAGGATCGGTTATACTATCCTTAATAATATATTTTATCTCTACTCTTAGAAAAAAAACAGAGTTGTTGATGATGGTGTGCCTGCCATCCTGCAATATAGGCCGTCCGATTTATATCTGACGGATAGGAAGGAAACTATGGCAATTTTGAAAAAAGATACCCACACCCCTCTCCATATTTGCAAATTAGGCCTCCCCTTGATCATGTTGATGTTCTGTGGAACGCCTGGGCATCTTGCTAGTACTACATATAACATATAGAACATTGATTATAAGTTTGGCTAATGTGTGGCTTTTGCAGCTCAGGTCTAAATACTTGTCATAATGTAGGGGGTGGGGCACTATACTTTGTGTGATAAACACGGTGTACACGTATGGAACATGGTTTAGATTATGAATATATAGTTAGTACATCAAATGTACTATTATTTGGAATCAACATCAAGTGTATTCAAAAAATAGAATTCGAGTTCATGTATTACACATAGTTCATATCTATCTCTACAATAATCATGTGGTGTGTTATTAAGGTAATACACGAATGATGGTTGAAGTTGGCAACAATCATGATTGTAGATTATTATTCAAATAGAGAAATGAATTCAAATTCAGTTCGTATTGCAGCCACATTTGGAATGCACTAAAATATTGGTATGAGTAGGTTACATGCATTATACAACAAGCAAAAAAATTAATTGGACATAACATGGATTCATACTACCGAATAACATTTAATTGCACTAAATTGTTGGTATGAGTAGCTTTAAATAGCATTTTTATAGTAAAACGGGGCAAGACTCTCTCTTTGTGTGGTGTGAATAGTTTTATTTTTTTCGTTTTCTTTTTGGTTGAGGGAAGTGCGAATTGATTTAGTACGTACAAGTACAATATTACATGTTAGGCTTGTCCCTAAAATTCAACCCGCGCCCCGAAAATTCAGATATCGTGCTCCCAAAACTGGCGCCTTCACAACCCGCGCCTTGCTATCCCGAAATTACAACGCGCGTGAAAACTCCCTCCAGCTGCCAAATCCCGACACGCAAAATCCCTCTTCTAACCTTGAGCCGAAAGGGCCGCTAGTTCAAATCGGTGGGGGGTACTTTTGTAACACACCCTACATTTTGGACAAGCGCGTCTCCATCGCCTCCTTTTTGCCATTCGAAATCCCAGGCCGCCATAACCTCTCTGCTCCAGCCGCGAAACCCCACCCTCCTCCATCTGCCACCTCACCGTTGCCCAGCCGGAGCCTCTTCCCCGACGACGTTGTCCACCGCAACAGCTCGACATCCCTCGTCCACCTCCCTGGATGAGGATACGTCGTCCATCTCCTCGTCCCACCGGTTCAGCCGCCCCGTCCTCCACCTCCAAGGAGCTGCTCCGATGATCGCCTCATCTATCGCGGCTGCTCCATCCCCACAGCGCTGCCTTAACCTGCTCCACCGGAACCGCAGCATCCTCACCGACTCCTCGGACGAAGTCGAGGCCTACTCGGCGCCACCAAAGAGGTTGTACACTCATCGCATGCACCTTCTCCTTAGCTCGACCTCCCGGTGCCGATGGTGCTCCATCCCGCACCCCCATGGAGCGGCTACCTTGAAGCCAGCGCCGCGGGCGACATCTACATGGAGGCTCTCCCCCAGTGCGAGGCCCCTTCGGCGGCGGCATCCATCGCAGCCGGATCTGTTGTTGCTGCTCCGGCTCTCGCTCGATCGCTCGCTTGCCCAGCTGCTGCTGCTCTGGCTCTCGCTCGCGCTGCTGCTGCTGCTCCGGCTCTCGCTCGATTGCTCGCTCACCCAGCTGTTGCTGCTCCGGCTCTCGCTCGCTCGCTCGCGCTGCTGCTGCTACTGCTCTTCCCCTCGCTCGTGATGTTGCTCTGCTCTGATTTAGCTACAGTTCAGTCAACCGAATCGACTTTTGGGTCAGCTATTTTCAGGGGTTGGGGGGGCTTGCCGGAGTTAAGGAAGAACCACCCACAGCGGGGACGGGGGCTCACCGGAGAGGTACCCCACTATCTATCTTAGGGTTCAGGGTGGGGCGGGAGGCCTATAAGGCTGGCCGGGGCGGCGGCGGACCGGCGGTTGGGAGTTGTTTCGGGGCGGCGAGGCGGCGCTGGGGCCGGCGGTTCGGCCCTGGCGGCTAAGGGGGATGCAGGTTGAATATGAACTGCAGGCCCTCTCTAAACTACATGTCAAGTGCCTCTCTGCTACCATTGCATTCAGTTTCGACAGTAACATTCAGATTCCATAGTAAATTTCAGCTTCGACAGTTAAGTTCAGAGTCAACAGTTTTTACCTCATCTGTTGTAGTCAGATGGTTTTTGGTGATGTAAATTTTACATCTATTTTACATTATCTATGTGAGATGCTATTAGAATCCCACTTGAGATTGACGATGTATGTCTTGTGCTGCTTCAGCCTTGACGTCTTACGGCTCACCGGGGCTGCTCCAACGACAGAACGATCCATCACAACAGAGCAGTGCCCTGGACGCCGTCTACAAATTCCTCAGATCTTCCTCCACACCTCCGACAGCCACCTCTGCCTCAACTGCTTCAGCGACCAACCCGATGATGCTGAGGTCGACACGGCTACGGCAAAGAGGTTGTACACTTGTTGCATCGCTTATTACTATACATTCATGTCGATCCATTAGGGCTATTTTGGTTCGACGGAAAAACATAGCAATAGGGAATTTTCCAATGGCACTCTACTATTCAATTATTCATGCATTTTGTTGATTTCAATTAAGCAAAACATCCACCTAGACCTACTTTTCAAAATCCTATGCATGAAAACAAGACCAAGTGCATTGGTGGCAGAATAACATTCTAATTGTACACGCTTTCATATGGTTTCACTTTATTTTGGCCATGTTTCTTTGCATTCCTCTACTCTTACAATTCATGTAAACCAAACACCCAAGTTGACAGAAATCATGTGTTTACAAATGCTCTGTTTACCATGTGCATTCCTATCCTATTCCGGTGTTTTTCCTATCCCTGCGTTTTTAGAATCATGTAAGCCAAATGAGCCCTTACAGAATTACTTCAGTTACAGGTAAGTGTCGAAGGGAACTTTGTGTGGTTTGTCCTGCTCCTGCCGCGACGTCGTCCACCTAGCCTGAGGTGCTCCGTCGACAGAAACATCCACCAAACCAGACATCACGACTCCTGACCGTCTTTCGCCGCCTCAGATCTCCTTCCCTGCCGTTGGCACCCACCGCAGTGGCATCACCATCATCGACTCAGCAGATGAACCTGAGGAGTACACGGGTCCACAAGAGAGTCGCACTCTTTTGATTCTGCTTATGTTATGCATTGCTTAAAATTACCTGCTACTTTATCATCCTGTTCACCTCTTGGACTCCAAGTCAGGTCCAAATTAATATTCAAACTTGAGTTCTAAATTAGTTGTGGGGCACTAGACCTGGCCATGGGCAGCCCGGCCCGAAAAAGCCCAACCCGGCCCGGCCCGACCTTGTCCACGGGCCGGGCTCGGGCCTGGTTTTTAAGCCCGAAGCACATGTCGGGCCGGGCCTGGGCCCGTGATATATGGTGTTTGCTGAAGAGGCCCGACCCGTGGCCCGAGGCCCGACGGGCTTTTTGACTGATGGGCCGGGCTCGGGCCCGATTTTTAGGCCCGATGGTCGGGCCGGGCCGGGCTCGGGCCTAGGCTTTTTGGCTCAGGCTTGGCTTGGCCCGGCCCGAAGCCCGGCCCGGCCCGGGTTTTGGCCAGGTATATGGGGCACATATCGAGGAAGCAATGAATAGTATCTCTCTCTAATATCTGGCTCACCTAGGGTATGCCTATGTTGTTCATCTTGGGTGGGAAACAAATAGTAAAGCAATCATGATGAGTCTTTTTATTAAATTAAAGCAATCATCAGCCTGCTATCATTATTTTTTGGATCCATCCACTGGTTGTTACCATCACTCTAAATTTCGTCATGCTCTCCTTACATATTCTCACCATATTTTTTTCGTATGCATGTTAGATATTGTACACAGTCATGTTGAACATAGAGAAAGAGAGAAGAGTTTTGCGCGGCAATACAATGTCATGCAGACATCGATCCATGGTGGGTTCAATGGCAAACTCTCCCAGCCCTCTCTAGATTGTAATCCAGAGGAAGATATCTGTTCTGAGGCGGATTCGGACGCCGCTGACCACTCCTATTTACCCCCCCAAGGTGTTTGCTCTACCTTGGCATGATGATGTTAGTCATATCATGCATATGTTGCCTTGTAGTGCCTACTTTTGACATCATATATGTCATCTGCTTAGTTTAGACATGTTCTGTCGCCACCTGTTTAGTTTCTATATCATATATGGGAATTATGCAGTCTCATGTCTTTTAGCCAGCCATAATATATGTGTGCAATGCCATTCTGTTTAACCAGGCATCATATATTTGAATGATATCTTGCCCATCCTTTTCTTCATTACATTTCCATTTGTCGACAATGTTTGTACATTAAACTACTCTTCCTGTGAATCAGCCATTTGGGTGGGAGATTGAAAAATCTGGAGTGAAAACAAGGTCTTCAGAGCAGACAGTGCTACCTGTCGAAGCAGATCTCTTGTTGGGTCCCGATAGCTCCTCAGAGATGGATTCAAAGACAGATGACCACTCCTATCCCCCCACCAAGGTGTATGCTCTAACTTGGCACGGCGTTTTAGTTATTCATCATATCTTTGAATTATGTTATGCTATGCTATCCAGTTTAGATAGACATCATATATGTGAAATTATGTCATGCTGTCCGTTTTAGTTAAACAATATACATGTCAACTATTTCATGTCCTCTTCTATCCACACTATCTATTGCATCTGTCTCTAATACAATGTGTGTACATTCAACTATGTTTCCTGTTTATCAACCATTTGAATTGGAGCGGGTGATGCCAGCATCAAGCGGACTAAAAACAAGGTCTTCAAATAAAATAGTGCTACCTCTTGGTGGAGATAGCACCCCGGTTGTACATGCACGAGAACCAGCCCTACCACACAAAACCCAAACTCTCGCAGATTGTACCCCTACTGCGATGGACAAAGAACCAGCTTCACCCAATCTAACCCCAACCTCAGCAGATAGTAACCCAATTCCTGTAGACACAACACCATCTCCACCACAGAGCTCCCAAACAAGAGCAATTAGTAAGGCAGCTCCAGTGCCCAAAGGGCCAGTACTACCACGGCGAACCCCAACTCCACCAGTTAGTACGCCTATTCCTATGTTGGAAGCACAACCAGCTAGTCGTACTTTAGCATGTATCGCATTTGATGTTGTTAAATCGTATGTGCGTATCTTCCCATCTTGGAAATATTATACTGAAGATAAAGGAAACTGCCAGTTGCAGGTGTTTGTCTAGGAGTTATGTGTAAGTAATGTTATTCATGGCAATTACTTTGCTTTGTCCCATACATCCTACCTCCATGATGGTTATAATACAGCAAATTTTCCCATTTTTCTCTATAGAGAAGGACCAATTTGGAAACTCAGGATGAGGTAACCTGTGCTAATACCTCTGCTATCTTCAAGAATGCTTGGTGGCAGTATCGGAATTACCTGAAGAAAACGTACTTCACCGGCAAAGAAACTCATCAAATTCCCTTACGTTCTCCTGAGACACATTTACTGGACGATGACTGGGAACGCCTTGTTTTGTACTGGTCCCGAACCAAGAATGTGGTAATGTATATGACCTCATTTTCTATTTTTAAGTACTATATTCTTGCATCTTACTGTACTTTGTTCATGTAGAACAAGTGCCTAAACCTGAAGAACAACTGTTCTAATTTAAGATTACATTGCTATCATAGTTCCAAAAAGCGCTAGGTATTAATTGTGCGTTTTGACACCGCCTTGCGCTTTACTGACCAAAGTGCATGCTTATGTGCAGTTATGCACAGATTAAGCGTAGTTATGCGCAATGCGTTTCGCCAACGCCTAGAGCCTAGGCGCGCTTAAGCGCTCGCTTAGGCGCGCCTTTTTAACTATGATTGCTATCGTGCATACTGATTTGCTCTTGTATCACTGTATTTACTCATACAAACTTATTTTCAAATTTAAGGAACCAATCGAAAGTCCAATGGCACAGCAGGTATGTTCACGCATGTTTCTTTAACAGGCTTGCTCTTATCAATAGCTCTGTTGATTTCAATTTCAATTGTGTATATAGTTGACTTCTCATATCATGCACATTACTAGCATCACAACAAAGCAAATAGTGTTGTTGTACATGTAGACCCGTGGTACCCATCTGAAATCTTGTTGTGCCGTGTAGTTTCCCACGCTTTGTATTCTTTCACTGCTGCTTTGTCTTGAACTGATATGATTTGAACCGTGTCTCTATTTTGATTTGGCAAGACAATGCAGTGACCATAGGACATAGATATATGTTTATTTGATGCTTTTATTATGTACTAGTACTTGGCAATAGAAGACTTGGTAGTTTAATCATGTCCACCTTACTAATGAACTGGTTCACTCAAATGAGTTTCATACACTAGTACATGTTAAACTGTTATGTGTCTGCTTGTTTCTTCTTTTAGAATGCTGACAGAATATTGGGGAAGTGTGCCTTATTAAGCAATGGTAAAGGAAGTAATGCAGATAAGGTTCAGGATAGTGACACATCCTTGTTGGTCTCCAACAAAGCTGATAAAATAGCTAAGGAAGACTATCTCGAAGACAGTGAGACAACCCCAAAGTCCTGTCTTGGTTTAGTGTTGGAGTTACTGGCCACTACCGCTTGCACAAGCTATTCAAACTCACTATCTGAATCAATTCGGTTTCTTGAGTCTCAACTACAAGCTGAAAGACATCGATCAGCTGTGCTGCGACAAGAAGCGAAGGACTGCGGAAGTCCTTGGAGCATTCAGATGCATACGTTCTGGTGCAACAGCAAGCGTTGGAGGATTTTAGCGCCAAACAAGACAAAGCTAATAAGCTTGCTAAGCTTATTGCCAGCATGGTGGAGACCACGTTTCTTGATCTCTTCTGCAGTTGTTTCGGTTATGCTCATGTTTTGCTGCCGCATTTATTTGCACTGGTGGCCAATTTTGATGGCCAGTGTATGTAATATGCTACCTTGTTCCCTATATTTGCACTGGTGGCAAACTTTGATGCCCAGTGGATGTAATATGTTTAATAGAGGTAATAGGCTAGCGTTAATTGCTTGCTTATTTATTTCCTTATTGTCTTGTTTACTTGTTTGCTTGTAGTCACTGCAGTTCTTTTTCTGTATTTTTCTAGTGGCCACAATAACCTATTTTTTTTAAACTAGGCCACATTAACAATGGGCTACATATTTACTATAGTTAACATGGGCCTCCTATGGGCCGTAGAAACAATGGGTCTTCTATGGGCCGTAGAAACAATGGGCCTTCTACGGGGCGTAGACACAATGGACCTTCTACGGGCCGTATCATCAATGGGCCTTCTACGGGCCGTATGATCGGTTGCCCAAACATGATTCAATAACAGACCACATTATGGCCGTATATGGGCTAGAGTTGAAATCGTCCGTTCATGGGCCGACCATAACGGGCCGTCGTTAATAGGTCGTATTTGATGACGCTATAAAACGGCCCAACGTATTAACGGGCCACAAACAGGCTGGCTGTAACCACAGACTGTATTTGGCCCACAAGCAGAAAATGACAGTAATGGGCCGAAAGTAAATGAATGCTAGAAATGAGCCCAAGAATAAATGGGTCGTATTTGATGACGCTATGAAAACGGCCCAACGTATTAACGGGCCACAAACGGGCCGACTGTAACCATGGGCTGTATTTGGCCCAGAAGCAGAAAATGACAGTAACGGGCCGAAAGTAAACGAATGCTGGAAATAAGCCCAAGAACAAATGGGCCCTGAGAAGGCTGAAAGAAAACATGGGTTGGAAACGGCCCAACGAAATAATGGGCCGTTAATGGGTATAAAGTGATACACTATTCATTACGGGTCAGTTTTACCATGGGCCGTTAATGGGTCGAGGGTTACTAAGGGCCTCATATGGGCCAAAAGACGTCATGGGCCATACATGGGCCGGAAGTTAAAATGGGCTGGAATTATATTGGACAGCCCAGATGACGCCACTGGGCCTAATTCGGATAGGTCGTAAACGGGCCCTGGGTTACCGGGCTGTAAATGGACTATATGCGAACAGGCCGTTAATAGGCTTGTCATGGGCCGGCCCACCACCTTTTGAGCAAGTCATGTTGGGGAACGTAGTATTTTAAAATTTTCCTACGATCACGCAAGATCTATCTACTAGATGCATAGCAACGAGAGGGAAGAGTGTGTCTACGTACCCTCGTAGACCGGAAGCGGAAGCGTCAAGTGACGCGGTTGATGTAGTCGAACTTCTTCGCGATCCAACCGATCAAGCACCGAACGTACGGCACCTCCGCGTTCAGCACACGTTCAGCTTGATGACGTCCCACGAGCTCTTGATCCAGTTGAGCTTCACGGGAGAGTTCCGTCAGCACGACGGCTTGGTGACGGATATGATGTATCTACCGGCACAGGGATTCGCCTAAGCACTGCGACGGTATGACCGAGGTGTGTTTCTGGGGAGGGGGGCACCGCACACGGCTAGAACAATTCAACTTGTGTGTCTTTGGGTGCCCCCCTGCCCCCGTATATAAAACAGCAAGGCCGGCCGGCCCTCCTATGGTGCGGCTAGGGAGCAATCCTACTAGGAATAGGATTGCAATCCTATTCCTAGTAGGAGTCCACCAATGAAGGAAGGGGGGAAGGAAAGAGAGGGAGAGGGAGAGGGAAAGAGGGGCCGCGCCCCCCTCCCCTAGTCCTATTCGGACTCCTCCTAGGGAGGGGGCGCGCCACCTCCTGGCTGCTGCCCTCTCTCTCTCCCCTATGGCCCATCAGGGCCCATCATTCCCCCGGGGGGTTCCAGTAACCCCCCCGACACTCCGGTAAATTCCGAAACTTTCCAGAACACTTCCGGTGTCCGAATATAGTCGTCCAATATATCAATCTTTATGTCTCGGACATTCTGAGACTCCTCGTCATGTCCGTGATCTCATCCGAGACTCTGAACTACCTTCGGTACATCAATACTCATAAACTCATAATACCGATTGTCATCAAACGTTAAGCGTGCGGACCCTACGGGTTCGAGAACTATGTAGACATGACCGAGACTCATCTCCGGTCAATAACCAATAGCGGAACCTGGATGTTCATATTGGCTCCTACATATTCTACGAAGATCTTTTATCGGTCAGAACCGCATAACAACATACGTTGTTCCTTTTGTCAAACGGTATGTTACTTGCCCGAGATTCGATCGTCGGTATCTCTATACCTAGTTCAATCTTGTTACCGGCAAGTCTCTTTACTCGTTCCGTAACACATCATCTCGTGACTAACTCATTAGTCTTTTGCTTGCAAGGCTTATTGTGATGTGTGTTACTGAGAGGGCCCAGAGATACCTCTCCGACACTCGGAGTGACAAATCCTAATCTTGATCTATGCCAACACCACGAATACTTTCGGAGACACCTGTAGAGCATCTTTATGATCACCCAGTTATGTTGTGACGTTTGATAGCACACAAGGTGTTCCAACGGTATTCGGGAGTTGCATACTCTCATAGTCATAGGAACATGTATAAGTCATGGAGAAAGCAATAGCAGTAAAACTAAACGATCATAGTGCTATGCTAACGGATGGGTCTAGTCCATCACATCATTCTCCTAATTATGTGATCCCGTTGATCAAATAACAACTCATGTCTATGGCTAGGAAACATAGCCATCTTTGATCAATGAGCTAGTCTAGTAGAGGCATACTAGGGACATACTACTTTGTCTATGTATTCAGTATTCACACATGTATCAAGTTTCCGGTTAATACAATTCTAGCATGAATAAAAGACATTTATCATGATATAAGGAAATACAAATAACATCTTTATTATTGCCTCTAGGGCATATTTCCTTTAGTCTCCCACTTGAACTAGAGTCAATAATCTAGATTACAAAGTGATGATCCTCACACCCATGGAGTCCTGGTGCTGATAATGTTTTGCCCGTGGAAGAGGCTTAGTCAACGGGTCTGCAACATTTAGATCCGTATGTATTTTGCAAATTTCTATGTCTCCCTCCTTAACTAGATCGCGGATGGAATTGAAGCGTCTTTTGATGTGCTTTGTTCTCTTGTGAAACCTGGATTCCTTCGCCAAGGCTATTGCTCCAGTGTTGTCACAAAAGATTTTCATTGGACACGATGCACTAGGTATTACACCTAGATCGGATATGAACTCCTTCATCCAGACTCCTTCATTTGCTGCTTCCGAAGCAGCTATGTATTCCGCTTCACACGTAGATCCCGCCACGACGCTCTGCTTGGAACTGCACCAACTGGCAGCTCCACCGTTCAATAAAAATACATATTCGGTTTGTGACTTAGAGTCATCCGGATCAGTGTCAAAGCTAGAATTGATGTAACCGTTTACGACGAGCTCTTTGTCACCTCCATAAACGAGAAACATATCCTTTGTCCTTTTCAGGTATTTTAGGATGTTCTTGACCGCTGTCCAGTGATCCACTCCTGGATTACTTTGGTACCTCCCTGCTAGACTTATAGCAAGGCACACATCAGGTCTGGTACACAGCATTGCATACATGATAGATCCTATGGCTGAGGCATAGGGAATGACTTTCATTTTCTCTCTATCTTCTGCAGTGGTCGGGCAATGAGTCTTACTCAACTTCATACCTTGTAACACAGGGAAGAACCCTTTCTTTGACTGATCCATTTTGAACTTCTTCAAAACTTTATCAAGGTATGTGCTTTGTGAAAGTCCAATTAAGCGTCTTGATCTATCTCTATAGATCTTGATGCCTAATATATAAGCAGCTTCACCGAGGTCTTTCATTGAAAAACTCTTATTGAAGTATCCTTTTATGCTATCCAGAAATTCTATATCATTTCCAATCAACAATATGTCATCCACATATAATATTAGAAATGCTACATAGCTCCCACTCACTTTCTTGTAAATACAGGCTTCTCCAAAAGTCTGTATAAAACCATATGCTTTGATCACCTCATCAAAGCGTATATTCCAACTCCGAGATGCTTGCACCAGTCCATAGATGGATCGCTGGAGCTTGCATACTTTGTTAGCACCTTTTGGATCGACAAAACCTTCTGGTTGCATCATATACAACTCTTCTTTGAGATATCCATTTAGGAATGCAGTTTTGACATCCATTTGCCAGATTTCATAATCATAAAATGCGACAATTGCTAACATGATTCGGACAGACTTAAGCATCGCTACAGGTGAGAAAGTCTCATCGTAGTCAACTCCTTGAACTTGTCGAAACCCTTTCGCAACAAGTTGAGCTTTGTAAACAGTAACATTACCGTCTGCATCGGTCTTCCTCTTGAAGATCCATTTATTTTCGATGGCTTGCCGATCATCGGGCAAGTCAACCAAAGTCCATACTTTGTTCTCATACATGGATCCCATCTCAGATTTCATGGCCTCAAGCCATTTTGCGGAATCTGGGCTCATCATCGCTTCCTCATAGTTTGTAGGTTCATCATGGTCTAGCAACATGACTTCCAGAACTGGGTTGCCGTACCACTCTGGTGCGGAACGTACTCTGGTTGATCTACGACGTTCAGCAGAAACTTGATCCGAAGTTTCATGATCATCATCATTAGCTTCCTCACTGATTGGTGTAGGAATCACTGGAAAAAATTTCTGTGATGTACTACTTTCCAATTCATGAGAAGGTACAATTACCTCATCAAGTTCTACTTTCCTCCCACTCACTTCTTTTGAGAGAAACTCCTTCTCTAGAAAGGATCCATTCTTAGCAACGAATGTCTTGCCTTCGGATCTGTGATAGAAGGTGTACCCAACAGTCTCTTTTGGGTATCCTATGAAGACACATTTCTCCGACTTGGGTTCGAGCTTATCAGGTTGAAGCTTTTTCACATAAGCATCGCTGCCCCAAACTTTAAGAAACGACAACTTTGGTTTCTTGCCAAACCACAGTTCATAAGGTGTCGTATCAACGGATTTAGATGGTGCCCTATTTAACATGAATGCAGCTGTCTCTAAAGCATAACCCCAAAACGATAGTGGTAAGTCGGTAAGAGACATCATAGATCGCACCATATCCAATAAAGTGCGGTTACGACGTTCGGACACACCATTACGCTGTGGTGTTCCGGGTGGCGTGAGTTGTGAAACTATTCCACATTGTTTCAAATGAAGACCAAACTCGTAACTCAAATATTCTCCTCCACGATCAGATCGTAGAAACTTTATTTTCTTGTTACGATGATTCTCTACTTCACTCTGAAATTCTTTGAACTTTTCAAATGTTTCAGACTTGTGCTTCATTAAGTAGATATACCCATATCTGCTTAAATCATCAGTGAAGGTCAGAAAATAACGATACCCGCCGCGAGCCTCAACACTCATTGGCCCACATACATCAGTATGTATGATTTCCAACAAATCTGTTGCTCGCTCCATGGTTCCGGAGAACGGAGTTTTAGTCATCTTGCCCATGAGGCATGGTTCGCAAGCACCAAGTGATTCATAATCAAGTGATTCCAAAAGTCCATCACTATGGAGTTTCTTCATGCACTTTAGACCAATATGACCTAAACGGCAGTGCCACAAATAAGTTGCACTATCATTATTAACCTTGCATCTTTTGGTTTCAATATTATGAATATGTGTATCATTATAATCGAGATCTAGTAAGAATAGACCACTCTTCAAGGGTGCATGACCATAAAAGATATTATTCATAAAAATAGAACAACCATTATTCTCTGATTTAAATGAATAACCGTCTCGCAACAAACAAGATCCAGATATAATGTTCATGCTCAACGCTGGCACCAAATAACAATTATTTAGGTCTAAAACTAATCCCGAAGGTAGATGTAGAGGTAGCGTGCCGACGGCGATCACAACGACTTTGGAACCATTTCCCACGCGCATCGTCACCTCGTCCTTAGCCAATTTTCGTTTAATCTGTAGTCCCTATTTCGAGTTACAAATATTAGCAACCGAACCGGTATCAAATACCCAGGTACTACTACGAGCATTAGTAAGGTACACATCAATAACATTTATATCACATATACCTTTGTTCACCTTGCCATCCTTCTTATCCGCCAAATACTTGGGGCAGTTCCGTTTCCAGTGTCTAGTCCCCTTGTAGTAGAAGCACTCAGTTTCACGCTTGGCTCCAGACTTGGGTTTCTTCGTGGGAGTAGCAACTGTCTTGCTATTCTTCTTGAAGTTCCCCTTCTTTCCCTTGCCCTTTTTCTTGAAACTAGTGGTTTTGTTAACCATCAACACTTGATGCTCCTTTTTGATTTCTACCTCCGCAGCCTTGAGCATAATGAAGAGCTCAGGAATTGTCTTTTGCATCCCTTGCATATTATAGTTCATCACGAAGCCTTTATAGCTTGGTGGCAGTGATTGAAGAACTCTATCAATAACACTATCCTCGTCAACTTTGCAACCAAGTTGAGTCATATGATTGTAGTACCCAGACATTCTGAGCAAGTGTTCACTGATAGAATTATTCTCCTCCATCTTGCAGCTGTAGAACTTATTGGAAATCTCATATTTCTCAATCCGGGCATTTGCTTGAAATATTAACTTCAACTCCTGGAACATCTCATATGGTCCATGACGTGCAAAACGTCGTTGAAGTCCCGGTTCTAAGCCGTAAAGCATGGCACACTGAACTATCGTGTAGTCATCAGACCGCGACTGCCAGATGTTCAAAGCATCTACATTAGCGGGAGGGGGCTTATCACCTAGCGGTGCTTCAAGGACATAATTCTTCTGTGCAGCAATGAGGATAATCCTCAAGTTACGGACCCAGTCCGTGTAATTGCTACCATCATCTTTCAACTTAGCTTTCTCTAGGAATGCATTAAAATTCAAAGGAACGGTAGCGCGGGCCATTGATCCACAACAACATAGATATGCAAAAAACTATCAGTACTAAGTTCATGATAAATTAAAGTTCAATTTAATCATATTATTTAAAAAAACTCCCACTTAGATAGACATCCCTCTGGTCATCTAAATGATCACATGATCTAAATCAACTAAACCATGTCCGATCATCACGTGAGATGGAGTAGTATCAATGGTGAACATCTTATGTTGATCATATCTACTATATGATTCACGCTCGACCTTTCGGTCTCCAGTGTTCCGAGGCCATATCTGCATATGCTAGGCTCGTCAAGTTTAACCCGAGTATTCTGCGTGTGCAAAACTAGCTTACACCCGTTGTATTTGAACGTAGAGCTTATCACACCCGATCATCACGTGGTGTCTCGGCACGACGAACTTTTGCAACGGTGCAAACTCAGGGAGAACACTTTATACCTTGAAATTTAGTAAGGGATCATCTTATAATGCTACCGTCGTTCTAAGCAAAATAAGAAGCATAATATGATAAACATCACATGCAATCAAAATATGTGACATGATATGGCCATCATCTTCTTGTGCTTTTGATCTCCATCTCCAAAGCACCGTCATGATCACCTTCGTCACCGGCGCGACACCTTGATCTCCATCGTAGCATCGTTTTCGTCTTGCCAACTATTGCTTATACGACTATCGCTACCGCTTAGTGATAAAGTAAATCAATTACATGGCGATTGCATTTCATACAATAAAGCGACAACCATATGGCTCCTGCCAGTTGCCGATAACATTACAAAACATGATCATCTCATACAAAACCGTATAACTCATCATGTCTTGACCATATCACATCACAACATGCCCTGCAAAAACAAGTTAGACGTCCTCTACTTTGTTGTTGCAAGTTTTACGTGGCTACTACGGGCTTAGCAAGAACCGTTCTTACCTACGCATACAAAACCACAACGATGTTTCGTCAAGTATGTGCTGTTTTAACCTTCACAAGGACCGGGCGTAGCCACACTTGATTCAGCTAAAGTGAGAGAGACAGACACCCGCCAGTCACCTTTAAGCAACAAGTGCTCGTAACGGTGAAACCAGTCTCGCGTAAGCGTACGCGTAATGTCGGTCCGGGCCGCTTCATCTCACAATACCGCCGAAGCAAAGTATGACATGCTGGTAAGCAGTATGACTAGTATCGCCCACAACTCATTGTGTTCTACTCGTGCATATCATCTACGCATAGACCTGGCTCATGATGCCACTGTTGGGGAACGTAGTATTTTAAAAAATTCCTACGATCACGCAAGATCTATCTACTAGATGCATAGCAATGAGAGGGAAGAGTGTGTCTACGTACCCTCGTAGACCGGAAGCGGAAGCGTCAAGTGACGCGGTTGATGTAGTCGAACTTCTTCGCGATCCAACCGATCAAGCACCGAACGTACGGCACCTCCGCGTTTAGCACACGTTCAGCTTGATGACGTCCCACGAGCTCTTGATCTAGTTGAGCTTCACAGGAGAGTTTCGTCAGCACGACGGCGTCGTGACAGATATGATGTATCTACCGGCGCAGGGCTTCGCCTAAGCACTGCGACGGTATGACCGAGGTGTGTTTCTATGGAGGGGGGCACCGCACACGGCTAGAACAATTCAACTTGTGTGTCTTTGGGTGCCCCCCTGCCCCCGTATATAAAGGAGCAAGGGGGGAGGCCGGCCGGCCCTCCTATGGTGCGGCTAGGGAGCAATCCTACTAGGAATAGGATTGCAATCCTATTCCTAGTAGGAGTCCACCAATGAAGGAAGGGGGGGAAGGAAAGAGAGGGAGAGGGAGAGGGAAAGAGGGGCCGCGCCCCCCTCCCCTAGTCCTATTCGGACTTCTCCTAGGGAGGGGGCGCGCCACCTCCTGGCTGCTGCTCTCTCTCTCCCCTATGGCCCACCAGGGCCCATCATTCCCCCGGGGGGTTCCGGTAACCCCCCCGGCACTCCGGTAAATTCCGTAACTTTCCAGAACACTTCCGGTGTCCGAATATAGTCGTCCAATATATCAATCTTTATGTCTCGGACATTCCGAGACTCCTCGTCATGTACGTGATCTCATACAGGACTCCGAACTACCTTCGGTACATCAAAACTCATAAACTCATAATACCGATCGTCATCAAACGTTAAGCGTGCGGACCCTACGGGTTCGAGAACTATGTAGACATGACAGGACTCATCTCCGGTCAATAACCAATAGCGGAACCTGGATGCTCATATTGGCCCCTACATATTCTATGAAGATCTTTATCGGTCAAACCGTATAACAATATGCGTTGTTCCTTTTGTCATCGGTATGTTACTTGCCCGAGATTCGATCGTCGGTATCTCTATACCTAGTTCAATCTCGTTACCGGCAAGTCTCTTTACTCGTTCTGTAATACATCATCTCGTAACTAACTCATTAGTCATTTGCTTGCAAGGCTTATTATGATGTGCATTACCAAGAGGGCCTAGAGATACCTCTCCGACACTCAGAGTGACAAATCCTAATCTTGATCTATGCCAACACCACGAATACTTTCGGAGACACCTGTAGAGCATGTTTATGATCACCCAGTTACATTGTGATGTTTGATAGCACACAAGGTGTTCCTATGGTATTCGGGAGTTGCATACTCTCATAGTCATAGGAACATGTATAAGTCATGGAGAAAGCAATAGCAGTAAAACTAAACGATCATAGTGCTATGCTAACGGATGCGTCTAGTCCATCACATCATTCTCCTAATGATGTGATCCCGTTGATCGAATAACAACTCATGTCTATGGCTAGGAAACATAGCCATCTTTGATCAATGAGCTAGTCTAGTAGAGGCATACTAGGGACATACTATTTTGTCTATGTATTCACACATGTATCAAGTTTCCGGTTAATACAATTCTAGCATGAATAAAAGACATTTATCATGATATAAGGAAATACAAATAACATCTTTATTATTGCCTCTAGGGCATATTTCCTTCAAGTCAAACGGGCCGGCCTTTTCACAGGAATGGGCCTCTGTTGGGCCGTGCCACGTGTCAACGTATCATAGGCGCTTTTGGTCCAATGAGTGGATGACATCTGTCCCAACGGTGAGCCGACACGTGTTTCCTGCAGCCAATGAGGATTTTACACGTGGAAAATCCCCATTGGTCGGGGCTGTTAACGGGTTATCGGATCCAAAACCGGACCCGATAGCTTAATGGCGTTCCGTTACGGTGGATGCCACGTGTCGGTCACCCTTGATGAAAGCACTTCTGTGACGCGCGATTTATCGTCATGGAAGTGGACACTTCCGTGATGATCCTTTTGGTAATGTCATGGAACACTTCTACGACAGTATAGGAATGACTATCTTCATTCTGTCATAAATTTGTCATGGATGTACATGCATGACAGAAAATGTGACCTACTCTGACAAACACGTATCATCACGGAAGTGTAACTTTTTTGTAGTGACAACCGAATATTAACAAATTCCAATCTGCCACATAACCGCGGGCACGGCTTTCGAAAGTTCAAAACCCTGCAGGGATGAACCAACTTAGCCCATCACAAGCTCTCACGATCAGTAGAGGTAGAACCTACATCTTGGGGACAAACCGGTCAGACTCGGAATCCTGGTGCACGAGACATTTCGAGAATGGTAAAACAAGTCCAGCAAGACCTCCCGGCATGCCGACAGCCTGATAGTAGCTGCGCGTATATCGTCTCAGGCCACGACCGGATGGGACATCCTATGAGTAAAACCAAAGCCTCAGGTTTCCCCGTGGTGGCCCCGCAGTCTACCCAGTTTGGACCAACACTTATGAGGAGCACTGGCCTGGGGGTTGATTAAGAATAGGTCCATGGGGTAGCTACTCCCTATGCAGATTTTAGTTGTTATTAGGCAAATGGTAAAACCAATGTTGGGCCTTGCTGGAAGAGTTTTATTCAACGCGAACTGTCAGGGGGGGGGGCCATAAACCCCAACCGCGTTAGGGACGCAAAATCAAGGAACATAACACCAGTTTAGCAGAAACTAGGGCGGCAATAGTGGAACAAAACACCAGGCAAAAGGTCGAGCCTTCCACCCTTTACCAAGTATATATGTGCATTAATTTAACATAAGAGATATTGTGATATGCCAACATATCCATGTTCCAACATGGAAGAAAGGGCACCTGCAACTAGCAACGCTATAAGAGGGGCTAAGCAAGCGGTACCATAGCCAAACAACGGTTTGCTGGGATGGTAAAAATGTTCGAGGCTGTTTCATGGCATATTGGGAGGCTTGATACACATGTGGTGGGTAGTGCGACATAGCGATTGCATCGAGACAACTAGCATGCAAAGATAGTAATGAGATCCAAGGTTACGGTCATCTTGCCTGAGATCCCGCAAGGAAGAAGAACGAGTCCATGAAGTTGACGAAGCCACGTAGACGAACCAATCATTTCTGACGAATCCTCACGACCACAACAAAACAGGAACTAACGAGAAGAAGCACAACCGGAAACAAGCAAACAACATGGTAAACACACAACACATAAACATGACATGATGCTCAACCAAGTATGATGCATGACAAGGCTACATGATGCTACTCATGGCTAGAGATGATGCATACAAGATCATCACAACCAAGCAAGTTTAAATGAGGCCAGAAACAACATATAACAATTCCGGTAAGTCCTCATATGCAAATTTCTAAATTGGTCCAGATCTGAACAAACATTAAGTTGGAGTTTTTAAACAACAAATTAACATGCACCATGATTATCTACACGATTTTCTAGTCAAGTTACATATAAAGTTCATTTAATTCGGAGCTACAACCTAGAAGATATGAGCACAACAAGTTGAACATGGCATTGATGCAAAAATGCATTCAAACATCAAGCACATATACTCAAAACATGGATGCAACAAGACAATATGAATCTACACACAAAACCAAGAAATTTTCATATGGAGCACGCTCAAAACGGAGCCACATGGTTCAACACATACACATGAAACAAGTTTAAAGGACAAGTTGTCCAAAACAGCACCTAGGCATATAGCAAGCATCAAAACAACATGGTACAAGTACAAGATAGGCATAAACATGATATGCACTCAAAGTACAGGTTACATGCTTCACATATCATAGAGGTTCAGGTTCATAGGCATCAAGATTAATCCAACATGATCAATGCAACAAGCAACTTTATATCACAGATTAGGACTTAGTGAAAAACTGGGCATACATGAGCAGAGTTAATATGATGACATGTTGGTGGCAAGAAATAATTGATCTACAGTGTAAGAACATGGCAAAGCAAAGTATGGCATGCTAGTACATGATACGTCTCCAACATATCTATAATTTTTTATTGTTCCATGCTGTTATATTATCATTTTTTGATGTTTTACAATCATTTTATAGTCATTTTATATCATTTATTGGTACTAACATAATGACATAGTGCCAGTTGTTGTTTTCTGCATGTTTTTTACATCGCCGGAAATCAATATCAAACAGATCTCAAACACAGCGAATCTATTTTTGTGATTTTTTCTGGGCCAGAAGGAAGACATTGGGCCCTGGTGGCACCTGGGGGAGTCCCGAGGAGGGGACAACCCACCAGGGTGCGCCAGGAGGCCCAGGCGTGCCATAGTCAGTTGTGCCCACCCCTGGTGCCCCCCCTCCCGTACCGCCTCTTTGCTCTATAAATACCCAAATATTCCAGAAACCCTAGGGGAGTCGACGAAATATTCATCCAGCCGTCGTAGAGTCCAGAAACACCATATCCAATCTAGACACCATCACGGAGGGGTTCACCACTTCCATTGGTGCCTCTCAGATGATGGGTGAGTAGTTCTTTGTAGACCTTCGGGTCCGTAGTTAGTAGCTAGATGGCATCCTCTCTCTCTTTTGATTCTCAATACAATGGTCTCTTGGAGATCCATATGATGTAACTCTTTTTGCAGTGTGTTGGGATCCAATGAACTTTGAGTTTATGCTCAGATCTATCTTTTTATATCCATGAAAGTTATTTGAGTTTCTTTTATCTCTTATATGCATGATTGCTTATAGCCTCTTATTTCTTCTCCGATATTGGGCTTTGTTTGGCCAACTTGATCTATTTATCTCGCAATGGGAAGAGGTGCCCGCTAGTGGGTTCGATCTTACGGTGCTTGATCCCAGTGACAGAAGGGGAACCGACGCGTATGTATCATTGCCATTAAGGATAAAATGACGAGATTCATATGTAACTCCATAGATATACGGATCTTGTCTACATCATGTCATCGTTCTTAATGCATTACTCCATTTTTCCATGAACTTAATACACTAGATGCATGCTGAATAGCGGTCGATGTGTGGAGTAATAGTAGTAGATGCAGGCAGGAGGCGGTCTACTAATCTTGGATGTGATTCCTATGTAATGATCATTGCCTGGATATCATAATGATTATTTGAAGTTATATCAATTACCCAACAGTAATTTGTTCGCCCACCGTTGCTATTTTTCTCGAGAGAAGCCACTAGTGAAACCTACGGCCCTCGGGTCTTCTTTCTCATATATTTGCCTTTGCGATCTATTTGCCTTCGCTTTTATTTTTAGATCTACTAAACCAAAAACCCAAAAATACATTGCTGCAATTTATCTTATTTATCAACCAACCTACCAATATTTATATCTCTCTCATGTTCGTTACCCAAAAGGGATTGACAACCCCTTTTACACGTTGGGTTGCGAGGTGTTGTTATTTGTGTGCAGGTGTTGTTTACGTTGTGTTGTTTGGCTCTCCTACTGGTTTGATAACCTTAGTTTCATATCTGAGGGAAATACCTACCGCCACTGTGCTGCATTATCCCTTCCTCTTTGGGGAAAAACCGACGTAGCTTTAAGCGACATCAAAAGGAATTTCTAGCACCGTTGCCGAGGAGGATCTTCAACATATACCAGGTTCCTAATCACAAATCTCATCTCCTCACAATTTACATTATTTGCCATTTGGCTCTCATTTTCCTCTCCCCCACTTCATAAAAATTTGCCATTTTATTCCATTTCTTTTTTCCATTCGTCGTTCTCTCGTCAGATCTATTATTTGCTTGCAATCATGAGTAATTTCGGTATGGCACCAACAGATGATGACCTTACTCCTAAAATTGGACGTACAGGCAATCTGGATGCTAAAACTTTTACCTTGGGGCAAGCGAACGTTATGGGAAAAGAACGTATCCAAGAATTTTTCAATTGTGTTGGAAATCTGAGCCTTGTTGTTGCTCCTATACTTAAAACTAGTAGATCTTATGCGGATGCTATTTCAGCTCTAGTTCTGAAACTTGAAAGTATATTTATCCGCACTCATCCTACTTTGCAAAGATTGTTTTTTGAGCTTCCTAAAATAAAGAATCCTAGAGCCAAAAAGTTAGGTACTCTTGTCCTTATGAATGAATTTGATTACATAATACGGGAAGGTAGAGAAATCTTTGATTTTTATGGTATGAATCATGAAAAACCCATGATAGATGAAATTCTTTACAATAGTGATTATGCTTTAAGACATTTTCTTGGGGATAATAGAACCTTTGATGATAATCTTAAGAATGAAGTCCATGTTTTAGATATAATCCAACAAGTTTCCAATAATGTTAACCAACATTACTCTTGGATTGTTGCTAGAAATCAAAGGGGTTATGATGAAAACCAACTAAGGATTGCTAAAGTTTCCATGGACAATATGTTTTATGTTGTCTTTACAAAACCTCATGATAAGGATACCCCTAATTAAATTAAGGATAAAGATGACAATACTTGAAATCTTGGTATTATGCCTAGCTAAGGGCGTAAAAAAGATAGCGCTTGTTGGGAGGCAACCCAATGAAAAAAAATATTTTTGTTTTTGTTTGCTGTTATTGAGTGTTTGCAAAATTATCCTACTGGTATGATTGTGTTTTTTGTGTTTTAATTAGTGTTTGTGCCAAGTAGAACCAATAGGATCTTCTTGGGTGATAGTTGTTTGATCTTGCTGGAAAAGACGGAAATTTTGCGCTCACGAGAATAATTCCCATTTTTAATAGAAAAGTACTTTTTAGTTGATTATTTTTGAAGAACATTAATATACAAAATTCTCACGTGGCCATATTTTTTTCAAGATTTTTAGAGGTCCAGAAGTTTTCGAAACTTCCAGATTACTATAGACTGTTCTGTTTTTTGACAGATTCTGTTTTCTTTGTGTTGTGTGCTTATTTTGATGGCTCTATGGTTTTCTTTGATGAGTTTTTGCCATAGAAAAGTTGGAAACAGTAGATATAATACAAAAAAAAATATGAATTGGTTTGATACAGTACTTATAGTAGTGGTTTGCTTTCTTTCAATAACGGATCTCAGGAAGGTTTTGTTGAAGTTTTGTGTGATTGAAGTTTTCAAGTTTTGAGTTATCTTACGATGGATGAAGGAAGAATGTAAGAGCCTAAGCTTGGGGATGCCATGGCATCCCAAGCTATTATCCAAGAATGAGCAACCAACTAAGCTTGGGGATGCCCCTGAGTGGCATCCCCGCTTTCTTCCAACAACTATCGGTATTTCACTTGAAACTATATTTTTATTCGTCACATGATATGTGTTTTGCTTGGAGAGTCTTGTATAATATGAGTCTTTGCTTGTTTTTTTTTCTTTTTAAGTCATAAATCCTTGTTGTACATGCCTATTTGAGAGAGCCAAAATTATGACATGGCTTGTTAGAATAGCTCTCTATGCTTCACTTAAATCCTTTATGAGCTAGGACTTGCTCTAGTGCTTCACTTATATCTTTTTTAGCATGGTGTGCTTAGTATTTTTGAAGAAATACTATCTTGCTTCACTTAGATTTATTTTAGAGTTAGTAAAATTTTACATAAATTTTCTCTTGCTTCACTTATATTATATTGAGAGAAGAAATAAAGTTGTTATGCTCATGATCTTCACTTATATTTGTTTGAGCTTATCAAAAGCAACACATGAAAATTAGTCCCAAAGTGATGGATATCTAAGAACAATAAAGTAAAAATGTCATGAAGATCTTTGGACAAAACAAAAATGATTCCTTGTAATAGTTTTGAGACATGATGATATGATATGTGAGTCATGTTGATGAGTAATTGTGCTTTCGTAAGAATACTAGTGTTAAAGTTTGTGATTCCCTATGCAAGCATGAAATTCAATAATTATGCAATGAAATATATCCTACTTGTGGTGAATTATTCGGTGTTATTTATGCTCAATGTTCGCTTACGAGATTATTTGTTTCATGGTTGGTCGCTTCCCAGTCTTTGCTAGCCTTCATTTTGCACTAAGTATGAGCTCTACTTGTGCATCCAAATCCTTTATTCCGATTTTGCCATATGAGTCCACCATACCTACCTATATGCGGTATTTCCTTGCCGTTCTAAGCAAATGTGTATGTGCCATCTCAAATTTTCAAAATAAATTTCCCTTTTGTGAGCCCGTTCCGCTCGCGAGGCGGTGAGGGGTGGCCAATATTTTCCATGATGGATGTGTTATTCTCACGATGAGTGTTTATTCACTTGTCATTGCATGAGAGTAAGGCAAAGGTATTAGGGATGCCCAGTCCTGAAATGAAAAACAAATTTACTTTATGTTGTCAAGTAATAAATTCCTTGGAAAGTGTTGGTATGGAAGGCAACCGTGGATTCGGCTAGCCATGGCTTGTGAAAGTTTGGTGGAAAAGGAATAAACTTTATTTTCTGTTTGGGAACCGCCTATGATATATCTAACATGGAAAGTGTTGGGAACCTCAAGTCATTCTCGTTGGTGGGAAAAGTATACCTCCCAAAAAAATATCTCTCAATTTAAGCTTTGAGCTCTGGCACCTCTACAAATCCCTACTTCCCTCTGTGAAGGGCCTTTCTTTTACTTATACAATTTTATTTTTGAATTTGAGTCTCCATCTTCTCTTACAAGCACCGACTAGGAAACGCTATGATCATACTTGAGCATTGGATGTAACTAATATGCGAGTGTGTTTCATGAATGGATCAATGATAGAGCATGATGGGCTAGGGATAACTTATTTTAGCATTGATATTTTGAAAGACATGCTTGCTTGTTGATATGCTTGAGTATCTAAATTATTATGTCAAAACTAGAATATTGCTTTGAACCATATAAAAGTCCAAATGTCCATGCTATAAAGAAAAGAATATGATATGACTTGATAAACAGCACTCCACATCAAAAATTCTGTTTTTATCACTTACCTACTCGGGGACGAGTAGGAGTTAAGCTTGGGGATGCTGATACGTCTCCAACGTATCTATAATTTTTGATTGTTCCATGCTGTTATATTATCATTCTTGGATGTTTTAAAATCATTTTATAGTCATTTTATATCAATTTTTGGTACTAACCTATTGACATAGTGCCAAATGCCAGTTGTTGTTTTCTGCATGTTTTTTACATCGCAGGAAATCAATATCAAACGAAGCCCAAACACCACGAAACTATTTTTGTGAATTTTTTTGGGCCAGAAGGAAGACATTGGACCCGGGTGGCACCTGGGGGGAGTCCCGAGGAGGGGACAACCCACTAGGGCACGCCATGAGGCCCAGGCGCGCCCTGGTGGGTTGTGCCCACCTCGGGTGCCCCCCGGACCGCCTCTTTTCTCTATAAATACCCAAATATTCCAGAAACCCTAGGGGGGTCGACGAAATATTCATCCAACCGTCGTAGAGTCCAGAAACACCAGATCCAATCTAGACACCATCATAGAGGGGTTCACCACTTCCATTGGTGCCTCTCCGATGATGCGTGAGTAGTTCTTTGTAGACCTTCGGGTCCGTAGTTAGTAGCTAGATGGCTTCCTCTCTCTCTTTTGATTCTCAATACAAGGGTCTCTTGGAGATCCATATGATGTAACTATTTTTGCGGTGTGTTTGTTGCGATCCGATGAACTTTGAGTTTATGATCAGATCTATCTTTTTATATCCATGAAAGTTATTTGAGTTTCCTTGATATCTTATATGCATGATTGTTTATAGCCTCTTATTTCTTCTCCAATATTGGGTTTTGTTTGGCCAACTTGATCTATTTATCTTGCAATGGGAAGAGGTGCCCGATAGTGGGTTCGATCTTACGGTGCTTGATCCCAGTGACCGAAGGGGAACCGACATGTATGTAGCATTGCCACTAAGGATAAAACGACGAGATTCATATCTAATGACATAGATATACGGATCTTGTCCACATCACATCATCGTTCTTAATGCATTACTCCATTTTTCCATGAACTTAATACACTGGATGCATGCTGGATAGCGGTCGATGTGTGGAGTAATAGTAGTAGATGCAGGCAGGTGTCGGTCAACTAATCTTGGACATGATGCCTATGTAATGATCATTGCCTGGATATCGTCATGATTATTTGAAGTTCTATCAATTTCCCAATAGTAATTTGTTCGCCCACCGTTGCTATTTTTCTCGAGAGAAGCCACTAGTGAAACCTACGGCCCCCGGGTCTTCTTTCTCATATATTTGCCTTTGCGATCTATTTTCCTATGCTTTTATTTTCAGATATACTAAACCAAAAAACCAAAAATACCTTGCTGCAATTTATCTTATTTATCAACCAATCAACCAATATTTATATCTCTCTCACGTTCGTTACCCGAAAGGGGTTGACAACCCCTTTTACATGTCGGGTTGCGAGGTGTTGTTATTTGTGTGCAGGTATTGTTTATGTTGTGTTTCTTGGTTCTCCTACTGGTTCTATAACCTTGGATTCACATCTGAGGGAAATACATATCGCCGCTGTGCTGCATCATCCCTTCCTCTTTGGGGAAAAACCGACGTAACTTTAAGCGACATCAGTACATAACCTGGAGCTCACATAACACAAAATGGCATATACATGGGAGCAATAGGTTGATGGTATTCATCAAAACAAGATGCAAACATGACATAGCAGATTCTCAGACTATGAAAATCTGGGAATGCAAAACAACAACATCATGATGCTGACTTTGGAGGCACATAACAGCAAGCATTGCAATTCTAATAATTATGCAAACGGCATGAACATATAGTAGACATGGCATACTCCAACTAACTTCATGGGCACAACTCCATATGATGCATAGATTAATTACAATGAGCTTTGCAAAATGGAACATGTTGTTAACAGATTCATAGATTTATCGTGATGACAACTTGAGAAAAAGACATGCCACAGTAGTCCATAAATGCAAGCAAGGCCATGGCTGGATGGAGCATAACGTGAAATTGAAAACATGCTATCTGGACATCTCCAAAAATGTGTAGATTTGACTGTAGCATCAAGTAAACTTGGCAACATAATATAACAGATTCAGACTTAGCAGAACAGTAACATCATGTAGCAACCCAACCCGAATGGATCAAGTCTCTGTGCTTTAGTGCCATCCCTGGATCGGTAATGCTGACACACACAGTACTCGAAGGATTTATAACATAGTAGCAATCAGACACTTATTACATCGAATGTCTCAAAAGAGAAATTGTTACAAAAGATATGGCTTAAGGCCATCTAACTATGATAACAGTGGAAGGCTGGGAAGATAAGTGAGTCCATCAACTCCAACGGCATAGCTGAGTGCATGACAAACGACCTAGCGCACCTTACTCTTCTTCTGAAAACTATGCAACATGATATGTTGCAGCCCGAAATGGGTCAGCACATGGAATATGCTGGCAAGATAACACAGTAGAGGAAGGAACAGATAAATGCTATCACTACATGCATATATGGCTGGTGGAGGCTCTAAGGTTATAATGTTTTGCATAAAGCCAATTTTTTCCTACAACAAAGGAATACATTTTATTTTAACTATCAAGGTAGTTGAAACATCATTGAGAAGGTTCCTCCAACTCAATCCCAATTAAAGTAATCATTAACAACCCATCAAATTTAGTTTAAAGTGATGAGATCAAATCCAAAACTCAAGTACCAGATATTCAAGATGTCCATAACCATGGACACGGCTAATCATGATTAGTTTGTACACTCTGCAGAGGTTTGTGCACTTTTCCCCACAAGACTCGATCGCCTCCGTTTAATTTCTCGCACTCGTAGATGTGGATTGGGTTTGAGAGTATCCATGACAGATGTGAGATTGCTAATTAATGGTTCAACTTAAGATGGCAACTTTAATACACGTCTGGGTGGATTGGTTGCAGGGCACCTGGAGAATCTAGTGTTGTCCTAGGAAATCCCGGAGGACCCGTGCGATTATCCTATGGAATGCCACCCAGGCTTAAAGGAATCATAAGATTATTCATGCTAGAAACTTCCGTGTGCAGCCACAATGCCATTATGAGCTCTGGCATAGTTGAGTATGTTGTGTGAGCTCTTTCAGTGGTTGACTAGCAGATGTAGGGGAAAGTTGGTGCACGGGTCTACCCAGGGTAAAGAGTAAATGCTTCTGAAAGACTGTGTCTCGGTTATACGGTTCTCAAACATGGCAACCTAAGCATAACGTAGAAGTAACTCCCAAGGGTTTGGTAATAAAACAGGTAATAGGTTCTACCTCATCATCTACTTCCCAGACCCACATGTTAAGAGATCCTACTCATTCAATGTGTGAGGGTTGAAACTAATGCATAAAAACTGGGTAATAAAGGGGTATGATGAATGTGTTACTTGCCTTGCTGACAATTCGCAAAACCTAGTGACTCGTAGTAGCACGCTTCGCACTCCGAGAATTCTATCACAAACAAACAATAGCATACATAAGAATTCAAGCAATGATGCACGGGTAAAACTCAAATAAGTAGATCTAACAAGAAAGTTCAACTGAAGAACTCCGGTTTGCAAAAAGAATCAAATCAAACGAAGCAACGAAACTCAAACCACAAGAGAATCAAAATCCGTTTACTAAACTGGACTAAAGTCAAATTTTAAAGTACCAAAATCTTGTTCAAGTTGGTTAAACAGAAAGAGGGCTTCGAGACGAAGATCTAGGTGCTTGTTTCACCTGATTCGGATAAACGAGCAAAAAGATAAACTAAAACGAAGATCAGGGCAGAAATCACGACAAAAAATAATCGCGGAAAAACCATGAAAAAGAAAATGAGACGAACAGGCTAGCGAATGAACGTTCACTGTCTGCGGCTAACTGACGAAAAATGTCCGTTAAAATGAACGAACGGACGAACATCCACTAAATAGCTAAACCGAGAAAACCGAACCGATCTAAAAACGAACTAGTGTTTTTTTAGAAAAACGTGGTTTTTACCTAAAACCGTAAAAAAACGACGGCTCGGATCCGGCGAACGACGGCGGCTCCGGCGAGGTGGGGCGGCACGGCAGCGGCGGCGAGGCAGGCGGCGAGCGGCGGGGCTCGAGTGGGCAGGCGACAGCGGCGATTCGGGGCTCCTCGGGGGGCCCCGGGGTGGGCTTTTAAAGGAGGGCGGTGGCTCGGACTCCTCCGTGTCCAGCGGCGATACGTGACGGGGAGGCGGCGCGATGGCTGGGCCAGCTGGGCATCGGCCCAGTTCGGTCCGGCGGGAAGTTTTTTTTAAACTAATTTCGCCAGAAAAATCCTAGAAAAATAAATGAAAATCTAAAAATGCCAAAATAAATTTTCACCGTCTAAATAAAATATTTAAAACATTATGAACATTTTCTTGGCCCTAAAATGCAATTTTAAAATATGCACATTTTTCTGATTCAAATGAAATTTGCAGAAAACCCAAATAAAACTATTTATTTGATTTTAATATTTTTCTTCCAATATTCCATTTAGTTTGGAGAAGTCATATTATCTCCTCTCATATATTTTTAATATGAAATATTTTCGAAGAGAAAAATAATTAAACGAAATGATCCTCGTTCCAATATTTGAAAAATTCAAATATGAAAACGGTGAAATCCCCAACTTTCTCCGTGGGTCCTTGAGTTGCTTAGAATTTCGAGGATCGCAAAACAAAAAGAAATTAAAATATGATATGCATATGATGACCTATGTATAACATTCCAAATTGAAATTTTGGGATGTTACAAACCTACCCCCTTTAAGATGAATCTCGCCCTCGAGATTCGGGTTGGCTAGAAAATGGGTGTGGGTGGTCTTTGCGTAGATCATCCTCTCGTTCTCAGGTGGCTTCATCCTCGGTATGGTGGCTCCACTGTACTTTGCAAAATTTGATAACCTTGCTGCGTGTGACTCGGCTGGCAAAGTCGACAATCTTGACTGGTTTCTCCTCGTAGGTTAGATCGCTATCCAACTAAATTGCTTCCAGGGGCACTGTATCTCTCAGAGGGATATCGGCCATCTCAGCATGGCACTTCTTCAGCTAGGAAACGTGAAACACATCATGTACTCCTGACAGTCCTTCAGGTAACTTTAATTTGTAGGCAACCTCTCCCATGAGTTCCAAAACACGGTACGGTCCTACGAATCTCGGGGCTAACTTTCCCTTAACTCCAAAACGATTAACTCCTCGCAGAGGTGACACTCTCAGATATGCTCTGTCTCCGATTTGATAGACTACTACTACTTCTCGAGCTTGTGTTGTATTCCCTTGAAGAGGAAAGGGTGATGCAGCACAGTAGCGTAAGTATTTCCCTCAGTTTCTGAGAACCAAGGTATCAATCCATTAGGATACCACGCGCGAGTCCCTCACACCTGCACAAATTAATAAGAACTTCGCAGCCAACGCGATAAGGGGTTGTCAATCCCTTTACGGTCACTTACGAAAGTGAGATCTGATAGATAGGCTAGTATAATATTTTTGGTACTTTTGGATATAAGAAAAGAAAGTAAATAGAGCAAAGTAAAGTAGATAGCAGATTTAAATGTTGAGAATAGACCTGGGGGGCATAGGTTTCACTAGTGGCTTCTCTCATGATAGCAGAATTCTACAGTGGGTAAACAAATTACTGTCGAGCAATTGATATAAAAGCGCATAGTTATGAGAATATCTAGGCATGATCATTATATATAGGCATCACGTCCGTGACAAGTACACCAAAACGATTCTGCACCTACTACTATAACTCCACACATCGACCGCTATCCAGCATGCATCTAGAGTATTAAGTTCATAAGAACAGAGTAATGCTTTAAGCAAGATGACATGATGTAGAGGGATAAACCCAAGCAATATGATATAAACCCCATCTTTTTATCCTCGATGGCAACAATACAATACGTACCTTGCTGCCCCTGCTATCACTGGGAAAAGGACACCGCAAGATTGAACCCAAAGCCAAGCACTTCTCCCATTGCAAGAACTATAGATCTAGTAGGCCAAACCAAACCAATAATTCAAAGAGACTCGCAAGGATATTATAATCATACATAAAAGATTTCAGAAAAGAATCAAATATTTCTCGTAGATAATCTTGATCATAAACCCACAATTCATCGGATCTCGACAAACACACCACAAAAAGATTACATCAAATAGATCTCCTCGAAGACCGAGGAGAACTTGGTATTGAGATCCAAAAAGAGAGAAGAAGCCATCTAGCTAATAACTATGGACCCGAAGGTCTGTGGTAAACTACTCACAACTCATGGTGAGGCTATGGTGTTGATGTAGAAGCACTCCATGGAAGATCCCCCCCTCCGGCGGAGCTCCTGAACAGGCCCCAAGATGGTATCTCACGGGAACAGAAGGTTGCGGCGGTGGAATTAGGGTTTTCTCTGTTGCCTCGATGTTTTCAGGGTACATGGATATATATAGGAGGAAGGAGGGCATCAGGGGAGCCAAAGGGGGCCCACGAGGGTGGGGGCGCGCCCACGGGGAGGGGGCGCGCCCTGGACCCTCGTGGCCGCCGCCTTAGTTCCCTCGCATGTAATCCAAGTCTTTCGTGAAGATATTGTTCCAAAAATAACTCTCGCAAAGGTTTCATTCCGTTTGGACTCCGTTTGATATTCCTTTTTCTGGAAAACCCTGAAATAGGCAAAAAAACATCAATCTGCACTGGGCCTTGGGTTAGTAGGTTAGTCCCAAAAATAATATAAAAGTGTATAATAAAGCCCATTAAACATCCAAAACAAAATATATAATAGCATGGAACAATCAAAAATTATAGATACGTTGGAGACGTATCAAGTATCCCCAAGCTTAATTCCCGCTCGTCCTCGAGTAGGTAAATGATAAAAAATAGAATTTTTGATGTGGAATGCTAACCAACATAATTTTCCATGTAATTTCTTTATTGTGGCATGAATGTTCAGATCCAAAAGATTCAAGATAAAAGTCTATATTGTCATAAGAATAATAATACTTCAAGCATACTAACCAAGCAATCATGTCTTCTCAAAATAACATGGCCAAAGAAAGTTATCCCTACAAAATCATATAGTGTGGCTATGCTCCCTCTTCATCACACAAAATATTCACATCATGCACAACCCCGGTTTCAGCCAAGCAATTGTTTTCATACTCAAATTTTTTCAAACCTTTCAACTTTCACGCAATACATGAGTGTGAGCCATGGATATAGCACTATAGGTGGAATAGAGTGGTGGTTGTGGAGAAGACAAAAAGGAGGAAGATAGTCTCACATCAACTAGGCGTATCAATGGGCTATGGAGATGCCCATCAATAGATATCAATGTGAGTGAGTAGGGATTGCCATGCAACGGATGCACTGGAGCTATAAGTGTATGAAAGCTCATCAAAAGAAACTAAGTGGGTGTGCATCTAACTTGCTTGCTCATGAAGACCTAGGGCATTTGAGGAAGCCCATCGTTGGAATATACAAGCTAAGTTCTATAATGAAAATTCCCACTGGTATATGAAAGTGACAAAACAAGAGACTCTCTATCATGAAGATCATGGTGCTACTTTGAAGCACGAGTGTAGAAAAGGATAGTAGCATTGTCCCTTCTCTCTTTTCTCTCATTTTTTCTTGGAGGGGCTTTCTCTTTTTTTTAGCCCCTCTCTATTTTTTTCTGGTCCATCTATTTTTTTTATTTGGCTCACATGGGACAATGCTCTAATAATGAAGATCATCACACTTTTATTGACTTACAACTCAAAGATTACAACTCGATACTAGAACAAAGTATGACTCTATATGAATGCCTCCGGCAGTGTACCGGGATGTGCAATGAATCAAGATTTACATGTATAAGAATTTATGCATGGTGGCCTTGCCACAAATACGATGTCAACTACATGATCATGCATAGCAATATGACAATATGAAGCGTGTCATATGAATCGAACGGTGGAAAGTTGCATGGCAATATATCTCGGAATGGCTATGGAAATGCCATGATAGGTAGGTATGGTGTCTGTTTTGAGGAAGGTATATGGTGGGTGTATGGTATCGGCGAGAGTTGCGCGGTACAAGAGAGGCTAGCAATGATGGAAGGGTGAGACTGCATACAATCCATGGACTCAACATTAGTCATAAAGAACTCATATACTTATTGCAAAAATTTACGAGTCATCAAAACAAAGTAATCAACGCATGCTCCTAGGGGAAGGGTTGGTAGGAGTTAACCATCGCGCGATCCCAACCTCCACACAAAGGATGACACTCAATAAATACCTCATGATCTAACTTCGTCACATAGCGGTTCACCATACGTGCATGCTACAGGAAGCACAAAATTTAACACAAGTATTTCTCAAATTCATAATTATTCCACTAGCATGACCTAATATCACCATCCTCATATCTCAAATCAATCATCAAGTATCAAACTTCTCATCATATTCAATGCAGTTTATATGAAAGTTTTTACTATATTCATTTTGGATGCCTATCATATTAGGACTAGTTTTATAACCAAAGCACATTACCATGTTGTTCTAAAAGACTCTCAAAAAGATATAAGTGAAGCACGAGAGATCAACAATTTCTACAAAATAAAACCACTACCGTGCTCTAAAAGATATAAGTGCAGCATTAGAGCAAAACTATCTAGCTCAAAAGATATAAGTGAAGCACATAGAGTATTCTAATAAATTCTAAACCATATTTATCTCTCTCAAAAGGTGTGTCCAGCAAGGATGATTGTGGCAAACTAAAAAGAAAAGACTCAAGTTTAAAGAACAATCATCAAGCTCGTGGAAACCTAACAAATCACACAAAATTTTTGGGATAGTAGAAACACATGCACCCAAATCACATAAGGCAAAGCATTCATGATCTTTAATTTTAATTTTAATAGTAGGTTCCCACTCATCATAAAGCTTTCTAGGGACAGAAACTTCTAATTCAAGTTTTTCTTCATAAGATTGCATCAAAGCATCAACTATGTGTTTGGTAAAAGCCTTATTTTGACTATAAGCATGTGGAGAATTTAGTACGGATTGCAACAAGGAAATACAATCTATCAAAGAGAAATTATCATAATTGAATCCCTTGAAATCCAAAATAGTGGGTTCATCACTATGCAAAGTTTTTAATCTCTTCAATCCCACTTTTAACAATTTTAACATCAAGATCTAAAAACTCCGAATCATTGGGACGCCTTTTAACTAAAGTAAACTCATCTCCAGTCCCATCTTTATCAAGATTCATACTATAAAACAAGGATCTAATAGGAGACACATCAATAACTTTCAGATCTTCATCCTTATTTTCATGATAACTAGAAGAACACGCTTTCATAAAGCACTCTTTTTTGCACGCATCCTAGCGGTTCTTTTTTTTTGCATTCATCAATGGAAATTCTCATGGCTTTGAGAGACTCATTGATATCATGCTTGGGTGGAATATATCTAAGTTTCAAAGAATCAACATCAAGAGTAATTCTATTCGCGCTTCTAGCCAACTCATCAATCTTAAGCAATTTTTCTTCAAGCAAAGCATTGAAATTCTTTTGCGAAATCATAAACTCCTTAACACTAGTTTCAAATTCAGAGGGCATCTTACCAAAATTTCCATAAGAGTTATTGTAGGAATTACCACAATTATTAGAGGAATTACTAGGAAAAGGCCTAGGATTATAGTTTCCTCTATAAGCATTGTTACCAAAATTATTCCTACCAACAAAATTCACATCCAAAGATTCATTATTATTTTCAATCAACGTGGATAAAGGCATATCATTAGGATCAGAAGTAGCACTCTTAGTAGCAAATAATTTCATAAGTTCATCCATATTCCCACTCAAAACACTAATATCTTCAATAGCATGCTCTTTTATACTAGTAGATCTTTTGGTGTGCCATTGAGAGTAGTTAACCATAATATTATCTAGGAGTTTGGTAGCTTCTCTTATAGTAGTTTCCATGAAAGTGCCTCCTGCGGCCGAATCTAAAAGATTTCTAGAAGCAAAATTCAAGCCAGCATAAAAGTTTTGTATAATCATCCATAAGTTCAAACCATGTGTAGGACAATTACGTATCATTAATTTCATTATCTCCCAAGCTTGTGCAACATCCTCATGATCTAGTTGCTTAAAATTCATAATATCGTTTCTAAGAGAGATAATCTTAGCAAGATAAAGGCATCTTTGCACTTATTCCATGAATCAATAATATTTCTAGGCAAAGAAGAAAACCAAGTTTTAGCACGATCTCTAAGTGAAAACGGAAATAGCTTCAATTTAACAATATCATTATCCATATCCCTCTTCTTTTGCATATCACACAAATCAACAAAATTGTTCAGATGGGTAACGGCATCTTCACTAGGAAGGCCGGAAAATTGATCTTTCATGACAAGATTCAACAGAGCAGCGTTGATCTCACAAGATTCGGCATCGGTAATAGGAGCAATCAGAGTGCTAATAAAATCATTATTGTTGGTATTGGAAAAGTCACACAATTTGGTCTTGTTCTGAGCCATAGTGACAAGCAAGCAATCCAACACACAAGCAAACAAGAAGCAAGCGAACGGTAAACACACCGCAAAAATAAGGGCAAATAAAACGGCAAGGGTGAAGTGGGGGAGAGGAAAATGAGAGGCAAATAAATGTAATGCGAAGGATAAGGGTTTGTGATAGGTACTTGGTATATGAATATTGCGTAAGCCTCCCCGGCAACGGCACCATAAATTCTTCTTGCTACTTTTCGAGCTTGCGTTGTATTCCCTCGAAGAGGAAAGGGTGATGCAGCACAGTAGCGTAAGTATTTCCCTCAGTTTTTGAGAACCAAGGTATCAATCCAGTAGGAGACCACGCGCGAGTCCCTCGCACCTGCACAAACAAATAAGAACTTCGCAGCCAACGCGATAAGGGGTTGTCAATCCCTTTACGGTCACTTACGAAAGTGAGATCTGATAGATAGGATAGTATAATATTTTTGGTATTTTTGGATATAAGAACATAAAGTAAATAAAGCGAAGTAAAGTAGATAGGAGATTTATATCTTGAGAATAGACCCGAGGGCCATAGGTTTCACTAGTGCCTTCTCTCATGATAGCAGAATTCTACGGCGGGTAAACAAATTACTGTCGAGCAATTGATAGAAAAGCGCATAGTTATGAGAATATCTAGGCATGATCATTATATATAGGCATCACGTCCTTGACAAGTAGACCAAACGATTCTGCACCTACTACTATTACTCCACACATCGACCGCTATCCAGCATGTGTCTGGAGTATTAAGTTCATAAGAACAAAGTAATGCTTTAAGCAAGATGACATGATGTCGAGGGATAAACTCAAGCAATATGATATAAACCCCATATTTTTATCCTCGATGGCAACAATAAAATACGTGTGTTGCTGCCCCTGTTGTCACTGGGAAAGGACACCGCAAGATTGAACCCAAAGCCAAGCACTTCTCCCATTGCAATAACTATAAGTCTAGTAGGCCAAACCAAACCAATAATTCGAAGAGACTTGCAAGGATATTATAATCATACATAAAAGATTTCAGAAAAGAATCAAATATTTCTCGTAGGTAATCTTGATCCTAAACCCACAATTCATTGGATCTCGACAAACACACCGCAAAAATATTACATCGAATAGATCTCCTCGTAGACCAAGGAGAACTTGGTATTGAGATAAAAAAGAGAGAAGAAGCCATCTAGCTAATAACTATGGACCCGAAGGTCTGTGGTAAACTACTCACAACTCATGGTGAGGCTATGGTGTTGATGTAGAAGCACTCCGTGGAAGATCCCCCCTCCCACGAAGCTCCGGAACAGGCCCCAAGATGGGATCTCACGGGAACAGAAGGTTGCGGCGGTGGAATTAGGGTTTTCTCTGTTGCCTTGATGTTTTCAGGGTACATGGATATATATAGGAGGAAGGAGGGCATCGGGGGAGCTAGAGGGGGCCCACGAGGGTGGGGGCGCGCCCAGGGGGAGGGGGCGTGCCCTCCCCCTCGTGGTCGCGTCCTTCGTTCCCTCACGTGTACTCCAAGTCTTCCGTGAAGATATTGTTCCAAAAATAACTCTCCCGAAGGTTTCATTCCGTTTGGACTCCATTTGATATTCCTTTTCTGCAAAACCCTGAAATAGGCAAAAACAGCAATCTGCACTGGGCCTTGGGTTAGTAGGTTAGTCCCAAAAATAATATAAAAGTGTATAATAAAGCCCATTAAACATCCAAAACAGAATATATAATAGCATAGAACAATAAAAAATTATAGATACGTTGGAGACGTATCAACTACCTCCTTGCGTTTTAAGTCTACATAACTCTTCTGTCTGGACTAAGCTACCTTCAGTCTATCTCGAATCAGTTTAACCTTCTCTTCCGACTCTTTAATCAAGGGCCAGTTCTTTTGCTAGCTTTTTTGGGCTTCCAAAATAAGTTGCCCCCTACCCAGCTTATTGTAGAAGCCCAACTAAAATTTTCTTTTTAGAAGCCTACTAGTCAAGTCTTAACTACTAGGCTTCTAAAAAATAAATTTGGTTGGGATTTTAGAATAAGCTGGGTAGGGGCAGCTTATTCTAGAAGCTACCAAAAGAATTGGCCCCAAATCCGGTCCAAATAACTGACGGTCTCCAACTTCATCCCACATCAGCGATGTTCGACATGTTCTTCCATACAATGCTTCGAACGGTGCCATCTTCAAATTGTCCTGGTACCTGTTGTTGTACGAGAATTCCGCGTAGGGCAAGTTGTCATCCCAACTAGATCCATAATCTAGCGCACAAGCTCTCAACATGTCCTCCAGAATCTGATTGACTCTCTTGGTCTGTCCATCAGTCTGCGGGTGAAAGGTTGTACTGAACTCTAGCCTGGTACCTAAGGTCTGCTGCAACTGATGCCAAAACTTTGAAATAAACTTTGTTCCTCTATCTGATACGATGGTCCTCGGAACTCCGTGCAGACATACGATCCTGGTCATGTATATCTTGGCCAACTTTGCACTGGTATAGGTGGTTTTCACGGGGATAAAGTGAGCTACTTTGGTCAAGCGATCCACTACTACCGAGATAGAGTCATATCTCGTTCGGGTCCTGGGTAATCCGGTGATAAAATCCATGCCAAGCTTGTCCCATTTCCATTTGGGTATCGGCATAGGCTGCAGTAATCCTGCTGGCTTCTGATGTTTTGCCTTCACTCTCTGACATACATCACATACGGCTACATACTCGGCAATGTCCTTCTTCATTCCCGTCCACCAGAAATGTTCCTTCAAATCCAAATACATCTTAGTGTTTTCGGGGTGTATCGAGTATGGCGGGTCATGTGCTTCCTGTAGTATCAACTTCCTGATCTCGGCGTTGTTGGGCATATAGACATGGTCCTCAAACCACAAGGTGTCATGTTCATCCTCACGAAAACCCTTGGATTTTCCTTCACTCATCTTCTCCTTTATTTCAGCATTTTCTTTGTCATCCTTCTAAGCTTCTCGTATATTTCCCAATAATGTTGACTGAACCTCCAATGCTGCAACAAAACCTATAGGAACTATCTCCATACGAAGCTCCCTGAGATCTTCTGCTAACTCCTTTGGCAATCCTCCATTTACTAGGGTATTGACATAGCTCTTCCGGCTCAAAGCGTCTGCTACTACATTGGCCTTGCCGGGATGATAGTGCAGCTTCATATCATAATCCTTTATGAGCTCCAACCATCTCCTCTGCCTGAGTTTCAGCTCCTTCTGAGTGAAAATGTACTTCAAACTCTTGTGGCCCGTGTACACATCACAGTGGTTTCCAATAAGAAAGTGTCTCCAGGTCTTGAGCGCATGCACTATAGCTGCTAACTCCAAATCACGCGTAGCATAATTCAACTCATGTGGTCGAAGTTGACGGAAGGCATAGGAAACAACTCTTTCATCCTGCATGAGTACTCCTCCAAGTCCTAAGTGAGAGGCGTCGCAATACACTTGGAAATCCTTGCGTATATCCGGCAGAATCAGCATTGGGGCTGTCGTCAAACGTTTCTTCAACTCCTGAAAACTTTCTTCGCACTCTTCAGTCCAATGGAACTTAGTGTCCTTTTTCAACAATGCTATCATAGGCTTCACAATCTTGGAGAAATTCTCAATGAACCTCCGATAATATCCCGCGAGTCCAAGAAAATTGCGGATCTCTCCAACTGAGGTGGGTGCCAACCACTTAGTGACAGACGGAACCTTGGTAGGATCCACTACTATACCTGATCCTGATATAACATGCCCAAGGAATCCGACTTCCTTTAACCAAAACTCACATTTTCTTAACTTGGCATATAACTGATGTTCTCTGAGCTTCTCAAGAACCAAACACAAATGGTCCTTGTGTTCCTCTTCGTTCTTCGAGTACACCAAGATATCATCAATGAATACCACAACAAAATTATCCAAGAATTCCATGAACACCTTATTCATCATACTCATGAAATAGGCAGGGGCGTTAGTCAATCCAAATGACATAACCGTATACTCATATAGCCCATACCTTGTGGTGAAGGCTGTCTTTGGTATATCCTTTTCTCGGATCTTCAGCTGGTGGTATCCTGATCGCAGATCGATTTTGGAGAATACTTTAGCTCCTTGAAGTTGGTCAAACAAATCATTGATCATCGGCAGTGGGTACTTATTCTTAATTGTCCCTTCATTCAGCGCTCGATAATCAACGACCATTCTTAAAGATCCATCCTTCTTCTCGACCAAGAGCACTGGGGCTCCCCAGGGTGATGAACTTTGTTGAATGAATCATTTCTCCAATAACTCCTTAATCTACTTCTTGATCTCCTCCAGATCATTCGTGGGCATCCGGTATGTTCTCTTCGATATTGGTCAGGTGCCTGGCAATAGTACTATCAAAAACTCTATGTCCCGATCTGGTGGCATGTCTGGTAGCTCCTCTGGAAAAACATCCGGGTAATCCTTCACTACAGGCACTTCCTCCTGAACAACTCCTGAGAGAGAATTTACTTGGTTCCTCCTAAGCGCATGCATGGATACATACTTGATCCTTTTCCCCTCTGGGGTGGTAAGTAGAATCGACTTACTGGCACAATCGATGTTTCCTCCATACATCGATAGCCAATCTATGCCTAATATCACATCCAATCCTTGTGATTCCAAAATCATCAGGTCTGAGGGGAAAACATGGCTTCCAATGGTCAATGGCATCTAAAAACATCCTTGACTTGCCATATACTCCGCTCTTGGTGAGCTTACTAACATAGGTGTCATAAGTACTTTGGTGGGCAACTTATATTTATCCACGAATCCCCTTGAAATGTATGAATGCGATACACCAGTATCAAAAAGAACAACTGCAGTAAATGACTTAACCAAAACTTACCGACAACTGCATTAGGCTGCTCTTCAACCTCCTCCACGTTCACGTGGTTCACTTGTCCCCTGTTGAAAGGGTTGGGCTTCTTCCCAGAGCTTCCATTGTCGTTCCCATTCTTTGCTTCAGGGCACTCAGTGGCGTAGTGTCCAGTCTTCCCGCACTTGAAACATGTAATGTGACCTAGATCCTTCTTGGCGGGTGTGGCTGGATTGGAGCGGTTCTGATTACTGCTTGCTCCATTCCCATTCCCATTCTTGGGGCCATTGTGGTTATGTGAACTCCCTCCATCATGGGTATCCTCTCGAGTTCGGGGTGAAATGGGGCTTCTGCTGGGCTCTAGAATTGTTCTTCCCTTGTCCATACTTCCTCTTGCGGCTCTCAATCTGTTGTTGCTTCCCTTCAATCATAAGAGCCTTATCTACCAACTCCCGGTAGTTGTTGAATGTTGCCACCATCAACTGTATGCTCATCTCATCATTCAGCCATTCCATAAACTTCTCCTGCTTCGTGGCATTTGTGGCCACATCGTCAGGGGCATAGCGAGATAGTGTACTAAACTCATCTACATACTGAGCCACGATACAATTTCCTTGGCGCAAGGTGCGAAACTCGCGCTTCTTCATGCTCATAGCCCCAGTTGAGACATGGGCGGTGCAAAAAGCTTGTTAAAACTGATCCCAAGTGACATTGGCTATAGGGAAAGTGGCTGTGTAATTCTCCCACCACGAGGCTGCTGGTCCATCCAATTAATGTGTGGCAAAACGCACCTTCTCAGCATCTGTGCAACCTGCGGTGGTCAACTCCCTTCAAATCTTGCGTAGCCAGTCATCAGCGACTATTGGCTTGATGCTACTGGAAAACACCGGCGGCTGCAACCTCAGAAAACGGGCTAGGTTGTCAACTGGTGGTGGTGGTGGAGGGTTGTTATTGTTGTTGTTGGTTTTGTTGTTCTGATTCTGGATAAGAAGTTGCATCAAAGTGTTCTGCTGCTGAATCAACTGGGTGAGCTCAGGGGGAAACTCAAATCCGGGCTCACGTCTCGGAGGCATCTGATGGGTTTAAAGGGAAGAGATTAGAATAGAATGAGGTCTAGGGGGAAAATCACTACCCATATGCACATGAGACAAACACAATTGCATCACACCAAAACAATTCAAGCAAGGGCATACAATCGGTCTAGAACTATCGTTACAAAGTTGCTCGGACTTCTACTATATGGGGGAAAACTACTATTCATAGGGTGGTCGTCTAGAAATTTTGATCGGTGGAAGACTCCATGATATCCGCTCCAGCTTCGTCTTCATAGTCATCATCACTACCATCAGGGTTGGAGTCGATGTCATCGATGATGATGTAGTCTTCAGAACGAATCTCCTTGGGTTTGTCTTCTTCTCCTCCTGGCGCGAGGTCTCCCATAAATACTCCTAGATTCCTTGTCAGGTCGTCATTCTTCTCCACAAGTATTGCGATTTCCTCCTCATATCCGTCACATGAAGTATTGAGTTCCTCTTCTAGTTCTGTGTTCCTGGTTAACGCCTTCTTCAGATCTATCATGCCTGCGCACATCTAGTTCTCTTGTCGACAAATGTGTTGGTTTAACTCCTAGATGAAAGCTGCAATGGACCTATCCCTCCTGGTACTGATCATCTCCCATTGTTCATCTCGGCTCCCACATATCTGGTAGATAGTGTCCTTCAGCTCTTGTTTGTAGACTTCTCCACTTTGTCCTATAGCAATGTGGGCTGCCATACTCTTGCTTAGACTCCAGGTTGGTGCATCAAAGGAAAACTCTATGAGCTCAGTGACTGGCGTGAACGTCCTTCCGGGAACTTGAACTCGAATAATCCGTCGCTCCTCTTCTGGTAAAGTGGCGGTGTAGGTCCCGGTGAAGCTTGGTATTACGATGTTCAGGTACATAGTGACTTCCTTCAAGTGTCGTCCAAACAGTGTGTCTTCATCTGGTTGGGTAAACTTGTTCCTTGAGTCTGCCATCCTAAAGAGTAGAGATGGAGAGGAGTCATAAATGAGTAGAGGAGAGTGACCTATGGCTCATCTTAGTGGTTGTGTCCTACATTCAGCGTGTGCTCTGATACCATCTTGTAGCGACCCGACCCGAATGGATCAAGTCTCTGTGCTTCAGTATCATCCCTGGATCGGTAATGCGGACACACACAGTACTTGAAGGATTTATAACAGAGTAGAAATCACACACTTATTACATAGAATGTCTCAAAAGAGAAATTATTACAAAAGATATGGCTTAAGGCCATCTAACTACGATAACAGCGGAAGGCTTGGAAGATAAGTGACTCCATCAACTCCAACGGCATAGCTGAGTGCATGACAAATGACCTAGCGCACCTTACCCTTCTTCTGAAAAGTCTGCAACATGATATGTTGCAGCCCAAAATGGGTCAGCACATGGAATATGCTGGCAAGATAACACAGTAGAGCAAGGAACAGATAAATGCTATCACTACATGCATATATGGCTGGTGGAGGCTCTAAGGTTATAATGTTTTGCATAAAGCCAATTTTTCCCTACAATAAAGGAATAAATTTTATTTTAACTATCATGATAGTTGAAAAATCATTGAGAAGGTTCCTCCAACTCAATCCCAAAATCATTAACAACCCATCAAATTTAGTTTAAAGTGATGAGATCAAATCAAAAATTCAAGAACCAGATACTCAAGATGTCCATAACCGGGGACACGGCTAATCATGATTAGTTTGTACACTCTGCAGAGGTTTGTGCACTTTTCCCCACAAGACTCGATCGCCTCTGTTTAATTTCTCGCACTTCATGGTGTTTGAGAGCCGGATGACTGAGACACAGTCTTTCAGAAGCATTTACTCTTTACCCTGGGTAGACCCGTACACCTACTTTCCCCTACATCTGCTAGTCCACCATTGAAAGAGCTCACACAATATACTCAACTATGCCAGAGCCCATAATGGCATTGTGGCTGCACAAGAAATTTTCTAGCATGAATAATCTTATGATGCCTTTGAGCCTGGGTGGCATTCCATAGGATAATCGCATGGGTCCTCCGGGATTTCCTAGGACAACACTGGATTCTTCAGGTGTCCTCCTACCAATCCACCCAGATGTGTATTAAAGTTGCCACCTTAAGTTGAACCATTAATTAGAAATCTCACATCTGTCATGGATACTCTCAAACCCAATCCACGTCTACGAGCATAGCATGGCAACCTAAGCATAACGTAGAAGTAACTCCCAAGGGTTTGGTAATAAAACAGGTAATAGGTTCTACCTCATCATCTACTTCCCAGACCCACATGTTAAGAGATCCTACTCATGCAATGTGTCAGGGTTGAAACTAATGCATAAAAACTGGGTAATAAAGGGGTATGATCAATGTGTTACTTGCCTTGCTGACGATTCGCAAAACCTAGTGACTCGTAGTAGCACGCCTCGCACTCCGAGAATTCTATTGTAAACAAACAATAGCATACATAAGAAATCAAGCAACGATGCATGGGTAAAACTCAAATAAGAAGATCTAACCAGAAAGTTCAGCTGAAGAACTCCGGTTTGCAAAAAGAATCAAATCAAACGGAGCAAAGAAACTCAAACCACGAGAGAAACAAGATCCGTTTACTAAACTGGACTAAAGTCAAATTTTAAAGTACCAAAATCTTGTTCAAGTTGGTTAAACAGAAAGAGGGCTTCGAGAGGAAGATCTAGGCGCTTCTTTCACCTGATTCGGATAAACGAGCGAAAAGATAAACTAAAACGAAGATCAGGGCAAAAATCGCGACCGAAAATAATCGCGGAAAAACCCTGAAAAAGAAAATGAGACGAACAGGCTAGAACGAACGTTCACTGTCTGCGACTAACTGACGAAAAACGTTCGTTAAAACGAACAAACGGACGAACGTCCGCTAAATAGCTAAACCGAGAAAACCGAACCGATCTAAAAAAACGAACTAGAGTTTTTTAGAAAACCGAGAGTTTTACCTAAAACCAAAAAAACCCGACGGCTCGGATCCGGCGAACGGCGGCGGCTCCGGCGAGGCGGGGCAGCAGCGGCGGCCGGCGGCGCAGCGAGCGGCAGCGCGGCACGGCAGCGGCGGCGGGGCAGTGCGGCGAGGCGGGCGGCGGTGGCGAGCGGCACGGCGGGGCGGCGCGGCGAGGCGGGCGGCGGGGCTGGCGTGGGCAGGCGGCGGCGACTCGGGGCTCCTCGGGGGGCCCCGGGTTGGGTTTTAAAGGGGGACGGCGCTGACTTGGGGAGGGGGTCGGTGGCGGCGGGCGCGGCTCGGACTCCTCCGAGTCCGGCGGCGATACGGGACAGGGAGGCGGCGCGGCGGCTGGGCCAGCTGGGCCTCGGCCTAGTTCGGTCCGACGGGAAGTTTTTTTTAACTGATTTCGCCGGAAAAATCTTAGAAAAATAAATATAAATCTAAAAAATGCCAAAACAAATTTTCATCGTCTAAATAAAATATTTAGAACATGATGAACATTTTCTTGGCCCTAAAAATGCAATTTTAAAATATGCACATTTTTCTAATTCAAAGAAAATTTGCAGAAAAACCAAATAAAACTATTTATTTGATTTTAATATTTTTCTTCCAATATTCCATTTAGTTTGGAGAAGTCATATTATCTCCTCTCAAATATTTCTAATATGAAATATTTTCGGAGAGAAAAATAATTAAACCAAATGATCCTCGTTCCAATATTTGAAAAATTCAAATATGAAAACGGTGAAATCCCCAACTCTCTCTGTGGGTCCTTGAGTTGCTTAGAATTTCGAGGATCGCAAAACAAAAAGAAATTAAAATATGATGTGCATATGATGACCTGTGTATAACATTCCAAATTGAAAATTTGGGATGTTACACATCATAGCATGTTTGCAAGTTTGTTGCACTCACCACAAGGCATATCATGATAAATGACTTACATCATTGTAGAGATGACATGATTTTGCTCCTAAAACATGTTGACGTGATGCCCAAAAGAAAATCATAGAAAATATTATGAAAAACACAAAAGAGCAAGTTATATTAGTTTTCAACAGTTTATAACATTTAGCACTTTTGCAACAGAGATTGACATGGCAAGATGCATCCTAACAAGTATGCAATCACCACCATCATGTAGAGCACAGAGAGCGTAACATTTTGATATATCACACACTCAATTTGGATAATCATGCACAATGATCGAGCCACTCAAAGATGCATATATGATATTTTGCAACAGGGACTTAGAGAAAAAGAGGCCTCACAGGGGGGTCATGGACGGTCGTGTCAGGGTCTGGCCAGACGTGTCCGTTGGCGAGGACACGTGGGCCCACCTGGCGCGGATATGGGGCGAGGCAGAGGAGGCCGACGCCATGGCGGGATGGCGGCACACCGACGAGGACGAGGGACGGCCGAGGACGGCACCAGAGGAGCGGGGAGAGGCGGATCCGGCCGGTCCCCTGCTGGATCTGGCCGAAGGTGGGCCGGAGGAGCGGTGGCCGGCGAGGTCGGAGGCTGGCGGCGTGATGCGGGCGGTGGGGCGGTGCGGCGATCCGGCGAGGTCGGAGGCTGGCGGTGGGGCGGTGCGGCGATCCGGCGAGGAGGCGCGGGGCTCGGTCGCGGTGGAGGAGCAAGGCGCATGCGTGATCCCGGCCGGCGGCGGGGTCCGTGGTGCGGGGCGACGACGATGGCGGGGTTCCGGCGGGGTCCAGTGGTGCGGGGCGACGACGGCGGTGGGGTTCTGGCGGGGTCCGGTCGCCGGAGATGGGCGTAGGCGGAGGGAGGCACGAGCTCCCTGGCGGCGGAGCAGGCGGGCTCGGGGCGGGCCCCGATGGGCTCCGCGGGCTCGATGGCAGGGACATGTGGCGACACTGGAGGGCAGCGGCTGGCGGTGGTGCGGCTGGCCTGGAGGCACCAAGTGGCGGCGGGGGAGAGGGGCAGCGTGGAAAACGAGGCAGGGGAGGCTAAAGGTTAGAGAAGGCTAGGGTTAGGCCAAAATTGGCATGTGGGGGTGTTTAAATAGGGTAGGGGCTAGGGTTTGGTGGGTTTGAGGCCGTCTTCGGACCATCGGATCACGATCCAACGTTTTCGAACACGAGGGGAGTTAGGTTGGGCCTAGTGGGCTGTGTAGAGGGGTTGGGCTGAGATGAGAGAAGAGAAATGCAGCCCGGCGACTCTTTCCGGATACCGAAAACGTCTGACATTAGACCGACAACGGTGCCGCTATATGTTTAACGGTTGGGCTATCAAACGAACTCTAAATGCGACGAAATTTGGCAGGCCGTCTACCTACTCTAGAATAAGACCGTGCATCAACTTTCATCCCATTTCGAGAATATTTTTATGCCACTTATAAAATAATATTTCGAAGGTGCCGCGGGCGCGTGCGAGTGCGTCTGGGATCAGAACGGATAACAGAGTGAGCTGGGAGACCCGACAACTACGATCGGATGCAAGTTTTGAAAACATGCTGATGTAATGCACATGATGACATGGCAAAGTGCAACACGTAAGAAAATGACATGGCAATGACAGCGAATAAGAGGAAGACATCTGGCTCATCGGTCTCGGGGTGTCACAACAGTCCCCTACTAGCAAGAGATCTCGTCCCAAGATCTTAGGAACGAGACGGAAGAGGAATCGGAAGAACAAGTTCTTCTTGGGGAAAAGAGTGAAACCAAAGAACCTTGAGAGGTTGAACAAGTTGAAATAAAGAACACAATGGAGATGAACGAGATTGAGAAGCCCCGTTACAAAATAGGAACAAGGAACAAGAATGAATTCGAAACCACTCTGGCTAAAAAGAGATAGAAAAGGATTAAGAAGGAGAAAAATTAGACAACACTCCGGTTGAACATGCAAGCAATAGAACATGAACTTGAGAAGATGGAGTAAAATTTGACGAGAGAAAGAACACAATGCCTGCGGAACAATTGGAAAGAATGGAATGAAAAGAACGGAGAAGAAGATGAGAACTTCTACCACAGATGATTTTGAAAACATCCTTGGGAGGAAGGATTGAACGGAGTTGTTGAGAAAATCAACAACCAAAGAATAAGCTTGTTGTGGGATTATGGAAAACATCTCAAGACTTGAGGTGATTTTCTGCCACTACCAAAAGATTGAATAGTTGAGAAGAACGAAGAAATACAAAACTCCACTTCAAAAGAATACGAAGAATTGATTGTACTTCAAGACGCAAGAAGAAGAATACTTGAGCTTCGCCACAAGAATTGTAATGATCACTTGAATGATGAATTAAATCATGAAGAACCACCATGAAGAACTCTGGTGACGAAAGGATGATGAGATAGAAATGAAGGATGAAAAGAATTGCGATGAGATGGCCTAGGAAACTTTGAACTCCAAAAAAGAAAAGATGAAAAGACTTGGGATTAGAATTTATTCATCATGAACAAACTCCGAAGAAAGGGGATTAATCAACTTGATGAAAGAAGAATAAGAATTATGTTATGCTTATCCTCCACCAATTAAATTGATGAGAAGCAATGGATTTGCATACTACTTATTCGCGCCGAAATTGATTAAAGAGAGATACAACACCAAACTTGAGAAATTCCTCATGAACCACTGGTAGAATTGGAAAGAACAAATGAATTGATATGATGGCAAGGAAAAAGAAATCTTGAATGAACCATCGTAAGAATTTAAATTGAACGAAGAAAAGAGAATGAATCGTTGGGAAGAATTGGAAAACGAACGAAGATACTTGAAGCAATTTAGAGACAAGAGAATGAAAATATCGCAAACTGATTAAAGAACACTTAAACAAAGCACCGGAAGAATATGGAGACGAACGAAGAGGCATCAATTAAGAATAGTTGGAGGACGAAGTTGAAAACTGAGAACGAAGAAATCCTCTGGAATGATGGTCTTCAGAGGATCACAATGGAAGAGTTCATGAAATACTCTGGATGTGTAAGCAAAGAATTTTTCATGATCGGAACAATTTGAGGGGATAGCATTAAGTTTGAACGATGAATAGTCCAGAGAACGGACAAGATTTAGATGAACTCTTCTTCGGACTTCAAATGACAACGGGAAATACCACCAAAATTGTTGAGATACTCCGAAAGAATGCAAAGAGGGAAGATTGAACCGAACATGAAAGAATTTAAAAGCGATCTTAGATAAGGCATATGACTGATAGAATCCATACTTATGTCACACTTTAAAAGAATTTTGGGAATAGCTCCAGAAAATTAGAAGAGTTAGGTAAGATCCTGGGAATAAACCTGTGGGTTAGGGCCCACCGAACAGAAAACACTGTTGGAAAGGATCGAAAAGGAGATGATGCACCGGAACGATTGAAAGACTTGAATGAGGTAACAACCTCGAATTAATTGGAACACAGAGGAATCTCCTGAGATGTCTTCAGAACTCCAGAACAATTGAATAGCGAGAGGCAAACGAGCAAGGGGAAACATTTGAGCAATGGAAAATAATATGAACAACACCGAGAACAAATTGAATTGGATCCACCGGAGAAGAAAAAAGAGATGAGGAATGATGAACTTAGACGAGAATTCACCAGTTGAAACACTTGAGAAAAGATTGCTAAGGTTTCGTACGGATAAAATGGATACACGACTCTGGACTCCAGCTCCAAGAAGAAAAAGGGTGGGCGGGTGGGAAAAGAAAGACAACTTCGACATTTTTTTATCTTTGGACGGGGAAACAACGTTGTTGAGGAAGAGCTGAGGATTGATCTTTTAAAAGACAAAGAGGGTTGAATCAACTCGAAGAGAAGTGCACCGGATGAAAAGAGCTGGCATCACAACGATACAAAACTAATGCGTGATCCTCAAAAAGATTTGAAGGGGAAGAGGAGTAATTAAAAACACCTACGTCAAGATTCCTCACCAGAGTGACGAAGGGGCTGAGGAGTAAAAAGAATTCCTACTCTCCGATATAACTAGAATCCAAAATAGTTTTCTTCTAGTCTTGACAACGACCGAACTACGATCAATCAAGGGGGCTCCTATGGTCGGTCGAGGCTCTGATACCAACTTGTGATGCCCAAGATGCGATTATATCCCGATCACGTGTTGAACTCGTGATTGGGGCACAACCGCATTTCGGGCGCTTAGTAAGATGGATATCATTACATCGTATCATTGCATAAACAGATGGGGATACAACAATAGGCAACAGTTGCCACATGAATACAACAACATCATACACAAGACATTCGACTACGGATGAAAACACATAAAAACACAACGACATCCATCCTGCTATCCCAGGCTGCCGACCAAGAACCTATCCCAAGATCGACGAAGAAGAAGAAGAAAGAACTCCAACACAAGTAAGCATCACACTCACGTCAAGTCACCAAATACCCGTACCTGCATCTATTGTTGTATTATTTGTGAGCCACGAGGACTCAGCAATCCCATTACCATGGGTATCAAGACTAGCAAAGCTTAATGGCTATGGAAAGGATAAGTGGTGAGGTTGCAGCAGTGGCTAAGCATTTGTATGGTGGCTAACTTACGATTACAAGAGAAAGATGAGAAGCTATGCAAATGGTCGCAAACTAGTAATGATCGCTAAGTGCTCCTGAACTACCTACGAGTCAAACATAACCCCATGCTACCTCTTGAGCTTGCGTTGTATTCCCTCGAAGAGGAAAGGGAGATGCATCACAGTAGCGTAAGTATTTCCCTCAGTTTTTGAGAACCAAGGTATCAATCCAGTAGGAGACCACGCGCGAGTCCCTCGCACCTGCACAAACAAATAAGAACTTCGCAGCCAACGCGATAAGGGGTTGTCAATCCCTTTACGGTCACATACGAAAGTGAGATCTGATAGAGATGATAGTTTATATTTTTGGTATTTTTGGTTTATAGGAGAAGCAAATAAAAGCAAGAAAAGTAAAGTAGATGTAGATTGATATGTTTGAGAATAGACCCGGGGGCCATAGTTTTCTCTAGTGGCTTCTCTCATGATAGCGATATTCTACGGCGGGTAAACAAATTACTGTCGAGCAATTGATAGAAAAGTGAATAATTATGAGACTATCTAGGCATGACCATTGTATATAGGCATCACGTCCGAGACAAGTAGACCGATACGATTTTGTGTCTACTACTATTACTCCACACATCGACCGCTATCCAGCATGCATCTAGTGTATTGAGTTCATAAGAACAGAGTAACGCCTTAAGCAGGATGACATGATGTAGAGGGATAAACTCAAGCAATATGATATAAACCCCATCTTTTTATCCTCCATGGCAACAATACAATACGTGCCTTGCTGCCCCTACTGTCACTGGGAAAGGACACCGCAAGATTGAACCCAAAGCCAAGAACTTCTCCCATTGCAAGAACTATAGATCTAGTAGGCCAAACCAAACCAATAATTCGAAGAGACTTGCACAGATATTATGAGCACACATAAAAAGTTCAGAGAAGAACCAAATATCTTTCATAGATAACCTTGATCATAAACTCACAATTCATCGGATCTCGACAAACACACCGCAAAAAGAGATTACATCGAATAGATCTCCTCGAAGACCGAGGAGAACTTTGTATTGAGATCCAAAGAGAGAGAAGAAGCCATCTAGATACTAGCTATGGACCCGAAGGTCTGTGGTAAACTACTCACAACTCATGGTGAGGGCGATGATGATGATGATGAAGGCCTCCGTGATGGATCCCCCTCCGGTGGAGCTCCGGAACACGCTCCAAGATGGGATCTCCACGGGAACAGAAGGTACGGCGGTGGAATTAGGGTTTTCTCTCTGTTCACGGAGTTTGTGGGGTACGTAGACTTATATAGGAAGAAGGAGGGCACCAGGGGAGTCACGGGGGCCCCATGAGGTAGGGGGCGCGCCTTGGGAAGGGGGGCCCGCCCCCCACCCTCGTGGGCCCCTCATGGCTCTTCTGATGTGGTTCTCAAGTTCTTCTGGCGTGATTTTCTCCAAAAATATATGTCGCGAAGGTTTCATTCCGTTTGGACTCCGTTTGATTTTTTTTCTGCAAAACCCCGAAATAGGCAAAAAACAGCAATCTGGACATGGCCTTTGGGTTAGTAGGTTAGTCCCAAAAATGATATAAAAGTGAATGATAAAGCCCATTAAACATCCAAGACTTCATAAATAATAGCATGGAACAATCAAAAATTATAGATACGTTGGAGACGTATCACCCCACTATGTTCTCTTCCCAAACTTACTCGAAAAGAGACGATCAGGGTTACTCACGCGGTTGGTGTATTTTATTTCGAATTTAGTGTCAAGTTCTCTACAACCGGATATTAACAAATTCCAATCTACCACATAACCGCGGGCACGGCTTTCGAAAATTCAAAACCCTGTAGGGGTGTCCCAACTTAGCCCATCACAAGCTCTCATGATCAGCAGAGGTAAAACCTCCATCTTAGGGACAACCGATCATACTCGGAATCCCGGTGCACAAGACATTTCGACAATGGTAAAACAAGTCCAGCAAGACCTCCCGGCATAACGACACCCTGATAGTAGCCACATGTATCTCGTCTCATGCCACGATCCGAAGGGACATCCTATGAGTAAAACCAAAGCCTCGGGTTTCCCCGTGGTGGCCCCGCAGTCTACCCAGTTTGGATAAACATTCACGAGGAGCACTGGCCCGGGGGTTGATTAAGAAAAGGTCCATGGGGTAGCTACTCCCTATGCAAATTTTAGTTGTTATTAGGCAAATGGTAAAACCAATGTTGGGCCTTGCTAGAGGAGTTTTATTTAAAGCAAACTGTCAAGGAGGGCCCATAAACCCCAACCGCGTTAGGGACGTAAAATCAAGGAGCATAACACCGGTTTAGCGAAAACTAGGGCGGCAAGAGTGGAACAAAACACCAAGCAAAAGGTCGAGCCTTCCACCCTTTTACCAAGTATATATGTGCATTAATTTAACATAAGAGATATTCTGATATTCCAACATATCCATGTTCCAACATGGAACAAACTTCAACTGCACCTGCAACTAGAAACGCTATAAGAGGGGCTGAGCAAGCGGTACCATAGCCAAATAACAGTTTGCTGGGATGGTAAAAAGGTTAGAGGCTGTTTCATGGCATATTGGGAGGCTTGATACACAAGTGGTGGCTAGCGAGACATAGCGATAGCATTGAGACAACTAGCATGTCAAAGATAGTAATGAGATCCAAGGTGACGGTCATCTTGCCCGAGATCCCGCAAGGAAGAAGAACGAGTCCATGAAGTAGACGAAGCCACGTAGACGAACCAAGCGTAGTCGAACGAGTCCTCATGATTGCAACGAAACATGAACTAACGAGAAGAAGTACAACCGGAAAGAAGAAAACAACATGGTGAACACACAACACATAAATATGACATGATGCTCAACTAAGTATGATGCTTGACAAGGCTACATGATGCTACTCATGGCTAGAGATGATGCATACAAAATCATCACAACCAAGCAAGTTTAAATGAGGCCGGAAACAACATATAACAATTCCGGTAAGTCCTCATATGCAAACTTCGAAATTGGTCTAGATATTGTTAGCGATGTCGAATGCATCGATGTACTCCCGTATTAATGAGCTTGGGCGGGAATCCATCATGCCAATGGTGAGGAATCAGGCTAGCATGTGCTCCAAATCTCTAGTGGTTGATGTGAACATACTAACATAGGTGAAGTGGCGTTGTAAGGTACAAGATATATCTCCTCTAGATTATAGTTCACACACTCACGATCTGATACATGAATTGAGTTACAGATGAACTAGGTAGCAGAGGTAGGAGAAGAGAGGAAGGTAGCCGCCGCCGGGTTCGTACGTCTGTCGTTGCTTCGTCTCGGGTACTTGTAGCTCGTAGCGGTCAGCGGTACAGCCAGGCCCGGCCCATATAATATACATGGTCTAGCCCAAGTACATGCATGGGCCAGGGAAGGTCCCTGACACCCGTCCCTCCGTAAAATTCGGCTTGACCCCAAGCCGACGCCAACTAGAACTACCAGGATCCCATTGCACTCGGTGTTCCTGCCCTTGGTCGGAGTCGAGGTAAAATTCAACGAGGGAGAAGTAACTGCTATGGCTGAAGGAAACAGTGTCAAAGAAGGTGTCGATGACATAGCCATTGTCAGTACTTTCGCGGTCGAAACCGAGATAGTACTCGTGGTCAGTATAGCCTTGCATGAAGACAACAGCAACAATGATGACGCCCCTCCCTCCTTGAAAATGTTCTTGAGTGGAAGCTGAAATCGAATTGCCTCCCTGGATAGCCATGAAGCACCCAGGATCCTCAAGTGCGCCCAACATCTAGATTGTGTCACTCCTCATGAACTCTAATGCTTGACAAGAGAATGTCGATAGGAAACCTAGCAGCTGCACCAATTTTTCATGTACGTGATCAAGCTTTAATGCGCCACACAAGCAAATTATGGTCATCCACTGATTTAGTCCATCACTGGTCATTGCCTTCTTCATCCTCCACTGTAGGTTTGCCAGCTTCTGTAGTCCACGTAGTGCCGCTGGACAATTGTGATGTGGATGATAGAAGCACCATAACTCATTGTTCGCAACTCTCATGGCTGAGTATTGTTAAATGCAGTAGCAGTTTATAATGGCGGATAGCATTGTGCTGACCACTTCCTGACGCTCACCTATCATGTCGTCACTCGTACAAGTTCCATTGCCCTCTTGTTCTTCTTTTCCCCGGAATTGCTAGTGCACTAATCCTTCTAGATGTACCATAATGCTCTGCATTTCCGCATTCTTACTCGTAGAGGTAAACACAAAATCATTTATTGGACATTTCTCTCCCTCGAAATCGTGTATAACCACACGGAGCCACATTTGCATCCGCCAACAAAATCTGAATATGATACCTCCTGCCGAGCACAATTTTGTCGTCCAAGTAACATCAATACTTATAACTATAGTCCCAACAAGAAACTCCCTACAGGAAGATAATGGCCACTCCAACATCAACACTACTGATGCCCTGCGGCTAGTGTTTGCACAGACTAGATACGGTCCAAGTTTTATCTCACAAGAACTCTTATAAGTGTCATGCTCCATAAACTGACAATGAATCATGCAATTGAATTTGTTGCTCTCTGCTGCCATATATTGCATTCTACACTTGTGAATTCTGTCAATAAGCTAGCGAGTAATAGGAGATTCAGAAAAGGACATTTTGTTGCTGCTATGCATGAGGGGAGCAGGGATACGAACAACTGAATCATTTGAATCATGAAGGACCGTTGCAAATTGTATAGCATGAATGGCAAATAATCTAAGAATGTTCAAATAGTACACGTGATTGTCCTCACATGGCATTGGTTCAAAAAGAAAGCAAAGCCTCATAATATGTTGCACTGTCCAGTGCTAGAAGCAAAGAAAGATCGCCATGGTGGTCAGAATTGCATCCTCGAGTGAAATGGACACTCCCGTTAAATTCCTCTCGCCTCAAATTTTTCCGTCGCACTGACAAGCTTATAAGCCAAATATTCCTTTGCAATTTGTCGCTCATAGGAACAATACATGCAGCAGCATTCTCCAGAATGTGATGCTTGGTGAAGTTCCACTGCCCTTGGGTTTTATACACGAGGTTTCTAGTAGTATCCAACTTCCCGGATTGTTCATGAATAACTGGAAACATATCCTTAATATATTGCACTAAACTAAGGTCATGGGAAGATGTGGTTGCATCCCAACGCTCATTAGTAACACTGGAACAAAATTTATCACAGAGTTCAATTTTGAGTAGTTCTGACCACACTCGTACTGCTTGACAATCGCATGCAAAATATTGTAGCTTCAGCTGAACATTTTTTGGCTGAATCCAAGCTTCAGTTGTACGTCTGTGAGTATCCTTATGCATTTTCCTAGTAGACTGAACCACCCTGCCCATGCATTGTCAGTGTGTAAGTTGATTGCAGTGCGACGGCTTCTTCTGAATGCCCCTTGACACGAAATTTTTCAGTACACTGACATAGGCATAATCTGAATCGTCCCTTGTATTGATATTCCCCAATCACTCGGCTTAGTAGAAACCAAGAACAGATGTTTCCAACAAGCAAAGTCTATGGACTTCAAGCATGAAAAAGTAGCAGCACCAGCAATGAAACGACTCAGACCTCTTAGTATTGGAAAAACTATGAGGGAAAAATTCCAAGAAGACCATGGTTGCAACTCCACCAAAGTAACAATCAAAGCCCGCAAGTGAGTATGATAGAACCATTCGTGCAATTCACTCCTCCTCGGTTGATGGTCAGGTGGCCACCACACACAACCAGAATCACTAGTGACGCATCCACAGGCGATGCCACAACACAGAACAACTACATATTATGCAATTTGCACTTGAATTGTGGACAACCACGGTTGTTCGATTTCTTTTTGCAATGGTGGCATGAGTAAGTATTTGTTGTTGATCACAAGATGAACGCCATGTGGTTGATTCTCTGGGTGTGCAACTGGCTGCACCCAGTCGTCGCCATGGAGGAGCGCAACCGAAGGCACCGATTCCGCCGGGCATGTCACCAATGAAATCAAGGGCGCAACAGGAACGTTGACATAGTTGTTGGTGATGTACGTATCGTACCTGAGAGCATGGGAGGTATAGGGGTGGCAAGTTTGACATCCTTGATGATGTCGACAGCCAAGGACGTCGTCGCCGCAACCTGGTACTCCTCCTGGTCTACTGGTTCGACCATTGGAGGGGTGGCCGTGGTGTCCCATAGGCTCAAGGAAGGTGGCAGTGGCGACCTGGTGCGAGCATTCCGTCGAACATGTGTCGTGCACCATCTCCATGCAATCAGGGGACGCATCATGGACAATATGGAGGACCTCCGGGGCCTTGAAGGTGGAGGAGGAGAAGCTGGTGGAGACTGCAGTGACAGTGGCGTCGATGGTGCGGTCGACTGCAAGCTCGTCCGCTTGGTGGATGGGGTCGACCATGGAATCGAGGTGGACGGTGGCGGTGGCATCATGGACCTCGTCGATGGTGTCGACGTGGGTCGAGCACTCCGTCGAACAGGTGACGGGCACCATCGCGATGCAGACCGAGGCTGCATCATGGGCGACCGTGGGGAATCTCCTGGGCCTTGTTGGTGGATCAGGAGATGTCGGGGACGGGCGCCGACGCGTCAGTCATGCTCTCCGGTGAAGTGGTCGGCGGTGGTGGATTGTGGACGACGGCGGGCGAACTGATTGCCCAACTGACGTCAAGTGCGTTCAGTTTCTCGGCGAGGGACCTGGTGGCATTGGTGTAGGCGTCGAGCCTGGCGTTGAGCCGCTCGAGGTACTCACTGATTGATGGATCAATGGCCTTCTCTCGAATGGTGGTGGTGAAAAAAAATTATGGAAGAATTTGGGGAAGGAAGGGTGTTGCCTGGCTCTGAATTCCATATGTAAGGTACGGGATATATCTCCTCTAGATTATAGTTCACACACTCACGATCTGATACAGGAATTGAGTTACAGATGAACTGAGGAGCAGAGGTAGGAGAAGAGAGGAAGGTAGCCGCCGCCGGGTTCGTCTGTGATCCACTGGATGGGTCTGTCGTTGCTTCGTCTCGGGTACTTGTAGCTCGTAGCGGTCAGCGGTGCAGCCAGGCCCGCAAAATGATCCACGACGAGGAATGACAACGCAGCACAAACGACTATGATCCCCGGAGTCAGGGGCATAGATTAAGGACCTGTTCGGAAAACCACCAGCTCCACCAAATCCAAGAATCCACGGAGTACCCGCTTCCCCGCTCCAGCCTTTTGAACTGCGGCTCCGTGGCTCCGGCTGCCTCGGAGCGGAGTCACGGAGCGGGAGGGAATCCGAAGAGGGCCTAAGTATTTCTCCCCGGTAATAGGTTCCCACACCATTAGGCCTCGTTTTTTTTTTTTGTTTTTTTTTTAGACAAAGGCCTCGTTTGGTTGCAAGGTATCCCGGGGGATCCCCGCTGTTTCTCTGGGTCGGAGAACCACGGGCCGAATTGGCCCAGGGAAATCGAGATGGTCATTTGGACCGCATCTTTCGAGGGTTAACCCTGCCCGACCCACGACCTTATACCACGGGAAGGAAAGCCACAACCCAACAGGTCGGGGAGGAAAGCCACGGCTCGAGCGGCAGACGAGCGAACAACGCGCCGTCGACCAAGATCCGACGCCGCCGCCTCCTCCGCCGACGGCAGAAGCGACGCCCCCTACTCCTACCTCCGGTGTTCAGGATCCAACGTCCTCCCCTCCAGCGACGGCGATGGACCGCGATCGTCACCGTCGTCCTTCCCCGGATCTCCCCTCCACCTCGAAGCTCCGACCCCATCCAGCGACCACGACGGCGACGGTTATGTGGTCGTTTTCTACCTCCTCCGGTCAAGGTTAGCCCCCTCCTCCTTCTCCCCCCTCTCCAATCCCTATCTTTCTCGAATTCATGCCTTCACTGTCACTGATGAACTTGAACATCCATATCCAGGAAGTGAGCACCGCCTTGTTCTCTCAGATCATTCCCACCATTGTCAATCACCCGGGAGCACCTAGATCACTACACAATATTTGGTTGCTGATGTTTTAGTGGTTGTCCAGAAGAACTACACAATGCTAGATCCAGGAATGTTTTATTTGCTTGTACAAACTACTTGTCCAGAAGGAGGTAGGATTGATGCATCTGTGTTGGATATTAGCAAATGAAAGAAATGTAAGCAATGCTTAGTAGTTTAGAAGAAATACAAACTGATCATTATATTTGTTACTTGAACTGAAAGGTGTAGCTGCTAATTTTTGTGTGTGCTTCAGAACTTTATTTCATTACTGTAATCAAGACTAGTTTTGACCCTTTTCGATCTCCTAGTTACAGACTAGTTTTGACCCTTTTTTACGAGATGACCGTTTACATGATGAATTTTTTGCTGCTAGTTTTAGTTGAAATTAGTTTACTTAGTTTTGTTGGGACCAAGCCTAGTAGCTAATGCACTTCATCTTCTTGTGTTGCTCATCTATTAATTATTATGTGTTCTTTCTTCCTTCGACCAAAGTTTCATCACGACGGCCTGTCGTTCGTCTTCCTCTTCCTTCGACCAAAGTTTGGCCCCTCCTCCTGCTCTCCCCTAGATGTTATGATGCTATATCCCGGTTCTTCCAAGGAATGTTTCTATTTTATTTTGTACACTAAGATCCAGAGCAGTTCTGTTCTTGGCCCTTCATCCATGAAGAATTTTTGAAGGCTGTCGTTTGAAATAATCTGTAGCCCTATACATTAAAGATTGCCACTCTACTTTCATTACTTATCTAGAGCCTTGATTCTCAAATATGTGACTGATAAGCATGCAAGACGATTAGATTCTGACTGACTACTACCCTGCATAATATGGCATCACAGTCACTGGCTTTATGACCTATTTAGCTACTTGAATTATATGGTAAGAACTGAGTTTTAATACTTAAAAGAAAGCCTGATACTTGAAAAGAAAGCCTGAATGGACAATACAACTGAATAAATTCAGTGAAGACTCAAGAGTAACTAACTGGAGTTGAGAAGAGAAGGCAACACGTGGCAAAACATTGCTCTTGATTGGACTTTTTCTTCCTATGAAAAAAGAAAGAGTTGGGCTCATTTTGATGTGATTGCAGCAAAGCCAATTGATATTATTATCGATGTAGTGCTGTTAAATTATCACTTACTAATGTACTGTTAGAAAATGGTCCTTTGTTGGCAGACAGTATAGTAGGGAAGCTACAAAAAACAACACCTTCAAATGAGCTCATGCTCATGGGCTTATGACAGTTTTTTTTTTGCAGGGTTATCTTACGTTTTCTTATGAATGCATGTTCTACAGCTTTGTTGGCATCCATTTTCTTTCTTGGGAGAGACCGTGAACACAAACTCATAAGCTTTGTTGGCTATTTTTTCATCCAGCAATATATTCTTCATTCATACTTTTGGTAGGCTAATTCTTGTTTCATCCACGACAAGATTGTTCTTTTGTTGTTGATGTAAGTGCTGTGGTATGTCAGTTGCTCGATTGTTACTTGTTATAACTAGCTGAAAATGTAGTTGGATTCATATATGCACATGTATGCCAACACCCTACTGTAAGTTTTCTTGGAAATATCCATTCGGTTGTGTGCTGATTAGATAGCCATCTATGCACATGTGGGCTAATGAGGTATATATGGATCTTGTGCTGATTAGATATATGCATCTGGGTGTTGATCTTAATGTTGCCACTCCTAGGATACTGGCATGACACAGTGTATATTATTCTGAATATTATTCAATTGGAATATTGTTTATACAATTGAAAAGCTTCGAGGACTATTTTCAAGTTGGTTTCAGTGTAACATTCTTTCCTTGCCAAATGATGGCTTTCATGCCGTGGTCGTCTAGGGATCAAAGGGAACAATATTTATTTATTACTCCCTCCGTCCGGAAATACTTGTCATCAAAATGAAGAAAAGGAGATGTATCTAGATGTATTTTAGTTCTATATACATCCCTTTTTGTCAATTTTGATGACAAGTATTTTCGGACGGAGGGAGTAGAACATAAATCAGTCTGGCTTATTATGTCTGCATGTATTTCATTGAGAACCATGCATATGTGCTTATATATAGTTTATTATTAAAATGTGATATTGTATAGTAACTATATTGTTCTTTTTTGATTTGCAGGTTTCTTAAAGCTAACCAATGAAAATGTTCAAAGAAATTGATGGTGGAAGTTTCAGTAGAGTGATTATTCCAATGACAACAAATTTCAGCATGGATCAGTCACATATGAACTTCTTTTTAATGGAACTAAATGTGTCGTTCCCCTCCCTGGAGGCGTCGGTATGGATTGATCCCCTCACTTCCCCTGCCCCTGGGTCTCCCGGGTGAAAGCCCTAACTTTGTTGGGCGGCGGTGGTGCTCTCGGCATCGTTCCCTTCTTGAAGGTGCCGCTTTGTGATCCTTGTGGTCGGGTGGCGCTTGTGGGTGGTGGGTGGCGGCGGCGGTGTGGCCCTCTTGTCCTAACGTGAAACTCCCCCCTTTGGTGTTGGATGTGTGCAGCGGCGATGTTCTGCTCAAGGAGAGCCTCCGACGTCTCGTTGGGGGATGCACTGACCCTCTCTATGTGGCCATCTTCTGGCGGCATCCATCTCATCTTGCGACGGTGCGGCGCCTTCGATCCAGGCAAGGAGGTAGTGGCCTTCTTTGATGATGGTGTACTGGATGTGCCGTGCGGGGCCCGTAGGTGCATGGCGACAGCATATGCCCTACTGGTGTCGGCCCCTCTCTCCTCCGAGCCAGTGTCATATTGTTCTTGGTGCAACATTCTTGGAGGACGTCCACGGCGTCTTCGGCTTCGTTCTCTTTTGATTATCTTCAGTTTCCGTAGCGTGTGAGTAGTTTGGTGTTGTCCATCGTTTATGTATTGTACCGCCGCCCGTGTTGTTCTTTCTTTTGCATGAGGGTGTTTGCTTGTAATCTTGCCGGTTGATGGCTTTGCTAATTCAAAGTCGGGCTAGGCTGGAGCCCCATCTCGTGCTCGGCTGTTGTCTTTTCTCTAAAAAAATGTTAAACCATGATTAGCAGACCAAAATTTATCCTTGATGTTGTGTTATTTATGGTCAGCGTGTGTGATGTGGACTGAAGTGTTTTTTCCTGATTATGCGTATTTCATATTTCCTGGTTTATCCTTGAAATTACAGAATTATTCTCCATTGTTCTGTCATTTCTGAAATTTGCATGGAAATTGGAAATTTACTTGCTTCCGTACTGCTATGATGCTCCTGTAAGAAAATAAACAAGAAAAAACGGAATTATTTTTCATGGTTTTTGAATACTACATTTCTTTTATAAGAAATTTGGCACTTACCTGACGTGATTCCCTCCCCTCCCGTGGTGGGACAGGATTTCCTATGGCCATGGAAAGTCCCCCTCGTGGGATTACTACCCTGGAAATTTTTCACTTTTTTGCAACCAAATGAGGCCTTAACGTGGCTAAAGCACCGGATAGAAGCAACTCCTTGCCGTTTCGGCATGCAAGCACCCCCACCTGCTAGTGTATATGCAGTTAAATTCGTCGAAAAGGGGGAGGACGAAGCGATGAGAGAGAACCATATCTGGTTTTACTCCTGTGGGGCAGAAACGTTTGGGTGTGAGTTATTGAATAGACCGAGCATTGGAGCCCTGCTGGTGTGATGCTCCATGAATTTCTGTAGGAACTCGTTTGTCCTGATCAGGGGACGCCAGGACGTGCATACGGAGGAAATCCTACCGATAGAAACAGGGTGGCATGGAACATGAACAAGGATGAGCAACAGTTGGTCCTCCGTGAGATATGACAAATGGCAGATAGGCCTGGAGAATATGTTCATTTTGCTACAATGAAAAGAGAAGAAAAATAAAAGATGATAAATATTACTATGTGAGGGGGGAGGGGGGCAAAAGGTAAGAATGATTTTTAATAGGCTAGGCTGGTTGGTTACAAGATCTACGTCTAGATGTCTTCCTGTTGAAGGCTTCGACAGTAGGCCGGAGATGATACTGGTAGCTGTTGTGAGCTTCTTTGCGAGGGTGGGTGCTGGCTATTCTTTTTAGTGGCGAGTCTTGGTGCATGCTTCAGATGCTTGAATGGCCGTGGATGACTGTAGCAGCCGTGGCAACTGATTCACGAGACCAGTATATCGGGCCACGGAGCATCTGAAGCAGTCATGCGAATAGACGTCGGATGCGCCGATATGTGACCGAGAAGCCGGAGTGGCCGCCCATTGGGCTGTCATGGAAGGCTTGCATGATTCTCTGTTGAATTTGTGTTCCTCCCCCTAGCCAGATTCTTCCACGGAAACGCAGTAGGCCTTTTTGCAACCGGAACCTGCCCTTTGGGTCTTCTCGCACCGCCAACTGCTCTAGTAGCTTCTGAGCGTGCGGGTTGTTGTTGTAGCTGCTAACAACTTCTTCTAGCCATGCTGGTTGACAAGATGAAATCGTAGCCAGAGTCATGGACGGATTGGCCCGTGACAATGCATCTGCTCCATTGTTTTTTGCCCCCTTCTTGTATCTGATACGGTACCGCAAGCCCAGAAGTTTTGTGAACGCCTTCTGCTGCCAAGGGGTAGAGAGCCGCTGTTCCTCCAGGTGAGTCAAGCTTCTCTGATCGGTGTAGATGTCGAATTCTGCGTGTTGTAGGTATGGGCGCCATTGGTCAACAACCACTATGATGGCTAGGTATTCCTTCTCGTACATCGACAGTCCCTGGTAACGCGGACTGAGTGCTTTGCTCATGAATGCGATCGGGTGTCCCTTCTGCTGCAAGATTGCTCCAATCCCTCGATCACTTGCATTCGTTTCCGCCATGAATGGCTGCTCGAAATTGGGCAGGGCAAGGACCGATGCTGACGTTAACTGTTGTTTCAAAACCTGAAATGTTGTCTCAGTGGTTGATGTCCACATGAATGGGACGCCCTTCTTCAGCGGATGAAACAGTGGTTTGGTGATCACCCCAAAGTTGTCGACAAAACGACGGTAGTATCCGGTGAGCCCCAAGAAGCTACGCACGCCTTTGACATCCTTAGGCGCAGACCAATTGGCTACTGCAACAATCTTGTCCGGATCGGTTGCCGCTCCTTGCGCACTGATGACATGTCCTAGATAAGCTATGTTGCTCTGGCCGAAGGCGCACTTGCTCAGTTTCACTTTCCAGTGGTCCTTGCGCAGTAGTTCCAGCACTTGCTTGACGTGCTGTGCGTGCTCCTCCAGGGTGGCACTGAAGATCAGGATGTCGTCAAAGAAGCAGAGCACACACGCGCACGACTGGCTTAAGTGTGCCATTCAGCGCGCCGATGAATGTGGGTGGTGCCCCTATTAAGCCAAAAGAAACCACCCGGAACTCGAAATGCCCTTGATGTGTGGAGAAAGTTGTCTTGTGTTCTTCTCTGGGCGCTAGCCGAATCTGATGGTAGCCCGCGCGCAGGTCCAGCTTCGAGAACCACGATGCACCATGCAGTTCGTCCAACAGTTCTTTAATGACCGGCACATGATACTTACTGGGGACTGTGATTGCATTCAGTTGTCTGTAGCCGATGCAAAGTCGCCATGAGCCGTCCTTCTTCTTGACCAAGATTACAGGCAAAGAGACCAGCTATTGCTGTGTTGAATAACCCCTGATTTGAGCAGAGCCTTGACCTGAGCTTCAATTTCTGTCTTTTGAGCCGGCTTGTAGCGGTATGGCCTGACATTGATGGGTTGTGCCCTAGGGATCAGAGGGATACGGTGATCACATGCTCTCCTGGGGCGTAGACCCACCGGTTCCTCAAACACATCCTGAAATTGATCCACTATACTCTGGATGTAGGGTCGGGTTGGTTCCTGGTCTTTGAGTTGCGGGACGAACACACAAAGATAAATGACATGTGTGACCACTCCCTTGTTGCATAGGCTCTGAAGTTGAATGCTGTTGATGGTCTGGCAGCTTGTCGAGTCGGCGTCATGACCCATGAGATGCAGAGGCTCTGTCGGCATTGGTATTTCAATGAAACGGGCGCGCCAGTCCACAATCATGGGGCTGTGCTCTTCAAGCCAGTCCATTCCCAAGATCACGTCGTATGTGCCCAGGGCAAGCACTTTGAGATAAGTGTAAAACTCATGCCCTTGGGCGTACCACGCGCACCCTGTGGCCACTCTGTTGCAGAGCAGTTCACCTCCATCAGCAACACAGACACGGCTTGGTTTGGACAAATCTTGGATGCCCGTCAGTTTTGCTGCCAGCTGCTCATTGACAAAGGAGTTGGAGCTGCCCGAGTCCACCAGCATGAGCACTTCTCTGCCTTGTAACCACACACGGAGTTGAAAAGCCTTGGCTGAGACCCCTCCTGTCACAGCTGAGAGGGAGATCGCCATGGCTATTTCGTCTGTTGCTGCTTCTGTGACTTGGGTGTCCCTGCTGTTGTCGAGGCCGAACATGTCGAGGAGTTCCTCAACGAAGTGTAGCTACATCGTCGTGGGGCACACATGGTCGTGCCCCCACCTTTCGCCGCACTTGAAACATAGCCCCCTTGTGCGCCGGTAGTCGCGCAAGGTTCTGAGCTTGGACTAGTCCGCTCGTGATGCCTCCGTGTTGCGACGGTCTGCCGCGGGTGCAGCTGGCACATGTCTCGCAGGCGGGGGAGGCAGGGGTAGCGGAGAACTCTGCCTTGGTGTCTGCTCCATAGGTCGAGGAAGTGAACTGAAGGATCCTTCCACCACTTCCTCCTGGAGAAGAGCTAGTGCACAGGCCGTGTCCAAGTCCGGTGGCCTCTGCACCAGCACCACCGCTCGAATGTCCTTCCGCAAACCCTCGACAAAGCGAGTCAAGAAATAAAATGGGTGAATGGTGTCAGAATAGGATGCTAGGTGATTAATTATCAGCTCAAATTGCTCAATGTAATGCGCTACTGAAGATGTTTGTCGGACAGAGTAAAACTGCCTCATCAGCGTTTGATGCCGATCACGGCCAAAGCGCGTACAAAGTAAAGCAGTAAAGTGTTCCCAATCAAAATTTGCTAGGCGTTTCTGAATGGACTACAACCACACAACTGCCGATCCAGAGAAGTTTAGAGCAGCCATGGGCACCCAAAACGAAGGTAGGATGCCGAACATTTGAAAATATTGTTCGCACATGGTCTTCCACAGATTCGGGTTATCGCCCGTGAACTGCGAAAATGCAATGGATGGATGGGACGGCCCTAGCCCTGATAGGAGCTGGCTCGCATGCGCATACGGAGACAGTGCTGACGGAGATGTCGACAGGGAGGAGGACGGACCTGTTGCTGGGGGTGGCGGCGGCGTCTGGAAGGACGCCCCTGCGGTCCCCCGTGGCAAGTTGAAGATGTTGTGGCCCCCTGGCCCGAGAAGATCTTCGCCCGCGCCACCGCTGGAGCCGATGTGGACGCCGGTCGCCGCAGAAGGGCCTTGGTTCGTCTTCGTCACCTTGGGTTCCACGCTCGCCCTGGTCGGCACCGGTTGCGCCAACTGGTGGCTACCACCGCGTCCCCAAGCTCGGCGACGCGCTTCTCCAGATCCGGTCGCTAGTTGACCAACTCATCGATCTTGGCTATGGATACTTGGATCTCTGCGATTGCTTTGTTCTGGGCCTTGAGGGTGTTGTCGAGGCGATCGATGAACGCTTCGATCGACGGATCCATGGCCGCCAGTTGCGCACGCGCTTGCCGTAGGCTTCTGGTCTCGATTAGCTGCGCCAGAATGGAGTGGTGGTGGGGAAATTGCTGGTCTCTGATAGCAGATGTTAGGGACTACTAGGGAATCTCGATTGATAAAGTGTGTAGTGGCGATTACAGGGGATCGATTACACGAATTGGTTCTACGGTTCCTCGAGCGAGAGAGAAGGGGAAAAGAGGGGGGCCAAGCCGCCGATGCCGTGATCCACTGGATGCCTGGACCTGGACGTCCTTGCCTGCTTTAGTACCCCTGCCTAGGCTTCACCTGCACCACTCTGGGCCGCACGTCCCGCAGTTGGGCTTCCGGGCCCGGGCCTCGCGTGGGGCAGCGCTGGGCGGAGGAGCGTCGCTGCCCCATGGGTCGCCCTTGTCAGGGACGTTGACACTATGTACGCCAAAAATGATGTCCAAGTACATTATTTTCTTAATGAATCCAGATGGTAGCCGCAAAAAATTCATTTTTTTGTAATGTGATTTGAGCTGGACTATGCGAACGGAGGTTGGATGCGTACGAACTGAAGATTTTGAGTTTTCAGACTCATACATCAAGTAGTTAACTGAAGCTAAGTATAAAGATTACAGCATGCAAAGTATAGCCTGAGAAATAACAAAGAGGTATGTCCATTGATCGAACTAAGAACAAATTGACTAATTAAATTTGAGCTACCCTAAACCGTCAGACTAAAAATGCAGCAACTATCGATATGCCGGATGATGGTCCAAGAACTTCTGATCCCCAAGAAAGATAACCCAGTATGTGCTAGTGATTTTAGGCCAATTTCACTCTTAACTGGTACAATCAAGATCATTACAAAACTGCTAGCTAACAGATTGCAGACTATTATTCTCAAACCGGTTCATATAAATCAGTATGGTTTCATAAAGAGTAGAAATATCCCTGATTGTCTAGGATGGGCTTTTGAATATTTGCATCATTGTCATCAATCCAAAAAACCAATAGTGGTGCTCAAGTTCGACTTTGAAAAGGCCTTTGATTTGATTGATAATAAAGCAATTTTGGCCATTCTTAAGGCCAGGGGTTTTGATCCTATCTTCAGGATCCTTCTCTGGTTTACTTAATGGAGTCCCTGGTAAATCTTTTCAGTGCAAAAAAGGAGTCAGACAGGGAGACCCTCTCTCCCCCCTTCTGTTTGTTGTGGCCGCTGATCTTCTGTAATCAATGCTGAATGAAGCAATGCAACAACAGTTGATTCAAGCACCTATTGACAGTCAAGCTTGCCCTGATTTTCCAGTCATTCAATATGCTGATGATACAATTTTTGTCTTGCCAGCAGATGCTCAGCAGATAGCTCAAATCAAAAATCTACTTCTCCATTACTCACAGCTCACTGGGCTCAAAATCAACTATGATAAATCTTTCATGGTGCCTATTAATGTTCAGCCTCAACTCCTGTCTGTTCTGATAAACATTCTGGGCTGCAAACAAGGAAGTTTCCCATTTACATATCTAGGGCTTCCCCTAGGTACTTCCAAACCAAAGATAGATGACTTCAACCCCATGATGTAGAGTATTGAAAGGATACTAACTGGGTGCTCCACAAATGCTATCATATGATGGCAGACTGCTCCTGATCAAATCTGTATTTGCTTCATTGCCAATTTTTTTCATGAGCACTCTGGCACTACCTATGGGGGTCGTTGATCAAATTAATAAATATCTTAGAAACTTTCTTTGGAGAAAATTTGGGATGGAGGATCGAGGTACAACTCTCATTGCTTGGTCCAAGGTTTGTCAGCCAAAGAAATATGGAGGATTGGGAATCCTAGATATTACCATTCACAACAAAGCCTTGCTCCTGAAAAACATTTTCAATTTTCTAAACAGAGAAGACATTCCTTGGGTCAATTTCCTTTGGGAAAAGTACTATCACACAGAGCCACCCATGGGTAAGCTGGAAGGATCCTTCTGGTGGAAAGCACATGCTTCTCTCTTGAACCAGTTTAAAGCTATAAGCAAGTGCTCTGTTGGCTCAGGGAAAACTATTCTCTTCTGAAAGGATCCTTGGTTGGATCAACCTCTACATCAACTTTTCCCAGAGCTTCTCTCATTTGCTTCCGAGGAGAATCAATCATTGCAAAATTTCTTGGGGGCTCATCACTGGTTTGATAATTTCAATCTACCTTTATCAGTGCAAGCCTATGATCAATTCCAACATCTCAAAAATCTTGATTTGGAGGAACAATCAGATGTGAAGGATTCTTGGCTAATCTAGGGACAAAAAGGGAAATACCCAGCCACTCACACTTACCATATGCTACTTGAACCAAAAGATGAGCATCCTATTTCCAGATTCATTTTGAGCAGTTCTAGTTGACTAAAACATAAAATCTTCTTCTGGTTAGTGGCTCATTGCAGAACAAACACCAGAGCTCTTCTTCAGAGAAAAGGCATGCATCTGGATGACCCTTATTGCCCAGTTTGCAATGAACGGGCTGAGGAAACAAATATGCACTTACTTTGGGATTGCAACTTTGCACAAACATGCTGGAACTCTCTGATTCCAAACAGACAAAGAGGTACCTCCGTATATGAAGACACCATTCTGGCTAGCAAGCTCATTCCAAAACATTTTGCTGCTGAGATTATCATTCAGGGACGTTGGAACATCTGGATTCAACGCAATGGAAAAATCTTCCGTGCTCAACAACCCACTTTACAGGCATGGAGATATTATCTGAAGCAAGACATCCTTCTTCTCAAGCATAGGATCAAAGATAAATTCATTGCTAGTTTCTCTCAGTGGATAGACAATAACTTTTAAGATGTTCTGTACTCCCAAAACAGGAATATGATAGGTTTCTCATGCTTCCCGGAGACCTTCTTTGGGTCTTTTGTATTTGATACTTTTTATTAATTGAAAATACCATAGAACGATTGTTCTACGGGTGCGGTTTTCAAAAAAATGGTCCAAGAACTGAAAGAATGCTTGCTCTGGCTTGGGAGGGGGACATGGAGCTGTACAATGGGCCTCTCCTGATCCATTATTTTCCTATACGTGAGGGTGGCCCAATGTGGGGGCTGGGCTTGAAGGGCAAGGAATGCATGGAAATCATAATAGGAATGACACGTTAGAGCATCTGCTGCCGCACCCCCAACTGGCCCAGTCGTGCAATCAGGACCTTGATTATCGCCAGTTTGGGCCGAAAAAATAGCCGACGAACCCGAACCGAACCCAAACCCCTGGGTGCCGCCTGGGGGCGTCGGCCGAAGCGAAAAGGTGAGTGGGGCCGCTCAGTCGGCGAGAGATGCCCTTTTTCTCGCCATTCTCCGGCTTCCTCCCACCTTTTCCCTCTCCTGCCATTCTCCTCCCTCTACCCACCATCCGACCACCATCCCACCATGCCATCGAAGAAATACTCGACCCCTCGCGCCGCTGCTGTGGACGATACCACCCAGGTGAAGTAGAGGAAGCCGAGGGCATCGCCGGCCAAAACGCCAGGCATGTCGAACGCCGACTGGAGGGCGGAGGTCCTGCACCGGGAGGTTGTCACCACCGACTGGCAGAACATGCTCAACGCCAAGAGGGCCCGGGACGTGGCCGCATCGGCGGCGGCTGCAGCGGAACGAACAGATGCGTCTCGCGCGGGAATGATGTGCCCACCCGGCGGCCCGCAAGCAGCCTGGGCTAGCAGAGCGTCTGGTCAACGGCCAGCTTTTCGACGTCGCCAGATGCTTGGGGGTGCGCCCCCTCGCCTGGCCATGCCGATGGCGATGCATACGGCGGATTCAACCCCAACATCACCTTTCCGCACAGCCAACGCACGCCCTCACCAGCGTTCGTCGGCGTCCAGTACCCCCCGTACACCTACTCGCCATCGGTTTACGCTGCCTCATCGATGCCTCCTCTCTTCCATGGGGCACAGCTCTTCTCGCCACGCCTCGTCGTTGCACTTCGCCCACCCCGACACGACCGAAGTCGACATGAACGACATCATCACGAGCGGCTCGGCCGCCGCCGCTCCCTCGGGTTCCAGGTGCAAGATGACACAATGGACCTCGTCGGCGAGATGGACGCCGAGCTCGACTACGGCGAGGAGGAGGAGGAGGAGGAGGAGGAAGAAGAAGAGGAGGAGCCGGCACCTGCTCCGGCGAGCAAAGGAAAGAAGAAGAAGCGAGGAGTCGGGACAGGCGAGCCGCGCGTCATATGGACATCCAAAGAAGATGAGTGCCTCACTGAAGCATGGAAGACCGTCTTCCTCGACCCGATCACCAGCACGAACCAGAGCGCCGACATGTATTGGGAGCGAATCAAGTCGGAGTTCGACGAGCGCAAATTGGTCGACCCCTACTCCGCCACCATCCACATGCCGCGCGGCTCGATGGCCATGTCGAACCATTGGGCACTCATCTAAACGGCCTGCAATAAATGGCATGGGATCGTCGAGGAGGTTGCGGCTCTCCCAGAAAGCGGCGCCAATGTCGAAGGCCAGGTATGTACATACGCCAGCCCCTGCCCCTTTTCGCCGTGTGCGTCGCAGACTCTTGTTTTTCGCCGCAGATGGTTTGAATGTTCGCCATGTACCGCCAGGACAGCGACACCGAACAAGAATTCGAGTACCTTCATGTGTTCTCCCTGATCGAGAAGTGCGAGAAGTGGGCGGACGTCCGGCGCACCCTCGCCAAGGCCAAGGAGATGTACAAGCCAGACTCACCCACGCTGGGCGCGGCGGATGGGTGCCTTGACGGCAACAAACGTGCCAAGGTAGCCAAGGATGCCGCACTGGGTACCGAGCAGCCGCACGCGTCTGTAGAGCAGTACATCACCGACGCCAAGAGCCACACCACCTAGAGGGAAGAGAAATCCGAGGCACGGTGGTCGGCGTTGATGACGAATAGCACCGTCAAGCTCGACCTACTCCGGACCAACGTCGTCGTGAAGAAGAGGAAAACCGACTTGGCATTCCTGATGGGGGCGGACATGTCGACGATGGACGAGCAACTCAAGGACTGGTACATGGAAGAGCGCGGCCTCATCCTGAACCAGATGCCGGTGAGGGAGTCCTGGATTTTGGGGTCCTCGGATCTCTGGACTACTAAAGGTGAGCCCGACTGATGGGCCATGAAGATAAAGAAGAAGATCATCCACGTATCCGGGTAGGACTCCTATGTACGTAGAAAGGAAAAATTGATGTCCGGATGTAATGATTCCTTCCTCCTCAACTCATCTCTGTACAACCCTAGGCTCCCTCCGATGTGTATATAAGCCGGAGGGTTTAGTCCGTAGAGGCCAGCAGAAAAAACATAGGCTAGACATCTAGGGTAAAGCCATTACGATCTCGAGGTAGATCAACTCTTGTAATATCCATATACATCAAGATCAATCTAGTAGGAAGTAGGGTATTACCTCCATTGAGAGGGCCTGAACCTGGGTAAACATCGTGTCCTTGTCTCCCCCTATAGCCATTGATCCTCAGATATGTGATACGTCTCCAACGTATCTATAATTTTTGATTGTTCCATGCTATTATTTATGATGTTTTGGATGTTTAATGGGCTTTGTTATACACTTTTATATTATTTTTGATACTAACCTACTAACCCAAAGGCCCAGTCCAGATTGCTGTTTTTGCCTGTTTCAGGGTTTTACAGAAAAGTAATATCAAACGGAGTCCAAACGGAATGAAACCTTCGGGAGAGATATTTTTGGAGAAAATCACGCACGGGAGACTTGAGAACCACGGAGTAGGGGCCACGTGGTGCACACGAGGGTGGGGGGCGCCCCCCTAGGTGTTGGAAATATGCCCTAGAGGCAATAATAAAAGGATTATTATTATATTTCCTTGTTCATGATAATTGTCTGTTATTCATGCTTGAATTGTATTGCACGGAAACAGCGATACATGTGTGAATACATAGACCACAACGTGTCCCTGGTAAGCCTCTAGTTACTAGCTCGTTGATCAACAGATGGTCACGGTTTCCTGACCATGGACATTGGATGTCATTGATAACGGGATCACATCATTAGGAGAATGATGTGATGGACAAGACCCAATCCTAACCTAGCACGAGATCGTATAGTTCGTAATGCTTAAGCTATTCCAGTGTCAAGTATTTATTCCTTAGACCATGAGGTTGTGCAACTCCCGGATATCGTAGGAATACTTTGGGTGTGCCAAACGTCACAACGTAACTGGGTGGCTATAAAGGTACGCAACGGGCATCTCCGAAAGTGTATGTTGAGTTGGTACGAACAAAGACTGTGATATTGTCACTCCGTATGACGGAGAGGTATCTCTGGGCCCACTCGGTAAGACATCATCATAAAGAGCTCAAAGTGACTAAGGAGTTAGTCACGGGATGATGGATTACGAAACGAGTAAAGAGACTTGCCATGACGAGATTGAACGAGGTATCGGGCATACCGACGATCGAATCTCGGGCAAGTACCGTACCGATAGACAAAGGGAATAACATACGGGATTGAGTGAATCCTTGACACAGTGGTTCATCCGATGAGATCATCGAGGAACACGTGGGAACCAACATGGGTATCCATATCCCGCTGTTGGTTATTGACCGGAGAGTCGTCTCGGTCATGTCTGCGTGTCTCCCGAACCCGTAGGGTCTACACACTTACGGTTCGATGACGCTAGGGTTGTAGAGATACATGCACGTGGAAACCCGAATGTTGTTCGGAGTCCCGGATGAGATCCTGGACGTCACGAGGAGTTCCGGAATGGTCCGTAGGTAAAGAATGATATATAGGAAGTCCAGTTTCGGCCATCGGGAGAATTTCGGGGGTCACCGGGAGTGTCCCGGGACCACCGGAAGGGTCCCGGGGGTCCACCGGGTGGGGCCACCCATCCCGGAGGGCCCCGTAGGCCGCAAGGGGAAGGGAGCCAGCCCCTAGTGGGCTGGCGCACCCATATGGGCCCCCCTCCATGCGCCTAGGGTTGAAACCCTAGGGGGTGGGGGCGCCCCCCTATGCCTTGGGGGGCAAGTTTCCCCCCTCTGGCCGCCGCCCCCCTAGGAGATTGGATCTCCTAGGGCCGGCGCCCCCCTGGCCCCCTATATATAGTGGGGGGAGAGAGGGCAGCTGCACCCCAAGCCTCTGGCGCCTCTCCCCCCGTCACACCTCCAACTCCTCTCGCAGGGCGCCGACGAAGCCCTGCAGCTTTCCCGTTGCATCCATCACCACGCCGTCGTGCTGCTGGATCTCCGTCAACCTCTCCTCCCCCTTTGCTGGATCAAGAAGGAGGAGACGTCGCTGTACCGTACATGTGTTGAACGCGGAGGTGCCGTCCGTTCGGCGCTGGGATCATCGGTGACGAGGATCACGAAGAGTACGACTCCATCATCCACGTTCCTTCGAACGCTTCCACATGCGATCTACAAAGGGTATGTAGATGCACTCCTTTATGCTCGTTGCTAGATGACTCCTTAGATTGATCTTGGTGAAGCGTAGGATTTTTTTGAATTCTGCTACGTTCCCCAACAGTGGCATCTGAGCTAGGTCTTTGCGTAGCATCTTGCACGAGTAGAACACAAACAATTTGTGGGCGTTGAGTTTGTTCAATTTTCTTGCCGTTACTAGTCCAATCTTGATTCGGCGGCATCGTGGGATGAAGCGGCCCGGACTGACCTTACACGTACGCTTACGTGAGACTGGTTCCACCGACTGACATGCACTAGTTGCATAAGGTGGCTGGCGGGTGTCTGTCTCTCCCACTTTAGTCGGATGGATTCGATGAACAGGGTCCTTATGAAGGGTAAATAGAAATTGACAAATCACGTTGTGGCTTTTGCGTAGGTAAGAAACGTTCTTGCTAGAAAACCTATAGAAGCCACGTAAAAACTTGCAACAACAATTAGAGGTCGTCTAACTTGTTCTTGTAGCATGTGCTATGTGATGTGGTATGGCCAAGAAGATGTGATGAATGATATATGTGATGTATGAGATTGATCATGTTCTTGTAATAGGGAATCACGACTTGCATGTCGATGAAAATGAAAACCGGCAGGAGCCATAGGAGTTGTCTTAATTATTGTATGACCTGCGTGTCACTGAATAACGCCATATAATTACTTTACTTTATTGCTAAACGTTAGCCATAGTAGTAGAAGTAATAGTTGGCGTGATGACTTCATGAAGACACGATGATGGAGATCATGGTGTCCTGCCGGTGACAAAGATGATCATGGTGCCCCGAAGATGGAGATCGAAGGAGCAAGATGATATTGGCCATATGATGTCACTTTATTTGATTGCATGTGATGTTTATCATGTTTATGCATCTTGTTTACTTAGAACGACAGTAGTAAATAAGATGATCTCTCACTAAATTTTTTCAAGAATTGTGTTCCCCCTAACTGTGCACCGTTGCTAAGGATCGTTGTTCCAAAGAACCACGTGATGATCGGGTGTGATAGGCTCTAATGTTCGCATACGACAGGTGTAAGCCAGATTTACACACGCAATACACTTAGGGTTCACTTGACGAGCCTAGCGTGTACAAACATGGCCTCGGAACACGGAAGACCGAAAGGTCGAACATGAGTCATATGGAAGATACGATCAACATGAAGATGTTCACCGTTGATGACTAGTCCGTCTCACGTGATGATCGGACACGGGCTAGTCGATTCGGATCATGTATCACTTAGATGACTAGAGAGATGTCAATCTGAGTGAGAGTTCATTAAAATTTGATTAGATGAACTTAGTTATCATGAACTTAGTCTAAATTCTTTACAATATGTCTTGTAGATCAAATGGCCCACGCTCATGTCACCCTCAACTTCAACGCGTTCCTAGAGAAATCCAAGCTGAAAGACGATGGTAGCAACTATACGGAATGGGTCCATAACTTGAGGATCATCCTCATAGCTGCCAAGAAAACTTATGTCCTAGAAGCACCGCTAGGTGACGCTCCCGCCCCGGCAAACCAAGATGTTATGAATGCTTGGCAGTCGCGTTGTGATGATTACTCCCTGGTTCAGTGCGGCATGCTCTACAGCTTAGAATCAGGGCTCCAAAAGCGTTTTGAGCACTACGGAGCATATGAGATGTTCCAAGAGCTGAAAATGGTTTTCCAGGCTCATGCCCGAGTTGAGAGATATGATGTCTCCAACGCATTCTACAGCTGTAAGATGGAGGAAAACAGTTCTGTCAGTGAGCACATACTCAAGATTTCTGGGTTGCACAACCGCTTGTCTTAGTTGGGAATGAATCTCCCTGACGAAGCGGTCGTTGACAGAATCCTTCAGTCGCTCCCGCCTAGCTACAAGAGCTTTGTGTTGAACTTCAATATGCAAGGGATGGAGAAGTCCATTCCCGAGGTGTATTCAATGCTGAAATCAGCGGAGGTGGAGATCAAGAAAGAGCATCAAGTGTTGATGGTCAATAAAACCACTAAGTTCAAGAAGGGCAAGGGTAAGAAGAACTTCAAGAAGGACGGCAAGGGAGTTGCCACGCCCGGTAAGCCAGTTGCCGGGAAGAAGCCAAAGTATGGACCCAAGCCTAAGACTGAGTGCTTTTATTGCAAGGGAACGGGTCACTGGAAGCGGAACTGCCCCAAATACTTAGCGGACAAGAAGGCCGGCAACGTCAAAGGTATATGTGATATACATGTTATTGATGTGTACCTTACCAGCGCTCGTAGTAGCTCCTGGGTATTTGATACCGGTGCAGTTGCTCACATTTGTAACTCAAAGCAGGAGCTGCAGAATAAGCGGAGACTGGCGAAGTACGAGGTGACGATGCGCGTCGGGAATGGTTCCAAGGTCGATGTGATCGCCGTCGGCACGCTGCCTCTACATCTACCCTCGGGATTAGTTTTAAACCTTAATAATTGTTATTTAGTACCAGCTTTGAGCATGAACATTGTATCTGGATCTCGTTTGATGCGAGATGGCTACTCATTTAAATCCGAGAATAATGGTTGTTCTATTTATTTGAGAGATATGTTTTATGGTCATGCCCCGCTGGTCAATGGTTTATTTTTGATGAATCTCGATCGTGATGATACACATATTCATAGTGTGAATGCCAAAAGATGTAAAGTTGACAATGATAGTCCCACATACTTGTGGCATTGCCGCCTTGGTCATATTGGTGTCAAACGTATGAAGAAGCTTCATGCAGATGGACTTCTGGAGTCTTTTGATTATGAATCATTTGACACATGCGAACCATGCCTCTTGGGCAAGATGACCAAGACTCCGTTCTCCGGAACAATGGAGTGAGCAACCAACTTATTGGAAATCATACATACCGATGTGTGCGGTCCAATGAGTGTAGAAGCTCGCGGAGGCTATCATTATGTTCTCACCCTCACAGATGACTTGAGTTGATATGGGTATATCTACTTGATGAAGCACAAGTCTGAGACCTTTGAAAAGTTCAAGGAATTTCAGAATGAGGTTGAGAATCAACGTGACAGAAAAATAAAGTTCTTGCGATCGGATCATGGGGGTGAATATTTAAGTCATGAATTTGGCACGCACCTTAGGAACTGTGGAATTGTTTCACAATTGACACCGCCCAGAACACCTCAGCGTAATGGTGTGTCTGAACGTCGAAATCGTACTCTGTTGGACATGGTGCGATCTATGATGTCTCTCACCCACTTACCGCTGTCTTTTTGGGGTTATGCTTTAGAGACTGTCGCATTCACTTTAAATAGGGCTCCGTCGAAATCCGTTGGGATGACACCGTATGAACTTTGGTTTGGCAAGAAACCTAAGCTGTCGCTTCTAAAAGTTTGGGGTTGCGATGCTTATGTCAGGAAACTTCAACCTGAGAAGCTCGAACCCAAATCGGAAAAATGCGTCTTCATAGGATAACCAAAGGAAATGATTGGGTACACCTTCTACCACAGATCCGAAGGCAAGGTCTTTGTTGCCAAGAATGGATCCTTTCTGGAGAAAGAGTTTCTCTCGAAAGAAGTGAGTGGGAGGAAAGTAGAACTTGATGAGGTGACAGTAACCCCTCCCGATCCGGAAAGTAGCGCAGCGCAGGAAATTGTTCCTGAGGTGCCTGCACCGACAAGGGAGGAAGTTAATGATGATGACCATGAAGATACAGATCAAGTTACTACTGAACTTCGATGGTCCACAAGGACACGTTCCGCACCAGAGTGGTATGGCAACCCTATCATGGAAATCATGTTGTTAGACAACGGTGAACCTTCGAACTATGAAGAAGCGATGGCGGGCCCAGATTCCAATAAATGGCTTGGAGCCATGAAATCCGAGATCCATGTATGAAAACAAAGTATGGACTTTGGTGGACTTGCCCGATGATAGGCACGCCATAGAAAATAAATGGATATTTAAGAAGAAGACAGACGCGGATGGTAATGTGACCATCTATAAGGCTCGGGTTGTCGCTAAGGGTTATCGACAAGTTCAAGGGATTGACTACGACGAGACTTTCTCTCTCGTAGCGATGCTGAAGTCAGTCTGAATCATGTTAGCAATTGCCGCATTCTATGATTATGAGATATGGCAAATGGACGTCAAAACGGCATTCCTTAACGGCTTCCTCAAGGAAGAGCTGTATATGATGCAGCCGGAAGGTTTTGTCGATCCAGAGAATGCTAACAAGGTATGCAAGCTCCAGCGCTTGATCTACGGGCTGGTGCAAGCATCTCGGAGTTGGAATATTCGCTTTAATGATGTGATCAAAGCGTTTGGTTTTATACAGACTTGGGGAGAAGCTTGTATCTACAAGAAAGTGAGTGGGAGCTCTGTAGCATTTCTGATATTATATGTGGATGACATATTGCTGATGGGAAATGATATAGAATTCTTGGAGAGCATAAAGGCCTATTTGAATAAAAGTTTTTCAATGAAGGACCTTGAAGAAGCTGCTTACATATTAGGCATCAAAATCTATAGAGATAGATCAAGACGCCTCATTGGTCTTTCACAAAGCAGATACCTTGACAAGATATTGAAGAAGTTCAATATGGATCAGTCCAAGAAGGGGTTCTTGCCTGTTTTGCAAGGTATGAGATTGAGCACGGCTCAGTCCCCGACCACGGCAGAAGATAGAGAAAAGATGAGTGTCATTCCCTATGCCTCAGCCATAGGTTCTATCATGTATGCCATGCTGTGTACCAGACCTGATGTGAACCTTGCCATAAGTTTGGTAGGGAGGTACCAAAGTGATCTCGGTATGGAACACTGGACATCGATCAAGAACATCCTAAAGTACCTGAAGAGGATGAAGGATATGTTTCTCGTTTATGGAGGTGACGAAGAGCTCGTCGTAAAGGGTTACGTCGATGCTAGCTTCGACACAGATCTGGATGACTCTAAATCACAAACCGGATACGTGTATATTTTGAATGGTGGAGCAGTCAGCTAGTGCAGTTGCAAGCAGAGCGTCATGGCGCATTCTACATGTGAAGCAGAGTACATAGCTGCTTGCGAAGCAACACAAGAAGGAGTCTGGATGAAGGAGTTCATCACCGACCTAGGAGTCATTCCAAGCGCGTCAAGCCCGATGACTCTCTTCTGTGACAACACTGGAGCTATTGCCATTGCCAAGGAGCCCAGGTTTCACAAGAAGACCAAGCACATCAAGCGCCGTTTCAACTCCATCTGGAATTATGTTCAAGATGGAGACATAGATATTTGTAAAGTGCATACGGATCTGAATGTCGCAGACCCGTTGACTAAACCTCTTCCACGGGCAAAACATGATCAACACCAGAACTCTTTGGGTGTTCGATTCATCACAATGTAACTAGATTATTGACTCTAGTGCAAGTGGGAGACTGTTGGAAATATGCCCTAGAGGCAATAATAAAAGGATTATTATTATATTTCCTTGTTCATGATAATTGTCTGTTATTCATGCTTGAATTGTATTGTACGGAAACAACGATACATGTGTGAATACATAGACCACAACGTGTCCCTGGTAAGCCTCTAGTTACTAGCTCGTTGATCAACATATGGTCACGGTTTCCTGACCATGGACATTGGATGTCATTGATAACGTGATCACATCATTAGGAGAATGATGTGATGGACAAGACCCAATCCTAACCTAGCACGAGATCGTATAGTTCGTAATGCTTAAGCTTTTCCAGTGTCAAGTATTTATTCCTTAGACCATGAGGTTGTGCAACTCCCAGATACCGTAGGAATACTTTGGGTGTGCCAAATGTCACAACGTAACTGGGTGGCTATAAAGGTACGCAATGGGTATCTCCGAAAGTGTCTGTTGAGTTGGTACGAACCAAGACTGGGATATTGTCACTCCGTATGGCGGAGAGGTATCTCTGGGCCCACTTGGTAAGACATCATCATAAAGAGCTCAAAGTGACTAAGGAGTTAGTCACGAGATGATGGATTACGGAACGAGTAAAGAGACTTGCCATGACGAGATTGAACGAGGTATTGGGCATACCGACGATCGAATCTCGGGCAAGTACCGTACCGATAGACAAAGGGAATAACATACGGGATTGAGTGAATCCTTGACACAGTGGTTCATCCAATGAGATCATCGAGGAACACGTGGGAACCAACATGGGTATCCAGATCCCGCTGTTGGTTATTGACCGGAGAGTCGTCTCGGTCATGTCTGCGTGTCTCCCGAACCCGTAGGGTCTACACACTTAAGGTTCGGTGATGCTAGGGTTGTAGAGATACATGCACGTGGAAACCCGAATGTTGTTCGGAGTCCCGGATGAGATCCCGGACGTCACGAGGAGTTCTAGAATGGTCCGGAGGTAAAGAATGATATATAGGAAGTCCAGTTTCGGCCATCGGGAGAATTCCGGGGGTCATCGGGAGTGTCCCGGGACCACCGGAAGGGTCCCGGGGGTCCACTGGGTGGGGCCACCCATCCCGGAGGGCCCCGTAGGCCGCAAGGGGAAGGGGGCCAGCCCCTAGTGGGCTGGAGCACCCATATGGCCCCCCTCCATGCGCCTAGGGTTGAAACCCTAGGGGGTGGGGGCGCCCCCTATGCCTTGGGGGGCAAGTTTCCCCCCTCTGGCCGCCGCCCCCCTAGGAGATTGGATCTCCTAGGGCCGGCGCCCCCTGGCCCCCTATATATAGTGGGGAGGGGGGAGAGAGGGCAGCCGCACCCCAAGCCTCTGGCGCCTCTCCCCCCCGTCACACCTCCAACTTCTCTCGCAGGGCGCCGACGAAGCCCTGCAGCTTTTCCCGTTGCATCCATCACCACTTCGTCGTGCTGCTGGATCTCCGTCAACCTCTCCTCCCCCTTTGCTGAATCAAGAAGGAGGAGACGTCGCTGTACCGTACGTGTGTTCAACGCGGAGGTGCCGTCCGTTCGGCGCTGGGATCATCGGTGACGAGGATCATGAAGAGTACAACTCCATCATCCACGTTCCTTCGAACGCTTCCGCACGCGATCTACAAAGGGTATGTAGATGCACTCCTTTATGACTCCTTAGATTGATCTTGGTGAAGCGTAGGAATTTTTTTGAATTCTGCTACGTTCCCCAACACTAGGGCGCCCCCTGCCTCGTGGGTCCCACGTAAGGCCCCCGGTGCCCTCCTTCCTCCTATATAAGCCTACGTACCCCGAAACTATCAGAGGAGGAGAGAAAACCCTAGTTCCACCGTCGTAACCTTCTGTTCCCGTGAGATCCCATCTTGGGGCCTATTCCGGAGCTCCGCCGGAGGGGGGATCTTCCACGGAGTGCTTCTACATCATCATAATCGCCTCAGCATGAGTTGTTAGTAGTTTACCACAGACCTTCGGGTCCATAGCTAGTATCTAGATGGCTTCTTCTCTCTCTTTGGATCTCAATACAAAGCTCTCCTCGGTCTTCGAGGAGATCTATTCGATGTAATCTTTTTTTGCGGTGTGTTTGTCGAGATCCGATGAATTGTGGGTTTATGATCAAGATTATCTATGAGAAAAATTGGGTTCTTCTCTGAACTCTTTATGTATGATTATAGTATCCTTGCAAGTCTCTTCGAATTATTGGTTTGGTTTGGCCTACTAGATCTATAGTTCTTTCAATGGGAGAAGTGCTTGGCTTTGGGTTGAATCTTGCGGTGTCCTTTCCCAGTGACAGTAGGGGCAGCAAGGCACGTATTGTATTGTTGCCATCGAGGATAAAAAGATGGGGTTTATATCATATTGCTTGAGTTTATCCCTCTACATCATATCATCTTGCTTAAGGCGTTACTCTATTCTTATGAACTCAATACACTAGATGCATGCTGGATAGCGGTCGATGTGTGGAGTAATAGTAGTATATGCAGAATCGTTTCGGTCTACTTGTCTTGGACGTGATGCCTATATATAATGATCATGCCTAGATAGTCTCATAATTATTCGCTTTTCTATCAATTGCTCGATAGTAATTTGTTTACCCGCCGTAGAATATCGCTATCATGAGAGAAGCCACTTGAGAACACTATGGCCCCCGGGTCTATTCTCAACATATCAATCTACACCTACTTTACTTTTTCCGCTTTTACTTTCTGTTCTTATAACCAAAAATACCAAAAATATAAACTATCATCTCTATCAGATCTCACTTTCGTAAGTGACCATAAAGGGATTGACAACCCCTTATCGCGTTGGCTGCGAAGTTCTTATTTGTTTGTGTAGGTGCGAGGTACTCGCACGTGATCTCCTACTAGATTGATACCTTGGTTCTCAAAAACTGAGGGAAATACTTACGCTACTGTGCTGCATCACCCTTTCCCCTTCGAGGGAATACAACGCAAGCTCGAGAAGTAGCAAGAAGTATTTCTGGCGCCGTTGCTGGGGAGGCTTACGCAAAAGTCATATACCAAGTACCTATCACAAACCCTTATCCTTCGCATTACATTTTTGCCTCTCGTTTTCCTCTCCCCCACTTCATCCTTGCCGTTTTATTTGCCCTTCTTCCGCCGTGTGTTTATCGTTCGCTTGCCCCTTGTTTGCTTGTGTGTGTTGGATTGCTTGTTTGTCACTATGGCTCAGAACAATACCAAATTGTGTGACTTGTCCAATACCAACAATAATGATTTTATTAGCACTCCAATTGCTCCTATTACCGATGCTGAATCTTGTGAGATCAATGCTGCTTTGTTGAATCTTGTCATGAAAGATCAATTTTCCGGCCTTCCTAGTGAAGATGCCGCTACCCATCTAAACAACTTTGTTGATTTGTGTGATATGCAAAAGAAAAGGGATACATATAACAATATTGTTAAATTGAAGTTATTTCCGTTTTCACTTAGAGATCGTGCTAAAACTTGGTTTTCCTCTTTGCCTAGAAATAGTATTGATTCGTGGAATAAGTGCAAAGATTCTTTTATCTCTAAGTATATCCCTCCTGCTAAGATCATCTCTCTTAGAAACGATATTATGAATTTTAAGCAACTAGATCATGAGCATGTTGCACAAGCTTGGGAGAGAATGAAATTAATGATACATAATTGCCCTACACATGGTTTGAATCTATGGATGATTGTTCAGAACTTTTATGCTGGCTTGAATTTTACTTCTAGAAGTCTTTTAGATTCGGCCGCAGGAGGCACTTTCATGGAAACTACCTTAGGAGAAGCTACCAAACTCCTAGATAATATTACGGTTAATTATTCTCAATGGCACACCGAAAGATCTACTAGTAAAAAAGTGCATGCTATTGAAGAAATTAGTGTTTTGAGTGGAAAGATGGATGAACTTATGAAATTATTTGCTGCTAAGATTGCTTCTTCTGATCCCAATGATATGCCTTTGTCCACTTTGATTGAAAATAACAATGAATCTTTGGATGTGAATTTTGTTGGTAGGAATAATTTTGGTAACAATGCTTATAGAGGGAACTTCAATCCTAGACCTTTTACTAGTAATTCCTCTAATAATTATGGTAATTCCTACAACAACTCTTATGGAAAGATGCCTTCTGAATTTGAAACTAGTGTTAAGGAGCTTATGATCTCGCAAAAGAATTTCAATGCTATGCTTGAAGAGAAATTGCTTAAGATTGATGAATTGGCTAGAAGTGTGGATAGAATTACTCTTGATGTTGATTCTTTGAAACTTAGATCTATCCCACCTAAGCATGATATCAATGAGTCTCTCAAAGCCATGAGAATTTCCATTGATGAATGCAAAGAAAGAACCGCTAGGATGCATGCTAAAAGAGAGAATTATATAAAAGCGTGTTCTTCTAGTTATCATGAAAATATAGATGCAGATCTGAAAGTTATTGATGTGTCTCCTATTATATCCTTGTTTTCTAGCATAAATCTTGATGAAGATAGGATTGTAGATGATTCTACTTTAAGGTGTCCCAATGATTCGGAGTTTTTAGATCTTGATGCTAAAATTGTTAAAAGTGGGAGTGAAGAGATTAAAACTTTGCATAGTGATGAACCTGCTACTTTGGATTTCAAGGGATTCAATTATGATAATTGCTCTTTGATTGATTGTATTTCCTTGTTGCAATCCGTACTAAACTCTCCGCATGCTTATAGTCAAAATGAAGCTTTCACCAAACACATAGTTGATGCTTTGATGCAATCTTATGAAGAAAAACTTGAGTTATAAGTTTCTATCCCTAGAAAGCTTTATGATGAGTGGGAACCTACTATCAAAATAAAAATTAAAGATCATGAATGCTATGCTTTGTGTGATTTGGGTGCAAGTGTCTCCACTATCCCAAAGACTTTGTGTGATTTGCAAGGTTTCCATGAGCTTGATGATTGTTCTTTAAATTTGCATCTTGCGGATTCCACTATTAAGAAACCTATGGGAAGGATTAATGGTGTTCTTATTGTTGCCAATAGGAATTATGTGCCCGTAGATTTCATTGTTCTTGATATAGATTGCAATCCTTCATGTCATATTATTCTTGGTAGACCATTCCTTAGAACGATTGGTGCAATTATTGATATGAAGGAAGGAAATATTAGATTCCAATTTCCATTAAGGAAAGGCATGGAACACTTTCCTAGAAAGAAAATCAAATTACCATATGAATCTATTATGAGAGCCACTTATGGATTGCCTTCCAAAGATGGCAATACTTAGATCTATCCGTGTATCGTGCCTAGCTAGGGGCGTAAAATGATAGCGCTTGTTGGGAGGCAACCCAATTTTATATTTTTTGTTTTTGCTGCTGTTAGGGAATAAATATTGCATCTAGCTTATGTTTAGATGTGGTTTTGTGTTTTGTTTAGTGTTTGTGCCAAGTAGAACCTTTGGGAAGACTTGTGTGAAGTTTATGTGATCTTGCCGTGAAAAAAAGAATCATTAGCGCTCACTAGAATGGTCATCAGATTTTACCGGAGCGTGCTATTTAGTTGATTCTTTTTGCAGATGATTAATAGAAAAATTACTCACGTTTACCAATTTAGTTTGAAGTTTTTGGAGTTACAGAAGTATGCAAAACCTGCAGATTACTACAAACTCTTCTATTTTTGATAGATTCTGTTTTTCGTGTGTTGTTTGCTTATTTCAATGCATCTATGAGTAATATTGGGAAGTATGAACCATAGAGAAGTTGGAATACAGTATGTTTAACACCAATATAAACAAAGAATGAATTCATTGCAGTACCTTTGAGTAGTGGTTTGCTTTCTTATACTAACGGAGCTCACGAGATTTTTGTCTAAGTTTTGTGTTGTGAAGTTTTCAAGTTTTGAGTATTGCTTTGATGGACTATGGAACAAAGAGTAGCAAGGGCCTAAGCTTGGGGATGCTTGATGGCACCCCAATTATAATTCAAGACAACTGAAAGCCTAAGCTTGGAGATGCCCCGGGAAGGCATCCCCTCTTTCGTCTTCATCTATCGGTAACTATACTCGGAGCTATATTTTTACTCACCACATGATATGTGTTTTGCTTGGAGCGTCTTGTATAATTTGAGTCTTTGCTTGTTAGTTTACCACAGTTATCCTTGCTGGACACACCTATTTGAGAGAGTTAAATATGGCCTAGGAATTGTTAGAACACTCTATGTGCTTCACTTATATCTTTTGAGTTGAATAGTTTTTGCTCTAGTGCTTCACTTATATCTTTTAGAGCACGGTGGTGATTATTTTGAAGAAATTGTTGAACTCTCATGCTTCACTTATATCCATTTGAGAGTCTATTAAACCAGCATGGTAATGTGTTAGGGCTATAAAACTAGTCTTCACATGATAGACATCCAATATCAATGTAGTAAAAACTTTCACACTAAGTGTATTGAATATGATGAGAAGTTGGATGCTTGATAATTGTTTTGAGATATGAGGATAGTGATATTAGAGTCATGCTAGTGGAGTTATTATGAAATTGAGAAATGCTTGTGTTAAGGTTAGTGATTCCCGTAGCATGCACATATGGTGAACCGCTATGTGACGAAGTTAGAGCATGAGGTATTTGTAAAGTGTCAACCTTTGTGTGGAGGTTGGGGGCGCACGATGGTTAACTCCTACCAACCTCCCCCCTAGGAGCATGCATTTATTGCTTTGTTTTGATGAATCGTAGATTTTTGCAATAAGTATATGAGTTCTTATGACTAATGTTGAGTCCATGGATTGTACGCACTCTCACCCTTCCACTATTGCTAGCCTCTCTTGTACCGCGCAACTTTCGCCGGTACCATACACCTACTATATATCCTTCCTCAAAACAGCACCATACCTACCTATCATGGCATTTTCATAGCCATTCCGAGATATATTGCCATGCAACTTTCCACCGTTCTGTTCATATGACACGTATCATATTGTCATATTGCCATGCATGATCATGTAGTTGACATCGTATTTGTGGCAAGGCCACCATGCATAATTTCTCATACATGTCACTCTTGATTCATTGCACATCTCGGTACACCGCCGGAGGCATTCGTATAGAGTCATACTTGTTCTAGTATCGAGTTGTAATATCGAGTTGCAATTCAATGAAAGTGTGATGATCATCATTATTAGAGCATTGTTCCATGTGAGGAAAGGCTAAATCAATAAAGCCCCTCCACAAAAAAAAGGGCAAAGAAAAAAAAGGCCAAAAAAAGAAAAAAAGAAAAAAAAGAAAGGAAAAAGGGATAGTTGCTACTATCTTTTTCCATACTTGTGCTTCAAAGTAGCACCATGTTCTTCATATTAGAGAGTCTCATGTTTAGTCACTTTCATATACTAGTGGGAATTTTCATTATAGAACTTGGCTTATATATTCCAACGATGGGCTTCCTCAAATGCCCTAGGTCTTTGTGAGCAAGCAAGTTGGATGCACACCCACTTAGTTTCTTTTGTTGAGCTTTCATACATATTTAGCTCTAGTGCATCCATTGCATGGCAATCCCTACTCACTCACATTGATATCTATTGATGGGCATCTCCATAGCCCGTTTATATGCCTAGTCGATGTTAGACTATCTTCCTCCTTTTTGTCTTCTCCACAACCACCTCTCTATTCCACCCATAGTGCTATGTCCATGGCTCACGCTCATGTATTCCGCGAAAGTTGAAAGGTTTGAAAGAATAGAGTATGAAAACAAGTGCTTGGTTGAAATCGGGGTTGTGCATGATATGAATATTTTGTGTGATGAAGAGGGAACATAGCCAGACTATATGATTTTGTAGGGATAACTTTCTTTAGCCATAGTATTTTGAGAAGACATGATTGCTTTGTTAGTATGCTTGAAGTATTATTATTTCTTATGTCAATATAGACTTTTGTCTTGAATCTTTCAGATATGAACATTCATGCCACAATTAAGAGAATAACATTGAAAAACTATGTTGGTTAGCATTCCACATCAAAAATTCTGTTTTTATCATTTACCTACTCGAGGACGAGCAGGAATTAAGCTTGGGGATGCTTGATACGTCTCCATCGTATCTATAATTTTTGATTGTTCCATGCTATTATTTATGATGTTTAATGGGTTTGTTATACACTTTTATATTATTTTTGGGACTAACCTACTGACCTAAAGGCCCAGTCCAGATTGCTATTTTTTGCCTGTTTCAGGGTTTTACAGAAAAGGAATATCAAACGGAGGGTTTGTTATACACTTTTATATTATTTTTGGGACTAACCTACTGACCTAAAGGCCCAGTCCAGATTGCTATTTTTTGCCTGTTTCAGGGTTTTACAGAAAAGGAATATCAAACGGAGTCCAAACGGAATGAAACCTTCGGGAGAGATATTTTTGGAGAAAATCACGCACGGGAGACTTGAGAACCACAGAGTAGGGGCCACGTGGTGCCCACGAGGGTGGGGGGCGCGCCTCCTGCCTCGTGGGTCCCACGTAAGGCCCCCGATGCCCTCCTTCCTCCTATATAAGCCTACGTACCCGAAACCATGAGAGGAGGAGAGAAAACCCTAGTTCCACCGCTGTAACCTTCTGTTCCTATGAGATCCCATCTTGGGGCCTGTTCCGGAGCTCCGCCGGAGGGGGGATCTTCCACGGAGTGCTTCTACATCATCATCAGCGCCTCACCATGAGTTGTGAGTAGTTTACCACAGACCTTCGGGTCCATAGCTAAGTATCTAGATGGCTTCTTCTCTCTCTTTGGATCTCAATACAAAGCTCTCCTCGATCTTCGAGGAGATCTATTCGATGTAATCTCTTTTTGCGGTGTGTTTGTCGAGATCCGATGAATTGTGGGTTTATGATCAAGATTATCTATGAGAAATATTTGGTTCTTCTCTGAACTCTTTATGTATGATTATAATATCCTTGCAAGTCTCTTTGAATTATAGGTTTGGTTTGGCCTACTAGATCTATAGTTCTTGCAATGGGAGAAGTGCTTGGCTTTGGGTTCAATCTTGCGGTGTCCTTTCCCAGTGACAGTAGGGGCAGCAAGGCATGTATTGTATTGTTGCCATCGAGGATAAAAAGATGGGGTTTATATCATATTGCTTGAGTTTATCCCTCTACATCATATCATCTTGCTTAAGGCGTTACTCTATTCTTATGAATTCAATACACTAGATGCATGCTAGATAGCGGTCGATGTGTGCAGTAATAGTAGTAGATGCAGAATCGTTTTGGTCTACTTGTCTCGGACGTGATGCCTATATATAATGATCATGTCTAGATAGTCTCATAATTATTCGCTTTTCTATCAATTGCTCGACAGTAATTTTTTTACCCGCCTTAGAATATCGCTATCATGAGAGAAGCCACTAGAGAACACTATGGCCCCCGGGTCTATTCTCAACATATCAATCTATACCTACTTTACTTTTTCTGCTTTCACTTTCTGTTCTTATAACCAAAAATACCAAAAATATAAATTATCATCTCTATCAGATCTCACTTTCGTAAGTGACCGTAAAGGGATTGACAACCCCTTATCGCGTTGGCTGCGAAGTTCTTATTTGTTTGTGTAGGTGCAAGGGACTCGCGCGTGGTCTCCTACTGGATTGATACCTTGGTTCTCAAAAACCAAGGGAAATACTTACGCCACTGTGCTGCATCACCCTTTCCTCTTGGAGGGAATACAACACAAGCTCGAGAAGTAGCAATATGCAGCTTGGGCCCCCCTACCCGAGATCTGCCAGTTTTGACACCGACAATGGTGCTTTCATTGAGAGCTTTGCTGTGTAGTCACGAGAAGCGATCTGTGGCTCATCTTGTCATCAACAACGACATCACCTCCGGGAAGAGCTTGAATTTTGATCAGGTCCTCCAGCTCGATGGGTTCACCATATGCGCCCTCATTGCTGTTAAGCCAACCGCGTCCCCTGTGGTCATCGAGCATCACTCCTACATCGGCCTTGAACACTCCGAAAAGATGAATTCGGCGGATACCTCATCCTTAAACGAATTGCTAGATTGCATCGCCGCCCTGGGGCTTTCAGTGTCCAATGATCGGATCGGGCCTGAACCTGACCAGGGGGAAGAAAATTCCTCCCCGATCACTCACCTGGTGGCGGCCGTCGAGGAATGGCCCGAAAACACTTCTCCTCTCGAATCTAAGACCGGCTGTGTTCGGGTCTCCAAACCGTTTGAGCCGAACACCCTTCCTTTGGGCGGGACTCCACATCTCTCGAGCTTAGGGATATACACGGAGCCCGCCGAACACTCAGATCCCGCCGGGCCCGAGTCGTCAACATCGGAGACTTTGCGAACTCCGGATACCATATTGAGCCAGGATTCAAATTTTACCACATCCACCCACCTGTAACGCCACGGATGTAAAACTTCCTAATATGGCAATATATGCATCGTTGACTTAAGCAATTCCATTTTGGGCTCTTCCTTCATTTCGGGTTTCTTCGTTTTTGCCTTGTGCGTGTGTTGCATGTCACCATGTCATTTTCAGTATGTGCATTGCATTGGCATAGTCTCACTTGCATCCGTGTGGTAGTTGCATCGTCTCCGTCGTTTCCGTTGTCCGTTTCGGATTTCGACACTCACACACGGCACCGTCGCACATCTCAAGCCTTTGTTTCGTGAGTGGGTTAAAAACATCCTCGGAATGGGCCGAGAGTTGTCAAGTGGTCTTGGTATATCACCTGTAGACCACCTGTCAAGTTTCGTCTTGTTTGGAGGTCGTTTGATACTCCAACGGTTAACCACGTGGGCCGAAAACCCCTATCTCTTTTGGCCCAGCACCCCTCCACAACAGCCCACTAGCCCTGCACAACCACCTCCATCCTCTTGGTCGTTGGATCTTGATCGTGTGGGCGAAAACCGCACCCCATTTGGACCCTCCTAGCTCCTTCTAGCTATAAAAATGTCTCCCCCGTCCAAAATTTCGAAGGAAACCCTAGCCTCCTTCTTCCTCCACCGTCGCCTCAAAATACATGCCGTGCGGACGTGTCCGTCCGCGCCGGACACGCCCGTGCCCGCCAGATCCGCCGCCGCACCACTCCGGGCCAGCGAGCCCAAGGCCGGCCCGCCGCCGGGCTATTCCGCGCCCCGCGCCTCCCCATGCCCTGCGCCCTTGTCCTCCCGCGCCGGCCGCCAGCGCGCTCCGCCGCTGCCGCGCCGGACGTCCGCGTCGCCGCCCGACGACCGCCCCGCCGCCGCTCCTTCCGCAAGCCGCCCGCCGCCGCCGCCGGTCTTCACCGCCCCACTGCCGGCCACCCGCACCTTCGCCGGTCTTCACCGCCCCACTGCCGGCCACCTGCGCCTCCACCGCCACCCGCCGGCTCCACGCCTAGCCGCGCCGCCCGGCCCCGCCGCCGCCGTCTCCACCGACCTCGCCGCCGGCCGGACCCGTCGACTTCTCGGGCGAGCCGCCGCCGCCTCATCTCGATCTGGTCCATGCGTGTCACATCCCTAGTTAGCACTTGCTTTAGTATCTAGCTAGAGTGTGCATCATGTCTACTTTCAAAGAAACTGGAAATGGGATTAACAGAAACCCCAACACCCCTCTCCTAACTACTAGGGTTTGTTAAAATATTTTCCAATGTACCCAAAATGCCCTTCAAAAATGTTCATCATTTCTGCCTTGGTCTTAAACCTCTGCCAAAAATGGTGCACATTTTTCTAGGACACTCTAGGGCTTTGGATTAAATCATATGGTATTTGTATTTGGGCATTTAAATACTTTTAAATATTTTAAATGCTCAAATAATCATGAACTATAATGTTTCCTACTGTTCATATTATATACAGTGGGTATGACAAGTTTCATGAGTTATAAAAATGCTCTAGCATTTTTATTAATTAAACAATGATGCAAAACAAATAAAACAGAAAAAAAATAGGAAGAGGAAAATAGGAAGAAGCACTTACCTCGGGCCCAGCCCTGTAGCAGGCCAGCCCAGCCCACCAGCCCACCTCTGTCGTCTTCCTCCTCGCGTCAGAAGGACGCGCGCGTGGCCGCCGCGCGCCGGCACGCGCCCGGCCACCTCCAGGCTGCTTGCCTGCCTCCCCGATGGCCTGGATGACTCCACGAGTCGACACGCAGCTGCCCCGACCGCTCTCACTTCTCCCCCTCGTCTCCTTCGCCCTCCCCTGGCTCTCTCCTCCTCCATCACCGAGCCGCCGTCGCCGCCGCTCGCCGTAGCCGCACTTAGAGCCACCCCCTCGCCCCGTGAGTGTGTCGAGAAGATCCGCTGCGTCGTCCTCTTCCTCCTCGCTGAGCCACGAGCCGCCGGAAGCCCTGCAACGCCTCCATGCCGTCGTCCCCTTCCTCGGATCGCCGGAGCACCTCGCCGCCGTTACGAAGCTACAACGCGTCCCCGACCCCTCCGTCGAGCTCGTTAGCACCGCAGTGAGCTTCTACGTCGAACCCCTCCTTCCTCCGTTCCTTTTGCGCCGTGTAGCCGCCGCTCTGTTGATCACCGAACGCACCGCCGCCGTGCTCGCCGCCGGTGATGCTCCGGTGACCATTTGGTCACTGGCACCCGTCCATCACACTCACCGCAGCGCGTAGATGCGATAGGTGCTACGCACGCATCGCCTAGGCCCCTGCAGCCGCATCTCCACACACGCCCGACGCCGGTCGCCGCCGTCGAGCTTGTTGCCGTCGTCTCCGGCCACCCCAGGTCCGGCGACCACCACCATCCGACGCGCAAGAGCAAGAGCTTTCCAACGCGCCTAGCCGCAGCTCGAGCCGTGCCCCGTAGACGATTTCCGAAGCACGCCGCCGTACTTGGCCTCGCCGGCGTCACGTCGCCGGCGGGTTTGACCTGTTTGACCAGGGGGTTGACTACCCCTGGGTCACTGACGTGTGGGCCACCTTTTGCTAATTAGTTAGTTTAATTAAGTTTCTGTTAATTTAATTAGTTAATTAGTTTAGTCACTGACCCGTGGGCCCAGGCCCCACTGACAGCTAATTAGTTTTAGTTTAACTCTAATTAACTTAGTTAATTAGCTGTGACACTGACATGCAGGGCCCACATGTCATGTTTGACTTGGACTAGTTCCTGTTGACTGACTGACGTCAGCATGATGTCATGCTGACGCAGTAAAGGTTTTTCTGGGATTTTTAGATTATAAATAATTCAGGAAATTCCAGAAAATACCCAAAACTTCTAAAAATCATATAAAATCAACCATAGCTCAGATGGAAAAGATTTATATATGAAAAATGATCAGAAAAATCCAATCTTTCCAATGGCACTGGTTTCATGCATGTTTGAACAAGTTAACTTGCTGTATACATCAAAAACATGATAATGCACTTATTTAATTAATAGTTTGAACTTCAATTTGAATCTTTGATTCAAATAAGCTCAAACCCTTCTGGTTTTAGTTGCATTAGCCATCACACATGCATCTTGCCATGTCATGAGCATGCATCATATTGCTGCATTTGTTTGTTAATGATTGTATCGCCGGTATTCTCGGAGTTAGGTCCTGCTCCCGAGGATACTGCTGCGTATCCAGTTGAAGAGCAGTACCCGACAACTACCTTGTCAGGCAAGCAATCATTGTTCATTTCGATACAAACCCAATCTTCTTGCTCCTGCTCTCTTTTACTGCATTAAGGCAACAGCGTGTGAACTGCTACTTGCTGCGGTAGTTGAACCCTATTCCTTTAAGTCCATGTAGCTTGCTACGACTTGGGTTCATACGTTGATGATCGACACGTTCGTTGCTGGGTCATGGATGCCTGTCTCTGTAATTTAGTGCCACTTTTGGATTATAACTAGCCATGTCGGCCCGGGTTCTCTGTCATATGGATGCTAGCGACACTGGCATATACGTGTGCCAAAATGCGCAAACAGTCCCGGGCCAGGTAAGGTGGCACCCGTGGGGTTACCGTGCGTGAGGCCGCAAAGTGATATGACGTGTTACAGCTAGATCGGTGTGACTTAGGATCGGGGTCCTGACAGCGTTGCTCTGATACCAACGCTGTCAGGACCCCGATCCTAAGTCACACCGATCTAGCTGTAACACGTCATATCACTTTGCGGCCTCACGCACGGTAACCCCATGGGTGCCACCTTACCGGCCCAGCCCACCAGCCCTCCTCTGTCGTCTTCCTCCTCGCGCCAGAAGGACGCGCGCGTGGCCGCCGCGCGCCGGCACGCGCCCGGCCACCTCCAGGCTGCTTGCCTGCCTCCCCGATGGCCTGGATGACTCCACGAGTCGACACGCAGCTGCCCTGACCGCTCTCACTTCTCCCCCTCGTCTCCTTCGCCCTCCCCTGGCTCTCACCTCCTCCATCACCGAGCCGCCGTCGCCGCCGCTCGCCGTAGCCGCACTTAGAGCCACCCCCTCGCCCCGTGAGTGTCTCCAGAAGATCCGCCGCGTCGTCCTCTTCCTCCTCGCTGAGCCACGAGCCGCCGGAAGCCCTGCAACGCCTCCACGCCGTCGTCCCCTTCCTCGGATCGCCGGAGCACCTCGCCGCCGTTGCGAAGCTACAGCGCGTCCCCGACCCCTCCGTCGAGCTCGTTAGCACCGCAGTGAGCTTCTACGTCGAACCCCTCCTTCCTCCGTTCCTTTTGCACCGTGTAGCCGCCGCTCTGTTGATCACCGAACGCACCGCCGCCGTGCTCGCCGCCGGTGATGCTCCGGTGACCATTTGGTCACTGGCACCCGTCCATCACACTCACCGCAGCGCGTAGATGCGATAGGTGCTACGCACGCATCGCCTAGGCTCCTGTAGCCGCATCTCCACACACGCCCGACGCCGGTCGCCGCCGTCGAGCTTGTTGCCGTCGTCTCCGGCCACCCCAGGTCCGACGACCACCACCATCCGACGCGCAAGAGCAAGAGCTTTCCAACGCGCCTAGCCGCAGCTCGAGCCGTGCCCCGTAGACGATTTCCGAAGCATGCCGCCGTACTTGGCCTCGTCGGCGTCACGTCGCCGGCGGGTTTGACCTGTTTGACCAGGGGGTTGACTACCCTTGGGTCACTGACGTGTGGGCCACCTTTTGCTAATTAGTTAGTTTAATTAAGTTTCTGTTAATTTAATTAGTTAATTAGTTTAGTCACTGACCCGTGGGCCCAGGCCCCACTGACAGCTAATTAGTTTTAGTTTAACTCTAATTAACTTAGTTAAGTAGCTGTGACACTGACATGCAGGGCCCACATGTCATGTTTGACTTGGACTAGCTCCTGTTGACTGACTGACGTCAGCATGATGTCATGCTGACGCAGTAAAGGTTTTTCTGGGATTTTTAGATTAAAAATAATTCAGGAAATTCCAGAAAATACCCAAAACTTCTAAAAATCATATAAAATCAACCATAGCTCAGATGGAAAAGATTTATATATGAAAAATGATCAGAAAAATCCAATCTTTCCAATGGCACTGGTTTCATGCATGTTTGAACAAGTTAACTTGCTGTATACATCAAAAACATGATAATGCACTTATTTAAATAATTGTTTGAACTTCAATTTGAATCTTTGATTCAAATAAGCTCAAACCCTTCTGGTTTTAGTTGCATTAGCCAACACACATGCATCTTGCCATGTCATGAGCATGCATCATATTGCTGCATTTGTTTGTTAATGATTGTATCGCCGGTATTCTCTGTGTTAGGTCCTGCTCCCGAGGATACTGCTGCGTATCCAGTTGAAGAGCAGTACCCGACAACTACCTTGTCAGGCAAGCAATCATTGATCATTCCGATACAAACCCAATCTTCTCGCTCCTGCTCTCTTTTACTGCATTAAGGAAACAACGTGTGAACTGCTACTTGCTGCGGTAGTTGAACCCTATCCCTTGCATGACCTGTCATTGCCACAGTAAATAGTTGAAACCCACTAGCATGTGTAGGAGTTGATTGAGCCATGTGATGTGTGATCCACCATGCTATTTGTTTATGTTGCCTGCTATGCTTAGAGTTGTGTCTGGTCTGCTTCATCTGGGTGATGGATCAGAGTGAAATGATCATACCGATAAAGAGAAGGAAGTGTGGAATACGCTTGGTAAAGGTATCGATGAAAGGCCATGTAGGAGTACATGGTGGGTTGTTTCATTGGAATCGTCCATAGGACCCGAGATCTGTATGTGTGGTTCAAGTTACAGCTACTACCACACATCGGGATCCTTAATTGACCCTCTCGGCTTATTAATTACCCTTGATCTCTGTCCAGGAGTTGCAACTAGTTTCTGGTGTTTATAGCTTACTCGAGGTCGTGCGCAACGCTGACCCTCGGGGTGGGTTGTGATGCGACTGGTACGTGGCACGGTGTACCGGTTGCCCGTTTGGTGACTCGGGAACCCTGTACACATCGTTTGGGGCCGTGAGTGACACCCCGGCCGGATCTCCCCACGGATGGAACCCAAATAGGCGATAAACCTGGACGAGAGACTTGAGTAGTTAGTCAGGTCGTGGCCGACACCCCCGCTGGGCTTCCGCTTGAAGGTTGCCGAGTACACGCCGAGTAAACGGCGATAAGTGGTGAAAGCGTGTGTGAAGAAGTACACCCCTGCAGGGTTATCAAACTATTCGAATAGCCGTTGTTCGCGGTACGGACTACTTGGTTACTCTTACAGTTCATAGACAAGTTGATGGATACTACTAATAGCCTCAAGATAAGCGTGAGTGCCGTGGATGGCCCTTCCGTAGGATGACGGAAGAGGATCCTCGGTAGTGTATTGATGTGGTGAGTAGAGGACTCGTGTTCGTAATAACATCTTGCAATCTATTGAGAGTTGTAGTATAGGTTAGCCAAGGTCAAAGCTGGCATTCTGCTATGAACTCCACTACCCCCTTTGATAATGTTGCATGTATGATAGGTTCTGTGGTAAGACTTGCTGAGTACCTTTGTACTCATGTTTGCTTAATAACTGTTGCAGAGGAGAACCCTGCCCCTGCTGATGGGTTCTACATAGACGTTGACGTCGACGAGTAGCTTGACACCCAGACAGAGATCTGGAGCTTGTGAAGGGCCTTGTAGATAGTCAGGCTACACCAAGCCTGTTTTATTTTCTAAGTTGTCTGTACTCAGACATGTAGCTTCCGCTTGTGCTTGTATGACTGTATGACTTGAGTGTTGGGTCATGTGACCCCTACCTGTATGGATATGTTATGTATGGCTCTTGGAGCCTTTTAAATAAAGTACTTTGAGTCATAGAGTTCTGTTGTGATGCAATGTTGTAATTGTACATATTGAGCATATTGCGTGTATGATTGAAATGCTTGGTATGTGTGGGATCCGACACCTAGTTGTTTTCCTTTGGTAGCCTATCTTACAGGGAAATGCCTCCTAGTGTCTCCAATGAGCCTTGGTAGCTTGCTACTACTCGGAACACGTAGGCTGGCCGGCATGTGTCCTTATTCGTTCCTGTGTCTGTCCCTTGGGGGAAATGTCACGCGTTGTTCCTTTAAGTCCATGTAGCTTCCTACGACTTGGGTTCATACGTTGATGACCGACACGTTCGTTGCTGGATCATGGATGCCTGTCTCTGTAATTTAGTGCCACTTTTGGCTTATAACTAGCCATGCCGGCCCGGGTTCTCTGTCATATGGATGCTAGCGACACTGTCATATACGTGTGCCAAAATGCGCAAATGGTCCCGGGCCAGGTAAGGTGGCACCCGTGGGGTTACCGTGCGTGAGGCCGCAAAGTGATATGACGTGTTACAGCTAGATCGGTGTGACTTAGGATCGGGGTCCTGACAGCGTTGGCATCAGAGCTGGACTGCCTGTAGGTTCTCAAGCCAAACTGGTCGATGTTGAGTCTAGAAAAATTCTTAGTTATATGTAGGGGAATTGATTGTGGAAGGGAACGTAAGACTCTTTTTACTCCTTTACCTTATGCCCTTCTGATCCGTGTCAGTCTATTCTTTCTACGGGGATTTAGGACTAGGCCTCTTATCCTTATTAGGTTCACGTGTTACTAATCCGTAGACTCTTAGGATTGTTGGTCAAGCCTCAGTTCAGTTTCTATCCTTTTAGTATGATGATTGTTGGACCCGGAACCTTTATATGGAATTGTTGAGTGGCTATGCTATCATTTGTATGATGTCTCAAATTTTGTTTGAGCATTTACAGTTGTTATGCTGCCCGATTTCTTCCAGAAACACTAATGCCTTTGCATTACTTCGTGTTTCAGATGTCTGGCCGCATCCCTCACCAAGTGGTTCGTTTGACTCGGTGCATTAATGTGCCCGGTCACACGGCCATGCTAGTCCGTGTGCTGACTGAGACCGGTTATCGCTGGTACCCTGAATACACCGTGGAGGAACAGTATCGGGATTTCAATCAGAGCCAGTATTTCCGCACAGTCCGGATATACCCCTCATATCCTGGAGCTAACGACCCCATCCATTGGTCTTATGGACTCGGGATTACCATCGAGATGGCAGTGCAGGATGCCGCTTATTCGATGATGACCATTCTCCGTGCTAGGCATGCCCTGTTGCTGAACACTGAGTTCTGTTACATGCCAGCCTCACTTCCCGGAGAGGAAGGCTACTACACTGGTCTGTATACTGATGCTGCTCATGAAGAGCCACTGCTTCAGACTACTGTTCAGATGTTGGAGGATAGGGACCGTGAGGTCCGTGCCCTCCGAATGGAGCTGTATAACACTCGAGCTGCTCATTGGACTACTTTGACACGGCTTGCACCTGCTGTGCACGCCGGATATCTGGACATGCGGGATTTGTACCCCGTGCGGACTCGTCTGCCTGATCGCATGGATTGGTGTGACGTTGGGGGTATTACACCTCCACGTGGCCGTCGGTTACCACCAGCATCGGGACCGAGGCCACATCCGTGTCCTTATGGTCCACAGCCTTCGAGTGCTTGCGAGTTCCAAGATCCATCTGTTCCACTTCCAGGCTACGGTGGTAATCTTTACGAGGATTACTACGCGGATGTCTGAGCTAGGACGTGGTTGTAGTAGTATTGTAGTAGTTGTATTTCCACAGTCCCGCGCGTCTTGTGGAATATGACTTAGTGTGTACTGAGTTCCGGAGGTGTAGTTAAATAATGTATAGGAGCTTGGAATGCCTCTGATGGGATGTATCGTCTTTCACCGCAGTTGTACTTTAGCCTTGGCTTGTACTAAACTTTGTATGGTGTGTATGACCACTGGTGTATATATAGCAGTTCCTATAAACATTTTTGCATTCCGTGTCATCCATTACATTCTGCACTTCTATGTCAAATTTTTGCCATCCTTGTCTAAACCGTTGTTTTGTTTTCCTAGGATGGTCAACACTCGCAACACTCCTGCTGCTCAGGAGCAGGGTGAGGCTAGTGGGGCTAGAGATGGGAATCTGCCCCAGCCACCCTCCTTGGCGGAAGTTATGCTTGAAGCAGAACGGAACAAGAGAGAGACCAACCGTCAGCTGGAACACATAGAGCAGAACACTGGGTTCCATCAGAGGAATGACGTGGTGTCAATCCACGATTTTATCAAGATGTGTCCACTGAAGTTCCATCACTCCACTGAACCTCTGGATGCTGATGATTGGCTACGTAGTATCACCCACAAGCTACACTCTGCCCGTGTGGCCGAAGCTGACAAGGTTATCTACGCCGCCTACCATCTTGAGGGCCCTGCCAGTCTTTGGTGGGAAAACTTTGAAGCTATGCGTCCTGCTGGCCAAGTCACTACCTGGGTTGAGTTCAGTGAGGCATTCCGTGAACACCACATTCCGGAAGGTCTCATGGATCGCAAGCGGGAGGAATTCTGCAATTTCACCCAGGGCCGTTTAACTGTGGATGGCTATAGCAGTGAGTTTGGCAACTTGGCACGCTATGCACCTGAGGAAGTATCCACCGATGCCAAGAAGTAGGCGAGGTTCCGCAAGGGACTCAGCCCTGAACTCCGCCGAGATCTGCGTTTGCACGAGTGCACTTCCTTCCCAAAGTTGGTAAACAAGGCTATCAGTGCTGAAACAGGCCAGACCGACTTCGAGGCCACCCGCAAGCATACTCGAGACTTTGGTTCCTCATCCGGCTCTGGCTCTCACAAGCGCCGTGTGTGGGTTCCTAACACTGCTCTGCCACCCAAATACACACCGAGGCCATCCTATGAGGCGCCTCGCCCAACTCAATAGTTTGCACCTGCCAAGACCTATGGAGGACCACCTTCCAACTTTGCTCCACGCACTACCACTGTGACATGCTTCAAGTGTCGAGAACCGGGACACTACATGCGTGATTGTCCCCAGAACCAGCCAGGAAAAACCGTTGGCCGTGGCAAGCCAACCGGCAAGGTGAATTATGTCAAGACAATCCCCACTGCACGTGGTCATGTCAACTATGTCTCTGCTGAGGAAGCCTATGAGGATCCTAACGTTGTCCTTGGTACGATTCTCGTAAACTGCCATCCGGCATCTGTTCTTTTCGATACTGGAGCATCCCATTCGTTCATATCTGAGAGCTATGCTCGATTGCACAACATGACTTTTTGTGACATGCCTACTTCCATGGTTATTCAAACTCCTGGTTCAAAGTGGCAAACCTCTAGGGTAAGCCATGGAAATGAAATCCTTGTCGATAGACTTGTTTTCCTAGCATTTTTAATCGCCCTCAAGTCCTCGGACATAAACATCATCTTGGGTATGGATTGGATGACAACTCATTACGCCAAAATTGATTGCTTTACTAGGACCGTTCAACTTACACACCCATCCGGCAAGATAGTCAATGTCTTGACCCGAATGGCTGAGCGTCAGCTCTACTCTCTTAATGCCATCCCTCTACCAGAACTCAAAGATATCCCAGTAGTCCGTGACTTCCCGGATGTTTTTCCAGAAGAACTGCTAGGAATTCCACCTGACAGAGATGTCGAGTTCGTGATAGATCTTATCCCTGGAACTGTCCCAATCTCTAGGAGACCTTATAAGATGGCACCACTAGAATTAGCTGAGCTAAAGAAACAACTTGATGAGTCCTTGCAAAAGGGTTTCATCCGTCCTAGTTCTTCCCCTTGGGCTTGCCCCGTCCTCTTCGTCAAGAAGAAGGATGGAACGGAGCGGATGGTTGTAGATTACCGACCTGTCAATCTGGTCACCATAAAGAATAAGTATCCGCTCCCCAGGATCAACGACCTGTATGATCAACTCGCTGGATCCTCAGTCTTCTCTAAGATGGATCTGAGGTTGGGCTACCATCAAATCAAAATCAAGAACGGGGACATTCCTAAAACGGCTTTCGTTACTCGTTATGGCCAATATGAGAACACCGTCATGTCCTTCGGATTAACCAATGCCCCAGCTACCTTTTCTCGGTTAATGAATTCTATATTCATGGAGTATTTGGATAAATTCGTCGTGGTATACCTCGATGATATACTCATCTATTCCAAGAACAAGGAAGATCATGCCGAGCATTTAAGGCTGGTATTGGCGAAACTTCGAGAGCACCGCCTTTATGCCAAATTCTCTAAATGTGAATTTTGGTTGCCAGAAGTAACCTATCTAGGTCATGTGATCTCTGGCAAGGGTATTGCTGTCAATCCCGAGCGAGTTCAAGCCGTCCTTGATTGGACTCCCCCTGAATCGGTCAAGCAAGTTAGGAGTTTTCTTGGCTTAGCAAGCTATTGCCGACGCTTCGTCGAGAATTTCTCCAAGGTTGCCAAACCTCTAACTGAACTCCTCAAGAAAGATAAAAAGTTTGAGTGGACCCCACAGTGCGAGTCCAGTTTTCAGGAACTGAAAAGACGCCTGACATCTGCACCTGTACTGGTACCACCAGATTTTTCCAAGGATTTTATAATCTATTGCGACGCCTCGCGACAAGGACTAGGTTGCATACTCATGCAAGATCGTCAAGTGATTGCATACGCATCTCGACAGTTGCGTCCACACGAGGATAACTATCCTACTCATAATCTAGAGCTTGCAGCTGTAGTCCATGCACTCAAAACATGGCGACATTACCTTCTTGGTAATCGCTGTGAAATCTTCACTGATCATCAAAGTTTGAAGTATATCTTCACCCAACCGGATTTGAATCTCAGGCAAAGACGTTGGGTTGAGTTGCTCACAGACTACGACTTAGGAATCACTTACATTCCTGGAAAGGCCAATGTCATGGCTGATGCACTAAGTCGTAAGTCATATTGTAACAACTTAATGTTACAATAAGGTCAACCACTTCTCCACGAGGAATTTCGTAAGCTTAACCTTCACATTGTTCCTCGAGGATTCCTTTCCACCTTGGTGGCGAAACCTACCCTTATGGATCAAATCATAGTTGCCCAGCGGTATGATAAAGGCATATCTCGGATCAAGGAGAACATTGCTAGCGGAGTTGCTAGAAGTTTCTCTATGGATGATCGAGGTGTAGTGTACTTCGAGAACCGCTTGGTGGTACCCAAGAAACCACAACTACGACAAATGATTCTTAAGGAGGCTCATGAATCTCCTCTCACGATTCATCCCGGTAGTACCAAAATGTATCAGGACCTACGTCAGAGATTCTAGTGGACTAGGATGAAGAGAGAAATCGCTCAATTTATTGCTAACTGCGACATTTGTCGTCGAGTCAAAGCAGAGCATCAACGGCCTGCTGGCACCCTTCAACCTTTAGCTATTCCTGAATGGAAATGGGACAAAGTCGGTATGGACTTCATTACCGGGTTTCCCAGGTCCAGGAAAGGGAATAATGCTATCTTCGTCGTTATCGACCGTCTCTCTAAAGTAGCTCATTTCCTGCCTGTTCGCGAGAGTATTACCGCTAGCCAGCTAGCAGACTTATATGTCTCTCGCATATTATCACTTCATGGTGTGCCGTTGGAGATTAACTCAGACCGTGGAAGTCTTTTTACTTCACGATTTTGGGAAAGTTTCCAGAATGCTATGGGAACTCATCTCTCCTTCAGTACCGCCTTCCATCCCCAGTCAAGTGGTCAAGTGGAACGAGTCAATCAAATTCTGGAAGACATGCTTCGAGCCTCTGTCATTTCTTTCGGTATGGAATGGGAAAAATGTCTTCCGTTTGCCGAATTCGCTTATAACAATAGTTATCAAGCCAGCTTGGGCAAAGCTCCCTTCGAAGTTCTATATGGACGAAGGTGTCGAACACCTCTTAACTGGTCAGAGACCGGGGAAAGACAATTCTTTGGCCCGGATATGATCCAGGAAGCAGAGGAACAAGTTTGCATCGTTCGTGAGAGATTGAAAACAGCCCAGTCTCGCCAAAAGAGCCAATATGATAGTCATCATAAGGCTGTGACTTTTGAAGTCGGCGATAAGGCTTACCTTCGGGTTACTCCTCTTAAGGGAACCCATCGCTTCGGTATCAAAGGCAAATTGGCCCCTCGTTTCATCGGTCCTTTTCGCATTCTTGCCAAACGAGGAGAAGTTGCCTACCAATTGGAACTACCTCCGCACCTCTCCAGAGTTCATGATGTTTTCCACGTTTCTCAACTCAGGCATTGCTTCTCGGATCCTATCCGCGGAGTGGACCACGAAACGCTTGATCTCCAGGACAATCTCACATATCGAGAATACCCTATTCGTATTCTTGATCAAACCGAGCGCACCACTCGACGCCACAATATCAAGTTTCTCAAGGTTCAATGGTCACATCATTCCGAGAGTGAAGCTACTTGGGAAAGGGAGGATCGTCTTCGACTTGAGTACCCCACCCTCTTTCCGGAGGAACCCGAATCTCGGGACGCGATTCTTTTAAGTGGGGGTGAGTTGTCACATCCCTAGTTAGCACTTGCTTTAGTATCTAGCTAGAGTGTGCATCATGTCTACTTTCAAAGAAACTGGAAATGGGATTAACAGAAACCCCAGCACCCCTCTCCTAACTACTAGGGTTTGTTAAAATATTTTCCAATGTACCCAAAATGCCCTTCAAAAATGTTCATCATTTCTGCCTTGGTCTTAAACCTCTGCCAAAAATGGTGCACATTTTTCTAGGACACTCTAGGGCTTTGGATTAAATCATATGGTATTTGTATTTGGGCATTTAAATACTTTTAAATATTTTAAATGCTCAAATAATCATGAACTATAATGTTTCCTACTGTTCATATTATATACAGTGGGTATGACAAGTTTCATGAGTTATAAAAATGCTCTAGCATTTTTATTAATTAAACAAAGATGCAAAACAAATGAAACAGAAAAGAAAATAGGAAAAGGAAAATAGGAAGAAGCACTTACCTCGGGCCCAGCCCTGTACCAGGCCGGCCTAGCCCACCAGCCCTCCTCTGTCGTCTTCCTCTTCGCGCCAGAAGGACGAGCGCGTGGCCGCCGCGCGCCGGCACGCGCCCGGCCACCTCCAGGCTGCTTGCCTGCCTCCCCGATGGTCTGGATGACTCCACGAGTCGACACGCAGCTGCCCCGACCGCTCTCACTTCTCCCCCTCGTCTCCTTCGCCCTCCCCTGGCTCTCTCCTCCTCCATCACCGAGCCGCCGTCGCCGCCGCTCGCCGTAGCCGCACTTAGAGCCACCCCCTCGCCCCGTGAGTGTGTCCAGAAGATCCGCCGCGTCGTCCTCTTCCTCCTCGCTGAGCCACGAGCCGCCGGAAGCCCTGCAATGCCTCCACGCCATTGTCCCCTTCCTCGGATCGCCGGAGCACCTCGCCGCCGTTACGAAGCTACAGCGCGTCCCCGACCCCTCCGTCGAGCTCGTTAGCACCGCAGTGAGCTTCTACGTCGAACCCCTCCTTCCTCCATTCCTTTTGCGCCGTGTAGCCGCCGCTCTGTTGATCACCGAACGCACCGCCGCCGTGCTCGCCACCGGTGATGCTCCGGTGACCATTTGGTCACTGGCACCCGTCCATCACACTCACCGCAGCGCGTAGATGCGATAGGTGCTACGCACGCATCGCCTAGGCCCCTGCAGCCGCATCTCCACACACGCCCGACGCCGGTCGCCGTCGTCGAGCTTGTTGCCGTCGTCTCCGGCCACCCCAGGTCCGGCGACCACCACCATCCGACGCGCAAGAGCAAGAGCTTTCCAACGCGCCTAGCCACAGCTTGAGCCGTGCCCCGTAGACAATTTCCGAAGCACGCCGCCGTACTTGGCCTCGCCGGCGTCACGTCGCCGGCGGGTTTGACCTGTTTGACCAGGGGGTTGACTACCCCTGGGTCACTGACGTGTGGGCCACCTTTTGCTAATTAGTTAGTTTAATTAAGTTTCTGTTAATTTAATTAGTTAATTAGTTTAGTCACTGACCCGTGGGTCCAGGCCCCACTGACAGCTAATTAGTTTTAGTTTAACTCTAATTAACTTAGTTAATTAGCTGTGACACTGACATGCAGGGCCCACATGTCATGTTTGACTTGGACTAGCTCCTGTTGACTGACTGACGTCAGCATGATGTCATGCTGATGCAGTAAAGGTTTTTCTGGGATTTTTAGATTAAAAGTAATTCAGGAAATTCCAGAAAATACCCAAAACTTCTAAAAATCATATAAAATCAATCATAGCTCAGATGGAAAAGATTTATATATGAAAAATGTTCAGAAAAATCCAATCTTTCCAATGGCACTGGTTTCATGCATGTTTGAACAAGTTAACTTGCTGTATACATCAAAAACATGATAATGCACTTATTTAAATAATAGTTTGAACTTCAATTTGGATCTTTGATTCAAATAAGCTCAAACCCTTCTGGTTTTAGCTGCATTAGCCAACACACATGCATCTTGCCATGTCATGAGCATGCATCATATTGCTGCATTTGTTTGTTAATGATTGTATCACCGGTATTCTTTGTGTTAGGTCCTGCTCCCGAGGATACTGCTGCGTATCCAGTTGAAGAGCAGTACCCGACAACTACCTTGTCAGGCAAGCAATCATTGATCATTCCGATACAAACCCAATCTTCTCGCTCCTGCTCTCTTTTACTGCATTAAGGCAACAACGTGTGGACTGCTACTTGCTGCGGTAGTTGAACCCTATCCCTTGCATGACCTGTCATTGCCACAGTAAATAGTTGAAACCCACTAGCATGTGTAGGAGTTGATTGAGCCATGTGATGTGTGATCCACCATGCTATTTGTTTATGTTGCCTGCTATGCTTAGAGTTGTGTCTGGTCTGGTTCATCTGGGTGATGGATCAGAGTGAAATGATCATACCGATAAAGAGAAGGAAGTGTGGAATACGCTTGGTAAAGGTATCGATGAAAGGCCATGTAGGAGTACATGGTGGGTTGTTTCATTGGAATCGTCCATAGGACCCGAGATCTGTATGTGTGGTTCAAGTTACAGCTACTACCACACATTGGGATCCTTAATTGACCCTCTCGGCTTATTAATTACCCTTGATCTCTGTCCAGGAGTTGCAACTAGTTTCTGGTGTTTATAGCTTACTCGAGGTCGTGCGCAACGCTGACCCTCGGGGTGGGTTGTGATACGACAGGTACGTGGCACGGTGTACCGGTTGCCCGTTTGGTGACTCGGGAACCCTGTACACATCGTTTGGGGCCGTGAGCGACACCCCGACCGGATCTCCCCACGGATGGAACCCAAATAGGCGATAAACCTGGACGAGAGACTTGAGTAGTTAGTCAGGTCGTGGCCGACACCCCCGCTGGGCTTCCGCTTGAAGGTTGCCGAGTACACGCCGAGTAAACGTCGATAAGTGGTGAAAGCGTGTGTGAAGAAGTACACCCCTGCAGGGTTATCAAACTATTCGAATAGCCGTTGTTCGCGGTACGGACTACTTGGTTACTCTTACAGTTCATAGACAAGTTGATGGATACTACTAAAAGCCTCAAGATAAGCGTGAGTGCCGTGGATGGCCCTTCCGTAGGATGACAGAAGAGGATCCTCGGTAGTGTATTGATGTGGTGAGTAGAGGACTCGTGTTCGTAATAACATCTTGCAATCTGTTGAGAGTTGTAGTATAGGTTAGCCAAGGTCAAAGCTGGCATTCTGCTATGAACTCCACTACCCCCTTTGATAATGTTGCATGTATGATAGGTTCTGTGGTAAGACTTGCTGAGTACCTTTGTACTCATGTTTGCTTAATAACTGTTGCAGAGGAGAACCCTGCCCCTGCTGATGGGTTCTACATAGACGTTGACGTCGACGAGTAGCTTGACACCCAGACGGAGATCTGGAGCTTGTGAAGGGCCTTGTAGATAGTCAGGCTACACCAAGCCTGTTTTATTTTCTAAGTTGTCTGTACTCAGACATGTAGCTTCCGCTTGTGCTTGTATGACTGTATGACTTGAGTGTTGGGTCATGTGACCCCTACCTGTATGGATATGTTATGTATGGCTCTTGGAGCCTTTTAAATAAAGTACTTTGAGTCATAGAGTTTTGTTGTGATGCAATGTTGTATTTGCACATATTGAGCATATTGCGTGTATGATTGAAATGCTTGGTATGTGTGGGATCCGACACGTAGTTGTTTTCCTTTGGTAGCCTATCTTACAGGGAAATGCCTCCTAGTGTCTCCAATGAGCCTTGGTAGCTTGCTACTACTCGGAACACGTAGGCTGGCCGGCATGTGTCCTTCTTCGTTCCTGTGTCTGTCCCTTGGGGGAAATGTCACGCGTTGTTCCTTTAAGTCCATGTAGCTTGCTACGACTTGGGTTTATACGTTGATGACCGACACGTTCGTTGCTGGGTCATGGATGCCTGTCTCTGTAATTTAGTGCCACTTTTGGCTTATAACTAGCCATGTCGGCCCGGGTTCTCTGTCATATGGATGCTAGCGACACTGTCATATACGTGTGCCAAAATGCGCAAACGGTCCCGGGCCAGGTAAGGTGGCACCCGTGGGGTTACCGTGCGTGAGGCCGCAAAGTGATATGACGTGTTACAGCTAGATCGGTGTGACTTAGGATCGGGGTCCTGACAATGCGGGACCAGATCCACCCACTCCTCCAACCAAATGCCCCGACGTGCCCGGATCCCTCCGTCCCGAACCGCTCCATCCCATTTTTGGAGGGGTAAAATTCTTCGAAGTCCCGGATCTGCATTATTTTCATGCCCTCTTTGTCATGTCACAACTTTGTGCTCAGTGCTCCGTTTTGCGTGCATAATATATCAAAATGTTCGTCTCGAAGTGCTCTACATGTTAGCATCAGTTTCATGCATGTTAGGGTTCTTCTAGTTGTCTTAATATTCATTGCATGACTACTCCGTGATGTTACTGTTTCAGCACTAGTTGTGTGTTAACAATATGTTGACATGTTCGCGAGGTCGTAACTTGGTGCATGTTGGTCCAAATGGAGTGTATGATATGTCAAAATGTTCGTCTTGTGATGCTCTTCATGATGGATGCATTTGCATGCATGTTAGGTTGCATTATGCCATGTTTAACCCTGTTGCAAAAGTGCATGTGGCTGATAAGTTTCTGAACTTGTTATGAGATGATGATTTGTCTTTTTCGTGTGAATTAATCCATGTGTCATATGAGCTAGGTGTCAACATGGGTTTTGCTCATTGGAATGTGCTCTACATGATAGATTTATTTTCATGCCATGATATGTCTTGAGATGAGTGCAACAAGCTTGTTAACATGCCATTGTGATGTTAAATTTCTGCTAAGGCTGAATCTGTTAATGTTTATGCCATGTTTCCATGAGGCTACCATCATTGTTGTGCATGGTTAGAGTTGTCCAGTGGGTGTTCCTTGATGTATATGTTATGCTCTAGCTATCCATGCTCTTGTTTTCCATGTTGGCTTGCTGTAGCTTGTTGTTTTCATGCTCTCAAGTTGCTATAAAATGTTTCTGTGAGCCTGTTATCAGCAAGTTCAGTTTTGCCATGTGAATAGCTAGTTTTCTATGAATCTTATGACCATGTTCTTGCCTTGAGTAGCTTCACAAACATGTTTTCTTGCTGTTGGTTATATTCACATGCCATGCTATGCCTTGAGGTGAGTTGCACAAGCTTGCAAACATGCCTACTTGTCGTTGTTGCTGCCATGCCTTGTAATTTTCACCAAGTCTGAGAAATCTGTTAACTTTTTGAATTTTTCCATGCTTGTTTAATTGTGTTCCAGCAGGTTTTTGGGTGTGCTCTGAGTTCATGCTTGTTAAGAATCATGTCTATTTCACATCCATGCCTTTTGTCTTCATTTTTGGTTGCTTGTAATGCCTCAGATGTAACACTTTCCAATTATGGCAATATATGAAACTTCTACTTCATCAATTCCATTCTGGGCTTTTCTTTCATTTCGGGTTTCTTCGTTTTGTCGTGTGCGTGTGTGCATTTCATTCATGTCATGTTGTCATGTGCATTGCATTGCATTCGTGTTGTCACTTACACCCGGTTCCACTCGCCTCTTCCCATTCTCCGTTTCGAGTTCCGACGCTCACACACGTGCCCGTGGCATCCCCGAGTCTTTCTTTCGTGTGTGGCCGTGTAACATTCCCGGAATGATGTGAGACTTGTCGTGCGTAGTTGTTTTGGTACGTGTAGGCCGCCTGTCAAGTTTCATCGCGTTTGGAGTTCGTTTGGTACTCCAACGGTTAACCTAGTGGGCTAAAAGAACCTCTTCTTTAAGGCCCAAGACCCCCTCCACAACAGCCCACAAACCCAACACAACCCTTCCCATCATCTCGATCGTCGAATCGTGATCGCGTGGCCGAAAACCGCTCCTCATTTGGACTCTCCTAGCTCCCTCTACCTATAAATATGTGTCCACCCCCGAGATTTCGCAGATGAAACCCTAACCCGAGCTCCTCCGTGCGCCGGACATGTCCACCGCCGCCCCCTCGGCCTCTCGCAGGCCGCCACGTGTCGCCTTCCTCCTCCCACCAGCCGCCGGCCCGCCGGGCCCTGGCGGGGCCCGCCTGGCCCGTGCGCTACACCGCCGCCAGCTCCCGCGCCCGACTCCTTCCCCGCCGCCTCCGGCGACGCCGTCGCCGCGCCTCCAGCTCCTGGCGCTCCGGCCGCCGCCCGCCGCCGCGGAGCGTCACCTCCGCCGGCCTTCGCGCCCCGCCGCGCCTCCTCATCGGCCACCACCACCGCCGCCGGCCGCTCCCGCCGTCGCCCCGGCCGCTCCCGCCGCTGCCCGACCGCGCCGCAGCCGCCGGCCGCGCCGGAGCGCCTCCCGCCGGCGAGCCTCACCGGAGCCGCCGCCGTTCTTCTCGCCCCGTTCGGATCCGGTGGATCTGGACGAGATCCACCAGTTCCTCGAACCAAACGCGTCCCCGCGCCAGGATCCACTCCGTCCTGGGACATCCCCGTCCCGGGTTATTTTTTGTGAGGTATAAACCACTAAGTCCCAAATCTGCAATATTTTGTTGCCTCCTTTGCATGGGCGTATCTTCATGCTCGTAGATCCGTTTTGGGCGTGTGATATATCAAAATGATCGTGGTGATGTGCTATACATTTTGTTCCATTGTGGCATGCTTGTTTGAGTTCATCTAGAGGTCCTAATCATCGTGACAAGAGTGCTACTTGTTATAAACTGCTGTAACTTGTTATTTTTATGCCATGTTTGAGATGTGATAACTTGATGCATGTTTATCCAAATGAAGCAAATGATATGTCAAAATGTTCATTGTGAAGTGCTCTACATGATGGTTGCTGTAGCATTCATGTTAGGTGTCATATTGCCATGTTAATCTCTGTTGCAAAAGTGCATGTGGCTGTTGAGTGCTGAAACTTGTTACGAGATGCTGATTTGAAGTGCTCTTTGCTATTGATGTGTTTGTCCTCATGTCACATGTCAATATGTTTTAGAAGCACCATCATATGGTCTTTGCTGTGGTGCAAACCACTTTCTATGATATGCCTTGAGGTGACTTAAACAAGCTTGCAAACATGCCATGCCAATGTTACTGTTTTATACTTAGTGAAAATTCTGCTAAGTCTAGAATCTGTTTTAACCTGATGCTATGTTTGCTTGATGCCCTAGTCAAATCCATGCTTGTTTTGGAGTAGCCCATGATCATTCCTTATTGTCCATGTTATTGTATATCCATCCATGCCCTCACTTGCACATATGGCTTGCTGTAGCTTATTTATTTCTTGCTCTCAAGTTGCTATAAATTATATCTGTGAGGTTTTAACAGCATGATCAATTTGGCGTAGCTTGTTGCTATTGATTCATGTCTCCTATGGAGTTTCTCCAATGGAGTTGTTTGCTGCAGGATTTGTATACTTCATGTCCTTGCTTATTGTCATCATGTTTGGGTGTTGTAGAGTATATATTTCTTGCTCCAAAGTTGCTTTGTGGCTGTTAATTTCAGCTTTGCATTGTATCTTGTTTCGTGTGTATGTGTTGAACCGTTGCTTTGTTTTGAGCGTGCCCTAGATGAAACTTGTGTGATTTTGCATGTAGAATCATAATATCATGTTGTTTACATGTTTGGAGGTGTTTGCTTGATGTTTGGGTGCATCTTGCACCGTTGCCATGTTTGTCTATTTTTGCTCATATCTTCTAGGCCGTACCTCCGAATTGAACAAACTTTATATGAAACTTGACTTGAATTTCGTGTAGATCATCATGGTGCATGTTAAATTGCTGTTTAACAACTTTAACTTAAGGTTTATTCAGATCTGGACCATTTTCAAAATATGCATATGAGGACTTACCAGATTTGCTATATATTGATTCCGGCCTCATTTAAACTTGTTGTTTTATGATGTTCTTGTGTGCGTCATCCCTTGCAATGAAATGCATCATACTTGCATCATGTTGATTGTGCATTGCACCTTGTTTTATATCGTGCCATGTTGTGTTCTTGTGTTGAGTAGAGCCGGGAGCCGAGACCGAGTACGAGGTTCCTACCGAGGTTGAGTACGAGGAGCCGTCTTACGATTCCATCGACGACTCGACAGGCAAGATGACCTGACCCAGATATCATTACTATCTTTGCCTATTGCTAGATGTCTCGGTCTTTAGCTCATTGCCTCGATGCCCATGTTTGTTTGTCAGCCTCCTATTGTAACCATGAATATGTCTAACCACCCAACCTAACAAACCTTTGTTTGGCTACGTAAGCTCCGCTCAACCCCTTCTTATAGCATTGCTAGTTGCAGGAGAAGTTTTGAAGATTCTTGCTTCATGTTGAAGTTATTGTTGGGATATCACACTATATAATATGTCAACTAAATCATCTATATATTGGTAATGGGTGGAAGGCTAAGCCTCTTGCTTGGTGTTTTGTTCCACTCATGCCTCCCTAGGAACCATTTAAACCGGTGTTATGTTCCTTGATTATGCGTCCCTAACACGGTTGGGGTTTATGGGCCCCCCTTGATAACCCGCTTAGCGCTAAAGCTTTTCCAGCAAGTCCCAACATTGGTTCTACATTTGCCTAACAACTAAAACTTGCATAAGGAGTTATAAACCATCTTCTTAATCAACAACCCGGGCCAGTGCTCCACATGAGTGTTGGTCCAAACTGGGCAGGCTGCGGGGCCACCTCGAGGAAACTCAAGGGCTGGTAAAAACCCGTAGGATGTCCCGTCCGGTCGTGGCCTGAGACTAGATACGCACGACTACTATCAGGGTGTCGGCACGCCGGGAGGATTTGCTGGATTAGTTTTACCTTAGTCGGAATATCTTGAGCACGGGAATACGAGAATACTCGGGTCTTCCCACCTTGGAGTTGCGACTCCGCAGATCGTGATCCTGTGATGGGCTAAGTTGGGACACCCCTGCAGGGTTTGATCTTTCGAAAGCCGTGCCCGCGGTTATGTGGCAGATGGGAATTTGTTAATATCCGGTTGTAGAAAACTTGACACCATGTTCAGAATACACTACAAGCGTGAGTAACCGTGACGATCATTTTCCGAAAGGGGTTCGGGAAGTGAACACGGTGGGGTTATGTTTGACGTGCTTAGATAGGATCACTTCGTGATCACTTGACGCTCGTGGAACTTCTCTTCTCGCTCTAATCACGTAAGCTAGTGCTAGTGCAGCTGCAACCTTTATTTTTCTTCAGCCTTGTTCCACACCCAAGGCTTAGATAGTTTTGCTACCCGGGAACGGGACTGCTGAGTCCTCCGTGGCTCATAGATTCTACACAACACCAGATGCAGGTACTATGGTGAACTACACAGGTGACGGCACAGAGCTGTACTGGGAGTTCGATGAAGAACGTGAGCGATACTACGTGCACTATCCCGATGATCAGTAGTGGCTTCTACTAGGGGCAATTCGGACCTTCTGGCTATATTTTTTGGGTATCTTTCATTTGAATCTTCGTCCGTAGCCGGATTGTGATGTTATTTGGATGATGATTGCTTATGTAATGTATTGGGTGACGTGGCGAGTGTAAGCCAACTACTCTTTTGTAATTTCATCCCTCTTTTACATGAGTCGTGCAAAGATACCATACTTGAGATCATTCTAGTATGAGCTTATACCTTTAAGTCGTGCCTCGACACATAGGAGGTATAATCTCATACTGGGCATTACAGTGCTGTAGAATAATTATATCTTGCTCCAAAGATGCCATGTTGCTGTTAACTTCAGTTTTGTATTGCATCTTGTTTTGCTTACCATTTGCAAACCGTGCATCCGTTTCCCATGATCTTTACATAGTTTTTGACCGAGATCTTCTCCTCTATCCAGTGGCTTGATTGGTTGCCCAAGATGAAGCCATTTCCATCATCTTCTTCTTTAGGCTCGAGAGCATCCTCATGCATACGCACATCATACTTGCATTCCATGACATGTCTTGCATCATGTTGTTTGCACATTGCACCATGATTGATCTTGCCATTGTTGTGCTCTTTTGTTGGGTAGAGCCGGGAGCCCATACCGAGTTCGAGGATCTTGTCGAGACTGAGTTTGCGGAGCCGTCTTACCATTCCACCGAGGACTTACCAGGCAAGATGACCATTCCCCGATATCACCTCTATCTTTGCCTTGCTAGTTGTCTCTCTCTTTAGCTATGCCTTGATGCCTATTCTTGTCTTGTCAGCCTCCTATGTTGCCATGAAACACTCTAACCGCCTTCCAAGCAAACCGTTGATTGGCTAAGTACGCTTTTGCTCAGCCCCTCTTATAGCGCTGTTAGTTGCAGGTGAAGTTTGAAGATTGCTCCATGTTCGGACTTGTTTATTGGGATAACACAATAAATTTATCTTAATTAAATTAACGCACATATATATTGGTAATGGGTGCAAGGCTTGGCCTTCTGCTTGGTGTTTTGTTCCACTCGTTTCACCTTAGGACCCGATAAACCGGTGTTATGTTCCTTGATTTTGCGTTCCTAACACGGTTGGGGTTTATGGGCCCCCCTCGATAATTCGCATTGCTTAAAGCTTTTCCAGCAAGGCCCAACCTTGGTTTTACCATTTTCCTAATAACTAAAAACTTGCATAGGGAGTTATAAACCCGAGTTCTTAATCAACAACCCGTGCCAGTGCTCCTCATGAGTGTTGGTACAATCCCGTCAGCCGCCGGTGACCACCAGGGGCAACTCTGGACTTGGCCTGCCGGAAATTTGGACAATCCGATCGTGGCCTGAGACAAGATACGCGCGGCTCTTATCAGGGTGTCGACACGTCGGGAGGCTTTGCTGGATTAGTTTTACCTTTGTCGAAATATCTTGAGCACGAGATTCCGAGAATACTTGGGTCTTCCCAATATGGAGTTGCGACTTCGCGGACGGTGAGCTTGTGATGGGCTAAGTTGGGACACCCCTGCAGGGTTTTGAACTTTCAAAAGCCGTGCCCGCGGTTATGTGGCAGATGGGAATTTTTTAATATCCGGTTGTAGATAACTTGACACCATATCCTTAAGAATACACTACCTATGTGAGTACCGTGATGGTCTCTTTTCGAAGGGGTTTAGGAAAGTGAACATGGTGGGGTTATGCTTAAACGTGAGTAGCTAGGATCACTTATTGATCATCTTTGGTGAACGTTGGCACATATTCTCATCTCGCTCTGAATTCGTAAGCTAGTTGCTTAGTGCTTACTACAGACACTTTAGTACCTATCCACACCTAAAGGCTTTGCTAGTTTTGATACCCGGGAATGGGATTGCTGAGTCCTTGTGGCTCATAGATTACAACACACACGAGATGTAGGTACAACCAAGAATAATGTAGGAGATGGATCAAAACTTCACTGGGAGTTTGATAAAGAGCGTGGTCATTTCTATGTTACGTATCCCGATGATCAATAGTGGTTCCTACTAGGGGCGATCAAGACTTGTGCTTGTGGTATATTTTCTCATTTGGATTTCGTCCGTAGACGGACCCTATGTTATTTGGATGAATGTATACTATTGTATTCATTGTGTGACATGGCGAGTGTAAGCCAACTATTTTACTCTTTCACCCCTGTATTTACATGAGTTGTGCAAAGATACCACGCTTGCGATCATTCCAGAATGCGCTTATCTCTCTAACTCGTGCCTCGACACGTAGGAGATATAGTCGCATCCTGGGCATTACAAGTTGGTATGAGAGCCTTCTCCGACCTAGGATCCCCCTGATTGATCAAACCATTGATGGTTGAGTCTAGGCACACACACAAAATGTTTTGAGTCCTATATATATATTGGAGAGTAGGATTTCTTTTTACTCCTTATCCCCTTCGTCGCTCTGGTGAGGACTCCTGACGTTGTTTTAACATCGCTATTCTCAAAATTTCAGCAATTTGTTTTTTGGATCATGCGGGTATTGTTTGGATTGTTCCGATATCTTTGTGACGACAACATTGTTCTTGGTGCCTCCTATCATTTAGGGGTTGTGGCAGTGTCCCGGGGAGTTGAGCTCCGAGGTGTTGTCGTCACAAATGTATCGTTGCGGTTCTAGAATACCAGAGGCAGCCGACATCGAAAACTCTTATATGCATGTCTGGTGGTGAGATAACCCCGACGTCACCCAGTACTGGGGGGATAGTTCGAGAGTATTACCACAGCTAGTATAGCGGATGTGTTTCGAAGGTCCGAGGTAAACAGTTTCCGAAGGTGCCTGGTTATGTGTTGACGGATGGATACAGCTGGATGTAGGATTTATTAGTTGTGTGATATGCAGTGCTTCCCCTGTATCCCCAACACTAGATTACATAACCAGAAAGCTTCGGGAATTAATAGGTGGGATTCAAGTAGCTCTTTGGTAATCTTCCAACGGGTGCATGATATGAGGTTGGGGTTCAACATCTAGTGGAGAGGCTATCATGGGCGTTGTTGCACTAGGGGGTTGCATCTTAAAGGATCCTTGGCAATGCTGATCCGGGGAGTGCAAGGCCCTTTGTAACACGTGCCATGGGGCATTCAGCACGAACATGTGGGACGAAACCTCTATTATGTATTTGTTCCATCTATTACCTTGTTGTTTTTATTCTATCATTTTGTTCTCCCAAGTGGCTTCTCGACAAGTTGATGTGCCATTAAGCTATGGAATTCATTCGTTCAATTTTGTTCGGATGTTCATTGTGAAGACTATATGTTGCAAATATCTAGCCCTTGATTCAGCTTATCTATTATTTGCTTCAATGGCTAACAGTTGTCATCATCTTTAGGATGGCACCTAAGAAACTTCCCAGCCAGAACCCAGAGGGTGAAGAAGAGCGTCCACCTTCCCCTCCTCCTCCGTCTGAGGCATGGAGAACGATTATGCAGACAACCAATCAAAACACTCAGATGCTCATGCAGATGATGCAGAGTTTCCAAGCAAATCAAGCAAATCAAGGCAATCAAGGGAACCAAGGCCAAGGAAATCTGTTCAATCAACCTCACTTTGCGACTCTGAACCAATTCCTGGCAAATCAGCCCAAGTCTTTCAGTTACTGTTTTATCTGCTAGATGCTGAAGATTGGATCACAGACATCAAGAAGCATTTTGAGTGCAGTAACGTCAGACATGAGGATTATGTCAAGTTTGCCGCTTTCCAACTCAAAGATCAAGCTGCAGATTGGTGGCAACAGTACAAAGACTCCAGAGCGGGTCGTGAGATCTCGTGGACTGACTTCTGCTGTGATTTCCGTTCTGATCACATCCCTACCAGTGTCATTGAAGGCATGCGTGAGCAATTCTGCCATCTAAATCAAGGCACCATGTCTTTCTACCAATACAATGTCAAGTTTCAGAATCTTGCCCGTTATGCGAAGCAAGACATCCCCGATGCGAAGAGCAAAATCTACCAGTTCAGGTGGTCTGAAAGATGAACTTCAACTTGCACTCACTCTGTTCGAGCCAGATGAATTTGATCAATTCTACAACATGGCTATCAAGAAAGAGGCAGTTCAGCTCAAATGTGAAGCTTCCAAAAAGAGGATAAGAGATGCTATTCACTCCTCATCTTCCTCTCAGGTGGTCGCTAAGCAGCAGAAGTTCTGGCTCCCGCCTCCTCCAGTGCTCCATCATCCGAGTCAGAACAAGCACTCAGGTGGTCGTGGATTCTCCCACCCACCTAACCCAAGCAACCAGTCCAAGTCTTAGTACCAAGCTCCAAGACCAAGTGTTCCTCCTTCCCGTCCAGTTTCAGAGGTCACTTGCTACAAATGTGGTCTGAAGGGTCACTATTCCTACAAGTGTTCCAACCAGAGGCGCCTTCCGCCTCCTCCACCTATCAGCAATGCTATTATCAAGCACAATCCCAAGTATGCAAGAGTGAACCTGATGAATGCAGCTCAAGGAGAGGATTCTTTTGATGTGATAATTGGTAATTTTCCAGTTAACTCAAAACCTGCAAAAGTTTTGTTTGATTCTGGTGCATCGCTGTCCTTCATTTCAAAACCTTTTGCAACAAAGCATGAAGTTCCACTCCAAGAGCTGCCAACGTCTCTAACTGTGGTCTCACCGGGTTTACAAATGAGTTCTCGCTACATGGCTCCGGATATCTCTATTCATATGGGCGATTATAGTTTTCTGGTTTCCTCGGCTGTTACCTGTAACTCCGACATTGATATTATTCTTGGGATGGATTGGCTCTCTAATCATGATGCAAATATTGATTGTGCAAACAAGAAGGTCAAGCTAACTCATCCTTCCGAAGACGTGATTATCTTCGCAGCTCGAGATAACACAATCAGGCTATTCTCTCTCAATGACAAGGGCGAGATTAATGCCATATCCCAGATTCCGGTGGTTTGTGAATATGAGGATGTATTCCCTGATGAGCTTCCAGGCATCCCTCCCAACCGTCCAGTTGAATTCTTCATTGAACTTGAACCTGGTACTGAGCCAGCCTGTCGGCGTCCATACAAGCTTTCTCCTGATGAGTTGAAGGAGTTGAAGAAACAACCCGATGAGCAAGAACAAATGGGTTTGATCAGACCAAGTACTTCTCCTTGGGGTTGCGATGTTCTTTTTGTCAAGAAAAAGGATGGCACGGAACGATTGTGCGTTGATTACCGGCCATTGAACAAGAAGACAATTAAGAATAAGTACCCTCTCCCCAATATCAATGAATTGTTCGAACAACTCAAAGGAGCCAGGGTTTTCTCGAAGCTTGATCTCCGGATGGGCTACCATCAAATTCGTATCCATGAAGAGGATATTCCCAAGACCACATTCAAAACGAGTTATGGCTCCTATGAGTACACAGTCATGTCCTTCGGGCTTGCAAATGCTCCACCCACTTTATCTCGGATGATGCACTTCATATTCAACCCCTACACCAATGAATTCGTTCTCGTCTATATGGATGGTATTCTGGTATTCTCCAAGAATGAAGATGACCACGCCAAGCACCTGTGTTTGGTTCTTGACAGGCTCCGTGAGCACCGTTTCTATGCGAAGTTCTCCAAATGCGAATTCTGGCTTGATAAAGTCCTCTATCTTGGCCATATTATCTATGCCGAGGGCTTTTCTGTTAACCCCAAGAAGGTTGAAGCTATTGTGAAGTGGGAACCTCCTCAGAACATCAAGCAACTCTGAAGTTTACTTGGTCTCGCAAGCTATTGTAGAAGGTTCGTTGAGAACTTATCCAAGATTTCCAAGCCTCTTTCCAACCTCTTGCAAAAGAATGTCAAGTACTCGCGGACTCCCGATTGTGAGGCATTCAACACCCTCAAAGAGAAGCTCATTTCTGCTCCGGTACTTACTCCTCCGGATGCGTCCAAGCCTTATGAAGTGTTCTGTGATGCTTCATTGCAAGGTCTCGGCGGTGTTCTCATGCAAGACAAGAAGATCATTGCATACACTTCGCGTCAATTTAAACCAAATGATAAGAATTACCCCACACGTGATCTTGAGCTCGCAGTAGTTGTTCATGCCTTGATCACGTGGAGACACCTTTTGTTGGGCAGAAAAGTGGACATCTTCACCGATCACAAGAGCCTGAAGTACATCTTCACCCAGCCAAACCTTAACCTCCGCCAGACTCGTTGGTTTGAAATGATTCAAGAGTACGATCCAAGCATTGAGTATACTCCTGGCAAGGCCAATGTCATTGCAGTTGCCTTGAGCAGAAAGGCTTACTGCAACAGTCTCATCCTCAAACCGTTCCAACCTGAACTTTGTGAGTCATTCAGGAAGCTCAACCTCCAAGTTGTTCTGCAAGGATTTCTTGCCAACCTTCAAGTCACTCCTACCTTGGAAGATCAAATCCGTGAGGCCCAACTCAGTGATGCTATGGTGCAGAAGGTGAAACATGGTATTGCTAAGGGTACTCCCAAGTACAAGTGCTATCGCATTGATGACAAATACACTTTGTTCTTTGAAGACAAAATTGTGGTTCCCAAAGGTGATCTCAGGAAGCTCATAATGAACGAAGCACATGACTCACTCCTCTTGATTCATCCAGGATGTTCCAAGATGTACCATGACCTCAAGCAATCCTATTGGTGGAGTCGCATGAAAAGAGAAATTTCTCAATTTGTGAACGAGTGTGATGTCTGCAGAAGAGTGAAGGCAGAGCATTAACGTCCAGCCGGACTCCTTCAACCTCTACCTATTCCCGAGTGGAAATTCGATCACATTGAGATGGATTTTGTCACCGGCTTCCCCAAGTCCAAGCGAGGAAACGACGCCATACTTGTGGTGATTGATAAGCTCACTAAAGTGGCTCATTTCCTTCCAGTCAAGGAATCCATCAACGCAGCATAACTGGCAGAGCTGTATACCTCCAGAATTGTCTCTTTGCATGGTATCCCTCAAGTAATCTCCTCAGATCGTGGAAACTTGTTCACTTCCAAATTCTTGGATTCCTTCCAGTCAGCTATGGGTACCAAGATTCGCTTTAGCACAACTTTTCACCCTCAGACTAGTGGTCAAGTCGAAAGAGTGAACCAAATTCTTGAAGATATGCTCAGAGCATGTGTCATCTCCTTCGGTATGAAATGGGAAGATTGCCTTCCATTTGCCGAATTCTCCTACAACAACAGCTTCCAAGCAAGTGCGGGCAAAGCACCGTTTGAAACTCTCTATGGCAGAAAGGGTCGTACCCCTCTCAACTGGTCCGAGACTGGTGAACGCAAACTCCTTGGAAATGATTTGATCTTAGAGGCCGAAGAGATGTGCAAAGTCATACGTGAGAATCTCAAAGCCGCGCAATCGCGCCAAAAGAGCTACTATGACGGCAAACATCGAGATTTGGCTTTCGATAATGGAGATCATGTCTATCTCCGTGTTTCTCCCATGAAGGGCACTTAGAGGTTCGGTATCAAGGGCAAGCTTGATCCAAGATACGTGGGCCCTTTCAAGATATTTGGCAAGAGAGGCGATCTAGCCTACCAACTCGATCTTCCCTCCAACTTTGCAAATGTGCACGATGTGTTTCACGTGTCACAACTCCGCAAGTGCTTCAAGACGCCTGAACGCACCATTCCTTTCGAAGAGAATGATATTCAGCAAGACTTGTCTTATCGTGAGCACCCCGTTGCTATCCTTGAAGAAACTTAGCGCAAGACCCGCAATAAGTCCATCAAATTCTTGAAAGTGAAGTGGTCACACCATACCGACCGAGAAGCTACATGGGAACGAGAAGATTATCTCCGTTCCAAGTATCCCGCTTTCTTTCAGTCCTAGATCTCGGGACGAGATCTTTTTGTAGTGGAGGAGAGTTTGTAACGCCACGGATGTAAAACTTCCTTATATGGCAATATATGCATCGTTGACTTAATCAATTCCATTTTGGGATCTTCCTTCATTTCGGGTTTCTTCGTTTTTGCCTTGTGCGTGTGTTGCATGTAACCATGTCATTTTCATTACGTGCATTGCATTGGCATAGTCTCACTTGCATCCGTGTGGTAGTTGCATCGTCTCCGTTGTCCGTTTCGGATTCTGACACTCACACATGGCACCGTCGCACCTCTCAAGCCTTTGTTTCGTGAGTGGGTTAAAAACATCCTCGAAATGGGCCGAGAGTTGTCAAGTGGTCTTGGTATATCACCGGTAGACCACCTGTCAAGTTTCGTCTCGTTTGGAGGTCGTTTGATACTCCAATGTTTAACCACGTGGGTCGAAAACCCCTATCTCTTTTGGCTCAGCACCTCTCCACAACAGCCCACTAGCCGAGCACAACCACCTCCATCGTCTCGGTCGTTGGATCGTGACCGTGTGGGCGAAAACCGCACCCCATTTGGACCCTCCTAACTCCTTCTAGCTATAAAAACGTCTCCCCCGTCCAAAATTTTGAAGGAAACCCTAGCCTCCTTCTTCCTCCACCGTCGCCTCGAAATCCGTGCCGAGCGGACGTGTCCGTCCGCGCCCGCCAGATCCGCTGCCGCACAGCTCCGGGCCCGCAAGCCTGAGGCCGGCCCGCCCTGGGCTGCCACCGGGCCATTCCGCACCCCGCGCCCTGCGCCCTCGTCCTCCCACGCCGGCCGCCGGCGCGCCGAACGTCCGCGTCGCCGCCTGGCGACCGCCCCGCCACCCGACGACCGCCCCGCCACCGCTCCTTCCGCAAGCCGCCCGCCGCCGCCGGTCTTCACCGCCCTGCCGCCGGCCAGCCGCGCCTTTGCCGCCTCCCGCCGGCTCCACGCCCGGCCGCGCCGCCCGGCCCTGTCACCGCCGTCTCCGCCAACCTCGCCGCCGGCCGGCCCCGTCGACTTCTCGGGCGAGCCGCCGCCGCCTTGTCCCGATCTGGTACAGGCGGGACCAGATCCACCCACTCCTCCAACCAAACGCCCCGACGTGCCCGGATCCCTCCGTCCCGAACCGCTCCATCCTGTTTTCGGAGGGGTAAAATTCTTCTCAGTCCCGGATCTGCATTATTTTTATGCCCTCTTCATCATGTCACAACTTTGTGCTCAATGCTCCGTTTTGCGTGCATAATATATCAAAATGTTCGTCTCGAAGTGCTCTACATGTTAGCATCAGTTTCATGAATGTTAGGGTTCTTCTAGTTGTCTTAATCTTTGTTGCAAGACTGCTTCGTGATGTTACTGTTTTAGCACTAGTTGTCTGTTAACAATATGTTGGCATGTTCGTGAGGTCGTAACTTGGTGCATGTTGGTCCAAATAGAGTGTATGATATGTCAAAATGTTCATCTTGTGATGCTCTTCATGATGGATGCATTTGCATGCATGTTAGGTTGCATTATTCCATGTTTAACCCTGTTGCAAAAGTGCATGTGGCTGATAAGTTTCTGAACTTGCTATGAGATGTTGATTTGTCTTTTTCGTGTGAATTAATCCATGTGTCATATTAGCTAGGTGTCAACATGGGTTTTGCTCATTGGAATGTGCTCTACATGTTAGATTTATTTTCATGCCATGATATGTCTTGAGATGAGTGCAACAAGCTTGTTAACATGCCATCGTGATGTTAAATTTCTGCTAAGGCTGAATCTGTTAATTTTTATGCCATGTTTCCATGAGGCTACCGTCGTTGTTGTGTATGGTTAGAGTTGTCCAGTGGGTGTTCCTTGATGTATATGTTATGCTCTAGCTATTCATGCTCTTGTTTGCCATGTTGGCTTGCTGTAGCTTGTTGTTTTCATGCTCTCAAGTTGCTATAAAATGTTTCTGTCAGCCTGTTATCAGCAAGTTCGGTTTTGCCATGTGAATTGCTAGTTTTATATGCATCCTATGACCATGTTCTTGCCATGAGTAGCTTCATAAACATGTATTTTTGCTGTTGGTTATATTAACATGCCATGCTATGCCTTGAGGTGAGTTGCACAAGCTTGCAAACATGCCTACTTGTCGTTGTTGGTGCCATGCCTTGTAATTTTCACCAAGTCTGAGAAATCTGTTAACTTATTGAATCTTGCCATGCTTGTTTAATTGTATTCCAGCAAGTTTTTGGGTGTGCTCTGAGTTCATGCTTGGTAAGAATCATGTCTATTTCACATCCATGCCTTTTGTCTTCATGTTTGGGTGCTGTAGCATAATTATATCTTGCTCCAAAGATGCCATGTTGCTGTTAACTTCAGTTTTTGCATTGCATCTTGTTTTGCTTGCCATTGTCAAACCGTGCATCCGTTTCCCATGATCTTTATATCATTTTCGACCGAGATCTTTCCCTCTATCCAGTGGCTTGCTTGGTTGCCCAAGATGAAGCCATTTCCATCATCTTCTTCTTTAGGCTCGAGAGCATGCTCATGCATACGCACATCATACTTGCATTCCATGACATGTCTTGCATCATGTTATTTGCGCATTGCATCGTGATTGATCTTGTACCGTTGTTGTGCTCTTGTGTTGGATAGAGCCGGGAGCCGACACCGAGTTTGAGGATCTTGTCAAGACTGAGTTTGTGGATCCGTCTTACCATTCCCCCGAGGACTTACCAGGCAAGATGACCGTTCCCCGATATCACCTCTATCTTTGCCTTGCTAGTTGTCTCGCTCTTTAGCTATGCCTTGATGCCTATTCTTGTCTTGTCAGCCTCCTATGTTGCCATGAAACACTCTAACCGCCTTCCTAGCAAACTGTTGATTGGCTAAGTACGCTTTTGCTCAGCCCCTCTTATGGCGTTGTCAGTTGCAGGTGAAGTTTGAAGATTGCTCCATGTTTGAACTTGTTTATTGGGATAACACAATATATTTATCTTAATTAAATTAACGCACGTATATATTGGTAATGGGTTGAAGGCTTGGCCTTCTGCTTGGTGTTTTGTTCCACTCATGCCACCTTAGGACCCGATAAACCGGTGTTATGTTCCTTGATTTTGTGTTCCTAACACGGATGGGGTTTATGGCCCCCCTCGGTAATCGCATTTCTTAAAGCTTTTCCAGCAAGGCCCAACCTTGGTTTTACCATTTGCCTAATAACTAAAAACTTGCATAGGGAGTTATAAACCTGAGTTCTTAATCAACAAACTGGGCCAGTGCTCCTCATCAGTGTTGGTCCAAACCTGTCAGCCGCCGGTGACCACCGGGGGCAACTCTGGACTTGGCCTACCGGAAGTTTGGACAATCCGATCGTGTCCTGAGATGAGATACACGCGGCTGTTATCAGGGTGTCGGCACGTCGGGAGGCTTTGCTGGATTAATTTTACCTTTGTCGAAATATCTTGAGCACGGGATTCCCAGAATACTCGGGTCTTCCCAATATGGAGTTGCGACTTCGCGGATCGTGAGCTTGTGATGGGCTAAGTTGGGACACCCCTGCAGGGTTTTGAACTTTCGAAAGCCGTGCCTGCGGTTATGTGGCAGATGGGAATTTGTTAATATCCGGTTGTAGATAACTTGACCCCATATCCTTAAGAATACACTACCTGTGTGAGTACGGTGATGGTCTCTTTTCAAAGGGGTTTCAGAAAGTGAGCATGGCGGGGTTATGCTTGAACGTGAGTAGCTAGGATCACTTATTGATCATCTTTGGCGACCATTGGCACATATTCTCATCTCACTCTGAATTCGTAAGCTAGTTGCTTAGTGCTTCCTGCAGACAGTTTATTACCTCTCAACACCTAAAGACTTTGTTAGTTTTGATACCCGGGCATGGGATTGCTGAGTCCTTGTGGCTCACAGATTAAACACACACCAGATGCAGATACAACCGAGAACAATGCAAGAGATGGATCAGAACTTCACTGGGAGTTCGATGAAGAGCGTGGTCATTTCTATGTTACGTATCCCGACGATCAGTAGTGGTTCCTACTAGGGGCGATCAGGACTTGTGCTTGCGGTATCTTTTCTCGTTTGGATTTCGTCCGTAGACGGACCCTGTGTTATTTGGATGAATGTATGCTATTGTATTCATTGTGTGACGTGGCGAGTGTAAGCCAACTATTTTACTCTTCATCCCTGTATTTTACATGAGTTGTGCAATGATACCACGCTTGCGATCATTCTAGAATGCGCATATGTCTCTAACTCGTGCCTCGACACGTAGGATGTATAGTCGCATCCTGGGCATTACACCACCACAGTCAATACTCTCCAAGAAATTCCGGCCCTCCAGACATATGTGATCTGATGTATGTGCGGCAGCAACCTCAGGAGACGGTCCATCACTTTTGGGCCAGATTCCTACTTGTTAAAAACAAGATTAAAGACTATTGCGACGATGATGCGGTCCCGGTCTTTCGTCGCAATTGCACGGACGAGGGGGTTTTGAACGCCCTCAACCGCCGTCGTGTACAGAGCTTCACGGAACTGTCGCACTTAGTACAAAAATACCACGTGATGGAATGTACATGGAAGGCCCAAAACACTCATGTGGAACAATCCGTCTTCGGGCAATATGCCGCTAAAGCAAAACGGACATACCCTAGCGGGGCATCCGAAGCCCGTCGGCAAGAAAAACAAACCATTTACGAGATACTGGTCCGTTCTTGACGAACTCCTAGACAAGCCCAACCCGATACATGCGGTCTCTGGCACGATCCCAACTCACAGCCTTCGAGCGTGTTGGGTACTCCGACAGGTAGCTAAAAGTGGCAAAGCCATCCTCACTACCATAACTCCAAAGGAGGATGACCTTAATGTCCTCACGGTCTTCGGGACCTTCTCTTCAAACAATCGACATAAAAGATCACTTCGCAAACTCGCCGAGGTTCACCAAATAACCGCAGTGAGCCCTTAGAACGATGCGGCAATTACCTTGACCACCGATGACGAACCACGAGTCCGACCAGTCCGAACACCAGCCGCTCTAGTACTAAACCCAATAGTAGACGGCTTTCGCCTTACCAAAGTGCTCATGGACGGCGGCAGTGGACTTAACCTCATATACGAGGACACGCTCAAAAAATGCAGGTCGATAAAACCTGCATTGAGCAAAGTAATACAAACTTTTGAGGAATTATCCCCAGCCGGGAAGCCCGATGCTCGGGAAGTATCGAATTCGACGTAGTATTCGGCACGCCTGAAAACTATAGGTCAGAAGAGCTGCTCTTCCAAATTGTCCCCTTCAACAGCAAATACCACGCCTTTCTAGGGCGAGACGCTTTCTCGCACTTCCAAGCCATACACCATTACGGGTACATGAAGCTTAAAATGCCAGGGCCTAATGGAATAATCACAGTCACAAGTGATCCGGATAGAGCGCTCCGTGCCGAAAACAAAACCACATCCTTGGCCCTTGAGGCACTATCCGAAGCCTTCGCGGCCGAAAAATGAACCACCTTGCGATCTACAGAGGAAAAGGACTCGTCGATAAAAGGTCTAAATCTACCTCCTTCAAGCTAGCAGATGAAATCGTTAAATTTTAGGTACATCCAATGGACCCTAATAAAACGGCGTCCATTGGAGCTCAGATGGACCCAACGGTAGACACCGCTCTGCGCACATTCTTCTGCGAAAACTAGGATATATTCGCCTGGCATCCTTCAGATATGCCTGGGATCCCCCGTAGGATGGCCGAGCACAGCCTCAATATAATCAAGGGGTTCAAACCAGTCAAGCAATCACTACGACGATTTTTCGAACCCAAAAGACAAGCCATGGGGGAGGAGCTGGCCAAATGACTTGAAGCCGGATTCATCAGAGAAATGAAACACCCGGACTGGCTAGCCAACTTGGTCATGGTACCAAAGAAGGATAAATCATGGCGCCTCTGTGTCAATTTTAAAGACTTAATGGTATTATAAACACCAAGGAGGCCATAGGTCACATAGCCAAATGGGCCATCGAGCTCTTACCGTTCAAAATAGCATATGAACCACGCCGAGCTATTAAATCTCAGGTGTTGGCCGACTTCGTCGAAGAATGGATGGAAGCCGAACTCCCTAAAGACTACGGGTCATACTCCCACTTGACCATGTATTTCAACGGCTCTAAAATGTTAGCCAGACTGGGGGCTGGTGTCATCTTTACATCTCCCACAGGGGACACAGTCCGCTACGTATTAAAAATCATGTATACAGACTCAAACAACGCTGCCGAATACGAGGCGCTACTGCATGGCCTCCGCATGGTCGTATCCATGGGCATACAACACCTAGAAGTGAGCGGAGACTCAAACCTCGCAATATCTCAGGTAAACGGAGAATTTGATGCGAAGGGCCCAAAAATGGCAGCTTACCAAAACGCCATATTTAAATTATCGGCTCGGTTCGAGGGGCTCGAATTTCATCACGTTGCTCGAGACAGTAATCAGGCAGCGGACATACTCGCTCCCATGGACGCCAAGCGTGACCCAGTCCCGCCTAACAACTTTGTAGAAAGGTTGTTCAAGCCATCCGTGGTATGGCGGGACAAGAGCAAAGACGCTAGTTCAGACCTGATCACAACCCTACCAGCCAAACTCAATAAAGATGTCATCGAGGATCCGGATATGGAAATAACACCTTCGGCCCATGTGATCATGGCCGTCATCGCTCCTTGGACCGAACCCTTCCTGGCCTACCTTAATAGGCAAGAGCTCCCCGATGATCAAAATGAGCCCCGTCGTATAGTTCGGCATTCTAAAGCCTACAAAGTTCACGAAGGTGAACTGTACAAGAAAGGCACTACTAGTGTTATCCAATGGTGCATCTCTGAAGAGGAGGGACGCCAACTTTTAGCCGAAATACACACAGGTATGGGCGGCCATCACACCACAGCTCGGGCTCTCGTAAGCAAGGCTTTCCGAATAGTTTTTTTCTGGCCAACAGCCCGAGCAGATGCACAAGCCCTAGTCCAACATTGTGTTGGATGTAAGATTTTTGCTAATCAAAGTCATATGCATCCAACCGCTTTTAGAACCATCCCCATTACTTGGACATTTGCGGTCTGGGGGCAGGATATGGCCAGACCCCTTAAAGGGGGAAGCAATAAAAAGAAATATTTATTGGTTATGGTGGATAAATGCACTAAACGGATAGAAGCCAAACCAGTAAGAACGACTGATGTAGGGCAAGTGATCGATTTTATATCTGTCGTGGTACACCGTTATGGTGTCACACACAACATTATCATAGATAATGGCTCCAACTTTACAGCTGATGAGGTGAAAAACTGGTGCGCCAAGTTAGGCATTAAACTTGATTATGCCTCCGTGTACCATCCTCAAACAAATGGTCAAGTCGAACGGGCCAATGGCCTAACAATGAGCGGCATTAAACCCCGACTGGTGCGCTCCCTACATGAGTCAGATAAACACCGGGTTGATCAGCTTAACTCCGTACTCTGGGGGCTGTGGACCACACCTAACCGGACAACCGGATACACAACTTTTTTCATGGTGTAGGGCGCACAGGCTGTTTTGCCCTGCGACATTATTCACGACTCACCTCGAGTGCGTATGTACGAAGAGCGAGAGGCCAAGCTCGATTGGCAGGATGACCTAGATGGCCTTGAAGAGGAGCGCGATATTGTTGGGGAACGTAGTATTTCAAAAATATTCCTACGATCACGCAAGATCTATCTACTAGATGCATAGCATCGAGAGGGAAGAGTGTGTCTACGTACCCTCGTAGACCGAAAGCGGAAAAGTTTATCAACGCGGTTGATGTAGTCGTGCACCTTCACGATCCGTCCTGATCTAGTACCGGACGTACGGCACCTTCGCGTTCAGCACACGTTCAGCTCGATGACGTCCTCGCCTTCTTGATCCAGCAAGACGGGCAAAGTAGTAGATGAGTTCCGGCAGCACGACGGCGTGGTGACGGTTGTTGATGAAGAACAATCTCTGCAGGGCTTCGCCAAGCACTACAGAAACTAGACGGAGGATAAACTAGAGGGTCGGGGTTGCCGGCACACGGCTTGGTGTATCTTGATGTGTCTTGGGTGCTAGCCCTACCCCTCTATTTATATGTTGAGCCCTGGGGTCGAAACTTGGAGCAAAATCCTCCTCAAAGTCGGTTTTGTCCGAAAGGAAAGAGTCCCACTCGGACTCCAGGGCTAGACGCCAGGGTTCCCAGCGTCTACCCCCTAGACGCCAGGGTTCCTGGCGTCTAGCCTGTGGTCTCCGCAAAACTTCCTTTTGCACTTTCCTAAAGCCTCGTGGGCTTTCCCCTTTGGCCCAAATAAAGTGTTCTCGTACGCAAACATTTCGGGAAACATCCGGAACTCCTTCCGGAGGTCAAACACTATTATCCCATATATTAATATTTATCTCTGGACCATTCCGGAGTTCCTCGTCATGTCCATGATCACATCCGGGACTCCGAATAACATTCGGTCACCAACATACATAACTCATTCAATACTATATCGTCAATGAAACGTTAAGCGTGCGGACCCTACGGGTTCGAGAACTATGTAGACATGACCGAGACATCTCTCCGGTCAATAACCAATAGCGGAACCTGCATGCCCATATTGGCTCCTACATATTCTACGAAGATCTTTATCAGTCGAACCGGATAACAACATACGTTGTTCCCTTTGTCATCGGTATGTTACTTGCCCGAGATTCGATCGTCGGTATCTCAATACCTAGTTCAATCTCGTTACTCGCAAGTCACTTTACTCGTTCCGTAATACATCATCCCGCAACTAACTCATTAGTTGCAATGCTTGCAAGGCTTAAGTGATGTGCATTACCGAGAGGGCCCAGAGATACCTCTCCCACAATCGGAGTGACAAATCCTAATCTCGAAATACGCCAATCCAACAAGTACCGTCGGAGACACCTTTAGAGTACCTTTATAATCACCCAGTTACGTTGTGACGTTTGGTAGCACACAACGTGTTCCTCCGGTATTCGGGAGTTGCATAATCTCATAGTCATAGGAACATGTATAAGTCATGAAGAAAGCAATAGTAATAAAACTAAACGATCAAGTTGCTAAGCTAACGGATGGGTCTTGTCCATCACATCATTCTCCTAATGATGTGACCCCATTGATCTAATGACAACTCATGTCTATGGTTAGGAAACATAACCATCTTTGATCAATGAGCTAGTCTAGTAGAGGCATACTAGGGACACTCTGTTTTGTCTATGTATTCACACATGTACTAAGTTTCCGGTTAATACAATTCTAGCATGAATAATAAACATTTATCGATATAAGGAAATATAAAATAACAACTTTATTATTGCCTCTAGGGCATATTTCCTTCAGATATCACGCAAGCTCGTTCCGCATTCTATCAGCAACAGGACAGGTGATACCAAAGCAGAGAAGTGTGGGCCAGAACATACAATGTTGGGGAACTCATTTTACGCCTCCCGAAGAAGAAAAAGGATAAGCTCAAACCAAGATGGGAGTGCCCCTTCATTATTGATGAAGTTCTCACCGGAGGAGCATATCACCTTCAAAATGCATGAGACAATCACCTTTAGCCGAATCCGTGGAACGCTGCTAGGCTCCGACGATTCTATGGATTGTTCGGTAGCACCTTTCATTTTTATTTTTGACTAGGTTTCTTCCTTTGTTTTTCTTCCTCTTCATTTTTTGCCTTTCCTTCCCAGAAAAGAGTTCGGCTATACCGAACTGTTAGGGGTGAACATCTTTAAATGAATATACCATACATGGGGGCTTCTCTAACGAAGCTTACTATTAAAGCTTATCGCTTACATTACTTATGTCGTCTGTTTCATGCAGTCTCCTTGCCATTATATGCACCTCTATGATTTAAGTTTTTGCCAAGCTGGGTTGCCTAGCTCCTGTGTTTATACCCTACGTTCCCGATTTTTCGGCTACGGTATAAAGGGAGCACCTCTAGGATTGTTACAACCGGTTAATCTGGACCTGTACCTCAAACGGGTGAAGCCGAAAGGTAGCATTCTTAAGGGAATCATTGGTCGGCGGACAAACGATGAATTGCTTATTTGTACATAATTTTTCAATATCAAGGGATAGGGTTCATGTAATCCTATCTTTAGGATCAAAGACTAGGCATGCATAAATACGCATGCTGACCCAGGGAAAGGAACCCTTAATGGAACTATTCTCCCTGGAAGATGTTTCTTACGTTAAATAGTACTATATCATGACTCCCTGAACAAATTTTGTTTGTTCAAGTAAAATGACCGGATTGCCTGGTTTCCGAACATACCGAGTGTTTTCCACAAGTATAGTATCCAGAAACACTCCAACCCTTGGGTTCAGGACATTAAAGCTGAACGCCTGCCATGACAATTTTTTTTACAAGTTCGGTCGAAGATAACTTTGATGATAAAGTACATTGTTACATCGAATCAAACGCCTATTCATTATCTATGTCATCTATAAGACTGTCTAAACTACAGTCTTCTTGCGAATACTTTCCGGCTATCATTACTTGGTCATACACCAAGGGCACGGGAATCTCTTTTCCGTCTGGTCCCCGAGGTCCAACTCGAGCCATATGATTCAGATCAAGCCCGGTATAGCGTGTTTTCACCATGGACGAGGCCTCTCGCGCACCTTATCGGTATGCTAACGCCTTCCATAGCTCAAAGCGACGCCGAGCTCCTTTGAATAAGTTCTGCAGATCCTCCATAATTTCTGGAGGAGAATCAGATGGCCATAAGGCTTTAGCCATGTTCTTCATGGCTTTCCGAACCCGCTCATGCACTTTGGAGAGCTCTTCGAACATGTTGCCTTGAAATCTGGATACTTCTCCTTCGGGCCGCCCAGTTAACAAACATGCAAGAATAACATTATGAAGCTCTGAATCGTTGGATAATATGAAAGCTAGTTCAAAAGGCCATACTGAATATGCCGCCTTTTAACTTTTTATTTTCCTTCAAAGTATCCGATAACATGGCCCTTAGGTCCTTTATCTCTTCGGCTTGCTTGATCTTTTCATCCAGCAATTTGTTCTTTTGCTCAATGGTCCGTATTAATACATGCTAGCCAGTTGCTTCTTGCCCCTCGGCATGTTTTTTGTCCTCTTGGGCAGCCCTTAACTTCTCATCAAGTTGATCTGTTGATTCCACCAGTGAAAATAAAACAATGGATGCTTAAACATCATTGACGGTGAAATCGTATTTTTCGGAGACTATTCGTCCTTACAATTGGATCCCCTCATGGATTTTTTCAAGTCTTCTAGCTCGGTGGTGACGACATTCAGCTAGGTCCGGTTCAAGCTCCTTGGATAACGCATCATTCCTTCCCTTGAGAACCTGCGGTAATAACGATCCTTAAATCAGTTGGTCCAACTGCTTCAAGTCTCGGGGGCTACTGGCATATACTTATTTATACGAATTATCACCTACATATCCTTTGAAAACAACTGAGTGGCTTCGGCAAGACCGTCTTGAGCAGCTCAGATATATGCATCCACAAAGCTAAAAGTGTTGAACTCCTCCTCATTAAAGGCTGAAGCACGCATTCTTTTCATCGCCGATGATTCATCGCACTCTCCAGTTCAGAGTTCATGACTGATACATTGTCCGAATCTTCTTGATGTGGACAATCCGGCGCCGCACCCGTATCAATTCTCGTCCTCGTTGATGAGATCGGGGCCGGATTGGTTGGTGATCGACCAACTGGGTCTTTGGATGCAGTTCGGTGTACATTCCTTCTAGAATAAGACAGAGGGGGAAATGTAACTATCCGATCTTGCATCGGGGCACATACTGAAAATTATACCTCTTCGATGAAGGAGGAGGCTTGACGGTGCCCCCTGTTTCTTTTCGTTTTGAAGGCTCACCCGGCGTAGGTCCTGTCCCCCTAGAAGATGCCCTTGATGCAGTGCGGCGTGCCGAGCGCTGACCCTTTTGAGCACGAGTCAGTGCAGTGGGTGAGGCGCGAAGGGAAGGCTCTCTTTGAGAGAATGTCTCATGGACACTTACATTGGAGGAAGGAAGAAGACCGGGGTAATCGTCTATAATTGCCACTTCCGTACCCTCGGGGTTCGCTTGATAGAAAACTCTGTCGACAAGTTCTATGAATATATCCAGATCTTCTTCGAATATGGGATCTCTATCGTGAATACGGTCCTCTGGTGGCGGGGCAGGGTAATGAACCCCCTCGATTACATTCCTCCATGTTTTTTTAAAAAGACAGCCGAATATGGTTCGATAAGCACATCTCAATAAAGAAGGTGGAAAATGCTAGCAATTGAAGAAAAACTTACCTGGTCGATGGGGTTATACATGGAAAAACCTTCCCGATATTGTAAACAGACAAAGTCTTCTCCCCCCCTTGTAAAGATCTACTAAGATGGCCGCCAAGGCGTTTGGGGTATCCGGACCCTCACGCTTGTAGTGAGATGCGTCGTCCAGCCCGTTGTAATGCCTCCTAGGAAACCCCCTAGATTGAAGTGGCTGAACACATCGCTTTATCGCAATAGCCATAACTTCAATTATCGAGAGCTTGGAGTGGGCAAGTACCCTGATCTTACTGACTAGCCTCTTAACTTCATTGCTATCCCCTTGCTTAGGGCTATGGGGACGCCAGTTGAGGCGTTTCTTCAAAGGGGCGCTGGAGAATTCAGGAAAACCGTGCCGAACTGGGTCCGGAAGGGCCACGTCTTCGATATAAAACCACTCCGAGGGCCACTCTTCGGGTCCCTTTTTAGGAGTGGCGGACAAGTAACCTATTCCCGCTATGCGCCATACTTCGGCGCCGCCCACCTTGAATATGGATCCCATTTGGGAGCGAGGGACGAGGCAAAAGAACTTTTTCCATAGTTCGAAATGAGTTTCACAGCCTAAAAATAACTCGCAAAGAGCAACGAAACACGCGATATGCAGGATAGAACCTGGCGTAAGGTTGTGCAGTTAGAGCCCATAAAACTCCAAAAGACCTCTTAGGAAGGGATGAATTGGAAATCCTAAACCTCTCAGAAGGAAAGATACGAAGCACACCCGCTCCTCTTTGCTGGGGTTGGGAAAGTTTTTGGCTAGAGCCTCGCCATCGATTGAAGCTAATCGAGCCTGAACGGAGACTAGATCCGCGGGAGGAAGACATCCCTCCATCTGAAGTCTATTCAGCTGGGAATGGGATACCGAGCAGCTTCCCCAGTCACCTGCTTGAGGGCCATGGGGGCGCGAGGAGGAGCCGGGAGCGCTTGCCATGGTTGGAGGATTTTTCGTGATTTGCTCTGAGGGTTTCTGTGCGGTGTGGAAGGTCGTCTGAGATCCAATCTCTTTAAATAGATGCCATCTTTGCGCGGCCAAGGGTTTATTTGTAAAAAGTATGTGGACTATTCGCATTTGTCTGACACGTGGAAGTCGAGGCAACTACGGGAAGGAATTGTCAAGGCGGTGTATAAAAGTCAGAACCGAACTGTCTTCGTTCCGAAGTATAATGAAGAACCTGCCTTGCAAGGCCGAAGACAAGAAGCCGGATACTACATCGTCATTGAAGGCAGGTTCGGGGGCTACTGAGGGAGTCTTGGATTTGGGAGTCCTCGGGTGTCTGGACTACTGAAGGTGGGCCGTACTAATGGGCCGTGAAGATAAAGCAGAAAACCACCCCCCGTGTCCGGGTAGGACTCCTATGTACGTAGAAAGGCAAAAGTGATGTCCGGATGTAATGATTCCTTCCTCCTCAAGTCATCTATGTACAACCCTGGGCTCCCTCCTCTGTGTATATAAGCCGGAGGGTTTAGTACGTAGAGGCCAACAGAAAAACATAGGGTAGAGATCTAGGGTTTAGCCATTACGATCTCGAGGTAGATCAACTCTTGTAATATCCATATACATTAAGATCAATATAGCAGAAAGTAGGGTATTACCTCCATCGAGAAGGCCTGAACCTGGGTAAACATCGTGTCCTTGTCTCCCCCTGTTACCACCAATCCTCAAATATGCAGCTTGGGCCCCCTACCCGAGATCCGCCAGTTTTGACACCGACAACCGGCGACGATTGCTCCCACTCCCACGTTGAACCCTACCTCGCCGCCAAGCCCAAGTGATGATGCTTCCACGTCGCCCAGCACAGACGCCGTGCCGACCATGCCCAGCCCACGTATGATGACTACCAGCTCGACGCCGGAGGAGAACACCGCCGTTTGATGCATTGCCGCGTCCTTTCTTTTTTGAATGTCGAACTATGGTAGTTGATCGCCGAACTTGTAGCGTTTTTTTGGTAGCGGGAAACGTCAAGTTCGAATTTATATCCGTCTTGGGGGAGAAACATGGGGGCGTGGTCGGGAATTAGTTCGCCCGCAGGGCCAATAAAGCGTCGGGCGAAGGGCAAAAATAGTGTCGGATGGTGCGCTGGGGGGCGAACGAGTGGAGATGCTCTTATCATGAGCTCTGCAAGGCTATTTGACAGAATCTTGTAGGCTTTTGCATGCCTAGGCTGACACCAACCGAGCCCACATGTCTATAAGGGGAATTGGGCAGGATCTATGGAAAATGAGAAAATAGATGGAGGGAAAGTTTGGCCACGGAATCCCTATGCAGGACCAACGGGCGTGATTGGCATGCCTAGAGAGTCGCACAATATATTGGATTTCATCTACCATATATATATATATATATATATATATATATATATATATATATAT
>LR738712.1:285860216-285927788 GCA_902687465.1 Secale cereale
CGCCTCCCACCACACGTCGCCAGCCAGTCTCCCGTCGCGCCTCACCGCCCCGACTCCCGCCGCATGCTGCCGCCCCGCCTCCCTTCCTCGCCGCCGCACCGCCTCCCCACGCCGCCTACCTTCCCCACCGCCCAACCACATCCCACCGGCCGCCCAAAATCGCCATGCTGCCAGCCGCCCCGCGCCATTGCGGATCCATCAGCATCGGGTCCGGCCGTCGCGCCACCTAGCCGGCCCACGCCGTCGCGGATTCGGTCGCTGGTGACTCGTCCGACCGCCCCTCTTCCTCCTCAAGTGGCGCCGACGACGCGACCCTAGGCTTGTCCCGCCACCAGGCCCTCCACCACCGGATCGGCCATCCTCCATCGCCAGGCGGGCGTGCGGGCTGCTCCACCTCGCCCTGATCTGGTATCTCCGACGCCGATCTGTCCTTTCTGGTGAAGTGCACAAACCGCTGCACTGCAGCCCACTTCCCAGATGCGTCCATCTTCAGGCCACTCCTTGGGTGTCCCAGCGAGGTCCTTCCCCCGGCGTGGCACCGCATCAACAATTCTCAGGGGCCCCTTCTGCCCCCGTACAAGCTGTCACTCCTCCCCTTGCAGTCCAGCCGGCCCGCACTTGCAGTGCGCCGGCACGTAGGATGCGGTTCCGTGCGTAGCCCTGTAGTTGACGCCTCCGTGTAGTTTCACTAACGCGGTTGTAAGGGCATCTTTCTTCCTATGTGATTTTGGTGATTGATGATAATGCTTTTGCGGACTAATCGTGTGCGTTGAGAATTTCAGATATCTCATGTCTGGGCACAGGACGATTTCGTGCCCCTCGGAGCCTATGAAGATGGAGATTCTCTACGTTTATTTTCGATGGATTTGAGTCATAGGAAAGCCGCACTATAAAGAGGGGGTCTGCTTCAGAAAGGTTAGGGTGGAATCAACACGTACATATTTGTTCCTTTACGCCACCTTTCCTTTGCTTTTATGGAGGACCATCTATTTATCCTTGTCTCTGCAATATGAAGGCTGCCAAGTGCTATAACCTCTGTGGCGTGCGGTAGTACTGCTCAAGGGAGCAGTAGTACTGCATGGGCATGTGGTAGTACCGCTCAGGCAAGCGGTAGTACCGTGCGAAGCTGTAGTACCGCTGCCTCCAGCCCAGACGCTGGCACATGCGGCAGTAGGCGTGGATGTAATTTTTTACTTCCGCCCCTACGCTGTAGTATCGCTCCCTGTGAGCGGTAGTACCATGTCGGATTTTTGCACAGCTGCAACCTCAACGGAAGTAGCTACGGAAGCAATTTATTTCTTCCATGCACTTCCCAACGCCAGTTGAACCCTGCCTTATGGTAGTACCGTAGGGGCGCGCGGTAGTACCACTCCGGCGGTTCTACCGCTCGTTGCCCAGTGCAACATGACCTCATCTGGCCTCTATCGCGCGAGCGGTAGTACCGCATTGCGCAGCGGTAGTACCACATCCCCTTGCGACAATACTGGGTGTGTGTGAGTGAGGCGGTAATAGCTGGATCTCCACCCCACTATATAAAGGGGGTCTTCTTCCCCGAGAAGACCACCTTTTCTGTCCCCAATCTCCATTCTTGCTCAAAGCTCAATTTTTGCCCGATCTCTCTCCCTAGCCAATCAAACTTGTTGATTTTCTAGGGATTGAATGAGAAGGCCCCGATATACACTTCCACCAAGAGAAATTTGATTCCCCCACTACCCTTGCGGATCTTGGTACTTTTGGGTGTTTGAGCACCCTAGACGGTTGAGGTCACCTCGGGGCCATGTTCCATTGTGGTGAAGCTTCATGGTGTCGTCGGGAGCCTCCAATTAAGTTGTGGAGATAGACCCAACCTTTTGTAAAGGTTCGGTTGCCGCCTTCAAGGGCAACAATAGTGGAATCACGTCATCTCGCATTGTGTGAGGGCATGAGGAGATTACGGTGGCCCTGGTGGCTTCTTGTGGAGCTTTGTGCCTCCACACCGCTCTTACAGAGACGTACTTCCTCTCAAAGGGAAGGAACTTCGGTAACACATCCTCATCTCCATCGGTTCCACTCTTGGTTATATCTTACCTTTACTTGTGCAAGCTTATGTTGTGTTGTATCCCTTGCTTGCTTGTGTGCTTGTTGTTGTTACATCATATAGGTTGCTCACCTAGTTGCATATCTAGACAACCTCTTTTGATGCTAAGTTTAATTTGGTAAACAGAAGCTAAAAATTGTTAGTTGCCTATTCACCCCCCTCTAGTCAACAATATCAATCCTTTCAATTGGTATCAGAGCCTTGTCTCTTTATTAAGGACTTTACCGTCCAAAGAGTATGGGTGACACCATAGTCGAGGGGGAGGAGCACTCTGGTGTGAATCCATCCTCGTCTACGGCCGATGGTGGATCCTCGGTGTCTCGTGAGGAGTTCAATTCGGCTTTGGACACATTGAAAACCTCCATGACGACTGAGGTCAAAGGCATGTTTAAGGATTTTCTTGAAGGCCTTAAATTATCCACCGCATCGGTGGATGCGGTTGGTCCTGCTAACAAGGTGACAGATGCTACCTTCAATAAGGAGGAAGTTACTAGTGTCCAAGCTCCTTTGCCTAGTTGTAAGAATGGGAGTGGCACCTTTGCACATGTTGAACCTCCCCTTACCTATGGAGGACCGGTTCCCTCCACTCATATGAATCATGTTGGTGGTCCTCCTAAATATGTGAAAAATGGGGATTTCACATCTTGGGTTTATTGCTTTAAACGTCACTTAAATCATAGTTATACTAATCTTTGGAGAAGTATTGAGCAAGGTTTCTACCCGCATGATCCGAGCAACTTCAGTCCTAGAGAGCCCACAAATCATCAATTCAACGAGTCAGCTCTCTTCATTCTCCAAGAAGCTATTCCTCCCGAAGATATTGCGCATCTCCGACCCTTCTCTATGGCCAAGGAAGCATGGGAGCATGTTGTTTCCTTGTACAAGGGAAGCACAAGCATACAACGTTCAAACTTTGAAGTTGTTCAAGATGAAGCCGATGAGTTTTCCATGCTTGAAGATGGAGAACCTCAAGAGCTTTATAGAAGACTAACTACTCTCGCGGTCTACTCCGAGATCATGGGAGCAAGAATATGGATGACAATTGGATCAAGCGCAAGTTTCTCAAGGCTATGATGCCTTACCGTAAGGCCATGTCCTCCGTCATTCGTCAAAGTCCGAACTTCCACAACTTGTCCTCAAGTGAAGTGTTGGATGAGTTTGTTTCTATGAGAATCTTGGACAAGACCACCGATAATGCGGTGTTGCATTCTCAACGATCAAAGAAGCTCAACCTTGCTTTGAAGGCCAAGGCTAGTGTGGAAGAAGAGGATGAAGAGGAAGAAGAGGAGAGTTGCCCCGATGACACCAAATATGCATATCATGAGCACATGGCTCTTGCTTCACGGTAATTTTGGGGCAACAAGAAGAACTCAAGGCCAAACTTCAACAAGAAAAACTCAAGTGGTGCCAAGGGCAAGCAACATGTGAGGACATGCTAGAATTGTGGAAATGTGAGTCATTTTGTTGTGGATTGCCCTTACAAGAAGAGGGAAGACAATGGTGGCAAGCTTATCCTAAAAGACAAGGCCAAGTCTTTCCCCAACAAGAACAATTTCACTAAGAAGTTTCCTCCCAAGGGTTGGTGGCACAAGAAGAATACGATGAGTATGATGATGATCATGAAGATGGTTAGACGGTTACCATGGCCTCCATTGCCATTGCGACAACTCCTCAAGTGTTCCTCTTCGATTCACCCAACGAGAACATCACCGCCAAGTGCCTCATGGCTAAAGCCACCAACAAGGTAACCCCCAACATCAAGACTACCATCACTAGTAATCCTTCGTTGACGGATTGCAGTGATGAAAGTGAGGGGGAGATGGGGGAAGAAAATGAATTTGTGTCCTTCATGAGTAAGCTCAAAGGTAAATCCAAGAAGCACTTCGTTTCTCTCTTGGATCAACTTGGTGAATTTAATGACATGATCGAGGCTCACGAAGAGACCATCTCTATGACGGAAGGGCATAGTCATGACTATGCCGATGAGATATCAGATCTCTCTAATGCGCTAGAGGAAGAGCGTGGTCATCATTTGGCTCTTGAGGAGTCACACAATGATGATCATGAAATATCTTGATCATGCTCTTGTTATCTCTCTTGTGCTCAAATCCGAGAAGGCCAAGCTTGGGGTTGACCATGCTAGACTCAAAGAGGAGTTTGATCTACTTGAAAAGGCCCACAAGGTCTAGAAGAGTGTTCATGCTAGCCTCAAGGAGTCTCATGATCAACTCCAAGTAAAGATAACTGTCACGCACAAGATGCGATTCTATCCCGATCACGTGATACACCTCGTGATAGGGGCACAACCGCATTTTGGGCACTTAGCAAGATGGATATCATTACATCGTACCATTACATAAATACATGGGGATACAACAATTCATACAAGTCACATGAATACAAAAACATCAATACAAGACATCCGACTACGAATGCAAACATGAAAAGCACAACGACATCCATCTGCTATCCCAGGCTGCGGCCAGGAACCTAACCCAAGACTGACGCAGCAGAAGAAGAAAGAACTCCAACACAAGTAACACCGCTCTCATGTCAAGTCATCGGAAACCTGCACCTGCAACTATTGTTGTAGTATCTGTGATCCACGAGGACTCAGCAATCCCATAACCATGGGTATCAAGACTAGCAAAGCTTAAAGGGTATGGAGAGGTTAAGTGGTGAGGTTGCAGCGGCGGCTAAGCATATGTATGGTGGCTAACTTACGAGTACAAGAATAAGATGAGCATCTACGCAAACGGTCACAAACTAGGAATGATCGCTAAAGATCCCGAACTACCTTCGAGTCAAACATAACCCCATCGCGTTCTCTTCTCAAAATGAAAAGAGACGGTCATGGCTACCCACACGGTTCGTGTATTTTATTTCGGATCCTCTATCAAGTTAACTACAATCGGACATTAACAAATTCCAATCTGCCACATAACCGCGGGCACGGCTTTCGAAAGATCATAACCTTGCAGGGGTGTCCCAACTTAGCCCATAACAAGCTCTCACGATCAGCAGAGGTAAAAATAATAATACCCCTTATCTTAGGGACAACCCGATCAGACTCGGAATCTCGGCGCACAAGACATTTCGATAATGGTAAAACAAGTCCAGCAAGACCTCCCGGCGTGCCGACACCCTGATAGTAGCCGCGCGTATCTCGTCTCAGGCCACGTCTGGATGGGACATCCTACAGGAGCCAGATACCTCGAGTTTCCCTAAGGCGGCCCCGCAGTCTGCCCGTTTGGGACCAACACCATCAGCACTGGCCCCCTATATGTAGAAGAATCCTCGGTTAGCACTAACTCCCTATGCAATTTAATTCATTAATTAAGTTTTTATTATGTTGCAAATTAAAACCAAAGTTGGCCCTTGCTGGAGGAGTTTTATTCAAAGACGAACTGTCAAGGGGTCCCCATATACCCAACCGCGTTAGGAACACAAAATCAAGGAACATAACACCGGTTTATTGGTTCTTAAGGCGACATGAGTGGAACAAAACACCGAGCAAAAGGCCAAGCCTTCCACTCATTGCCAAGTATATAGGTGTGTTAATTATAGTAAGATATATTGTGATGTTCCCAAAATATCCAAGATCCGACATGGATCAATCTTCATCTTCACCTGCAACTAACAACGCTATAATAGGGGCTGAGCGAGCGGTAACATAGCCAAACAACGGTTTTGCTGGGATGGTGTCAAAGATTAGAGGTTTCATGGCAACAAGGAGAGGCTAACAACAAATAGATAGGTAGCGCGACATATAGCGATAGCATATAGACAACTAGCATTGCAATGATAGTAAATGTATCCAAGGTGATGGTCATCTTGCCTGAGATCCCGCAAGGAAGAAGAACGAGTCCATGAAGAATATGAAGAGAAGCCACGCAGACGAACCAAGCGTAGTCGAACGAATCCTCACGATCGCAAGAGAATATGAACTAGCGAGAAGAAGCACACAACATGGTAAACACACCACTCAAGAACATGACAAGATGCTCAACCAAGTATGATGCAAGACAAGTCTATATGATGCAAAACAAGGAAAGGGATTATGCATACAAGAACAACACAACCAAACAAGTTTAAATGAGGACGAAAACAACATATAACAACTCCGATAATTCATCATATGCAAATTTCGAAATGGGTCCAGATCTGAACAAACCTTAAGTTCAAGTTGTTAAACAACAAGTTAACATGCACGATGATGATCTACATGAAATTATAATGAAGTTTCATATAAAGTTAGTTTAATTCGGAGCTACGGCCTAGAAGATATGAGCAAACCAAGTCAAGCATATCATTGATGCAAAACACATCCAAACATCAAGCAAACACACTCCAAATAGGTATATAACATGTTATTATGCATCTACATGCAAAAACACACAAGTTTCATATAGGACACACTCAAAATGGAGCAACGGTTCATCACATACACACGAAGCAAGTTTGAAACACAATCAGTCCAAAACAGCAAGTAGGCATATAGTTGACATCAAAAAAACATGATAGAAGAACATTTCATGGCAACAAAGGGCATGGCAAGCATGTACATGTCAAGCACTACAAGCATGATCACTGAGCTACTACCAAACACCACTAGAACATGCTCAAAACATCATGGAAAGATTGCAAAAGATAGCGGTTTCACAGACTTAGTGAAATAAACTAAACAAGGCAGCAACAACGACAAGTAGGCATGTTTGCAAGCTTGTACAACTCATCTCAAAGCATATCATGGCATGTGAATATAACCAACAGAAAGAAGACATGTTTATGAAGCTACTCTGGCAAGAACATGGTCATAGGATGCATAGATCACTAGCAATTCACATGGCAAAACTGAACTTACTGTTAACAGGATGACAGAAACATTTTATAGCAACTTTAGAGCATGAAAACAACAAGCTACAACAGGGCATATATGCAAACAAAGGCATGAATGGATAGACCATAACATGGACTTCAAGACATGGTCATTGGACATCCCAAAACATTCATGGATTTGATTGGGGCATCAAGCAAACATGGCATCAGGTTATAACAGTTTCAGACTTAACAGTTTTCAACAATTCTTTGAAAATAACAACAGCGAGTAGACCACTTTGCAAGCTTGTTGCACTCACCACAAGGCATATCATGAAAAGTGGATTGCACCACAGCAAAGATGACATGATTGTGCTTCTAAAACATATTGACATGTTGCTCAAACAAAAATCACACATAAAGATAAGAAAAAGACAAATCAGCCTCTTATAACAAGTTTCAACACTTAACAACCACATGCACTTTGGCAACAGAGATAAACATGCAATATGGCACCTAACATGAATGCAACAACCATCATCATGTAGAGCACTTCACAATGAACATTTTGACATAACATACACTCCATTTGGGCCAACATGCACAAAGATACAACCTCACAAACATGCTAACATATTGTTGACAGACAACAAGGCCTTGACACTAACATCACATAGCAGTTTGGCAACGAAGATTAAGACATTAATATGAACATTAACATGCATGCAAATGAAACTAACCTGTAGAGCATTTCGAGACGAACATTTTTGATATACTATAAGCTCCATTTGGATAAATATACAAAAAGTTACACTAACCACAAGATGACACGATGATGCTGAAAACAAGGGACTTATTGAAAAAAACAGACGCGAGCGGGCGCAAGATAGTAAAAGACGCACGGGGCGAGGGATCTGGGCAGCTGCTCACCTAGGGCCTGGTGGGCCTGGCTCGAGGTAGAGGCGGGCATGCAAGGCTCGCGGCTGGGCCTTGGGGAGGAGGCAGAGCTGGGCGCGGATGTGGGCCGGGGCGAGGCCGGCGGATGGAGGGATGAGGTGGGATGGCCCACGCGGAGGGTAGGGGAGGCATCCCAGGCACTAGCAAGGACATCGTCCTCCTCGTGTGCCCGCACGATCAGGGCCGGCGGCGGACGAGGCTTGCGGCGGCGCGACACAGACGGCGAAGGGCAAAGGTCGGGGACGAGGAGATCCGGCGAGGGGGGCCCGTTCCTGACCGGATCGAAGCAGAGGCCGGCGAAGGTGGCTGATCTGGGGCGGCGGCGTCAAGGAACTCTGACGATGGTGGTTCCTAGCACGGGAGAGAGAAGGGCGATGGGGCCTTCCTCGGGAGCGGCGGACTCCGGGCTCGGGGGCTCGCCAGGTGCTGGCGGTCGCCGGCGCGGCTCCGGCGGCCGGCGTGGTCGAGGCTGCGAGGCGGCGGGGAGCAGCGGGTGAACGAGCGAGGCGGCGGGCGCGGGGCCGCAGCGACGGGCGAATGGGCTCGCGCGGGCCCGTTTCAGGCCCCATGGGCCGGCGGCGAAGTGGGGAGGCAAGGGTGGGAGTTGGCGGCCGCTGGTTGGTCTGGGTGGCGCTATGGGTGATGTGGCAGGCCGTGATTGGCTGAAGCAGCGTGGCTGGGCGGGGTGGACACGTCAGGACGCGGAGTGGACATGTCCGGCGACGCGAGGAGGAAGAGGACTAGGTTTTGCACCGTGAATTTCGGGGGAAGGGGCATATATATATAGGTAGAGGGACCTAGGAGAGTCCAAATGAGGTGCGGTTTTCGGCCACGCGATTGTGACCCGACGACCGAGAGCATGGAGGGGGTTATGATGGGCTAGTGGGCTGTTGTGAAGGGGTGATGGGCCAAAAGAGAAAGGACTTCCGACGGTTAACGCGATTAACTGTTGGGCTATCAAACGGACTCCGAATGCGACGAAACTTGACAGGTGGTCCTCCTATGCCATAATAAGACCACACGCCAAGTTTCAACCCATTCCGAGAACATTTTCCAGCCACTTACAGAACAAGGTTTCGGAGGTGCCGCGGGCGTGTGCGAGTGTGTCTGTGCTCAGAACGGACAACCGAAAGGACGAGGGGGCTCAGACGGATGCAAGTTTCGAAAAATGATGATGCAATGCACATGATGACAAGGCAAAGTGCAACACGCAAGCAGATGACAAGGAAACAACAGCGAATAATTGGCTGACACCTGGCGCATCGGTCTAGTAGCGTCACACTAACCAAGGAGAAAGCCACTTTCCTCATATGGTTTTAATTGATAATGCAAATGCTACTAACCCATGTTGTGAGCATGTGCATCTTGTGGATTAGAATGCCAAGTTGAAGGAGAAACTTGAGAAAGGCCTTGTGTCTTGCATACAAGGTGAGAAGAACCTCAACGACCTTTTGAGCAATCAAAGGGAAGTTGTGGCCAAGGAAGGGATTGGGTTTGCACCCAAGTCCAAGAAGAAGAAGAATGACAAGATCAATCAACCTCTACCTCTCATGCAAACCTTTGTGAAGGAGGGAGAGGGTACTTCCAAGGAGAAGAAGAACAATGCTAAGGGTGGTGGTGCCAAGAAGGGCAATGCCAATCCTTCCAACTTAGCCGATGACTTTAACCCATCTTATGTGTTATGCCGTGCTAGTGATGGGCATGTTTATGCCAAATTTGTTGGTTCTTCTTATGAGTACATTGAATGTTCTATTTGGGTTCCTAAGACCCATGTTGCTAACATCAAAGGACCCATTATAAAATGGGTACCTAAAACCAAGCATTGATTTCTTGTAGGAGTTTGCTTCCGGTGGGGGACCATGGTTGCTCGATAGTGTATCCACAAATCATATAACCGGAAGCAAAGACTTGGTGGTGGACGTGCACAAGGTCTCATCTATGCCCACCAATGTCGAATGGGGTGATGCATCATCTTCTAAGGTATTGGGTCTTGGCAAGGTTGTCATTTCTCATGATCTCACGATCGAGAAAGTCATGCTTATTGCGTCCCTTGCATACAACTTACTTTCCGTTCGTCAACTTGCACTCATGGGCTTTGCTACTTTCTTTGATATTGATTCCGTGGCCCTCTTGTGCAGCAAGACTCTTAAAGCAGCCTTTGTTGGGCATTTCGAGAATGTTCTATATGTTATTAACTTTTCGGAGTGACCCACTAAGACCGCGACATGCCTATTGGCTAAAGTTGACGTGGGGTGGCTTTGGCATCGCCGTTTAGCCCATGTCAATATGAGATCTTTGCAAAGTCTTCTCAAGGGGCGCCATGTCCGTGGACTAACAAATGTTAGTTTTGCCAAAGATTTTGCTTGCAGTTGTATTGAAGGAAAGCTACATGAGAAGGCTCATCCTCCCACAACTATCATCTACTCGACAAGGCCTTTGGAGCTCCTTCACATGGATATCTTTGGGCCTCCATCCTTTCATAGTATTGGGGGCAGAAAGTACTGCTTGGTGATTGTGGATGATTATTCAAGATACACTTGCGTGTACTTCTTCAAGAGGAAGAGTGAGACCCAACAAACCGTCATCAACTTTGCAAATGAAGCTCAACGTCAACACAATGCAAAGATTTTCATGATAAGAAGTGACAATGGCATCGAGTTCAAGAACTACACCTTGGATGAGTTTCTTAGTGATGAGGGGATCAAGCATAAATATTCCGCACCTTACACCCCTCAACAAAATGGTGTAGCGGAGAGGAAGAAACGGACCTTGATGGACGCGGCACGGACGATGATGGGGGATATCAAGTCTCCGTACAACTTTTGGACCGAAGCCATCAACACCACTTGTCATGCATCCAATCGGCTCTATCTCCGCAAAGGCTTGATCAAGACTCTATATGAGATACTTACCGGCAACAAGCCCAACCTCAAGTACTTCCGGGTGTCCGGTTGAAAGTGTTTCATACTCAAGAAAGGTGTTCGTTTGTATAAATTTTAAGCTAGAGCTCATGAGGGCATATTTGTTGGTTATGCTACAAATGCTCATGTTTACCATGTCCTCGACAAATCCACCTAACTCACTGAGGATACGTGTAACGTGGAGTTTGATGAGAATAACGACTCCCATGTGGAGCAAAGTGGTACTTGTAATGTAGGTGATGAAATTCCTCCCCAAGCCATAACAAGAATGGGTGTTGGTCATATCTTTAAGTTGCGACAAATGGATGTGAAGAGTGATTTTCTTAACGGTCCTCTTAATGACCTTGCTGATATTCCTATGGGCAATGACTTGTTTTGGACCACGCAACAATGCGATTGTGATCCGACGACCGAGAGCATGGAGGGGGTTATGATGGGCTAGTGGGCTGTTGTGAAGGGGTGATGGGCCAAAAAAGAAAGACTTCCGACGGTTAACGTGGTTAACTGTTGGGCTATCAAATGGACTCCGAATGCGACGAAACTTGACAGGTGGTCCTCCTATGCCATAATAAGACCACACGCCAAGTTTCAACCCATTCCGAGAACATTTTCCAGCCACTTACAGAACAAGGTTTCGGAGGTGCCGCGGGCGTGTGCGAGTGTGTCTGTGCTCAGAACGGACAACCGAAAGGATGAGGGGGCTCAGATGGATGCAAGTTTCGAAAACATGATGATGCAATGCACATGATGACAAGGCAAAGTGCAACACGCAAGCAGATGAGAAGGAAACAACAGCGAATAATTGGCTGACACCTGGCGCATCGGTCTCGTAGCGTCACACTAACCAAGGAGAAAGCCACTTTCCTCATATGGTTTTAATTGATAATGCAAATGCTACTAACCCATGTTGTGAGCATGTGCATCTTGTGGATTAGAATGCCAAGTTGAAGGAGAAACTTGAGAAAGGCCTTGTGTCTTGCATACAAGGTGAGAAGAACCTCAACGACCTTTTGAGCAATCAAAGGGAAGTTGTGGCCAAGGAAGGGATTGGGTTTGCACCCAAGTCCAAGAAGAAGAAGAATGACAAGATCAATCAACCTCTTCCTCTCATGCAAACCTTTGTGAAGGAGGGAGAGGGTACTTCCAAGGAGAAGAAGAACAATGCTAAGGGTGGTGGTGCCAAGAAGGGCAATGCCACTCCTTCCAACATAGCCGGCGACTTTAACCCATCTTATGTGTTATGCCGTGCTAGTGATGGGCATGTTTATGCCAAATTTGTTGGTTCTTCTTATGAGTACATTGAATGTTCTATTTGGGTTCCTAATACCCATGTTGCTAACATCAAAGGACCCATTATAAAATGGGTACCTAAAACCAAGCATTGATTTCTTGTAGGAGTTTTCTTCCGGTGGGGGACCATGGTTGCTCGATAGTGTATCCACAAATCATATAACCGGAAGCAAAGACTTGGTGGTGTACGTGCACAATGTCTCATCTATGCCCACCAATGTCGAATGGGGTGATGCATCATCTTCTAAGGTATTGGGTCTTGGCAAGGTTGTCATTTCTCATGATCTCATGATCGAGAAAGTCATGCTTATTGCGTCCCTTGCATACAACTTACTTTTCGTTCATCAACTTGCACTCATGGGCTTTGCTACTTTCTTTGATATTGATTCCGTGGCCCTCTTGTGGAGCAAGACTCTTAAAGCAGCCTTTGTTGGGCATTTGGAGAATGTTCTATATGTTATTAACTTTTCGGAGCGACCCACTAAGACCGCGACATGCCTAATGGCTAAAGTTGACGTGGGGTGGCTTTGGCATCGCCGTTTAGCCCACGTCAATATGAGATCTTTGCAAAGTCTTCTCAAGGGGCGCCATGTCTGTGGACTAACAAATGTTAGTTTTGCCAAAGATCGTGCTTGCAGTTGTATTGAAGGAAAGCTACATGAGAAGGCTCATCCTCCCACAACTATCATCTACTCAACGAGGCCTTTGGAGCTCCTTCACATGGATATCTTTGGGCCTCCATCCTTTCATAGTATTGGGGGCAGAAAGTACTGCTTGGTGATTGTGGATGATTATTCAAGATACACTTGGGTGTACTTCTTCAAGAGGAAGAGTGAGACCCAACAAACCGTCATCAACTTTGCAAATGAAGCTCAACGTCAACACAATGCAAACATTTTCATGATAAGAAGTGACAATGGCATCGAGTTCAAGAACTACACCTTGGATGAGTTTCTTAGTGATGAGGGGATCAAGCATAAATATTCCGCACCTTACACCCCTCAACAAAATGGTGTAGCGGAGAGGAAGAAACGAACCTTGATGGACGCGGCACGAACCATGATGGGGGAGATCAAGTCTCCGTACAACTTTTGGACCGAAGCCATCAACACCACTTGTCATGCATCCAATCGACTCTATCTCCGCAAAGGCTTGATCAAGACTCCATATGAGATACTTACCGGCAACAAGCCCAACCTCAAGTACTTCCGGGTGTCCTGTTGTAAGTGTTTCATACTCAAGAAAGGTGTTCGTTTGTCTAAATTTTAGGCTAGAGCTCATGAGGGCATATTTGTTGGTTATGCTACAAATGCTCATGTTTACCATGTCCTCGACAAATCCACCTGACTCACTGAGGATACGTGTAACGTGGAGTTTGATGAGAATAACGACTCCCATGTGGAGCAAAGTGGTACTTGTGATGTAGGTGATGAAATTCCTCCCCAAGCCATAACAAGAATGGGTGTTGGTCATATCTTTAAGTTGCGACAAATGGATGTGAAGAGTGATTTTCTTAACGGTCCTCTTAAATCACTCTTCACATACACCAACTTCATCCGGGATCACATTAGGTGATGGGAGATTGATCTTCACTATGTCAACACTCATAATAACCTTGCTGATATTCTCACGAAGCCTTTGGATGAGGCAAGATTTCGCGAGTTAAGGCATGAGCTAAATATCATCGATTTGAGCAATGTGGCTTGAACCCGTGCACACCCCACCATACTCATCTTGTTGTCTTGTTTAGGTGTAGGCATGGACATAGGGGTAGTGTTTTTCTCTCAATGAACTCTCCCTCCCCCCATTATGCACAAATTGATCAACTCTTTCACATTCTCCATTGTTGATGATACTTGTGCTTCAAAGACGAGTTTGGTCATGGGCCCAAGGATAATTCTTCGCGGTGCCATGCCAATTGACTCAAACATAGGTGGCTCCGGCCGCCGCCCTCTCTTCATGAGAGGTTTTGGTTCGTTGTTTTGTCCTCGTTGTCTCTTTGCTTTCTTTTTGGAACTTGTTCATGTTTAGTTGCTTCTTTTGTGCTCTTTTTGCGTGTCTGGTTGCTCGAAGTGTGCATTGCAAAGGCCATGTTTTTATGTTTTGTCGAAGCGTGCACTTTCTTGGGTTTGCGGTACTACCGTGGCAAGCCACGACACTACCGCTGGAGGTGGGTGGCTCCTGTGCTTGCACAGCTGCGCCCACGACATGGTACTACCGCTTCCATCACGACAATAATTGTTTACTGCCGCTGGAAGAGCAGTACAACCGTCCAGTGTGCGATACTTCCGCCTGGGCGGTACTACCGCAAAGATCCATGGTAGTACCATGCTATCGAGGCCGCGTGGGGGTTATGCGCGGGCAGGGGTAGTTCCAACTCTCCCATACCCATTCATCTCTTCCCCCACTACATCTTTCTCTCTCATGCCCAAGAACGACACCGGAGGACCTCGTCGGATCTCCGTCTCCCGTCACTCTCCTCTCATTTCGACCGGTGGGATCATTCCCCACCTCGCCCTCTTGCCATGGACCCCGGTATCTCCCCTAGTCCCTCTCTCTTTGCCTCGTTTTTCTTCTTCTAGGTTTTGGGAGATGCATGTGTAGGTCTAGTGATTTTTGGCTAAATCTTTGCAAGAGGAGATTGGTGGAGAGTGCTTGTGCAGTAGATATGCTATTTAGTGCGACACAACTATGTAGTTTTGATCAACGGTAGTACCGATCCATCTTCATGGATGTTCTCAGATGCGTTCTTGCCAGATATGCCCCGTGCGGTACTACCGCTCCACTGGAGCAGTACTACCGCTCGGTGCGCGGACGTAGAAAATTACTTCCGCCTTAAGCGTGGTACTACCACGCCAACCCAGCGCTATACTACCATGGTCAGAGCAGAAGTAAATTTTTTCATTCTTCATCCTATCACAGTACTACCGCTTGACTTACAATGGCGTTGCCTTGTCATACCTAATCTCATTTCTATTTGTTTCTTTCGGTTTTGGCCTTGGTCTTTGCAATAATCCTTCTCGCTTATCTGGTGTGTTTGCATTATGTGTCATAGGTGGTGGCTCCGGTACCGGTGCTAGGCTCTGAAATCCCAGCCGTGACACGAGCTCAAAGCGTCTTCGCAACCAAGAAGCTCCTGAGGAGTCCAATGCCCCAGAACGCAATGTCAAGACCTCAGCTACCACGATCAAGGAGCCAGTTGTCAGCATGGATGGCATGCCTCAAGAAGAGTTTCTGATTCAAAGGAAGCTTAACCCCTATGTCAAGCCTAGAAAACTTAGCATGGGCAATGACTTGTTTTGGACCACGCAACAATTTCTCATCTATCTAGATGTGATCAAGGCCAAGCAGAATATCTACATACCCATTCAGTGGATTGACATGGACCATCTGAAAAAGAACCAGGCATATTTTGGCGAGCCTTTGGATTTGGTGGAGCAGTTTGGTATTGAGGAGATCCTCACGTTCCACCTTGACTTTGACTCGGAGATTCTGGCTCAGTTCTTTGCTTCTGTCCACTTCCACACGGATGAGAAGCGGACCATGACTTAGATGAAAAATGGAAAGAGGATGTCTGTTGAGTGTAAGGAGTTCATGGATATGTTGCATGTTCGTGATGAGGGGCTGGATGTGCCCGTTGGTGTCCGCCCGCCTGCCAATCCCGAGTCTGCTTCCAAGAACAAGATTCAACCCTATCTTGTTGAGAAGTCTTTACCCAATGGCAAGAAGGCTTATGTGCTGAACTAGTTTCTTGACATCATGCACCGGATCTTCTGCAACTCTCTTTTCTCTCGCATAGGCGCCAAGGACAAGGTGCATTCCTATCTTGTGGACATGATGCTTATCTGTGAGGAAGCACATCTTGAACAACCTGGACCACTTGATGTCCCTCATATCATGTGGTGTGAGCTTCCGTTTGCAGTGTTCCATCATAAGGTTCCCATCTATGGACCTTATTTGCACCTCTTGATCTCGAAGACTTGGGAGAAACTCTTTCTGCATGAAGATTTTGATGCTCCCAACTGGATTCGCCATGAGCCCATTAGGCTATGCCAGAAGAACAAGTGGGCTAACACCACCACCCGGGCCGAGGCAGATACTACCTGTATGGATATTGATGATGATGACTTTGGGGAGGAGGAGGCGGAGGATAGTTCTGAGGGGTATACACCTCCCTCTCCTGAGCCATCTTAGGCTAAGAAGCTCAAGGCCAAGATGAAGGCTCTATTCTGCATGCAGGCAAAGGGGCGGTACCCGACTCACGTTGCTCAAAAGGAGAGTCGCCAGCACGACAAGAGGATTTTGAGGAAGATTGGCGAGCACATCTCAAGTGGGTCGGAGAAGAACATCACTCCCGAGGTTGCCTGGATGACGAAGCAGGGCTATCAGTGGGCCGAGTCTGATGAGGAGTCCATTCCTGCTTCTGAGACAGATGAGGAGATTTTTGGGTGATCACTTCTGTGGGAGCTACCACCTGTGTCGTAGGTGTCCTCTCTGCCTTTTTGGTGCCTCGATGCCAAAGGGGGAGAGAGTGTAGGATTTGCGAGTTCTATGTTGTGTCTCTTTGCTTTCATTTCGTTGAACCTTTGTTGATTTGGTTTGTGTTTATTTGCGTGTGAGACCAGGAGACTTATTCTATCATATGGTGTGAGACATATGCCCTCAAGCTTAACCTTTATTGTCTAGTATGTTTAGTAGCTTGTGAGCTTATGTTATCTTGTGCCCTTTACCTCATGCTCACTTTGTATACCTTGCTTCCATGCTTAGTGTCACTTATATTGTTGCAAGGATTGCCTTGTCTATAAAATATAGGGGGAGTGGTTATCCTAGTGTGTGTGTGTTGTGCAGTCCAAAGCATATCTATAGAATGCACACATCAAGGGGGACACCTGTCTGTATTTTATAGATTTTGGGTTTGCTTTTGCTCATTTTTTTATCCCTATGTGCAAATCCCGTATTGTCATCAATCCACCAAAAAGGGGGAGATTGTAAGGGCATATTTCTCCCTATGTGGTTTTGGTGTTTGATAATAGTGCCTTTGCGGACTAATCGTGTGCATTGGGCATTTCAGATATCTCATGTCTAGGCACAAGAGATTTCGTGCCCCTCGGACCCTATCGAAGACGTTGGTTCTCTACGTTTTTTGGTGGATTTGAGTCGTAGGAAAGCCGTACTATTAAGAGGAGTCCGCTTCGGAAAGGTTAGGGTGGAATCAGCATGTACACATATGTTCCTTTGCACCACCTTTCCTTCACTTCAATGGAGCACCATCCGTTTATCCTTGTCTCTGCAATATGAAGGCTGCCAAGTGCTATAACCTCTATGGTGTGCGGTTGTACTGCTCAAGGGAGCAGTAGTACCGCATGGGCCTGCGGTAGTACCGCTCAGGCACGCGGTAGTACCGCGCAAAGCGGTATTACTGCTCCTAGCGAGTGGTAGTACCGCTGCCTCCAGCCCAGATGCTGGCACATGTGGCAGTAGGCGCGGATGTAATTTTTTTACTTCCACCCCTACACGGTAGAACCGCTCCCTGTGAGCAGTAGTACCATGCCGGATTTTTGCACAGCTCCAACCTCAGCGGAAGTAGCTACGGAAGCAATTTATTTCTTCTGTGCACTTCCCAACGTCAGTTGAACCCTACCTTACGGAAGTACCGTAGGAGCGCGCGGTAGTACCGCTCGTTTCCTAGTGCAACAAGACCTCATCTGGCCTCTACCGCGCGAGCGGTAGTACTGCACCGTGCAGTGGTAGTACCGCATCCCCTTGCGGTAGTACCGCGTGTGTGTGCGCTGGTACCGCTTCTTGCAGGCTGAATAAGGGGGTAACGGTTGGATCTTTTCCCCCACTATATAAAGGGGGTCCTCTTCCCCAAGAAGACCACCTCTTCCCTCCCAAGCTCCATTGTTGCTTAAACCTCCATTTTTGCCCAATCTCTCTCCCTAGCCAGTCAACTTGTTGATTTTCTAGGGATTGGTTGAGAAGGCCCCGATCTACACTTCCACCAAGAGAAATTTGATCCCCCCCACTAATCCCTTGCGGATCTTGTTACTCTTGGGTGTTTGAGCACCCTAGACGGTTGAGGTCACCTCGAAGCCATATTCCATTGCGGTGAAGCTTCGTGGTGTTGTTGGGAGCCTCCAATTAAGTTGTGGAGATAGCGCCAACCTTGTTTGTAAAGGTTCGGTTGCTGCCTTCAAGGGCACCAATAGTGGAATCACAGCATCTCGCATTGTGTGAGGGCGTGAGGAGATTACGGCGCCCTAGCGGCTTCTTGGGGAGCATTGTGCCTCCACACCGCTCTAACGGAGATGTAGTTCCTCTCAAAGGAAGGAACTTTGGTAACACATCCTCGTCTCCATCGGTTCCACTCTTGGTTATATCTTACCTTTAGTTGTGCAAGCTTATATTGTGTTGTATCCCTTGCTTGCTTGGGTGCTTGTTGTTGTTGCATCATATAGGTTGCTCACCTAGTTGCATATCTAGACAACCTATTTTGATGCTAAGTTTAATTTGGTAAATAAAAGCTAAAAATTATTAGTTGCATATTCAGTCCCCTCTAGTCAACCATATCGATCCTTTCAGTGGTTCCCTGACTCGCCTGGGCTGCTCCACCTGCACCAGCTTGACCTCCTCCTTCGACAAGAGAGCGCAGTTCGCTCGACATCTGCTTATGGTTCGGCGTGGGCCAGCTGCAGTGCGAAGAGCCATGACGTGCATTTTTTTGGCTTCTGAATTTTAACAAAGTCGTCGCCCCTGACCACCTTCATCCTCTGTCATAAATGAGATCCGGGATGAGTAGTAGCTCACCGCAGCTTGAAGTTCACTTTTTTTAGTGTTTTTCAGATTTTTGTTGTTGATGTAGTGAATTCGGTGCAATGAATTTTCTAATGTTGTTCGATTCCTTCGTGCAGTTCGTCGGATGATGTGTGCCTCGCACTGCTCGTCCCACATAAGTACCCCACTATTTCACTTCCTCCGCCATGGAGCACTACCTACAAAAAGCCCAGGAGCCACGCGAGGGAAGAGCAGTTCTGCAGGCACGTTCGAAACTTTCCGACGGCGTGGCGTGCAGTGCACTCGCTTGAGCAAGTGGTTTGCTGGGCATGTTATGTGTAGTGCGTTGGCATGGTCTTAGTGCGGGGATGTATGTTCGTGATGTGCGCCTGTGTTTCTTGTAGTGGAAGGGCACCCCGACGGCCAAAGCCGTGCGTGCTCATCTTGATGGCACTGTCGCGTCACCCTCGTGCGATGCAATTCGTGGACATGGCGTCTCGCGGTCCGAAGGCTCTGCGTGCAATGCAGCTCATATTGTCCTTCATTCTGTTTCAGTCCAAAAAGGAAACTGGAAAAGTTTGCTGTTCCGCTCTTGTTTGTGACAAGAATTTGGTGCTTCACTTCAGTTAATAAAACCACAAGCGGTATTCTTTATTTTTCGATGCGGTTCACTTGTACTATACGTTGGTTCACTTTTGCATATGTGAGAAAAAGGAAGCAGCATGTGCATGCAGTTCCTTTTGTATATGCCTGCAATGTGGTGTGTGTATGTCTGTAGTACACCGCATCGGTCATGTGTTTTTTAGAAGACAATTTGTATTGTGGCTGTTTCACTTGTTTTCTGTATGATTGCAATGCGGTGTATGTATGTTTGCAGTGCACTCATGTGGTTCCCTTTGTAAGAACAATAAAAAAATCAACACAGAAGAAGGTCGTTTCTTTTTAGCTGAAGTCCACTAGTTTCTGCCCTGCGATTCACTTTCACCAACTGAAAAAATGCAGTTCTCTAGTCTGGGCCACGCGGTTCACTAACTTTGACCATGAGGTTCACATATAAGCGTAAAAAAGTTAGAAAAAGAGAAAAATTACGGGGTTCACTTGCCCGTCTAATGTAGTGCGGTTTTCAGTCTTAAGCAGTGCAGTTTTCTGTCCGATGCGGTTCACTCATCGATTTTGGTGTCGCGAAAAACAAAGTGTCCGCATTTCGGTAAATTCAAAATTGCTCTTAAACCGTAAGGAAATAGAGAGCGTGTTCTACATGAAAAAGTTGCACCTCGCCAATATCTTTCCAACAACGTATAATTGGAATCATTCCGATCAGCAGTTTGTAAAATTTTTGCGAAAAACAGCCGCTGTCTCTCGTCGTCAGCCACACAATTTTCAAAATTAACTAAACACCGTAAGGAATCTCGAAAACATTTCAACATATGAAAGTTGTGCCTCGTCCGTAGCTTTCCAACGGCGTATCATACGCCTCATTTCGACAAACGGTTCAAAAACTGGAGCGAAAACTGTACCAAAAATTGAATTTTTTTCGAAAAACACAATTCCGCGATTTACTAAATATAAAACTGCTCTTAAACCGTAACGAATTAGAGAAAATAATAGATATGAAAAAGATGTGCCTCGATGATATCTTTTCAACGGTGTATCATTTGCTTCATTCTGACGAACGGTTTAGAAAAAAAACATGAAAAAACGCTCGCTGCCACTTGTCGTGTGACGCACCGTTTTCGAAACTGCTCTTAAACCGCGAGGAATCTCGAAAAGTGTTTAACATGACGAAGTTGTTGCTAATCCATAGCTTTTCAACCATATATTACACGTCTCGTTCCGATAAATGGCTAAAAAACTAGGGCGAACTGATGGATGGTGCAAAGATTTACTAGTAGTTTCCTTGGTGATATGACACGCCCATGGTGCAATTTAATTATATTCAGACTTCGATAGGCCAGGGTGTGTGTGCTTGTATTAGCAAGGAACAATTACTACTAATTAATGAAGGAAGCAGACTTGTTCACATAAAGGAAGATATGTCTGTGTTAGTATTAGTGTTCTTGATCTTACTTGATAGACTTGTTTTTAGTAATCTTTATTTAAGGGAGGAAGCTTTCATGATTCTCTATACGTCATTCTTTTACAGCCGTTAATTTTATGTTATCACATAGATTGCCGATTGAGATTTAGAAGTAGACTAGCAAACATGCCCGTGCGTTGCAGTGAAAAAACATAATGCATCAAAATGTCATCAATCCCAAAAGTGATGATCTCAGCCATCATAGGTTCAATCTTGAAGGTGATGATCGACACCACAATTACACTACAATTGAACCATGCCATCGCAAGTGAATATTCCATAGTTTTAAAACTAATTTTATCGAGCTAGGCGTGACAACCGCTTCTCCCGAGCTATGGCTCACACAACCCATTACCATCCCCCATAGACCCACTCAGTTTTAAGTTGTATACTGTTTTTAAAAAATGCATCAACATTGTTTTGAACACATAAACTCTTTTTAAATCACGTGGAATTTCTTAAAGAGCATGCATATATTTCAAGTTATGAATATATACTTTTTGTACACGAACACTTAGAAGCACATGATTCTTTTTAAGAAAAGGTTGAACAATTTTAAAATTATATTAACATCACTGTAATATGTGAATACTTTTCTTAAAACAATAGAAATATTTGAAAACGCAAATATGGTTTTAAAAATTAAATAATATTTTCAAAAAGTACAAACACATTTTAATAAGAGAAAAAAAGAAATTGCATGAGAACACGTATTAGTAGGATTGGGAGTGTAGAAATGGATCAGGTTACACACACACCTAAGTTATTTTCCTTATTAACACGCCCATACTTCTGATCATAATTATGATTGTTTCTCACATAAGAATATGAAAGTCGCTTCTAGTGATTATACCTTTTGCATGTATCCAGCATGATTCGTTGTAAGCTCTTCATTTATGACCTGAATATTCGAAGATGATGATTTCATTAATATATCCAAATATCACACAAAAACATGGAAACATCTAGCAAAAAAGAGCCTTCGGAATGGCACAAAATAAATTTGTGACATCCCTTCGAGTCTACTTCTGCCTCAGCTTCTCTTTCTTTTTATGTGAAACTGCTACATAGTGAATAGTACAACTGCAAATGCCACGACAACTTGAACATGTCCAATTAGAATTTCCCTTAGCCTCTTAACACATTCTCATGATAACTTTATTAATTATAAAGTGTAAGCCCAAAGATGGTAACCAAGTGAAAAAGGAAAATAACTTCACACACACATATACGTCAATAGAAAGGAGCTCTTGCTGAAAATATATCAATCTTTTTTTTCCAGTGAAAATAACCAAGGGATTTTAAAAAAAACATTGGCTCAATCTTGTACTTGTATATGATGTAGCTTACGCTAGAGTCATCCATGTCGAGATAGAAGATGAGGTTGTGTCGCTTTGTAGCTGATGTAAACCTTGTCGTTGCCGTTGTCAGGGCATAGGTGCCACCCCTGTAGGTTTTGCCTCGCCAAGTGCCACCCCCGACAATGCAATTTTGTGGATGTCGTTTTCAAGTCTGTTCTCTATAGCAGACTCTCGCCTCCATTGCTTGCTCACAGAGGTAAGCCACATCTCCCTTGACATGGCAGTGGACTGGTGTCTGGTGTACACGACTACAGTATTCTCCTTGCCTACCACAGTGCTGCTTCTCACTAAGAAAATCTTTACTTTGAATAGGTACTTCTTAGTAAATGGATAAAAAGCAGATAATGCATGCATCCAATAAGATATTTGTTTGATAAGAGGGAGGTTGCAACGTCATAGTCGAATACCATTGCACCTTCTCTTAGGTCATCTGAAAAGCACCTACCGCCATGGATCGAGCATGCTAGCTAAACATTCCCGCGCCCTCCCGTTAGTCTTTCCTACAGTTCGTTTGCCTCGTACAGTTTTCCTTCCCTAAATAAATCACATCTAAATCCGTCAAAGCTAGCTTCTTTCAGAAGACAGATAAATCCCACAAAGTACAGAACATGTCATATGCTAGAGATGAATTTATGCCGGCTACATCCCAGGCACCATCATAGTCCTGGAAGTACAACACGATTTAATCTCCTGGTTTCACCCAAATTATCTTCAAAGTAAGAGTCACTACATACATTGCGCAGCTTATATAGTGAAATACGCAGATGGCTACTCGTTGGGCATAGCAAATCTCCCTTTTGTTTCTTGCAACGAGGAGGAATCTGGCACTAGTGACCACGGCGACCGTGACGGCTACCATGGTTTGCCCTGCAGAAATTCCATCACCGGGGCATGTCGCTAACCGCCCGCGCACATCATGTACATCAGGGTTGTGGCAACAGCAAGCAACCCCCTTGTCGGTGGAAGGTGAATGTTGTGCTTGGCCTCAGACTTGTAACCGTAAGCCGACCGGCTCGTCGTGCGATCTTGACGGCATTGCGCCTTGATCATCTGAAATTGCTGCCGCTGCTTCGGTCCAATGATTCACTTGAAACCTGGCAGCCACGCGTAGACCCTTGCGTATCAGGGCGTGTATGGCTAGCTTACAAGGTGTTAAAGAACAACGCTTGTTCGGAGACAACCCAACACTTATACCTACTGTTTTTGTGTGTCCACATGATTGAACTACTGTAGTAATCATGTTTTATAGATTTTGTTTCAATAAAGTTCCAAGTAAAGCCTTTGGGATAGTTTGGATGATAGTTAATTTGATTCTATGCAAAAACAAAAAGTTTTGCGTCCAGTGCAGAAAATTCTATAAATCACTGGAACGTGATAATTGGCAGAAAGTTTTACGCATGATGGATATACAAAATTTCCTACATTTTCCTAACTTTTTAGAATTTTCAGTGTTGCAGAAGTATGGTGGTTGTCCAGATCATTACAGACTGTGCTGTTTTTGACAGATTCTGTATCCAATGCATAGTTTGCTTGTTTTAGTGTTTCCATAGCTTATATTAAGTGACGCAAATTGTGGAAATGATAAGTTATAGTAGGCATTGTGCGAGAACAATTATGAATCTTGTGTTTGAGTGTACCCAAGTGCATGATTTGCTTTATTATACTAACGCATCTCACGAAGTTTCATTAAGTTTTGTGTGGTTGAAGTTTTCAAGTTTTTGGTGAGATATCGATATGAGGAGAATAAGGAGTGCCAAGACCCTAAGCTTGGGGATGCCCAAGGCACACCAAGGTAATATTCAAGGAAGATCCAAGCAACTAAGCTTGGGTATTCCCAGGAAGGCCTCTTTTGTCTTCAACATTATCGGTAACCTTACTTGGAGCTATATTTTTATTCATCACACGATATGTTTTATCCTTGGTATGTTGTTTTATTTTTTTTCTTGTTTTTTTATAGACACATAGTTATTCAACTACTCATTGATCTTCACTTTTATCTTTTGGAGTAGTTTTTCGTTCACTCTCGTGCTTCACTTATATCTTTTTGAGAGTCTTATAAATAGTAATGGTAACATGCACTTGTCATGAAATTGGTCCTAATATGATAGATATTCAAGAAGGACATGATAAAACTTTCATAAAGAGCATCAAATATATGATAAGTTTGATTCCTTGCATTTGCTTGAGATATAAAGATGGTGATATTAGAGTCATGCTAGTGAGTAAATTGTGGATAGTAAAAATACTTGTGTTCAGGTTTGTGATTCCCGTAGCATGCACATACGGTCTTCTAGTTATGTGATGAAGTTTGAGCGCAATTTATCCTTGATTGTCTTCCTTTGTGTGAAAGTCAGGAGCGCGCGATGGTTAACTCCTACCAACCTCTCCCCTAGGAGCATGCATAGTAGTACTTTGCTTCGATGGCTAATAATAAACGTTTCGCAATAAGTATGTGAGTTCTTTATGACTAATGTCGAGTCCATGGATTATACGCACTCTCACCGTTCCACCTTTGCTAGCCACTCTAGTACCGTGAAACTTTCGCCTGTCATTAAACCCACCTTATACTTTTCCTCAAAACAGCTACCATACCTACCTATTATGGCATTTTCATAGCCGTTACGAGATATATTTCCATGTAACTCCACTGTTCCTTCATTATAAGTTTTACCTTGAGTTGTAATTTTTGAGTTGTTTAAATAAAAGTGTGATGATTATCATTATTAGAGCATTGTCCCATGTGAGGTTTAATTAAAAAAAGGCCAAAGAGCCCAAATAAAAAGAGAGGCCAAAGAGCCCAAATAAAAAAGATAGGCCAAAGAGCCCAAAAAATGAGAGAAAAAGAGAGAAGGGACAGTGTTACTATCCTTTTCGACACTTGTGCTTCAAAGTAGCACCATGTTCTTCATGATAGAGAGTCTCCTATCTTATTTTTTTTGGGTATATCACATTTATTACTTTTTACATGTGTAAATAGGTAGAGATGATTTTAAAGACGTTTTAGGATACATAAAAGAGTTTAACGATAAAATTATATAAGCAAACAAAAAAGGAGAAGAAAATGGAAATTACATGGCCCATCTCTGCCCACTAATGCAAAATCTCAGAACGAACCATCCTTCACCCTATCCCGCTGCCACGACCTTCGGGTGCCCATCTATGGTGCTGTCGGGCTGCCTCCTCCTGCACCCCTATGTTGCCTAGTCCCCTTGCCAATCTCCACTGCGGCGAGCTGGCTTCTCCTGCACCTGTGCACCTCCTAGGAGGGCTACCCCTAGGCCATCGCCGTGTTGCGTCCTCCTGCATTCCTACGTCTTCAATCTACTTCCCCACATATCCCCTTTCCCCACTACGTTGTAGCTTAATCAAACGAGCTGACGGCCTCTCGTACCCTGTTGGACCAGGTCAAGGAGAATGCATCAGTGGCGCCACCGTTGGCAGCACTGCACTTTAGTTGCAACATCTTCGGTAGTTTCTCCACCAACACATAGCCGAGTCAGTGGTAATTGCTACTTCTCGAGCTTGCGTTGTATTCCCTCGAAGAGGAAAGGGTGATGAAGCACAGAAGCGTAAGTATTTCCCTCAGTTTTTGAGAACCAAGGTGAAAGCACATTTGCTCCCTGGGTGGTTTTGGTAATTAATGACAACATACTTTGTGGTTGGACTAATGCTTTTATCAAGTATGTTTCAGGAAATTCAATCACATTGGTATGGCAAGATGACTGAAGAAGTGGACCCCTCAAATGCTAAGGCAAGCATTGGCAAAAGCTCAAGACTCTATTTTTGGTTTAGTGATCAAAGATCACATTGAGTCCATAGGAAAAGCCAATACTATTAAAAGGGGATGAGGTTGTGTTGATGATCTGGTTGCTCAAGTGCTTTGTGATTTAGCTCCTTCAACCATCAGCACCTTTCACTACTTAACACACTCATAAGTAATCTCGGACAAACCGATTCTTCCAACTCAGTCCCACCGAGATGAACCACTTCAGCCATATTCCAAACCCTAGAAAAATCGGTCATACCGAGTTTGAGATCGGTCTCACCGAAACTGAACTGCCAACCTTCTGTAACCATTTCACATCATTTCGGAATAACCGAGTTTGTATTATCGGTCTCACCGAAATGGGCAAGCTTCTGTCTTGGCTCAAATCGGTCTCACCGATATTACATTTTCGGTCTCACCGATTCTGGCATGTTCCTGTCTTTTCTCAAATCGGTCTAACCGAGTTTTCTTTCTCGGTCCCACCAAAAACTCCAACGTTCATATCTTTTGCACTTTCGGTCTCACCGAGATGGTATTTTCGGTCCCACCGAAAACCCCAACGTTCACTATATTTGAACTTTCGGTCTGACCGAGTTTTCACTTCGGTCTCACCGAGATTGGTCAAATATGTGTGTAACGGTTGGATTTTGTGTGGAGGCTATATATACCCCTCCACCCCCTCTTCATTCGTGAGGAGAGCCATCAGAAAGTCTACCATTCCTACCATACACTTTCTGAGAAGTGAACCACCTACCCTTGTGTTGAGATCAAGCCATTCCATTCCTACCATATGAAACTTGATTTCTAGCCTTCCCAAGTTGCTTTCCACTCAAACCTTTCTTCCACCACAGCCATATCAGTGAGGAGAGTTGAGTGTTGGGGAGATTATCATTTGAAGCACAAGAGCAAGGAGTTCATCATCATCAACACCGTCTATTACCTTTTGGAGGGTGGTGCCTCCTAGATTGGTTAGGTGTCGCTTGGGAGCCTCCGTCTTTGAGATGTGGAGTTGAACCAAGAAGTTTGTAAGGGCAAGGAGATCGCCTACTTCGTGAAGATCTACCCCGAGTAAGGCTAGTCCTCCGTGGGCGTAGGCCGTGATGGAATAGACAAGGTTGCTTCTTCGTGGACCCTTCGTGGGTGGAGCCCTCCGTGGACTCGCGCAGCCGTTACCCTCCGTGGGTTGAAGTCTCCATCAACGTGGATGTACGATAGCACCACCTATCGGAACCACGACAAAAATCTCCGTGTCTCCAAACTGCGTTTGATCTTCTCCACCTCTCTTTACTATATGTGCAATTTACTTTCCGCTGCCCATACTCTAGAATTGCATGTGTAGTATGTTATTTGACTTGTGTGCCTTGCAAAAACTGTCAAAATCTGTTCTTGTTAAAAGACAGAATTTTTATATTGTCAAGTAGTCTAATCACCCCCCCTCTAGACATACTTCTTCGATCCTACAATTGGTATCAGAGCTTTGGTCTCCATTGCTTTGGTTTACACACCATTGGAGGAAGATGGACGTGTCTACGGTTGGGAGTGTTAGCCATAGAGTGCCTGTTCTTAATGGAAGGTTCTATAACTCTTGGAGGTCTGAAATGCTTAGTATCTTTAAAATGTACAATTTGTGCAAATATGTAGAGACCCCCTATGTGCCTCCTGTTGATCCCTTGCACCCTACCATGGATGAAGAGCTTGATTTGCTTCGTAACCTTAGAACTGTAAATCTTATCATAAAAGGGTTACCTGATGACTTGCTTAATCTTGTTACAAACTTTGAGTGTGCCTATGCTATATGGAAATTCTTGGAAGAACTTTATCCGGACTACTCTTTGAGAAGTCTTGATGAAATTCTACACAAGACTATTGAATTTGATAGGTTGCACCCCAATGATCCCAACTTTGATAAATGCTTCTTTGAGCTTCGTGATCTTATGAAAAAGAAGGGTGATCCCGGTCTTATCAATATTATAATTAGAAATGCTCTTGCATTGCATTCCGAAGATTATTGTCACATTGACCAAACTAATGCAAGTACTTATCAAATTGACCTAGGTGTTGATGATGAACAATCTATGGGTCAATATGATGATGAGCATGAGCAAGACGATGATTACTCCGATTCGGACACCGAGCTAGACAAGATCATGAAGAGTCTCAATCTTATGGCAAATCTGAGAGACTACATGTCTGGTGGAAAAGAGTGGATTCTTGATAGTGGATGCACCGACCACATGACCGGAGACAAAGACATGTTTCGAGAGCTTGCAAAGAACGATGGTCCACGCAAGTATGTGACTTTTGGAGACAACTCCAAGGGTAAGGTACTTGGCCTTGGTAAGGTGGCCATATCTCATGATAGCTCTATTCAAAATGTCATGCTTGTAGAATCTCTTGGATACAATTTACTTTCCGTGTCTAGATTAGCTGACTTTGGATTCAATGTGCTATTCACCAAAGTAGATTGCCAAGTCTTTCGTCGTGATAATCAAAACATGGCTTTTACTGGTATTCGTAGAGGTGATCTATACATTGTTGATTTCACTAAGAAAGCCCAACCTAGAGCTTGTTTCATTGCTAAATCCACTAAAGGTTGGTTATGGCATAGAAGGCTAGGACATGTTGGTATGCGTAATCTAGACAAGCTAATCAAAGGTGATCATATTCTTGGTGTTAAAGATGTTCTCTTTGACAAAGATAGGCTTTGTAGTGCCTGTCAAGCAGGAAAACAAGTTGGTGGAAGTCATCCCGTGAAAAACATCATGACTACAAGGAGACCGCTTGAGCTTCTTCATATGGATCTCTTCGGTCCCAATGCTTACAAAAGCCTTGGTGGTAACTCCTTTGGTCTAGTTATAGTTGATGATTATTCCATATTTACGTGGGTATTTTTCCTTGATGATAAATCGCAGGTTCAGAAAATCTTCAAGACCTTTGCCAGAAAGGCCCAAAATCAATTTGAGGTGAAGATCAAGAAAGTTCAGAGTGACAATGGAATGGAGTTCAAGAACGCCAATGTAGACTCTTTTCTCGATGAGGAAGGGATTCTACATGAGTTCTCGGCTACGTACACTCCTCAACAAAACGGAGTTGTTGAGAGGAAAAACCGAACGCTCATTGAGATGGCAAGAACGATGCTTGATGAATACAAGACACCGAAACACTTTTGGGGAGAAGCGGTCGAGACGGCTTGTCATGCTATCAACAGGCTTTATCTTCATAAGCTCCTCGGCAAGACATCATACGAGCTCCTCACCGGTAACAAACCCCAAGTGGGATACTTTTGTGTCTTTGGTTCAAAATGCTATATCCTTGATAAGCATCGTCGGTCTAAATTTGCTCCTAAATCTCATGAAGGCTTTCTTCTTGGTTATGGATCAAACTCCCACACCTACCGTGTCTACAACAATTTCACCCGAAAGGTTGAAGAGACGGTAGATGTGAAGTTTGATGAGTCTAATGGCTCGCTAGTAGAGAAAATGCCTATTGATGTAGGAGACAAGGACCCATCGGAAGCTATCCAAGATTTATCTATTGGAAAGATCCGTCCCATGGAAGTGAAGGAGAGTACCTCATCTACATATGTGGAGCCACCTACCTCACGGCGAGATGAACCTCAAGGCAACATGGAGGCCTCCACTAGTGGAACTCACCAAGATGAGGAAGTGCATCAAGAAGATCCACCACAACCTCCTTCTCCACCACCTCAAGACAACACCAACAACAATGAAGAAGAAGAAGAGGAAGATGAAGATGATGAGGAAGCTCAGCCACAACATCAACAAAAGCTATCCCGAGTCCGAGCAAGAGTCAAGAAGAATCTTCCCGTGGAACAAATGATGAACGACGTCAACTCCGGGAGAATTACTCGCTCTAAAACTCGCTTAGCTAACTTTTGTGAGCATTACTCATTTATCTCTAGTATTGAACCTATGAAGGTAGAAGAAGCACTTGAAGACCCGGATTGGGTGAACGCTATGCACGAAGAACTACACAACTTCGAGAGGAACAAGGTGTGGACATTGGTAGAGAAGCCCAACGATGATCAAAACATCATTGGAACCAAATGGGTGTTTCGGAACAAGCAAGATGAAGATGGACAAGTCATCCGCAACAAGGCTCGTCTCGTAGCTCAAGGTTACACACAAGTCGAAGGTATGGACTATGGTGAGACCTATGCCCCCGTTGCTAGACTTGAGTCCATTCGCATTCTTCTTGCTTATGCCAATCACCATGATATTACTCTCTATCAAATGGATATCAAAAGTGCTTTCCTAAATGGTGAAATTGAGGAGGAAGTATTTGTGAAACAACCTCCCGGTTTTGTGAATCCAAAAAAGCCTAATCATGTTTACAAGTTGCACAAAGCCCTTTATGGTCTTAAACAAGCTCCTAGAGCTTGGTACAAATGCTTAACTAGCTTTCTTCTTGAAAAAGGCTTTGAGATTGGAAAGATAGACTCAACGCTGTTCACAAAAAGGGTTAATGGTGAACTATTTGTGTGCCAAATATATGTTGATGATATTATCTTTGGTTCAACTAACCCCCATTTTAGCAAGAAGTTTGGACAGCTCATGTCGGAGAAGTATGAGATGTCCATGATGAGTGAACTCAAATTCTTCCTTGGGTTGCAAATCAAGCAATCTAAGGAGGGTACCTTTGTCTCACAAACAAAGTACACCAAGGATCTCTTCAAGAAGTTCAACATGCAAGAAAGCAAAGGTATGAGTACCCCCATGCCTACTAGTGGACATAATGACTTGACAAAAGATGGAGAACCTGTTGATCAAAGGGTTTACCATTCTATGATTGGTTCTCTACTATATCTTTGTGCTTCTCGTCCTGACATAATGTTGAGTGTATGCATGTGTGCGCGATATCAAGCAGCTCCTAAAGAATGTCATCTTAAAGCTGTTAAAAGGATAGTGAGATACTTGATACACACACCAAACTTTGGCATTTGGTATCCTAAGAGAGCCTCTTTCGATCTTGTTGGCTATTCCGACTCGGACTATGCCGGTGACAAGGTTGATAGAAAGTCAACTTCGGGTACATGTCAATTCCTTGGTCGATCCCTTGTATCTTGGTCCTCCAAGAAACAAAATTCGGTATCTTTATCCACTGCCGAAGCAGAATATATTGCTGCTGGTTCGTGTTGTGCTCAATTGCTATGGATGACACAAACGCTTAAGGATTATGGGATACATGTGAGACGTGTTCCCTTGCTTTGTGACAATGAGAGTGCAATCAAGATTGGACACAATCCTGTGCAACACTCTCGAACAAAGCATATTGAAGTTTGTCACCATTTTATTCGTGATCATATTGCCAAGGGTGATATTAATCTTAAGCATGTTCGTACTGACAAACAACTTGCTGATATCTTTACCAAACCTCTTGATGAGAAAGTGTTTTGTCGCTTGAGGAGTGAGTTGAACATCATTGATGCTTCAAACCTGGAGTGATAACTCCATTGATGCATGCAAGGCATGAGCTCTCTTGACTAATCCTTGATATTTATCTTACAATTGGTATCATATGTCTTGGACACATTTGCCTCCTTGTATTGCATCTAACTCCTTGCAGGTACTTGGATGATCTACATTCCACAAGATTACCACACACTCAAATCATGAGTAATCTTGTCATTGACCAAGTATCTAGCCCTTTGGGATGTTGAGTTCAAGGAACAAAATTCCACATATCCTTTTTGACATCTTATACATCTAGTATTTCACTCTTGTCATCTTGGATATCCTCGAGTATTTCCTTGCTTGCCTAACCCATGTAGGAAGATGAACTACACAAGTAGAAATGGCGCTCCAACTTCACATTCAATGAGCACCTACATCAAGCTTACCTACATGAGTAAAGCAACAACAAGCCCAAGGTATGTTCTTCACATCTTTGAGGAGCTTTGCTCAAAGTCATGAGTACAAGCAGCTTCATAAGATGTGATCACATCAAATGCTTAATCGAAAAATGGCAACCCCATTTTGAGCTTAAACGATGAGTATGACCTATGATCAAATGTCCTCATTTGACTCCTAAGTCAATATACTCAAACATAGGTGACTTTGTCGCCGACCTTTATCTAGATGAAGTACATATGCTTTTGGAGTTTTTCTGTTTTCTCTTATGATTCTCTCTTTGATTTTTCTTTTAAAAAAAAACTTCATCTAGGAATCTTTTTTTCTTTCTATTCTTATGTTTCTTTGTGAATATCCTTCTGGCTCTGATCAATTCCCCGAAAATCTTTTACAAATTCATTGCAAATCTTTTGAAACATTCCTCGCAAAGTGAGCTGAATTATTTCTGTATTTCCTTGGAATTAAACTCGGAGTCACCGATTTAAAATTTTCGGTCTAACCGAAAAGGATTCGGACCCACCGATCCATTTAATTCGGTGTCACCGATTTATCTTCCTTGAACATCAACTTCTGCAGCTCCACTCAAATTTAAATCTTAAAGGGGAGAAGACTCAATGTTTCTCTATGAATGTTCTTATTTGCCCTGTTGTGATTCTTAAGGATCCCACTTCTTTCTTTCTTTCTCTCTTTCCATCTTTCCTGTCCTACCTAGTTTGCTGTCCTTTTCGGCACTTGATGTCAAAGGGGGAGAGGACTTAGGGGGAGTAGGGGGAGTAGGGGAGAAGAGAAGACTTAGGGGAAGAAGAAAAGCAATCTTATCTTAAGGGGGAGAGAATCACATCAAAGCTTTGTCGTGTTTTACATTGGACATTACAATTGGCATCATTCTTTTGATTTTGCTTTCCATAACAAAATCTCTCAGAGTTCATTGAAAATCTCTTAGTTTCGGAGACATGTTTGCTGATTCAAGCCTGTGCTCAATATGAGACACTCTTTATACATGTCCTCCCTGGCTTGGTACTCTTGATGTTCTTGCAGTTGGTTGAAGGAATACTCTTGTGTTATCTAACCTTGTTTTCTCAAGTTTATCCCTTCAGGTACAAATGCCAAGGAACCTCAAGGTAAGTATATGCATCTTGCAGAATGTGCATGATGGTGACTTGCTTGTAAATACTTGTTTGCAAGAAATCACCATGCACATATGCATTATCACTCAATTCCTTTTCTTCTGCTCTGATGCATATAGCCAAGCTGCATGTAGCACATCTTGCTTATCTCTCTTGTGTGCTTGTGGTAGTCCAAAACCATAATCTATGAAAATCTTGCACACTTGTAGGGGGAGCCTGTGTACTACATGCTTGTCAAAGCTTTCGTGATAATTCTGTCTTTCTTTCAATAAGCTTTGATGTCTTGTTTAGTATAATTTCAGTGTGTTGCCATCAATTACCAAAAAGGGGGAGATTGAAAGCACATTTGCTCCCTGGGTGGTTTTGGTAATTAATGACAACATACTTTGTGGTTGGACTAATGCTTTTATCAAGTATGTTTCAGGAAATTCAATCACATTGGTATGGCAAGATGACTGAAAAAGTGGACCCCTCAAATGCTAAGGCAAGCATTGGCAAAAGCTCAAGACTCTATTTTTGGTTTAGTGATCAAAGATCACATTGAGTCCATAGGAAAAGCCAATACTATTAAAAGGGGATGAGGTTGTGTTGATGATCTGGTTGCTCAAGTGCTTTGTGATTTAGCTCCTTCAACTATCAGCACCTTTCACTACTTAACACACTCATAAGTAATCTCGGACAAACCGATTCTTCCAACTCAGTCCCACCGAGATGAACCACTTCAGCCATATTCCAAACCCTAGAAAAATCGGTCATATCGAGTTTGAGATCGGTCTCACCGAAACTGAACTGCCAACCTTCTGTAACCATTTCACATCATTTCGGAATAACCGAGTTTGTATTATCGGTCTCACCGAAATGGGCAAGCTTCTGTCTTGGCTCAAATCGGTCTCACCGATATTACATTTTCGGTCTCACCGATTCTGGCATGTTCCTGTCTTTTCTCAAATCGGTCTAACCGAGTTTTCTTTCTCGGTCCCACCGAAAACTCCAACATTCATATCTTTTGCACTTTCGGTCTCACCGAGATGGTATTTTCGGTCCCACCGAAAACCCCAACGTTCACTATATTTGAACTTTCGGTCTGACCGAGTTTTCACTTCGGTTTCACCGAGATTGGTCAAATATGTGTGTAACGGTTGGATTTTGTGTGGAGGCTATATATACCCCTCCACCCCCTCTTCATTCGTAAGGAGAGCCATCAGAAAGTCTACCATTCCTACCATACACTTTCTGAGAAGTGAACCACCTACCCTTGTGTTGAGATCAAGCCATTCCATTCCTACCATATGAAACTTGATTTCTAGCCTTCCCAAGTTGCTTTCCACTCAAACCTTTCTTCCACCACAGCCATATCAGTGAGGAGAGTTGAGTGTTGGGGAGATTATCATTTGAAGCACAAGAGCAAGGAGTTCATCATCATCAACACCGTCTATTACCTTTTGGAGGGTGGTGCCTCCTAGATTGGTTAGGTGTCGCTTGGGAGCCTTCATCTTTGAGATGTGGAGTTGAACCAAGAAGTTTGTAAGGGCAAGGAGATCGCCTACTTCGTGAAGATCTACCCCGAGTAAGGCTAGTCCTCCGTGGGCGTAGGCCGTGATGGAATAGACAAGGTTGCTTCTTCGTGGACCCTTCGTGGGTGGAGCCCTCCGTGGACTCACGCAGCCGTTACCCTCCGTGGGTTGAAGTCTCCATCAACGTGGATGTACGATAGCACCACCTATCGGAACCACGACAAAAATCTCCGTGTCTCCAAACTGCGTTTGATCCTCTCCACCTCTCTTTACTATATGTGCAATTTACTTTCCGCTGCCCATACTCTAGAATTGCATGTGTAGTATGTTATTTGACTTGTGTGCCTTGCAAAAACTGTCAAAATCTGTTCTTGTTAAAAGACAGAATTTTTATATTGTCAAGTAGTCTAATCACCCCCCCCTCTAGACATACTTCTTCGATCCTACACAAGGTATCAATCCAGTAGGAGACCACGCGCGAGTCCCTCGCACCTGCACAAACAAATAGGAACTTCGTAGCCAACGCGATAAGAGGGAGGTTGCAACGTCATAGTTGAATACCATTGCACCTTCTCTTAGGTCATCTGAATAGCACCTACCGCCATGGATCGAGCATGCTAGCTAAACATTCCCGCGCCCTCCCGTTAGTCTTTCCTACAGTTCGTTTGCCTCGTACAGTTTTCCTTCCCTAAATAAATCACATCTAAATCCGTCAAAGCTAGCTTCTTTCAGAAGACAGATAAATCCCACAAAATACAGAACATGTCATATGCTAGAGATGAATTTATGCCGGCTACATCCCAGGCACCATCATAGTCCTGGAAGTACAACACGATTTAATCTCCTGGTTTCACCTAAATTATCTTCAAAGTAAGAGTCACTACATACATTGCGCAGCTTATATAGTGAAATACGCAGATGGCTACTCGTTGGGCATAGCAAATCTCCCTTTTGTTTCTTGCAACGAGGAGGAATCTGGCACTAGTGACCACGGCGACCGTGACGGCTACCATGGTTTGCCCTGCAGAAATTCCATCACCGGGGCATGTCGCTAACCGCCCGCGCACATCATGTACATCAGGGTTGTGGCAACAACAAGCAACCCCCTTGTCGGTGGAAGGTGAATGTTGTGCTTGGCCTCAGACTTGTAACCGTAAGCCGACCGGCTCGTCGTGCGATCTTGACGGCATTGCGCCTTGATCATCTGAAATCGCTGCCGCTGCTTCGGTCCAATGATTCACTTGAAACCTGGCAGCCACGCGTAGACCCTTGCGTATCAGGGCGTGTATGGCTAGCTTACAAGGTGTTAAAGAACAACGCTTGTTCGGAGACAACCCAACACTTATACCTACTGTTTTTGTGTGTCCACATGATTGAACTACTGTAGTAATCATGTTTTATAGATTTTGTTTCAATAAAGTTCCAAGTAAAGCCTTTGGGATAGTTTGGATGATAGTTAATTTGATTCTATGCAAAAACAAAAAGTTTTGCGTCCAGTGCAGAAAATTCTATAAATCACTGGAACGTGATAATTGGCAGAAAGTTTTACGCATGATTGATATACAAAATTTCCTACATTTTCCTAACTTTTTAGAATTTTCAGTGTTGCAGAAGTATGGTGGTTGTCCAGATCATTACAGACTGTGCTGTTTTTGACAGATTCTGTATCCAATGCATAGTTTGCTTGTTTTAGTGTTTCCATAGCTTATATTAAGTGACGCAAATTGTGGAAATGATAAGTTATAGTAGGCATTGTGCGAGAACAATTATGAATCTTGTGTTTGAGTGTACCCAAGTGCATGATTTGCTTTATTATACTAACGCATCTCACGAAGTTTCATTAAGTTTTGTGTGGTTGAAGTTTTCAAGTTTTTGGTGAGATATCGATATGAGGAGAATAAGGAGTGCCAAGACCCTAAGCTTGGGGATGCCCAAGGCACACCAAGGTAATATTCAAGGAAGATCCAAGCAACTAAGCTTGGGTATTCCCAGGAAGGCCTCTTTTGTCTTCAACATTATCGGTAACCTTACTTGGAGCTATATTTTTATTCATCACACGATATGTTTTATCCTTGGTATGTCGTTTTATTTTTTTTCTTGTTTTTTTATAGACACATAGTTATTCAACTACTCATTGATCTTCACTTTTATCTTTTGGAGTAGTTTTTCGTTCACTCTCGTGCTTCACTTATATCTTTTTGAGAGTCTTATAAATAGTAATGGTAACATGCACTTGTCATGAAATTGGTCCTAATATGATAGATATTCAAGAAGGACATGATAAAACTTTCATAAAGAGCATCGAATATATGATAAGTTTGATTCCTTGCATTTGCTTGAGATATAAAGATGGTGATATTAGAGTCATGCTAGTGAGTAAATTTTGGATAGTAAAAATACTTGTGTTCAGGTTTGTGATTCCCGTAGCATGCACATACGGTCTTCTAGTTATGTGATGAAGTTTGAGCGCAATTTATCCTTGATTGTCTTCCTTTGTGTGAAAGTCAGGAGCGCGCTCCTACCAACCTCTCCCCTAGGAGCATGCATAGTAGTACTTTGCTTCGATGGCTAATAATAAACGTTTTGCAATAAGTATGTGAGTTCTTTATGACTAATGTCGAGTCCATGGATTATACGCACTCTCACCGTTCCACCTTTGCTAGCCACTCTAGTAGCGTGAAACTTTCGCCTGTCATTAAACCCACCTTATACTTTTCCTCAAAACAGCTACCATACCTACCTATTATGGCATTTTCATAGCCGTTACGAGATATATTTCCATGTAACTCCACTGTTCCTTCATTATAAGTTTTACCTTGAGTTGTAATTTTTGAGTTGTTTAAATAAAAGTGTGATGATTATCATTATTAGAGCATTGTCCCATGTGAGGTTTAATTAAAAAAAGGCCAAAGAGCCCAAATAAAAAGAGAGGCCAAAGAGCCCAAATAAAAAAGATAGGCCAAAGAGCCCAAAAAATGAGAGAAAAAGAGAGAAGGGACAGTGTTACTATCCTTTTCGACACTTGTGCTTCAAAGTAGCACCATGTTCTTCATGATAGAGAGTCTCCTATCTTATTTTTTTGGGTATATCACATTTATTACTTTTTACATGTGTAATAGGTAGAGATGATTTTAAAGACGTTTTAGGATACATAAAAGAGTTTAACGATAAAATTATATAAGCAAACAAAAAAGGAGAAGAAAATGGAAATTACATGGCCCATCTCTGCCCACTAATGCAAAATCTCAGAACGAACCATCCTTCACCCTATCCCGCTGCCACGACCTTCGGGTGCCCATCTATGGTGCTGTCGGGCTGCCTCCTCTTGCACCCCTATGTTGCCTAGTCCCCTTGCCAATCTCCACTGCGGCGAGCTGGCTTCTCCTGCACCTGTGCACCTCCTAGGAGGGCTACCCCTAGGCCATCGCCGTGTTGCGTCCTCCTGCATTCCTAAGTCTTCAATCTACTTCCCCACATATCCCCTTTCCCCACTACGTTGTAGCTTAATCAAACGAGCTGACGGCCTCTCGTACCCTGTTGGACCAGGTCAAGGAGAATGCATCAGTGGCGCCACCGTTGGCAGCACTGCACTTTAGTTGCAACATCTTCGGTAGTTTCTCCACCAACACATAGCCGAGTCAGTGGTAATTGCTACTTCTCGAGCTTGCGTTGTATTCCCTTGAAGAGGAAAGGGTGATGCAGCACAGAAGCGTAAGTATTTCCCTCAGTTTTTGAGAACCAAGGTATCAATCCAGTAGGAGACCACGCGCGAGTCCCTCGCACCTGCACAAACAAATAGGAACTTCGTAGCCAACGCGATAAGGGGTTGTCAATCCCTTTACGGTCACTTACGAAAGTGAGATCTGATAGAGATGATAGTTTGATATTTTTGGTATTTTTTATTATAAGAACATAAAGTAAAAGCGGAAAAGTAAACTAGATTGTAGATTGATATGTTGAGAATATACCCGGGGGCTATAGTTTTCTCTAGTGGCTTCTCTCATGATAGCGATATTCTACGGCGGGTAAACAAATTACTGTCGAGCAATTGATAGAATAGTGAATAATTATGAGACTATCTAGGCATGATCATTATATATAGGCATCACGTCTGAGACAAGTAGCCCGAAACGATTCTGCATCTACTACTATTACTCCACACATCGACCGCTATCTAGCATGCATCTAGTGTATTGAGTTCATAAGAACAGAGTAACGCCTTAAGCAAGATGACATGATGTAGAGGGATAAAATTAAACTTAGTGATATAAACCCCATCTTTTATCCTCGATGGCAACAATACAATACGTGCCTTGCTGCCCCTACTGTCACTCGGAAAGGACACCGCAAGATTGAACCCAAAGCCAAGCACTTCTCCCATTGCAAGAACTATAGATCTAGTAGGCCAAACCAAACCAATAATTCGAAGAGACTTGCAAGGATATTATAATCATACATAAAGAGTTCAGAGAAGAACGAAATATTTCTCATAGATAATCTTGATCATAAACCCACAATTCATCGGATCTCGACAAACATACCGCAAAAAGAGATTACATCGAATAGATCTCCTCGAAGACCGAGGAGAACTTTGTATTGAGATCCAAAGAGAGAGAAGAAGCCATCCAGATACTAGCTATGGACCCAAAGGTCTGTGGTAAACTACTCACAACTCATGGTGAGGCGATGATGATGATGTAGAAGCACTCCGTGGTAGATCCCCCCCTCCAAGGAGCTCCGGAACAGGCCCCAAGATGGGATCCCATGGGAACAGAAGGTTACGGCGGTGGAACTAGGGTTTCCTCTCCTCTTCTGATGGTTTCGGGTTACGTAGGCATATATAGGAGGAAGGAGGGCACCGGGGGCCAAACGTGGGGCCCATGAGGCAGGGGGCATGCCCTATTGGGGGGGCGCCCCCACCCTCCTGGGCGCCACGTGTGCCCTACTCAGTGGTTCTCAAGTCTCGCGTGCGTGATTTTCTCCAAAAATATCTCTCCCGAAGGTTTCATTCCATTTGGACTCCATTCGATATTCCTTTTCTGCAAAACCCTGCAATAGGCAAAAAAACAGCAATCTGGACTGGGCCTTTGGGTTAGTAGGTTAGTCCCAAAAATAATATAAAAGTGTATGCAAAAGCCCATTAAACATCCAAAACATCATAAATTATAGCATGGACCAATAAAAAATTATAGATACGTTGGAGACGTATCAAGCATCCCTAAGCTTAATTCCTGCTCGTCCTGGAGTAGGTAAATGATAAAAACAGAATTTTTGTTGTGGAATGCTAACCAACATAGTTTTTCAATGTAATTCTCTTAATTGTGGCATGAATGTTCAGATCTGAAAGATTCAAGACAAAAGTCTATATTGACATAAGAAATAATAATACTTCAAGCATACTAACAAAGCAATCATGTCTTCTCAAAATACTATGGCTAAAGAAAGTTATCCCTACAATATCATATAGTTTGGCTATGCTCCCTCTTCATCACACAAAATATTCATATCGTGCACAACCCCGATTTCAGCCAAGAACTTGTTTTCATACTCTATTCTTTCAAACCTTTCAACTTTCACGCAATACATGAGCGTGAGCCATGGACATAGCACTATGGGTGGAATAGAGGTGGCTGTGGAGAAGACAAAAAGGAGGGAGATAGTCTCACATCGACTAGGCGTATCAACGGGCTATGGAGATGCCCATCAATAGATATCAATGTGAGTGAGTTGGGATTGCCATGCAACGGATACACTAGAGCTAAAAATGTATGAAAGCTCAACAAAAGAAACTAGTGGGTGTGCATCCAACTTGCTTGCTCATGAAGACCTAGGGCATTTGAGGAAGCCCATTGTTGGAATATACAAGCAAAGTTCTATAATGAAAATTCCCACTAGTATATGAAAGTGACTAAACATGAGACTCTCTATCATGAAGAACATGGTGCTACTTTGAAGCACATGTGTGGAAAAAGATAGTAGCAATTGTCCCTTTTTCTTTTATTTTTTTTCTTCTTTTTTTATATTTTTGGGCCTTTTGTTTTTTTCTTTGGCCTTTTTTTTGGGAGGGGCTTTATTGAATTAGCCTTTCCTCACATGGGACAATGCTCTAATAATGATGATCATCACACTTTCATTACAACTCAATATTACAACTCGATACTAGAACAAAGTATGACTCTATATGAATGCCTCCGGCGGTGTACCGGGATGTGCAATGAATCAAGAGTGACACTTATGAAAAATTATGCATGGTGGCTTTGCCACAAATACGATGTCAACTACATGATCATGCATGGCAATATGACAAATATGATGCGTGTCATATGAATGGAACGGTGGAAAGTTGCATGGCAATATATCTCAGAATGGCTATGGAAATGCCATGATAGGTAGGTATGGTGGCTGTTTTGAGGAAGGATATATAGTGGGTGTATGGTACCGGCGAAAGTTGCGCGATACAAGAGAGGCTAGAAATGGTGGAAGGGTGAGAGTGCGTATAATCCATGGACTCAACATTAGTCCTAAAGAACTCATATACTTATTACAAAAATCTACGAGTCATCAAAACAAAGCAATCAACACATGCTCCTAGGGGGGGAGGTTGGTAGGAGTTAACCATCGCGCGCCCCCGACCTCCACACAAAGGTTGACACTTTACAAATACCTCATGCTCTAACTTCGTCACATAGCAGTTCACCATATGTGCATGCTACGAGAATCACTAACCTTAGCACAAGAATTTCTCAATTTCATAATAAATCCACTAGCATGACTCTAATATCGATATCCTCATATCTCAAAACATTTATCAAGAATCCAACTTCTCATCATATTCAATGTACTTAGTGTGAAAGTTTTTACTACATTGATATTGGATGTCTATCATGTGAAGACTAGTTTTATAGCCTAAGCACATTACCATGCTGTTTTAATAGAATCTCAAATGGATATAAGTGAAGCACTAGAGATCAACAATTTCTTCAAAATATTATCACCACCGTGCTCTAAAAGATATAAGTGAAGCACTAGAGCAAAAACTATTCAACTCAAAAGATGTAAGTGAAGCACATAGAGTGTTCTATCAATTCCTAGGCCATATTTAAATCTCTCAAATATGTGTTTCCAGCAAGGATAATTGTGGGAAACTAACAAGCAAAGACTCAAATTATACAATACGCTCCAAGTAAAACACATACCATGTGGTGAATAAAAATATAGCCCTGAGTATAGTTACCGATGGATGAAGACGAAAGAGGGGATGCCTTCCCGGGGCATCCCCAAGCTTAGGATTTTGGTTGTCCTTGAATTTTACCTTGGGGTGCCTTGGGCATCCCCAAGCTTAGGCCCGTGCTACTCTTTGTTCCATAGTCCATCAAATCAATACTCAAAACTTGAAAACTTCACAACACAAAACCTAGACAAAAATCTCGTGAGCTCCGTTAGTATAAGAAAACAAAACCACTACTCAAAGGTACTGCAATGAATTCCTTCTTTGTTTATATTGGTGTTAAACCTACTGTATTCCAACTTCTCTATGGTTCATACTTCCCTATACTACTCATAGATGCATTGAAATAAGCAAACAACACACGAAAAACAAAATCTGTCAAAAACAGAATAGTCTGTAGTAATCTGCAGGTTTCGCATACTTCTGAAACTCCAAAAAATCAAAATAATTTGGTAAACGTGAGGAATTTGTCTATTAATCATGTGCAAAAAGAATCAACTAAATAACACACTCAAGTAAAATCAGATGACCATTCTAGCGAGCGCTAATGATTCTGTTTTTCATAGCAAGATCTTATAAACTTCACACAAGTCTTCCCAAAGGTTCTACTTGGCACAAACACTAATTAAAACACAAAACCACATCTAAACAGAAGCTAGATGCAATATTTATTCCTAAACAGCAGAAAAAACAAAATATACAAATTTGGGTTGCCTCCCAACAAGCGCTATCGTTTTACGCCCCTAGCTAGGCACGATACATGGTTAGATCTAGGTATTGCCATCTTTGGAAGGCAATCCATAAGTGGCTCTCATAATAGATTCATATGGTAATTTGATTTTCTTTCTAGGAAAGTGTTCCATGCCTTTCGTTAATGGAAATTGGAATCTAATATTTCCTTCCTTCATATCAATAATTGCACAATCGTTCTAAGGATAGGTCTACCAAGAATAATAGGACATGAAGGATTGCAATCTATATCAAGAACAATGAAATCTACGGGCACATAATTTCTATTGGAAAAAATAAGAACATCATTAATCCTTCCCATAGGTTTCTTCATAGTGGAATCCGCAAGATGCAAATTTAAAGAACAATCATCAAGGTCATGGAACCCTAGCAAATCACACAGAGTTTTTGGGATAGTGGAGACACTTGCACCCAAATCACACAAAGCATATCATTCATGATCTTTAATTTTTATTTTGATAGTAGGTTCCCACTCATCATAAAGCTTTCTAGGGATAGAAACTTCTAACTAAAGTTTTTCTTCATAAAATTGCATCAAAGCATCAACTATATGTTTAGTGAAAGCTTTATTTTGACTATAAGCATGCGGAGAATTTAGTACAGATTGCAACAAGGAAATACAATCAATCAAAGATCAATTATAATAATTGAATCCCTTGAAATCCAAAGTAGTGGGTTCATCACTATGCAAAGTTTTAATCTCTTCACTCCCACTTTTATTAATTTTAGCATCAAGATCTAAAAACTCTGAATCATTGGGAAACCTTAAAGTAGAATCATCTCCAATCCTTTCTTCATCAAGATTTATACTAGAAAACGAGGATCTAATAGGAGACACATCAATAACTTTCAGATCTTCATCTTTATTTTCATGATAACTAGAAGAACACGCTTTTATATAATTCTCTCTTTTAGCACGCATCCAAGCGGTTCTTTCTTTGCATTCATCAATGAAAATTCTCATGGCTTTGAGAGACTCATTGATATCATGCTTAGGTGGGATAGATCTAAGTTTCAAAGAATCAACATCAAGAGTAATTCTATCCACACTTCTAGCCAATTCATCAATTTTAAACAATTTTTCTTCAAGCATAGCATTGAAATTCTTTTGCGAAATCATAAACTCCTTAACACTAGTTTCAAATTCAGAAGGCATCTTTCCATAAGAGTTGTTGTAGGAATTACCATAATTATCAGAGGAATTACTAGGAAAAGGCCTAGGATTAAAGTTCCCTCTATAAGCATTGTTACCAAAATTATTCCTACCAACAAAATTCACATCCAAAGATTCATTGTTATTCTCAATCAAAGTGGACAAAGGCATATCATTAGGATCAGAAAAAGCACTCTTAGCAGCAAATAATTTCATAAGTTCATCCATCTTTCCACTCAAAACACTAATTTCTTCAATAGCATGCACTTTTTTACTAGTTGATATTTCGGTGTGCCATTGTGAGTAATTAACCATAATATTATCTAGGGGTTTGGTAGCTTCTCCTAAGGTAGTTTCCATGAAAGTGCCTCCTGCGGCCGAATCTAAAATATTTCTAGAAGCAAAATTCAAGCCAGCATAAAAGTTCCGAATAATCATCCATAGATTCAAACCATGTGTAGGGCAATTACGTATCATTAATTTCATTCTCTCCCAAGCTTGTGCAACATGCTCATGATCTAGTTGCTTAAAATTCATAATATCGTTTCTAAGAGAGATGATCTTAGCAGGAGGGAAATACTTAGAGATAAAAGCATCTTTGCACTTATTCCACAAATCAATAGTATTTCTAGGCAAAGAGGAAAACCAAGTTTTAGCACGATCTCTAAGTGAAAACGGAAATAACTTCAATTTAACAATATCGTTATCCGTATCCCTTTTCTTTTGCATATCACATAAATCAACAAAGTTGTTTAGATGGGTAGTGGCATCTTCACTAGGTAGGCCGGAAAATTGATCTTTCATAACAAGTTTCCGCAGAGCAACATTGATTTCACAAGATTCAGCATCGGTAATAGGAGCAATCGGAGTGCTGATAAATTCATTATTGTTGGTATTGGAGAAGTCACACAATTTAGTATTGTTCTGAGCCATAGTGACAAGCAAGCAATCCAACACACAAGCAAAAAAGAAGTAAGTGAACGATAAACACATGGCAGAAGAATGGCAAATAAAACGGCAAGGGTGAAGAAAACGAGAGGCAAAAATGTAATGCGAATGATAAGGGTTTGTGATAGTGTCGGTGTACTAAGGTAGGGGTGCCTCAGTACCCCAACTTGTGCACGGGCAGTTGCAGTTTCCTGCGGCAAGGTTTACTGCGGGCTCGCCGGAGACCTTCCTGCTCCTTATTAAACCATTCAAAAACAAAGTATACAAGACATAAGACCGAGACCCCGGCAAGAGGAGCTTGCCGGGAAGGCCGTACCAGGCTCAAGACTGTTCCACTAACACAAGACCCTGGCAAGAGGAGCTTGCCAGGAAGACTAGAAGACATCGCCTCGGCGCCATGCGCGCCCCGGCAAGGGGCCCGGGGAGCGGCAAGTTCCCGGGCCCGGCAAGATCAAGGCCCCGGCAAGGTGCTTGCCGGGAAGGCTGCGCTGTGTGCCCGCGCTCCAGCTCATCGGCCCACGCGTCGCCCTGGGGCCTATCCAGGGACGCGTGGCGGATGGCTGTGCAGCCTGGGGTACACGGTGGCACTCCACGGCGATAAATCCGTCGCCGTGGCGGACGGAGACGCTAAGGCGGGAGCTTTTGGGGTCGACGGCGACGGGCATTAAATGCCCTTGTCTCCCACTGTTAAAGTAGGTATAGGCCACTGTTCGGTACTGTAGCTCCACTGTTCCCGCACTGTTACAACTACCACCACTTTTACATTTTTACCCCTTTCTCCTACGTTGACACCTGTCGGTGACCCCTTGCACTATAAAAGGAGGCCCATGCACAACGTGGAGGGGGTTCGAAACCTAGATTACTCTCACGCACGGTGTAGCTGCTTCTTCAAGCTCCCGAGCACTCAACTCAATACACAACCAAGCAGGAGTAGGGTTTTACGCATCCGTGCGGCCCGAACCTGGGTAAAACTGCCCGCGTGTTTGCTTCGATCTGCTCTTTGTGCTCCCTCCGCCCTCGTACCGCACAGACAAGGGGCTCCGGTCCCATAGGTGTTCGTGGCGGACAGTTTCCCCCGACATCTTTGGCGCGCCAGGTAGGGGGCGTCGAGGTTGTGCGAACCTGATCCGGAGTTCGCGCGGGCGCATTCTTCATCAACCTCTCCAGCTTCATCAGCAACTTCATCAGCGACAACTCCATGGCCCCGAAGAAGAAGCCTTCGGAGGTCGGAGGCCCGTCTGCGTCTCACCCGCCGCCACCAGAGCCAACGGTGGGCGGGGGAGACGCCGTCGGAAGGGTGGTTGCCGGCGAGGACACTCACGGTGCCACCAGATCCAAGAACAGGACGGACGACCGGACCTCGGTCTCCGTGGACGCGCCGCGTCCATCACAGCACACGACGACCCCGCAGCGCCATACCACGGGAGGTGGTATCCGCTTGCTGGGGCAAGGCCAAACTGGAGGTTCGCGGGACGCCCCGGACCCCCGTCCGGGCACAAGCAAAGCGAAGGCGCCGGCGCGGGACCCCGCTCCTTCTAACGTCGTTAGAAGTCCGAGCGTATCCCGCTCCTCGCACCGCTCACCCGCGTTCCCCACTACTCCGACAGAAGCGCTCGCAAGGGCGCAGCTGCTCCTCGATTTTCCTCCGGCGGCCGACAAGGCCGAAGAATGGAGGGCCACTATCCGGAGCCTGATAGACTTCGCCAACAACGACTCTCCGCAGCAGCCGTCGGCCTCACGGCCGCGGCAAGCCGAGAAGACGAAGCCTATCGGCGACAAGACTGCCGGGGGTGCGACAAGCGTGCACTCCCCGCCGCAGAAACAGAAGACGCCGCCCCACCGGAGCAACCCCGACGACGGCTCCACAGCCTCGTCGGACCCGCGGGCCCGTCGGGACCAGCGCCAGGTCCTCGACGACCGGCGAGATGAAGACGCTCGAACCACGATCGAGCGCCGCCGAGAAGCTCGGCGACAATCCGACAAGAGAGCTGGGAACACTGTCGACGCGCACGCGCCCGGTGAACCAGGCGACTTGCCGTACGCGGCAGGCTGCCCTGCGTTCACCCGCGAGCTGCGGCGCGTCCAGTGGCCCAGCATGAAGAACTTTAAGCCCGACGTACCGGAGAAGTACGACGGCAAGACGCACCCCTCGGAGTTTCTCAGCGTCTACACTATCGCAGTGCAAGCTGCCGGGGGGCGCGACGAGAAGATCCTAGCCAACTACTTCCCGCTCGTGCTGAAGCCGAACGTCCGTTCGTGGCTCATGCACTTGCCGGAAGGCTCTATCTCTTCTTGGGCCGACCTCTGCCATCAGTTTGTTGGCGCCTTCACCGGCGGCCACAACCCCCATGGCCAGGAGAGCGATCTCCACATCTTGGCCCAGAAGGAAGGCGAACCCCTGCGCAAATATATCCAACGCTTCAGCCGGGTGCAGCACAACATCCCTGACGTTCACCCTGCCGCGGTTATCAGCGCGTTCCATCAGAACGTGCGTAACCGCCGCATGCGTGAGGAAATGGCGATGACCAAGATCAGGGACGTCAGCGAGCTCTACGCTCTTGCTGACAAGTGCGCCCGCGCGGAAGAGGGGAGGAAGCTCCCCGGGGAGGATGCTGGCGCAGGGGGAAGCGACAGCGACGACGCCGCCCCGGCAAAGAAGAGCCGGCGGCGGAACAACAGAAAGAAGGGCAAGAAGGAAGTGCTTGCCGTCGAGAAGTCCGGCAAGGAGGCCACCGCCAAGCAAGCGCAGGCTGGCGGCTCCGGCAAGGAGCCTGCCCCTGCGGCGGCGGCCGACAAGCCGGGTAGCTCCGACAAGCAATACTGTAAGATTCACCGCACCAAGGGTCACGATCTCTCCAATTGCAAGAGCGTCGAGTACCTCGTCGAGCAGCAAAAAGCTGAGTACGAGAGGCGCGACAAGGAGAAGGCCCAAGGTGGCGGGGAAGAGCCCAGCAAGAAGCGGCCGTTTAACGGCCGGGGAGGACGCCGCGGCAAGGCCAAGCAGCGGCAAGGAGATCGACCTCCCCGGGGCCGCGACAACGACGAAGACGATGATGAAGACATGGAGGATGACGAGAACAGCGAGCAGGAGTTCCAGAAGGCCACGGAGGTCCTGTGCGTCGACGGTGGCGCCTCCCTGCACACCTCCCACCGCCAGCTAAAACAGTGGGTGCGTGAGGTGAATGCAGCGGAGCCGCCCGTGGAGTCGCGCAGGCTCCTCAAATGGTCCAGCACGCCCATCGTTTTTGACCTTGAGGATCACCCTGACCGCACCACTGCGGTCGGGTGTTTGCCGATGCTGGTCTCTCCCACCATCCGCAACCTCAAGGTCACCAAAATGTTGGTTGACGGCGGGGCCGGGCTGAACTTGATCTCCTCTGCTGTGATCAAGAAGCTCCAAATTCAAGATGGCGAGCTCGAAGAGACCGGTTCATTCCAAGGAATCAACCCGGGAAGGAGCAAGCCCAAGGGAAAGATCACTCTGCCGGTGACCTTTGGCGGGGAGCTCAACTTCAGGACTGAGCGCATCACCTTTGACGTCGCTGATATTCCATTGCCCTACAATGGAATACTCGGCCGTCCCGCCCTCGCCAGGTTCATGGCAGCTTCCCACTATGCCTACAACGTGCTGAAGATGCCGGGGCCGATAAGCGTCATCACTGTCCACAGCGACAAGAAGGATGCGCTTATCTGCGCCGACAAGATTTACCGGGATGCGGCAGCTGCGGCCGAGAAGGATACTCTTGCCGCTGAAGCTCCCGGGGGGAAGAAGACGAAGACCAAGTCCGGCAAGTGCTCTGGGACCCACTCCGGCAACCGCACCTCTTCGGAGTGCTGCGCTGCCGTCGAGGACGTTCCATCGAGCTCCACCGGCAAGAGCAAGAAAGGAATGGCTGCTCCTCCGGCAACCAAGAAAGTGTCCGCAAAGGAGGATGGCACTGGTGGTACCTTCACCATCAGTGCCACCCTTGACAGCAAATAGGAAAGCGCGCTCGTCGCCTTCCTGCGGGCGAATGTCGATGTGTTTGCTTGGCAACTGTCTGACATCCCCGGTGTTCCCAGGAAGGTGATTGAGCACAAGCTTGCTGTCTGTCCTCATGCGCGGCCCATCAAGCAGAAAGTGAGGAAGCAAGCCGTGGAGCGCCAAGAGTTCATCAATGAGGAGATCAAGAAACTAGAGGCAGCAGGTCTAGTTAGAGGTGTGATCCATCCGACGTGGTTGGCAAACCCAGTCGTCGTGCGCAAAGCCAACGGGAAGTGGAGACTGTGTATAGACTTCACCGATGTCAATAAAGCATGTCCCAAGGATCCCTTCCCTTTGCCGCGCATTGACCAGATCGTTGACTCCACCGCCGGATGTGAGCTACTCTGTTTTCTTGATGCATACTCAGGCTATCATCAGATTTTCATGGCCAAGGAAGATGAAGAGAAGACTGCGTTTATCACTCCATGTGGCACTTATTGCTTTATCCGCATGCCATTTGGATTGAAGAATGCAGGCTCAACCTTTGCAAGGGTAGTGTACACTGCTTTTGAGCCACAGATCCACAGGAATGTAGAAGCTTACATGGATGACATCGTGGTGAAGAGCAAGAGCAAAGAAACCCTGATTCAAGACTTGGAAGAAACGTTTCAGAACCTGCGCAGGATACAGCTCAAGCTGAACCCCGAGAAGTGCGTCTTTGGAGTCCCCTCCGGCAAGCTTCTCGGGTTCTTTGTATCGCAGAGGGGGATTGAAGCCAACCCCGACAAGATCAAAGCCATCGAGCAGATAGAGGCCCCGAAGCGCGTCAAGGATGTCAGAAGGCTTGCAGGTTGCGTTGCTGCCCTCAGTAGGTTCATTTCAAAGTCCGCAGAATGCGCCCTACCTTTCTTCAAAATCTTGAAGAAGGCAGGTCCCATGAAGTGGACTCCGGAAGCGGAGGCGGCGTTGCAGGATTTGAAACGGTACCTGTCCTCCACTCCTATACTTGTCGCACCTAAGCCACAGGAAAAGTTGTTGCTATACTTAGCGGCGACCAACCAGGTGGTTAGTGCTGCGTTAGTAGCGGAGAGGGAGTCCGACGAGGAGTCAGCATCACCGGCAAGCGAATCTAGCGACAAGCAGGGGGCTGTCCCGACAAGCTCTGGCCCCGACAAGGAAGACTCTGCGCAGGAACAAGGAGAGGTGCGGAAGAAGATGGTGCAGCGCCCAGTGTATTTTGTAAGTTCCCTTCTCCAGGGGGCTAGATCAAGATACTCTGGTGTGCAAAAATTGCTTTTCGGCCTCCTCATGGCCTCGAGGAAGCTGCGCCACTACTTCCAAGCCCATGAGATAACAGTGGTCACTCGCTTTCCGTTGAAGAGGATATTGCACAATCCAGAGGCAACAGGCAGGATCGTCGAGTGGGCACTGGAGCTGTCAAGCTTTGGACTCAAGTTTGAAAGTACTTCAACCATACAGAGCCGAGCTTTGGCAGAATTCATTGCCGAATGGACCCCGACGCCAGACGAAGAAATTCAAGAAACAAGCGCACCCGTGCAAGAAGCGACAAGTGAATGGGTAATGTATTTTGACGGTGCCTTCTCGCTGCAAGGTGCCGGCGCCGGCGTGGTACTCATCGCGCCCACCGGAGAGCACCTCAAATATGTTATCCAGATGCACTTTCCCAGGGAGCAAGCGACAAACAACACTGCAGAATATGAAGGCTTGCTTGCCGGCCTCAGGATTGCGGCCGAACTTGGGATCAGAAAGCTGATTGTGCGGGGCGATTCTCAGTTGGTGGTCCGACAAGTTAACAAGAGCTATCAGAGCCCTTTGATGGAAGCATATGTCGATGAAGTGAGGAAGCTTGAAGAGCACTTTGAAGGTCTGCAGATGGAGCACGTCCCAAGGGCTCAAAATGAAATTGCAGATGGCCTTTCAAAGTGCGCCGCGATGAAGCTACCTGTGGAACCAGGGACCTTCTTACTCAAGCTGACTCAGCCATCCGTTACACCATCAATTGGGCAGTCCAAGAAGAGAAAGTTGGTCTCCGGCGACTACTTGCCGGCGGATCTTCCTGAGACCGCCGCCAAAGTTCCCAAGATCAACAACAACGCTGAGGAACAGTTTGCTCCTGCAAGCCCTCGGGCTTGTGCAGTTGAAGCAAGTGTTCCCGACAAGCCTCGCCCCGGCGAGCTTGCCGGGGGACCGTCAGCTCCGGCAGGACCAGAGGTCTTTGCCGTAGAAGCTGGGGTTCCCGCAGCGACCCTCGAGCCTTTAGTCCTTGCCGTCGAGCCTCGGGCTCCGGCATGGGCGCAGCAGATCGTCCGTTTTCTGCAAACTGGAGAACTTCCCGACGACCCTCAAGAGATAGAGAAGATAACCAGGCAGTCAAGTATGTATCAGTTCGTGGATAACGAGCTATACAGAAGAAGACTCAACGGTGTCAGGTTGAAGTGCATCTCCAGAGAAGATGGACAGAAGCTGTTGGCAGAAATACACGGAGGCATATGCGGCCACCACATTGGCGCAAGGGCGCTTGCCGGGAAAGCTTTCCGGCAAGGGTTCTTTTGGCAAGAAGCCCTCCAAGATGCAACTGCACTAGTAACCAAGTGTGAAGCGTGCCAGTTCCATGCGAAGCAAATTCATCAGCCAGCTCAAGCTCTCCAAACAATCCCTTTATCATGGCCCTTCTCGGTCTGGGGGCTCGACATCCTCGGCCCTTTCCCTCGAGCTGTCGGGGGCTTTGAGTACTTGTACGTTGCAATCGACAAGTTCACAAAGTGGCCAGAAGTGGAGCCAGTGAGAAAGGTGACAGCACAGTCAGCAGTCAGGTTCTTCAGGTCGATTGTTTGCCGTTTCGGGATCCCTAACAGGATCATCACCGACAACGGTACGCAATTCACTAGTCGCACCTTCATGCAGTACGTCCAAGACCTTGGCGCCAAGGTCTGTTTCGCTTCTGTTGCTCACCCGAAGAGCAACGGCCAAGCGGAGAGGGCAAATGCTGAAGTGTTGCGCGGACTCAAGACAAGGACCTTTGACAGGCTGCGCAAGTGCGGAAGGAATTGGATAGAGGAGCTCCCGGCGGCTCTTTGGTCAATCAGAACGACACCAAGTCGAGCCACCGGACAGACACCTTTTGCTCTAGTCTATGGAGCAGAGGCAGTTCTCCCCACGGAACTCGTATACGGATCTCCTCGAGTACTCGCTTATGATGAGCTCGAGCAAGAGCAACTGCGGCAAGATGACGCATTGCTCCTTGAGGAGGGACGTCTCCAGGCTGCTGTACGAGCTGCTCGATACCAGCAAGCTTTGCGCCGCTACCATAGCCGCAAAGTCAAGGCCAGGAGTCTCGAGGAAGGCGACCTTGTTCTTCGGCGTGTTCAGTCCGCCAAGAATTCCAACAAGTTGACGCCGAAGTGGGAAGGCCCTTATCGGGTGAGACAAGTTACGAGGCCCGGCGCTGTCCGCCTCGAGACCGAAGAAGGCTTACCGGTGAGCAACTCCTGGAACATAGAGCATCTTCGCAAGTTTCACCCCTAAGGCGCGGTTGCCGTGATCCGTTCCGGCAACCACCTTTTGTACAAGCCTTGCCGCTGTTGCATGTAACCCTTTGTACAAAGCCGGGCGCAGACCCCGTGCATCAGTAAAGATTTCGTGTTTTCGCATCAATTGCCTTTCGCATGCTTCTCTTTGCTATTCGCATGTTTTATTTGGCATTTGATGCAACACTTAGACATTCGGTAAGCACTATTACGCCGAAAGGCGACATGCTTGTTTCCCTCTCCTTTTCCTTTTTCTCTTAAGCAGAAGGAACGTTCCTCGCGCACAAGTTTGCCGGGGGGGATGGAGGAGGAACTAAATGCCGTTCAAGTAAGAAGAGCCTTACCGGAAAGCAAACAACATGAGCAAGCAGCATATGAAAGATAAGTTGTTAGAATTTGACCAGTTCAAATTTTAAATTCTGGTTGTCTTCCTTGAACGATCACACTTTGTATGGAAAACCTGTGCGCAGAGGAACCTATCCGTAGCTTGCCGCACCCTTATCTTGTCTTCGAGTCCACTCAACGATTTAAGTGAGCTGCGACAAGTGTCGCGCCCTTGCTTCGTTTCCGAGTACACTCAGCAAGCTAAGTGCGTTGCGACCTGCTGCGGCAAGGTTGCTTGCCGGCAAGGACCTTGGCCAGCAGGCCGCTCAGAGTCCAGCACTCAGCGCTCGCGGCAAGGGCCCCTTTCCGGCAAGCTCCCCGGGAGCGTAGGGTGAAAAACATACAAAGTCAAAGATTGGAACAGGGAAGATAACATTGCACTGATTGATTGAAGTAAAGCAAACATCTTACAAGGACAACTTGTCGCAATGGACTAATGAGTTCGTAACATAATGTGCAGCAACGAAAAGATAAAGATAGATGGGGCCCTAGTCTACACGGTCGCCCTCCTTCCTGCCGAGCTTTGCCACCTTGGCGATGATATGGCCGACCTGCTCCTTCAGGGCCTCCGTGTCTGCATCCGCCGGCAAGCTGCGAAGAACGTTCGTGAGGTTGATCCCCGGGTTGCGGAACACAATCTTCGTCAAGACCCGCTCCAGAGTTCCTGCGCAGAGACGGCGCGACTCCTCGGCCAGCTGCGCGGGGATGCGGTTCCGGAGACCTGCAAGGGCCGGAGCGACGCCTCTGAAGAAGAGGCTGAGCTTGGCGCTGTGCGGGAGGTCTGGATCCGGCGAGTAGATAAGGTGTTCGACCTTCAAGGCAAGCAGCTCCTGGTCAATGATGGATGCCGAAGAAACCAGCTCTTCGGTCCACAGCTCAATGTTCTTGCGGAAGAGCTCGGATGCCTTGTTGGTGCTGTCCACCAAGGCCCGCTCCTTGCGGAGCTCCTCCTTCAGCTTATCTTCTCGAAGCTTGGCGGCGTCAATTGAATCCCTCAGAGTTGAGACTTTCAGCTCCAAGTCCTCGATGGAGTCCTTGGTGGCCTTAAGCTCATCGCCCCTCTTGGACAGATTCACTTGGAGCTCCGCGTTGGTGTGGGCGTCCTTCTCGCGCTCAGTAATGAGCGCGGCAACCTTCTCGGTGCTCACCTTCATCGCCGCTTCTAGTTGAACAACCTTGGCGGCAAGCTCCTTCTTGGCGTCTTCCGCGGCAGCAGCAGCGGCCTTCGCCTCCTTCAGCTCCCCGCCAAGGGCAGCCTCGCGAGCGGCAAGGTCCTCCTCATGGGAGTCGAGATCCACCTTCCGCTGCGCGAGCTCTCCTTCTCGCCGGGACATCTCTACCCCGGCGAGCCGTTGCTGTTCGTCGGCTTCGGCTTTCTCAAGTACCCACTCCCCGGGGAGCGCGGAAGTACTCGGGGTGTGCCGGGTCGAACTTGAAAAGTTCCCTGACCATACCCCGCAGCTCGAGTGTTGTGAAGTTAAAATTGAGGCCGGGGCGCAGCCTCATGATGTCTGCCGGGCCGCCATATTGCCACGCCGGCCTTTTCCGGTCTTGGAGGGGGGCGATCCGGCGACGAAGAAAGTCCGCGCCCACTTCAGCGACAGACAGCGGCGCCATCCGAAGACGAAGGATTCTGACGAGAGCGATATCCAGCTTGGCATCGTCGGAATCAAAATTACTCCAATCCCTGCCGCGCACGATGGGCGATGTGCGCGGCGCGGTGAAGTGTTGCGGCCGCTCCTCGACGACCCAGCACCACTCCGCGCGCCACTCTTCCCACTTGCCGCGGAGCTCCCCCGGCAAGTAGGATAATTTCTTATTCAGCCTAAACACCCAAGAGATTCCTCCGGAGAGGGGGGCGTCGGCCTCTACTCTGGGGATGAAAAAGTGCCTAAAGAGAGCTACGTTGGGCTGGATTCCTACGAAGTTTTCGCACATGTGTGCGAAAACGGACATGGTGAGGATGGCGTTGGGAGTGAAATCGAGGAGGTGGAGGCCATAAGTATTCATGATATCGCAGAAAAAGTTTGAGAAGGGAGGGCACAGACCGCAGTGGAAGAAGGCTGCGAAAAAGTAATACCCGCCGGGGTAGTGATCCTTGGCGGCGGCCGGGTAGACGCGCGTGCGGGGGTGCGCTGGGGTCTCCTTGGCCCAGAACAAATAATATTTGTTCCAAAGCTCCCGCACGCCGAGCTTCGGCGCAAAGACGATGTGCTCCTTCCGGAACGCGACGAGCTTCGCCGCCTGATCTGACTTCTCCCGCTTGGACTTCTCCGACTTCGCCTTGTCGGTCTTTGGGGCCATGGCGGACGCGGTGGAAGGAAGGGGACGAAGAGCTCGGTGATGGCGGAGGAGTAGAGGCAAAGAGCAGAGGAATCTGAGGAAGAAGACGATGGCAATGAGTGCGCAGGGAGGGGAACCGCGCCGCCCTCTCTGCTTTTATGGGAGAGTGGGGGGCGTTTCGCCCTTCCCATTAAAGAAATCGTGGGCACGTCCCATCCCACGGCGCCGCAATCGACGCGTGCCGTTACCGTGGGGTGCGGCGGATATGGAAGTGGATTCGGCGCGCCGCGGGCCGCGGGTGCCCGTGCACTGTTTTGGGCCTGGCCCAACAGCGCTCGGCACCGTGTGTGGCCCAGGCCCGGGGGCTCCTGTCGGTGTACTAAGGTAGGGGTACCCTAGTACCCCAACTTGTGCACGGACAGCGGCAGCTCCCCGCGGCAGGGTTCACCACGCGCTTGTCGGAGACCTTCCTGACCCTTATCTAGCCATTCAAAAACAAAGTATACAAGACAGAAGACCAAGACCCCGGCAAGAGGAGCTTGCCGGGAAGGCCGTCCCAGGCTCGAGATTGCTTAACTAGCACGAGGCCCTGGCAAGAGGAGCTTGTCAGGACGAATAGAAGATTTCATCTTAGAAGACCCGGCAAGGGCTCGGGGAGCGGCAAGCTTCCGGGCCCGGCAAGGTCGAGATCCCCGGCAAGGTGCTTGCCGGGGGAGGTGCGCTGTGTGCCCGCGCTCCAGCTCATCGGCCCACGCGTCGCCCTGGGGCCACTCCAGGGACGCGTGGCGGATGGCCGTGCAGCCTGGGGGACACGGTGGCACTCCACGGCAGAGGATCCATCGCCGTGGCAGACGGAGACGCAACGGCGGGAGCTTTTGGGGTCGACGGCGACGGGCATTAAATGCCCTTGTCCCCCACTGCTAAAGTAGGTATAGACCACTGTTCTGTACTGTAGCTCCACTGTTCCCGCACTATTACAACTACCACTTCTTTTACATTTTTACCCCTTTCTCCTACGTTGACACCTGTCGGTGACCCCTTGCACTATAAAAGGAGGCCCATGCACAACGTGGAGGAGGTTCGAAACCTAGATTACTCTCACGCACGGTGTAGCTGCTTCTTCAAGCTCCCGAGCGCTCAACTCAATACACAACCAAGCAGGAGTAGGGTTTTACGCATCCGTGCGGCCCGAACCTGGGTAAAACTGCCCGCGCGTCTGCCTCGATCTGCTCTTCGTGCTCCCTCCGCCCTCGTACCGCACAGACAAGGGGCTCCGGTCCCATAGGTGTTCGTGGTGGACAGTCTCCCCCGACATCTTTGGCGCGCCAGGTAGGGGGCGTCGAGGTTGTGCGAACCTGATCCGGCGTTCGCGCGGGCGCAATCTTCATCAACCTCTCCAGCTTCATCAGCAACTTCATCAGCGACAACTCCATGGCCCCGAAGAAGAAGCCTTCGGAGGTCGGAGGCCCGTCCGCGTCTCACCCGCCGCCACCAGAGCCAACGGTGGGCGGGGGAGACGCCGTCGGAAGGGTGGTTGCCGGCGAGGACACTCACGGTGCCACCAGATCCAAGAACAGGACGGACGACCGGACCTCGGTCTCCGTGGACGCGCCACGTCCATCGCAGCATACGACGACCCCGCAGCGCCATACCACGGGAGGTGGTATCCGCTTGCTGGGACAAGGCCATACTGGAGGTTCGCGGGACGCCCCGGACCCCCGTCCGGGCACAAGCAAAGCGAAGGCGCCGGCACGGGACCCCGCTCCTTCTAACGTCGTTAGAAGTCCGAGCGTATCCCGTTCCTCGCACCGCTCGCCCGCGTTCCCCACTACCCCGGCAGAAGCGCTCGCAAGGGCGCAGCTGCTCCTCGATTTTCCTCCAGCGGCCGACAAGGCCGAGGAATGGAGGGCCACTATCCGGAGCCTGATAGACTTCGCCAACAACGACTCTCCGCAGCAGCCGTCGGCCTCGCGGCCGCGGCAGGCCGAGAAGACGAAGGCTATCGGCGACAAGACTGCCGGGGGTGCGACAAGCGTGCACTCCCCGCCGCAGAAGCAGAAGACGCCGCCCCGCCGGAACAACCCCGACGACGGCTCCACAGCCTCGTCGGACCCGCGGGCCCGTCTGGACCAGCGCCAGGTCCTCGACGACCGGCGAGATGAAGACGCTCGGACCACGATCGAGCGCCGCCGAGAAGCTCGGCGACAATCCGACAAGAGAGCTGGGAACGCTGTCGACGCACCCGCGCCCGGTGAACCAGGCGACTTGCCGTACGCGGCAGGCTGCCCTGCGTTCACCCGCGAGCTGCGGCGCGTCCAGTGGCCCAGCATGAAGAACTTTAAGCCCGACGTACCGGAGAAGTACGACGGCAAGACGCACCCCTCGGAGTTTCTCAGCGTCTACACCATAGCAGTGCAAGCTGCCGGGGGGCGCGACGAGAAGATCCTAGCCAACTACTTCCCGCTCGTGCTGAAGCCGAACGTCCGTTCGTGGCTCATGCACTTGCCGGAAGGCTCTATCTCTTCTTGGGCCGACCTCTGCCATCAGTTTGTTGGCGCCTTCACCGGCGGCCACAAACCCCATGGTCAGGAGAGCGATCTCCACATTTTGGCCCAGAAGGAAGGCGAACCCCTGCGCAAGTATATCCAACGTTTCAGCCGGGTGCAGCACAACATCCCCGATGTTCACCCTGCTGCGGTTATCAGTGCGTTCCATCAGAACGTGCGTAACCGCCGCATGCGTGAGGAGATGGCGATGACCAAGATCAGGGACGTCAGCGAGCTCTACGCTCTTGCCGACAAGTGCGCCCGTGCAGAAGAGGGGAGGAAACTCCCCGGGGAGGATGCTGGCGCAGGGGGAAGCGACAGCGACGACGCCGCCCCGGCAAAGAAGAGCCGGCGGCGGAACAACAGGAAGAAGGGCAAGAAGGAAGTGCTTGCCGTCGAGAAGTCCGGCAAGGAGGCCCCCGCCAAGCAAGCGCAGGCTGGCGGCTCCGGCAAGGAGCCTGCCCCTGCGGCGGCGGCCGACAAGCCGGGTAGCTCCGACAAGCAATACTGTAAGATTCACCGTACCAAGGGTCACGACCTCTCCAATTGTAAGCGCGTCGAGTACCTCGTCGAGCAGCAAAAGGCTGAGTACGAGAGGCGCGACAAGGAGAAGGCCCAAGGTGGCGGGGAAGAGCCCAGCAAGAAGCGGCCATTCAATGGCCGGGGAGGACGCCGCGGCAAGGCCAAGCAGCGGCAAGGAGATCGACCTCCCCGGGGCCGCGACAACGACGAAGACGACGATGAAGACATGGAGGACGACGAGAACAGCGAGCAGGAGTTCCAGAAGGCCACGGAAGTCCTATGCGTCGACGGTGGCGCCTCCCTGCACACCTCCCACCGCCAGCTGAAACAGTGGGTGCGTGAGGTAAATGCAGCGGAGCCGCCCGTGGAGTCGCGCAGGCTCCTCAAATGGTCCAGCACGCCCATCATTTTTGACCTTGAGGATCACCCTGACCGCACCACGGCGGTCGGGTGCTTGCCGATGCTGGTCTCACCCACCATCCGCAACCTCAAGGTCACCAAAATGTTGGTTGACGGCGGGGCCGGCCTGAACTTGATCTCCTCTGCTGTGATCAAGAAACTCCAGATTCTAGACGGCGAGCTCGAAGAGACCGGTTCATTCCAAGGAATCAACCCGGGAAGGAGCAAGCCCAAGGGAAAGATTACTCTGCCGGTGACCTTTGGCGGGGAGCTCAACTTCAGAACTGAGCGCATCACCTTTGACGTTGCTGATATTCCATTGCCCTACAATGGGATACTCGGCCGTCCCGCCCTCGCCAAGTTCATGGCAGCTTCCCACTATGCCTACAACGTGCTGAAGATGCCGGGGCCGATAAGCGTCATCACTGTCCACAGCGACAAGAAAGATGCGCTTATTTGCGCCGACAAGATTTACCGGGATGCGGCAGCTGCGGCCGAGAAGGATACTCTTGCCGCTGAAGCTCCCGGGGGGAAGAAGACGAAGACCAAGTCCGGCAAGTGCTCTGGGACACACTCCGGCAACCGCACCTCTTCGGAGTGCTGCGCTGCCGTCGAGGACGTTCCATCGAGCTCCACCGGCAAGAGCAAGAAAGGAATGGCTGCTCCTCCGGCAACCAAGAAAGTGTCCGCAAAGGAGGATGGCACTGGTGGTACCTTCACCATCAGTGCCACCCTTGACAGCAAATAGGAAAGCGCGCTCGTCGCCTTCCTGCGGGCGAATGTCGATGTGTTTGCTTGGCAACCGTCTGACATCCCCGGTGTTCCCAGGAAGGTGATTGAGCACAAGCTTGCTGTCTGTCCTCATGCGCGGCCTATCAAGCAGAAAGTGAGGAAGCAAGCCGTGGAGCGCCAAGAGTTCATCAATGAGGAGATCAAGAAACTAGAGGCAGCAGGTCTAGTTAGAGGTGTGATCCATCCGACGTGGTTGGCAAACCCAGTCGTCGTGCGCAAAGCCAACGGGAAGTGGAGACTGTGTATAGACTTCACCGATGTCAATAAAGCATGTCCCAAGGATCCCTTCCCTTTGCCGCGCATTGACCAGATCGTTGACTCCACCGCCGGATGTGAGCTACTCTGTTTTCTTGATGCATACTCAGGCTATCATCAGATTTTCATGGCCAAGGAAGATGAAGAGAAGACTGCGTTTATCACTCCATGTGGCACTTATTGCTTTATCCGCATGCCATTTGGATTGAAGAATGCAGGCTCAACCTTTGCAAGGGTAGTGTACACTGCTTTTGAGCCACAGATCCACAGAAATGTAGAAGCTTACATGGATGACATCGTGGTGAAGAGCAAAAGCAAGGAAACCCTGATTCAAGACTTGGAAGAAATGTTTCAGAACCTGCGCAGGATACAGCTCAAGTTGAACCCCGAGAAGTGCGTCTTTGGAGTCCCCTCCGGCAAGCTTCTCGGGTTCTTTGTATCACAGAGGGGGATTGAAGCCAACCCCGACAAGATCAAAGCCATTGAGCAGATAGAGGCCCCGAAGCGCGTCAAGGATGTCAGAAGGCTTGCAGGTTGTGTTGCTGCCCTCAGTAGGTTCATTTCAAAATCCGCAGAACGCGCCCTACCTTTCTTCAAAATCTTGAAGAAGGCAGGTCCCATGAAGTGGACTCCGGAAGCGGAGGCAGCGTTGCAGGATTTGAAACGGTACCTGTCCTCCACTCCTACACTTGTCGCACCTAGACCACAGGAAAAGTTGTTGCTATACTTAGCGGCAACCAACCAGGTGGTTAGTGCTGCGTTAGTGGCGGAGAGGGAGTCCGACGAGGAGTCAGCATCACCGGCGAGCGAATCTAGCGACAAGCAGGGGGCTGTCCCGACGAGCTCTGGCCCCGACAAGGAAGACTCTGCACAGGAACAAGGAGAGGTGCGGAAGAAGATGGTGCAGCGCCCAGTGTATTTTGTAAGTTCCCTTCTCCAGGGGGCTAGATCAAGGTACTCTGGTGTGCAAAAATTGCTTTTCGGCCTCCTCATGGCCTCAAGAAAGCTGCGCCACTACTTCCAAGCCCATGAGATAACAGTGGTCACTCGCTTTCCGTTGAAGAGGATATTGCACAATCCAGAGGCAACAGGCAGGATCGTCGAGTGGGCACTGGAGCTGTCAAGCTTTGGACTCAAGTTTGAAAGTACTTCAACCATACAGAGCCGAGCCTTGGCAGAATTCATTGCCGAATGGACCCCAACACCAGAAGATGAAGTTCAAGAAACAAGCGCACCCGTGCAAGAAGCGACAAGTGAATGGGTAATGTATTTTGACGGTGCCTTCTCGCTGCAAGGCGCCGGTGCCGGCGTGGTACTCATCGCGCCCACCGGAGAGCACCTCAAATATGTTATCCAGATGCACTTTCCCAGGGAGCAAGCGACAAATAACACTGCAGAATATGAAGGCTTGCTTGCCGGCCTCAGGATTGCGGCCGAACTTGGGATCAGAAAGCTGATTGTGCGGGGCGATTCTCAGTTGGTGGTCCGACAAGTTAACAAGAGCTATCAGAGCCCTTTGATGGAAGCTTATGTCGATGAAGTGAGAAAGCTTGAAGAGCACTTTGAAGGTCTGCAGATGGAGCACGTCCCAAGAGCTCAAAATGAAATTGCAGATGGCCTTTCAAAGTGCGCCGCGATGAAGTTACCTGTGGAACCAGGGATCTTCTTACTCAAGCTGACTCAGCCATCACTTACACCATCAATTGGGCAGTCCAAGAAGAGAAAGTTGGTCTCCGGCGACTACTTGCCGGCGGATCTCCCTGAACCCGCCGCCAAAGTTCCCAAGATCAACAACAACGCTGAGGAACAGTTTGCTCCTGCAAGCCCTCGGGCTTGTGCAGTTGAAGCAAGTGTTCCCGACAAGCCTCGCCCCGGCGAGCTTGCCGGGGGACCGTCAGCTCCGGCAGGATCAGAGGTCTTTGCCGTAGAAGCTGAGGTTCCCGCAGCGGCCCTCGAGCCTTTAGTCCTTGCCGTCGAGCCTCGGGCTCCAGCATGGGCGCAGCAGATCGTCCGTTTTCTGCAAACTGGAGAACTTCCCGACGACCCTCAAGAGATAGAGAAGATAACCAGGCAGTCAAGTATGTATCAGTTCGTGGATAACGAGCTATACAGAAGAAGACTCAACGGTGTCAGGTTGAAGTGCATCTCCAGAGAAGATGGACAGAAGCTGTTGGCAGAAATACACGGAGGCATATGCGGCCACCACATTGGCGCAAGGGCGCTTGCCGAGAAAGCTTTCCGGCAAGGGTTCTTTTGGCAAGAAGCCCTCCAAGATGCAACTGCACTAGTAACCAAGTGTGAAGCGTGCCAGTTCCATGCAAAGCAAATTCATCAGCCAGCTCAAGCTCTCCAAACAATCCCTTTATCATGGCCCTTCTCGGTCTGGGGGCTCGACATCCTCGGCCCTTTCCCTCGAGCTGTCGGTGGCTTTGAGTACTTGTACGTTGCAATCGACAAGTTCACAAAGTGGCCAGAAGTGGAGCCAGTGAGAAAGGTGACAGCACAGTCAGCAGTCAGATTCTTCAGGTCGATTGTTTGCCGTTTCGGGATACCTAACAGGATCATCACCGACAACGGTACGCAATTTACTAGTCGCACCTTCATGCAGTACGTCCAAGACCTTGGCGCCAAGGTCTGTTTCGCTTCTGTTGCTCACCCGAGGAGCAACGGCCAAGCGGAGAGGGCAAATGCTGAAGTGCTGCGCGGACTCAAGACAAGGACCTTTGACAGGCTGCGCAAGTGCGGAAGGAATTGGATAGAGGAGCTCCCGGCGGCTCTTTGGTCAATCAGAACGACACCAAGTCGAGCCACCGGACAGACACCTTTTGCTCTAGTTTATGGAGCAGAGGCAGTTCTCCCCACGGAACTCGTATACGGATCTCCTCGAGTACTCGCTTATGATGAGCTCGAGCAAGAGCAACTGCGGAAAGATGACGCATTGCTCCTTGAGGAGGGACGTCTCCAGGCTGCTGTACGAGCTGCTCGATACCAGCAAGCTTTGCGCCGCTACCATAGCCGCAAAGTCAAGGCCAGGAGTCTCGAGGAAGGCGACCTTGTTCTTCGGCGTGTTCAGTCCGCCAAAAATTCCAACAAGTTGACGCCGAAGTGGGAAGGCCCTTATCGGGTGAGACAAGTTACGAGGCCCGGCGCTGTCCGCCTCGAGACCGAAGAAGGCTTACCGGTGAGCAACTCCTGGAACATAGAGCATCTTCGCAAGTTTCACCCCTAAGGCGCGGTTGCCGTGATCCGCTCCGGCAACCACCTTTTGTACACGCTTTGCCGCTGTTGCATGTAACCCTTTGTACAAAGCCGGGCGCAGACCCCGTGCATCAGTAAAGCTTTCGTGTTTTTCGCATCGATTGCCTTTTGCATGCTTCTCTTTGCTATTTGCATGTTCTGTTTGGCATTTGATGCAACACTCAGATATACGGTAAGCACTATTATGCCGAAAGGCCAGATACTTGTTTCCCTCTCCCTTTCTCTTTCCTCTTAAACAGAAGGAACGGTCCTCGCGCACAAGTTTGCCGGGGGGGAAGGAGGTGGAGGAAGAACCAAGTGCTGTTCAAGAAAGAGAAGCCTTACCGGGAAGCAAGCAATATGAGCAAGCAGCATATGAAAGATAAGTTGTTAGAATTTGACCAGTTCAAATTTTAAATTTTGGTTGTCTTCCTTGAACGATCACACTTTGTATGGAAAACCTGTGCGCGGAGGAACCTACCCGTAGCTTGCCGCACCCTTATCTTGTTTTCGAGTTCACTCAACGATTTAAGTGAGCTGCGACAAGTGTCGCGCCCTTGCCTCGTTTCCGAGTACGCTCAGCAAGTTAAGTGCGTTGCGACTAGCTGCGGCGAGGTTGCTTACCGGCGAGGACCTTGGCCAGCAGGCTGCTCAGAGTCCGGCACTCAGCGCTCGCGGCAAGGGCCCCTTGCCGGCAAGCTCCCCGGGAGCGTAGGGTGAAAAACATACAAACTCAAAGATTGAAACAAGGAAGATAACATTGCACTGATTGATTGAAGTAAAGCAAATATCTTACAAGGATAACTTGTCGCAATGGACTAATGAGTTCATAACATAATGTGCAGCGATAAAAAGATAAAGATAAATGGAGCCCTAGTCTACGCGGTCGCCTTCCTTCTTGCCAAGCTTTGCCACCTTGGCGATGATGTGGCCGACCTGCTCCTTCAGGGCCTCCGTGTCTGCATCTGCCGGCAGGGTGCGAAGAACGTTCGTGAGGTTGATTCCCGGGTTGCGGTACACGATCTTCGTCAACACCCGCTCCAGAGTTCCCGCGCAGAGCCGGCGCGACTCCTCGGCCAGCTGCGCGGGGATGCGGTTCCGGAGACCTGCAAGAGCCGGAGCGACGCCTCTGAAGAAGAGGCTGAGCTTGGCGCTGTGCGGGAGATCTGGATCCGGCGAGTAGATAAGGTGTTCAACCTTCAGCGCTAGCAGCTCTTGATCAATATTGGACGCAGAAGAAACCAGCTCTTCGGTCCACACTTCGATAGTCTGCCGGAAGAGCTCGGATGCCTTGTTGACGCTCTCCACCAAGGTCCGCTCCTTGCGGAGCTCATCCTTCAACTTGGTCTCCTGAGCCCGGGCAGCATCGAGCGATTCCTTCAGGGTGGTGACCTTCAGCTCCAGGTCCTCAATGGAGTCCTTGGCGGCCTTCAGCTCGTCACCCCTCTTGGATAAACTCACCTGAAGCTCTGAGTTTGTGTGAGCATCCTTCTCGCGCTCCAGGATGAGCGCGGCGACCTTCTCGGCGCTCACCTTCATCGCCTTCTCCAGTTGTTCGACCTTGGCGGCGAGCTCTTTCTTGGCGTCCTCCGCGGCAACCGCGGCGGCCTTCGCCTCCTTCAGCTCCCCGCCAAGGGCAGCCTCGCGAGCGGCAAGGTCTTCTTCATGAGAGTCCAGCTCAACCTTCCGCTGCGCGAGCTCTCCCTCTCGCCGGGACATCTCCACCCCGGCGAGACGCTGCTGTTCGTCGGCTTCAGCCTTCTCGAGCACCCACTCTTGGTACTCGCCGGCGAGGCGCTCACGCTCCTCCGCCACCTGGCGGAGGGCAGCCTGATTGGCGGTGCTGAGCTCCGCCGCACGCTTCTCCATCTCTGCCGCAGCCTTGGCGGCAAGAGCCTCCCGGGAAGCGAGCTTTGCTTGCCTGGCCCGGTAAAGGGCCAGGAGCTGATGAAGCAACCGCTCCTCCTCGGGCCCCTCACCTCCACCGGGCGCCTGGACGATCTTCAGGCCTGCGGAGGCGAGGACTTCTCCGTCGAACGCCTCGCCCTCCGCAGGAGCTCGCGACGAAGACCCCCACGGCATCTGAATGAAGACACCATTGGGGGCCTCGAGATAGAACCTCTGCTCTTCGCCGGCGGAGGGACCGGTGGCCGGTGCAGCATCAGATGCTCCCGCCGCCTCCGGGTCGGCGGTGCGGCCACCGTCCCCCTCCCCGGCCGCTGCGTCCGCAGCCGGAGCAGTCTCTTGCGCGGCCGGCTCGGCGGCCTCGGTTACCTCCTCGACGACTGGAGCGTCGCCGCCGCCGCCCTGCGCGTCCTCCTCCTCGAGGACAATTACCTCCGTCTCCATGGGCACAGGAGGAGGGAGATCTAGAAAGAAGAAGAAGAGAAAGAAATTCAAGACTCAAGCAAATATCCAAAAAAGAGACAAGCCAAGAAGACAAGTTACAAAGATTACCTTGGCGGACGTCCTCAGCGGCGGGCTCCCTCGCCGGGGAGCTCGGCCTCGTCGGAGTAGTCGTCCTCGCCGGGGAACTTGGCCTTGGCGGGGTGGCCGCCCTTGCCGGGCTGCTCGTCCTTGGCGGGGTACTCTGCCTTGGCGGAGTACCCGCCCTTGACAGAGCACTCTCCCTTGCCGGAGAGCTCTGCCTTGGCGGGGATGGCGGGGCCTGCGGCTCCTCAGCTGTGGCCTCCGGGCGCTCTTCCCGCTGCGGCTCCTCCTCTGCACGGAACAAGACAAGAGATGTCAACACGTGAAGACAAAGTCAAATCCTCAAGCGTTCCCCAAAGCGAAAAGAGAAAAACCCAGACTTACGCTGGGGGCTGCGCTGCGGGCTGCGCTGGGGGCTGCTCATCGGAGCAGTGCTCGAGTCCGGCAGGCTTGGCTCCGGCACGCCCTCTGTTGCCGCTGCCGCTGAGCCTTCCGCGACCTCAGCCTCGGGCGCCTTGGCCTTCTTCGCTGCGCGGTGGGCCAGGGTCCTGAAATCAAAACAGTAGACAGAGTCAGCATCAACAGAAGAATCAAGACAGAAATCAAGAAGATATGAGGTCCAGAATCCTTACTCTTGATCCTCCTCGTCGTCCTCGCTCAGGGCGGAGAAGTCATACTCCACCGTGGGCGCGTCGGCGCGAGGAGCAGAAGATGAAGACTCCCTCGCGCGCTTGGTGTTCACCGGGGCTGGGGGCTGCGTGGACCCAGCCCCTGTGGCTACCGGCGCCCGAGGAGCGGGCGGAGCCGTCGCTCCGCTCCGAGAAGACCCCTGCCGGCTCGCTGCCGGCCTGCGGGGCGCCTCCGTCGTGGTCCGCGCACGGGCCGCCTCCGCTGCGGCTGGTGCGCCGGACGGCCTTGGCGCGGCTTGACTCCCCCGTGGAGCCGCCCGCCGAGGTGGCTGTTGCCGGGGCGCCTGCGCCCTCTCCCCCGTCGCCGCCTTGCGGAGGCGCTTTGCCGGGGACTGCTTCGGGCTTGCCGGGGGCGGGGAGCTCTCCGACGAGGAGAGGTCGTCGGCGTATAACTCCGTGGATCCGCCGGAGTCTTCGGCCTCCTCCTCCTCCTCCTCCTCTGCCCCGGCCGGCTCGCTGGGCCCAGCGTCCAGCGCTACGGCCCTCTTTCCCTTGGCGCCTCCGCCCCTCGCGGCGCCTCTGCTCCCTCCGGCGGTGCCCTCCATTGCCGCAGCCTCCGTCGCGATCCCATGGATCCCGGAGTGCCTCAACGAGGGGACCCCGGCGAGCGCGTCGGGTGGGAGGTTCAACAACCGGCGGATCTCCGCCTCCTCCGCCTGGGTGGACGCCTCCTCGGCCTCCGCCTCCTCCGGCGAGAACCCGAAGACTCCTGCCGCCGCGGCTGCGGCGGCCTCCTCAGCCCGAGAAGCTATGTAGGCGATTTCCTGGTCGGTGGTGTCCCGCGTGTGCAGCTTGAGGTCCTCCTTGTTACTCGCCACCTCGGCGAGGTTGTCGTAGAAGTTGAGGACGTCGATGGGCTTCGGGGCGATCCACGAGCGGTCCAAGCCATGCGAGTCGCACATCGGCATCATGGCAAGGATCCGGTCCCTGGCGGCGTTGTTGCAGAGCGGCACCACTTCCCGGGGAGTCCTGAACCACTCGGGGTGCGTCGGGTCGTACTTGAAGAGTTCCCGTACCATTCCGCGCAGCTCCAGAGTGGTGAAGTTGAAATTAAGCCCGGGGCGCAGCCTCATGATGTCTGCCGGGCCGCCGTACTCCCAGGCCGGCCTCTTCCGGTCTTGGAGAGGGGCGATGCGCCGGCGGAGGAAATCCGCGCCCACCTCGGCAACTGACAGCCGGGCCATCCGAAGACGAAGAATCCGGACGAGGGCGATGTCGAGCTTGACGTCGTCGGAGTCTAGATCACTCCAATCCCTGCCGCGCACGATAGGCGTTGTGCGCGGCGCAGTGAAGGCTTGCGGCTGGTCTTCTACAATCCAGCACCACTCCGCTCGCCATTCCTCCCACTTGCCGCGGAGCTCCCCCGGCAAGTACGCCCCTTTCTTATTAAGACGGAAGACCCAAGAAATTCCTCCGGAGAGGGGGGCATCAGCCTCGGCTCTAGGAGTGAAAAAGTGTCTAAAGAGGGCTACGTTGGGGTGGACTCCTATGAAGTTTTCGCACATATGTGCGAAAACAGCCATGGTGAGAATGGCGTTGGGGGTGAAATCAAGCAGATGGAAGCCGTATGTGTTCATGATATCACAGAAGAAGTTCGAAAAAGGAGGACAGAGACCACAATGGAAAAAGGCAGCAAAGAAGTGATACCCGCCGGGATAGCTGTCCTTGGCGGCGGCCGGGTATGCTCGCGTGCGGGGATGCGCATCGGTTCCTTTGGACCAGAACAAGTAGTACTTGTTCCAGAGTTCCTGCACGCCGAGCTTCGGCGGGAAGACGACGTGCCGCTTCCGGTAAGCGATGAGCTTGGCCGCTTGCTCGGATTTCTCCTTCTTGGATTTCTCCGCCTTCGCCTTGTCGGTCTTTGGGGCCATGGCGGACGCGGCGGGAGGAAG
>LR738712.1:285927798-285998513 GCA_902687465.1 Secale cereale
CCCCCTCCCCGGCCGCTGCGTCCGCAGCCGGAGCAGTCTCTTGCGCGGCCGGCTCGGCGGCCTCGGTTACCTCCTCGACGACTGGAGCGTCGCCGCCGCCGCCCTGCGCGTCCTCCTCCTCGAGGACAATTACCTCCGTCTCCATGAGCACAGGAGGAGGGAGATCTAGAAAGAAGAAGAAGAGAAAGAAATTCAAGACTCAAGCAAATATCCAAAAAAGAGACAAGCCAAGAAGACAAGTTACAAAGATTACCTTGGCAGACGTCCTCAGCGGCGGGCTCCCTCGCCGGGGAGCTCGGCCTCGTCGGAGTAGTCGTCCTCGCCGGGGAACTTGGCCTTGGCGGGGTGGCCGCCCTTGCCGGGCTGCTCGTCCTTGGCGGGGTACTCTGCCTTGGCGGAGTACCCGCCCTTGACGGAGCACTCTCCCTTGCCGGAGAGTTCTGCCTTGGCGGGGATGGCGGGGCCTGCGGCTCCTCAGCTGTGGCCTCCGGGCGCTCTTCCCGCTGCGGCTCCTCCTCTGCACGGAACAAGACAAGAAATGTCAACACGCGAAGACAAAGTCAAATCCTCAGGCGTTCCCCAAAGCGAAAAGAGAAAAACCCAGACTTACGCTGGGGGCTGCGCTGCGGGCTGCGCTGGGGGCTGCTCATCGGAGCAGTGCTCGAGTCCGGCAGGCTTGGCTCCGGCACGCCCTCTGTTGCCGCTGCCGCTGAGCCTTCCGCGACCTCAGCCTCGGGCGCCTTGGCCTTCTTCGCTGCGCGGTGGGCCAGGGTCCTGAAATCAAAACAGTAAACAGAGTCAGCATCAACAGAAGAATCAAGACAGAAATCAAGAAGATATGAGGTCCCGAATCCTTACTCTTGGTCCTCCTCGTCGTCCTCGCTCAGGGCGGAGAAGTCATACTCCACCGTGGGCGCGTCGGCGCGAGGAGTGGAAGATGAAGACTCCCTCGCGCGCTTGGTGTTCACCGGGGCTGGGGGCTGCGAGGACCCAGCCCCTGTGGCTGCCGACGCCCGAGGAGCGGGCGGAGCCGCCGCTCCGCTCCGAGAAGACCCCTGCCGGCTCGCTGCCGGCCTGCAGGGCGCCTCCGTCGTGGTCCGCGCACGGGCCGCCTCCGCTGCGGCCGGTGCGCCGGACGGCCTTGGCGCGGCTTGACTCCCCCGGGGAGCCGCCCGCCGAGGTGGCTGTTGCCGGGGCGCCTGCGCCCTCTCCCCCGTCGCCGCCTTGCGGAGGCGCTTTGCCGGGGACTGCTTCGGGCTTGCCGGGGGCGGGGAGCTCTCCGACGAGGAGAGGTCGTCGGCGTATAACTCCGTGGATCCGCCGGAGTCTTCGGCCTCCTCCTCCTCCTCCTCCTCTGCCCCGGCCGGCTCGCTGGGCCCAGCATCCAGCGCTACGGCCCTCTTTCCCTTGGCGCCTCCGCCCCTCGCGGCGCCTCTGCTCCCTCCGGCGGTGCCCTCCATTGCCGCAGCCTCCGTCGCGATCCCATGGATCCCGGAGTGCCTCAACGAGGGGACCCCGGCGAGCGCGTCGGGTGGGAGGTTCAACAACCGGCGGATCTCCGCCTCCTCCGCCTGGGTGGACGCCTCCTCGGCCTCCGCCTCCTCCGGCGAGAACCCGAAGACTCCTGCCGCCGCGGCTGCGGCGGCCTCCTCAGCCCGAGAAGCTATGTAGGCGATTTCCTGGTCGGTGGTGTCCCGCGTGTGCAGCTTGAGGTCCTCCTTGTTACTCGCCACCTCGGCGAGGTTGTCGTAGAAGTTGAGGACGTCGATGGGCTTCGGGGCGATCCACGAGCGGTCCAAGCCATGCGAGTCGCACATCGGCATCATGGCAAGGATCCGGTCCCTCGCGGCGTTGTTGCAGAGCGGCACCACTTCCCGGGGAGTCCTGAACCACTCGGGGTGCGTCGGGTCGTACTTCAAGAGTTCCCGTACCATTCCGCGCAGCTCCAGAGTGGTGAAGTTGAAATTAAGCCCGGGGCGCAGCCTCATGATGTCTGCCGGGCCGCCGTACTCCCAGGCCGGCCTCTTCCGGTCTTGGAGAGGGGCGATGCGCCGGCGGAGGAAATCCGCGCCCACCTCGGCAACTGACAGCCGGGCCATCCGAAGACGAAGAATCCGGACGAGGGCGATGTCGAGCTTGACGTCGTCGGAGTCTAGATCACTCCAATCCCTGCCGCGCACGATAGGCGTTGTGCGCGGCGCAGTGAAGGCTTGCGGCTGGTCTTCTACAATCCAGCACCACTCCGCTCGCCATTCCTCCCACTTGCCGCGGAGCTCCCCCGGCAAGTACGCCCCTTTCTTATTAAGACGGAAGACCCAAGAAATTCCTCCGGAGAGGGGGGCATCGGCCTCGGCTCTAGGAGTGAAAAAGTGTCTAAAGAGGGCTACGTTGGGGTGGACTCCTATGAAGTTTTCGCACATATGTGCGAAAACAGCCATGGTGAGAATGGCGTTGGGGGTGAAATCAAGCAGATGGAAGCCGTATGTGTTCATGATATCACAGAAGAAGTTAGAAAAAGGAGGACAGAGACCACAATGGAAAAAGGCAGCAAAGAAGTGATACCCGCCGGGATAGCTGTCCTTGGCGGCGGCCGGGTATGCTCGCGTGCGGGGATGCGCATCGGTTCCTTTGGACCAGAACAAGTAGTACTTGTTCCAGAGTTCCTGCACGCCGAGCTTCGGCGGGAAGACGACGTGCCGCTTCCGGTAAGCGATGAGCTTGGCCGCTTGCTCGGATTTCTCCTTCTTGGATTTCTCCGCCTTCGCCTTGTCGGTCTTTGGGGCCATGGCGGACGCGGCGGGAGGAAGGGGACGAAGAGCTCGGCGGCGGCGGAGGTGTGGAGGCGGAGCGCAAGAAGGAATCTTTTGCAGGTGGAAGACGACGTAATGAGAGCGCAGGGAGGGGAACCGCGCCTGCTACCTCTGCTTTTATGGGGGAGTGGGGGGCGTTTCGCCCTTTCCATTAAGAGATCGTGGGCACGTCCCATCCCACGGCGCCGCAATCGACGCGTGCCGTTACCGTGGGGTGCGGCGGATATGGAAGTGGATTCGGCGCGCCGCGGGCCGCGGGTGCCCGTGCACTGTTTTGGGCCTGGCCCAACAGCGCTCGGCACCGTGTGTGGCCCAGGCCTGGGGGCTCCTGTCGGTGTACTAAGGTAGGGGTGCCTCAGTACCCCAACTTGTGCACGGGCAGTTGCAGTTTCCCGCGGCAAGGTTTACTGCGGGCTCGCCGGAGACCTTCCTGCTCCTTATTAAACCATTCAAAAACAAAGTATACAAGACATAAGACCGAGACCCCGGCAAGAGGAGCTTGCCGGGAAGGCCGTACCAGGCTCAAGACTGTTCCACTAACACAAGACCCTGGCAAGAGGAGCTTCCCAGGAAGACTAGAAGACATCGCCTCGGCGCCATGCGCGCCCCGGCAAGGGGCCCGGGGAGCGGCAAGTTCCCGGGCCCGGCAAGATCAAGGCCCCGGCAAGGTGCTTGCCGGGAAGGCTGCGCTGTGTGCCCGCGCTCCAGCTCATCGGCCCACGCGTCGCCCTGGGGCCTATCCAGGGACGCGTGGCGGATGGCTGTGCAGCCTGGGGTACACGGTGGCACTCCACGGCGATAAATCCGTCGCCGTGGCGGACGGAGACGCTAAGGCGGGAGCTTTTGGGGTCGACGGCGACGGGCATTAAATGCCCTTGTCTCCCACTGTTAAAGTAGGTATAGGCCACTGTTCGGTACTGTAGCTCCACTGTTCCCGCACTGTTACAACTACCACCTCTTTTACATTTTTACCCCTTTCTCCTACGTTGACACCTGTCGGTGACCCCTTGCACTATAAAAGGAGGCCCATGCACAACGTGGAGGGGGTTCGAAACCTAGATTACTCTCACGCACGGTGTAGCTGCTTCTTCAAGCTCCCGAGCACTCAACTCAATACACAACCAAGCAGGAGTAGGGTTTTACGCATCCGTGCGGCCCGAACCTGGGTAAAACTGCCCGCGTGTTTGCTTCGATCTGCTCTTTGTGCTCCCTCCGCCCTCGTACCGCACAGACAAGGGGCTCCGGTCCCATAGGTGTTCGTGGCGGACAGTTTCCCCCGACAGATAGGTACTTGGTATATGAGTTTTGCGTAAGCCTCCCCGGCAACGGCGCCAGAAATTCTTCTTGCTACTTCTCGAGCTTGCGTTGTATTCCCTCGATGAGGAAAGGGTGATGCACAGTAGCGTAAGTATTTCCCTCAGTTTTTGAGAACCAAGGTATCAATCTAGTAGGAGACCACGCGCGAGTCCCTCGCACCTGCACAAACAAATAAGAACTTCACAGCAAACGCGATAAGGGGCTGTCAATCCCTTTACGGTCACTTACGAAAGTGAGATCTGATAGAGATGATAGTTTGATATTTTTGGTATTTTTGATTATAAGAACAGAAAGTAAAAGCGGAAAAGTAAAGTAGATTGTTGATTGATATGTTGAGAATAGACCTAGGGGCCATAGTTTTCTCTAGTGGCTTCTCTCATGACAGCGATATTCTACGGCGGGTAAACAAATTACTGTCGAGCAATTGATAGAAAAGCTAATAATTATGAGACTATCTAGGCATGATCATTATATATAGGCACGTCTGAGACAAGTAGACCGAAACGATTATGCATCTAGTACTATTACTCCACACATCGACCGCTATCCAGCATGCATCTAGTGTATTGAGTTCCAAAGAACAGAGTAACGCCTTAAGCTAGATGACATGATGTAGAGGGATAAACTCAAACTTAGTGATATAAACCCCATCGTTTTATCCTCGATGGCAACAATACAATATGTGCCTTGCTGTCCCTACTGTCACTTGGAAATGACACCGCAAGATTGAACCCAAAGCCAAGCATTTCTCCCATTGCAAGAACTATAGATCTAGTAGGCCAAACCAAACCAATAATTCGAAGAGACTTGCAAGTATATAATAATCATACATAAAAAGTTCAGGGAAGAACCAAATATTTCTCATAGATAATCTTGATCATAAACCCACAATTCATCGGATCTCGACAAACACACCGCAAAAAGAGATTACATCGAATGGATCTCCTCGAAGACCGAGGAGAACTTTGTATTGAGATCCAAAGAGAGAGAATAAGCCATCTAGATACTAGCTATGGACCCGAAGGTCTTGTGGTAAAATACTCACAACTCATGGTGAGGCGATGATGATGATGTAGAAGCACTCCGTGGTAGATCCCCCCTCCGGCGGAGCTCCGGAACAGGCCCCTAGATGGGATCTCACGGGAACAGAAGGTTACGACGGTGGAACTAGGGTTTTCTTTCTTCTTCTGATGGTTTCGGGGTACGTAGGTATATATAGGAGGAAGGAGGGCACCGGGGGCCAGACGGGGTGCCCACGAGGCAGGGGGCGCGCCCTATAGGGGGGGCCCACCCTTGTGGGCGCCACATGTGCCCTACTCCGTGGTTCTCAAGTCTCGCGTGCGTGATTTTCTCCAAAAATATCTCTCCCGAAGGTTTCATTCCGTTTGGACTCCGTTTGATATTCCTTTTCTGCAAAACCCTGAAATAGGCAAAAAAAAGCAATCTGGACTGGGCCTTTGGGTTAGTAGGTTAGTCCCAAAAATAATATAAGTTTATGACAAAGCCCATTAAACATCCAAAACATCATAAATAATAGCATGGAACAATCAAAAATTATAGATACGTTGGAGACGAATCAGTAATCAATCGATTCCTTGCTTAATTCCGCCGATTATCATGTTTGGATTCCCTTGTTTAATTTCAGCAATCACCATGTTTGGATGTTCATATTCATGCTTAATTTCAGCAATCGATTCCCTTGTTTAATTTCAAAAATCACCATGTTTTGATGTTCACATCTAAAATTATGATAGCATATAGTCGATGTTCATGTTTGGATTTGTATGGTTTGTACTAATGGTATTATGCAGCAGTCACTGGTTAATATTATTTTTGATGTGTTAACTGGCATGTATACTCACGCCAGGTTCATGACCATGCTATATACTGATAATATATTCTTAATGAAGTCTTCTAAACTTACTTCTGACCATATTTTCGAAGCTGGCCCATATGTTTGGATGAACTGAACTAATCTTTGCCTTTGACTTGTTTTTTTATCATTTTATGGTTGTCCTGGTGAACATGGAGACTCTTAAAATGCTTTAATTGGATTCTGGAGTGAGCTCAATGCCCTGCTCCTCCGTGAGCACTACAAAAAAATACACTTCCGTGATGATACGTGTTTGTCACAGTATGTCACGTTTTCTGTCATGCATGAACATCCATGACAAATTAATGACAGAATCAAGATATTCATACCTGTGCTGTCGTAGAAGTGTTCCATGACATTACCAAAATTATCATCACGAAAGTGTCCACTTCCATGACGATAAATCACGCATCATAGAAGTGCTTTCGTCAAGGGTGACCGACACGTGGCATCCACTGTAACGGAACGCCGTTAAGCTATCGGGTCCGGTTTTGGATCCGATAACCCGTTAACAGCCCCGACCAATGGGGATTTTCCACGTGTAAAACCATCATTGGTTGTAGGAAACACGTGTCGGCTCACCGTTGGGACAGATGTCATCCACTCATTGGACCCAAAGCGCCTATGATACATCGACATGTGGCACGGTCCAACAGAGGCCCATTCCTGTGAAAAGGCTGGCTTGTTTGACTTGGTCAAAAGGTGGCGGGCCAGCCCACGGCAAGCCTGTTAACGGCCTTTTCGCATATAGCCATTGACAACCCGCTAACCCATGGCCCATTTACGGCCTATCTGAATTAGGCCCAGTAGCATCATTTAGGCCGTCCAATATAATTCCAGCCCGTTTTAACTTCCGGCCCATGTATGGCCCATGACGTCTTTCGGCCCATATGAGGCCCTTATTACTCTCGGCCCATTAACGACCCGTGGTAAAACTGGCCCGTAATGAAAAGTGTATCACTTTATACCCATTAACGGTCCATTATTCCGTTGGGCCATTTCCAGCCCATGTTATCTTTCAGCCCTCTCAAGGCCCACTTATTCTTGGGCTCATCTCTAGCATTCGTTTACTTTCGGCCCGTTACTGTCATTTTCTGCTTGTGGGCCAAATACAGCCCGTGGTTACAGCCGGCCCGTTTGTGGCCCGTTAATACGTTGGGTCGTTTTCATAGCGTCATTAAATACGGCCCATTTATTCTTGGGATCATTTCCAGCATTTGTTTACTTTCGGCCCGTTACTGTCATTTTCTACTTGTGGGCCAAATACAGCCCGTGGTTACAGTTGGCCCGTTTGTGGCTCGTTAATATGTTGGGCCGTTTTCATAGCGTCATGAAATACGGCCCATTTATTCTTGGGCTCATTTCCAGCATTCGTTTACTTTCGGCCCGTTACTATCATTTTCTGCTTGTGGGCCAAATACAGCCCGTGGTTACAGTCGGCCCGTTAATACATTGGGCCATTTTCATAACGTCATCAAATACGGCCAATTAACGACGGCCCGTTATGGTCGGCCCATGAACGGACGATTTCAACTCTAGCCCATTTACAACTATAATGTGGTATGTTATTAGCCCATGTTTGGCCAACCGATCATACGGCCCGTAGAAGGCCCATTGATGATATGGCCCTTAGAAGGCCCATTGATGATATGGCCCATAGAAGGACCATTCTGTCAACGACCCGTAGAAGGCCCATTATTTCTTTGGCCCTTAGAAGGCCCATTGTTTCTACGGCCTGTAGGAGGCCCATGTTAACTATAGTAAATATGTAGCCCATTGTTAATGTGGCCTAGTTTTAAAAAATAGGTTATTCCGGCCACTAGCAAACCACGGAAAAAGAACTGCACTGACTACAAGAAAACAAATAAATAAGACAATAAGGAAATAAATAAGCAAGCAATTAACGCTAGCCTATTACCGCTATTACACATATTACATCCAATGGGCATGAAAGTTCGCCACCAGTGCAAATATAGGGAACAAAGCAGCATATTACATACATTGGCCGTCAAAATTGGCCACCAGTGCAAATAAACGCGGCAGCAAAACATGAGCATAACTGAAACAACTTCAGAAGAGCTCAAGAAACGTGGTATCCACCATGCTGGCAATAAGCTTAGCAAGCTTATTAGTTTTGTCCTATTTGGCGTCAAAATCCTCCAACGCTTGCTGTTGCATCAGAAAGTATGCATCTGAATGCTCTAGGGACTTCCGCAGTCCTTCCGCTTCTTGTCACAGCACAACTGATCGATGTCTTTCAGCTTGTAGTTGAGACTCAAGAAACTTAACTGATTCAGACAGTGAGTTTGAATAGCTTGTGCAAGTGGTAGTGGCTAGTAACTCCAACACTAAACCAAGACAGGACTTTGGGGTTGTCTCACTGTCTTCGAGATAGTCTTCCTTAGCTGTTTTATCAGCTTTGTTGGAGACCAACAAGGATGTGTCACTATCCTGAACCTTATCTGCATTACTTCCTTTACCATTGCTTAATAAGGCACTCTTCCCCAATATTTTGTCAGCATTCTAAAAGAAGAAACAAGCAGACACATAACAATTTAGCATGTACTAGTATATGAAACTCATTTCGGTAAACCAGTTCATTAGTAAGGTGGACAGGGTTAAACTACCAAGTCTTCTATTGCTAAGTACTAGTACATAATAAAAGCATCAAACAAACATATATCTATGTCCTATGGTCACAGCATTGTCTTGCCAAATCAAAATAGAGACACGGTTCAAATCATATCAGTTCAAGAAAAAGCAGCAGTGAAAGAATACAAAGTGTGGGAAACTACACGACATAACAAGATTTCATATGGGTACCACGGGTCTACATGTACAACAACACTATTTGCTTTGTTGTGATGCTAGTAATGTGCATGATATGAGAAGTCAACTGTATACACAATTGAAATTGAAATCAACAGAGCTATTGATAAGAGCAAGCCTGTTAAAGAAACATGAGTGAACATACCTGCTGTGCCATTGGAGTTTCGATTGGATCCTTCAATTTAAAAATAAGTTTGTATGAGTAAATACAGTGATACAAGAGCAAAGCAGTATGCACGATAGCAATCATAGTTAAAAATGGCGCGCCTAAGAGAGCGCTCAAGCGCGCCTAGGCTCGAGGCGTTGGCGAAATGCATTGCGCATAACTACGCTTAATCTGTGCATAGCTGCGCATAAGCATGCACTTTGGTCAGTAAAGAGCAAGGCGGTGGCAAAACGCAAAATTAACGCCTAACGCCTTTTGGAACTATGATAGCAATGGAATCTTAAATTAGAACAGTTGTTCTTCAGGTTTAGGCACTTGTTCTACATGAACAGAGTATAGTAAGACGCAAGAATATAGTACTTAAAAATAGAAAATGAGCTCATAGACCTTACCACATTCTTGGTTCGGGACCAGTACAGAACAAGGCGTTCCCAGTCATCGTCCAGTAAATGTGTCTCAGGAGAACGTAAGGGAATTTGATGAATTTCTTTGCTAGTGAAGTACGTTTTCTTCAGGTAATTCCGATACTGCCACCAAGCATTCTTGAAGATAGTAGAGGTATTAGCACAGGTTACCTCATCCTGAGTTTCCAAATCGGTCCTCGTCTATAGAGAAAAATGGGAAAATTTGCTGTATTATAACCATCATGGAGGTAGGATGTATGGGACAAAGCAAAGTAATTGCCATGAATAACATTACTTACACATAACTCCTGGACAAACACCTGCAACTGGCATTTTCCTTCATCTTTAGTATAATATTTCCAAGATGGGAAGATACGCACATACGATTTAACAACATCAAATACGATAGATGCTAAGGTACGACTAGCTGGTTGTGCTTCCACCACAGGAATATGCGTACTAACTGGTGGAGTTGGGGTTCGCCGTGGTAGTACTGGCCCTTTGGGCACTGAAGCTGCCTTACTAAGTGCTCTTGTTTGGGATCTTTGTGGTGGAGATGGTGCTGTGTCAATAGGAACTGGGTTACTATCTGCTGGGGTTGGGGTTAGATTGGGTGAAGCTGGTTCTCTGTCCATCGCGGTAGGGGTACAATCTGCGAGAGTTTGGGGTATGTGTGGTAGGGCTGGTTCTCATGCATGTACAACCGGGGTGCTATCTCCACCAAGAGGTAGCACTGTTTTATTTGAAGACCGTGTTTTTAGTCCGCTAGATGCTGGCATCACCCGCTCCAATTCAAATGGCTGATAAACAGGAAACATAGTTGAATGTACAAACATTGTATTAGAGACAGATGCAATAGATAGTGTGGATAAAAGAGGACATGAAATAGTTGACATGTATATTGTTTAACTAAAACGGATAGCATGACATAATTTCACATATATGATGTCTATCTAAACTGGATAGCATAGCATAACATAATTCAAAGATATGATAATAACTAAAACGCCGTGCCAAGTTAGAGGTGTAATACACCTCGGTTGGGGGATAGGACTTGTCATCTGTCTCTGAATCCATCTCTGAGGAGCTATCGGGACCCAACAAGAGATCTGCTTCGACAGGTAGCACAGTCTGCTCTGAAGGCCTTGTTTTCACTCCAGATTTTTCAATCTCCCACCCAAATGGCTGATTCACAGGAAGAGTAGTTTAATGTACAAACATTGTCGACAAATGGAAATGTAATGAAGAAAAGGATGGGCAAGATATCATTCAAATATATGATGCCTAGTTAAACAGGATGGCATTGCACACATATATTATGGCTGGCTAAAAGACATGAGACTGCATAATTCCCATATATGATATAGAAACTAAACAGGTGGCGACAGAACATGTCTAAACTAATAAAATAGCATATATGATGTCAAAAGTAGGCACTGCAAGGCAACATATGCATGATATGACTAACATCATCATGCCAAGGTAGAGCAAACACCTTGGGGGTAAATAGGAGTGGTCAGCGGCGTCTGAATCCGCCTCAGAACAGATATCTTCCTCTGGATTACAATCTAGAGAGGGGTGGGGAGAGTTTGCCATTGAACCCACCATGGAGCGATGTCTGCATGACATTGTATTGCCATGCAAAACTCTTCTCTTTTTCTCTACATGTTCAACATGACTGTGTACAATATGTGACATGCATACGAAAAATATATGGTGAGAATATGTAAGGAGAGCATGCAGAAATTTAGAGTAATGGTAACAACCAGTGGATGGATCCAAAAATAATGATAGCAGGCTGATGATTGCTTTAATTTAATAAAAGGATAGATGATGATTGCTTTACTATTTGTTTCCCACCCAAGAGGAACAACATAGGCATACCCTAGGTGAACCAGATATTAGACAGAGATACTATTCATTGCTTCCTCGATATGTGCCCCACAACTAATTTTGAACTCAAGTTTGAACATTAATTTGGACCTGACTTGGAGTCCAAGAGGCGAATAGGACGACAAAGCAGCATGTAATTTTAAGCAATACATAACATAAGCAGAATCAAAGGAGTGCGACCTCTCTTGTGGACCCGTGTACTCCTCAGGTTCATCTGCTGAGTCGATGATGGTGATGCCGCTGCGGTGGGTGCCGGCGGTAGGGAAGGAGATCTGAGGCGGCGAAAGACGGTCAGGAGTAGTGATGTTTGGTTTGGTGGATGTTTTTTTCGATGGAGCACCTTAGGTGAGGTGGACGACGTTGCGGCAGGAGCAGGACAAACCACACAAAGTTCCCTTTGACACCTATCTGTAACTGAAGTAATTCTGTAAGGGATCATTTGGCTTGCATGATTCTAAAAAGAAGGGATAGGAAAAACACCGGAATAGGATAGGAATGAACATGGTAAATAGAGCATTTTAAAACACATGATTGCTGTCAACTTGGGGTGTTTGGTTTACAGGAATTGGGAGAGCAGAGGAATGCAAAGAAACATGGCCAAAATAAAGTGACACCATATGAAAGCGTGTACAGTTAGAATGTTATTCTGCCACTAATGCACTTGGTCTTGTTTTCATTCATAGGATTTTGAAAAGTAGGTCCATGTGGATGTTTTGCTTCATTCCTTTCAACAAAATGCATGAATAATTGAATAGTAGAGTGCCATTGAAAAATTCCCTATTGCTATGTTTTCTCGTCGAACCAAAATAGCCCTAATGGATCGAAATGAATGTATAGTAATTAGTGATGCAACAAGTGTACAACCTCTTTGCCGTAGCCGTGTCGACCTCAGCATCATTGGGTTGGTTGCTGAAGCAGTTGAGGCAGAGGTGGCTGTCGGAGGTGTGGAGGAAGATGTGAGGAATCTGTAGACGGCATCCAGGGCACTGCTCTATTGTGATGGTTCGTTCTGTCGTTGGAGCAGCCCCGGTGAGCCGTAAGACATCAAGGATGAAGCAGCACAAGACAGACATCGTAAATCTCAAGTGGGATTCTAATAGCATCTCCAATAGATGATGTAAAATAGATGTAAAATTTACATCACCAAAAACCACCTGACTACAACAGATGAGGTAAAAACTGTTGACTCTGAACTTAACTGTCGAAACTGAAATTTACCATGGAATCTGAATGTTACTGTCGAAACTGAACGCAATGGTAGCAGAGAGGCACTTGACATGTAGTTTAGGGAGGGCCTGGAGTTCATCTTCTAACTGCACACCCCTGAGCCGCCAGCCACCACCGGCCTCGCCGCCGGCCCCAGCGCTGCCTCGCCGCCCCGAAACAACTCCCCACCGCCGGTCCACCGCCGCCCCAGCCAGCCCTAAAGGCCCCCCGCCCCCACCCTGAACCCTAAGATAGATAGTGTGGTACCTCTCCAGCGAGCCCCCGTCCCCGCTGCGGGTGGTTCTTCCTTAACTCCGGTGAGCCCCCCACCCCCTGAAAATCGACTGACCCAACATTCGATTCAGTCGACTGAAGTGTGGCTAAATCGGAGCAGAGCAGCAGCACGAGCGAGGGGAAGAACAGCAGCAGCAGCGCGAGCGAGCGAGCGAGAGCCGGAGCAGCAGCAGTTGGGCGAGTGAGCGATTGAGCGAGCGAGAGCCGGAGCAGCAGCAGCTGGGCGAGCGAGTGATCGAGCGAGAGCCCGAGCAGCAGCAGCAGCAGCGTGGCGAGCGAGCGAGAGCCGGAGCAGTAGCAGCAGATCCGGCTGGTATGGCCGCCACCGCCGAAGGGGCCTCGCACTGGGGGAGAGCCGCCGTGGAGATGTCGCCCGCGGCGCCAGCTTGAAGGTAGCCGCTCCATGGGGGTGCAGGATGGAGCACCGCCGGCGCCGGGAGGTCGAGCTAAGGAGAAGGTGTGATGCGATGAGTGTACAACCTCTTTTGTGGCGTCGAGTAGGCCTCAGCTTCGTCCGAGGAGTCGGTGAGGATGTTGCGTTTCCAGTGGAGCAGGTTAAGGCGGCGCTGTGGGGATGGAGCAGCCACGATAAACGAGGCGATGGTCGGAACAACTCCTTGGAGGTGGAGGACGGGGCGGCTGAACCGACAGGACGACGAGATGGACGACGGAAACCCATCTGGGGAGGTGGACAAGGACGTCGAGCTATTGCGGTGGACGACGTCGTCGGGGAAGAGGCTCTGGCGGGGCAGCGGTGAGGTGGCGGACGGAGGAGGGTGGGGTTTCGCGGCTGGAGCGGGGAGGTTATGGCGGCCTGGGATTTCGAATGGCAAAAAGGAGGCGATGGAGACGCGCTTGTCCAAAATGTAGGGTGTGTTACAAAAGTACCCCCCCACCAATTTGAACTAGCGGACCTTTCGGCTCAGGGTTAGAAGGGGGATTTTGCGTGTCGGGATTTGGCAGCTGGAGGGAGTTTTCACGCGCGTTGTAATTTCGAGATAGCAAGGCGTGGGTTGTGAGTGCGTCAGTTTTGGGAGCACGATATCTGAATTTTCGGGGCGCGGGTTGAATTTTAGGGAGAAGCCTAACGTGTAATATTGTACTTGTACGTACCAAATCAATTCGCACTTCCCTCAACCAAAAAGAAAATGAAAAAATAAAACTATTCACACCACACAAAGAGAGAGTCTTGCCCCGTTTTACTATAAAAATGCTATTTAAAGCTACTCACACCAATAATTTAGTGCAATTAAATTTTATCCGGTAGTATGAATCCATGTTATGTCCAATTAATTTTTTTTTGCTTGCTGTATAATGCATGTAACCTACTCATACCAACATTTTAGCGCATTCCAAATGTCTATACTACCGCTGCAATTCGAACTAAATTTGATTTCGTTTCTCTATTTCAATAACAATCTACAACTACGATTGTTGCCAACTTCAATCATCATTCGTGTATTACCTTAATAACACACCACATGATTACTATAGAGATATATCTGAACTATGTGTACTACGTGAACTCGAATTCTATTTTTTGAATACACTTGATGTTGATTCCAAATAATAGTACATTTGATGTACTAACTATATATTCATAATCTAAACCATGTTCCAAACGTGTACACTGTGTTTATCACACATAGTATAGTGCCCCGCTCCTACATTATGACAAGTATTTAGACTTGAGCTGCAAAAGCCACACATTAGCAGAAATTATAATCAATGTTCTATATGTTATACGTAGTACTAGCAAGATGCCCATGCGTTCCATAGAACATCTACATGATCAAGGGGAGGCCTAATTTGCAAATATGGAGAGGGGTGTGGGTATCTTTTTTCAAAATTGCCATAGTTTCCTTCCCATCCGTCAGATATAAATCAGACAGCCTATATTGCAGGATGGCACCATCATCAGCAACTCCATTTTTTTATAAGAGTAGAGATAAAATATATTATATGTAGTATAACATGTTCATAACCACACCATGTGTATCACCATTATATATATTTACACATGCGTCGGTTTAAAACACTATGATAAATTCTTCAAATATCCAAATTCGCTTTTTATAATGAAGTATGATCTTTATTCGTCTTTTACACCCACACAATCCTCTTATCTTTGTAGCTAGCTACCGCTAACTTTCTCTCGTGCATGCAGACACCCGCATCCCTCTCACTCTCCCTCGGCATTCTCTAACCCCATCACGCAAATTCATCTTTTCACTTTAGGTCGTTCACCCACGGTGTGTGAAGCCCCCCCAGCTCCTTCTTTACGGCACACATTGATCGATACGCCTCTCTAGCCAGGTGTGCCTAGCACAAAACACAAGCTTCCCCTCTTCTCTTATCATCGTCCAGGCCTCACTCCCACCACTCTCTTCATCGATCTCGTACTCGCACACTCCTCCCCCCTCGAAATAGTATGACTCTCGCACCACCTCTTAGATGCATCCCTCTCTCTCTATCCTTCTCCACGTGCCTCATTTGCTTCTAACATGCACATGCATGTATACCGGTCAATCTCCCAACATATACCTAGGTCGACTTTAACTATCCCTCCCATCGATCGACGTACCTCAGAAGTTATGTCTCTCCTTTCTCTGATAAAGGACGATTGATCTTCCTATGTAGTTATGTCTGCTTACCACAACCATATCGCCCCCCTTATCATTCGTGGATGCCTCCTGACCCGTCTCTCACACGCACGTGCACAGATAGGAAGGCGGCAGCCATCCCCTCTCTTATTGATATTGCAGGCGTGCCCTCCGGTTGTCTAGCAAGCCCATCCCACCATTTGTTAGAAGCAACTCCACTACCACCCCCTCCAACACTCTAGCTCTGTCTCTCTCCCAACCTTATTCCTCTCCTATACATATCATGGATGCCGATCGATCTCCCTTAATACATGAGGTAGATCGATCTCCCTTAATACATGAGGTAGGCCTCTCTCCTCCTCCACACATATACCAGCCATTGTACCTCTATAGTAAATTAAGCCTCCCTCCACCCACCACACACCGATAGTCGACTGCTATAGGTAGGTATCCAAGCCACAGAGACAAACTGCACCTGTGCCCTCTCATGTTCCAGTAGGCCAGCCACTCTATATCTTTGGTGTGGGCACACACAAATTTGATGGTACTCTTTATCGATCGCGCGCGCACACACACACACACACACACACACACAACATCCCTCTCTTCGATTCTATGGACACCTCAATTCTATGATACCTCCACTCTCTTCTCGTGGATCGCCCCCTCTATATATATGATATATCCAGGACTCTATTTCACACACATTGCATATGTTACATTTTTTGATTGGCCCCACCCCCCAAAAAAATCTCTCACGATCCCACACACTATATCTCTCTACGTTTGTAGCTCTCTCACACAACCCCACGTAGTTGGTGTACGTATACAAGAAGAGAATAGGTGCACCGTGCACGTACTCATGCTTCGTGCCCAGCCACACCCGCGCAGGTACACGGTGGAGCTCATTTCTGTATGAAATGGCAGCCCACGTGCTAATTTGAATGCGTGTAGCGGTTGTTTACCTACGGAGGTCGTGTACCACGTGTGCACGAAACAAAGTTCGACTTGATGCATTGACGCGTTATTTTTAAATAAAGTTATATCGCTCAATGGCACGTACACAGAATATAAAACAATTTTTATGGAGAAAAAGGTAGTCCACTCCACTATATACAATTGAGCCTGCCTGCCTGGTTTGTCTCTCTTCAGAGTATCTCACACAAGGCTGTGGTGGCCTCTCTCTCTCTCTCTCTCTCTCTCTCTCTCTCTCTCTCTCTCTCTCTCTCTCTCTCTCACTGTTGGTCATTGATCCGACCGCATCCCGTCCACCGGCGGAAAGGGAGGACGTGCATTGTTTCTCCGTTCGACGGCGCCGAGGCATCACGTCCCGATCTGAGGCACACGCTGTTCTCTATGACCAAGCTCCGTCCTGGTAGGGCCTATGCCACCTGCTCGCTGCCGCGGTATGGGCAGATTCCGCCCGCCGCTGCTAACCTAGTCACATCCCAACGACCTCCAAGTATCCCCTCTGGCCTTGCTCCACTGCCCGTCTTCCCATGTCGCTGGATGTGGATCTTCCATAGTTCTTTGCCCAAAACGTAGCTCGTCCGACGTACTTTCCATATTGCAATCTCGTCCTCACACCGTTTTAGACAAACACAACCATGTTGTTATCTTCCCTTAGGACAAGGAATATGCTTCTTTTTTGTCATCGCATGTGTCATCAACTATTATTGGCCAGTAATTATTTCCTTTCTACCTCTTTTTTGCAAACATGGCTATCCATTTCACCTCGTTGCTATTGCGACCTTTTGCTGAACTGCACAAATCACTTTTTCCTTAAGAATGTTTTGTGCAGTTCTACCAAAATGTCACCCCGGCAATGTCTCTACATTTCAGTGCGACTGCACAAAGGGAGATTGGTATTGCTCTATCCCCCTCATCCAACTCCGAGCCTAATCTTCTCCGACTAGTTAGTCTCAAGAGAGATCGCAAAGGTGACCGACTTCTGTTTGTTTGTTTATTGTTTCATCAGCAGTCCTCTATTATCGTCATCACACTTAATATCTTTGGAACAGGGACACTCAGCTCTATTTTAGTGGAACTGCACAAAATGATCAGAATGTTGCATGCTCCAGACAACTACTTTTTTCCCAACATGCCTTGTTGATTTAGATAGAGCTGGGAGGGACGTTGCTGCCAATGGAAGCATGTATCAATTTTAATTTAACACCTTCTCACAACTTTGTCTTCAGTTGTGATGTAAATATTAGCTCTGATTAGGAAAGAAGTTAGTTTTTTATTTTTTCCAAAAGAGCATCGATGGCAAGACACACGAAACAAAAGCTGAAAGCTCACACCATTGTACAATTTCATGTCGCTTGAAAATTATTTCTATAGTACGTCAATTATGTAAACAAATGCTGGAAGCTTGATAGCATTGCCAGAAGCCTCTTCGGCATCTAGGTCCATGTGCCATGCACAAAATTATACTCCTTCGTTCCTAAATATTTGTCTTTTTACAAATTTCAAATGGGCATATTTTAGAGTGTAGATTCACTCATTTTGCTTCATATGTGTACTCCCTCTGTTCCTAAATATTTGTTTTTCTAGAGATTTTAACAAGTGACTACATACGGAGCAAAATGAGTGAATCTACACTCTAAAATATGTCTATATACATCCGTATGTAGTAGTCCATTTGAATCTCTAAAAAGACAAATATTTGAGTAGTCACTCGTTGAAATCTCTAGAAAGACAAATACTTTGGAGTATATTTAAGAACCGAGGGGGTAGTTGTCAGGCCCAAGATGCGATTCTATCTCGATCACGAGACTCATACGTGATTGGGGCACAACCGCATCTCAGGCACTTAGCAAGATGGATATCATTACATCGTACCATTACATAAATACATGGGGGATACAACAATTCATACAAGTCACATGAATACAACAACATCAATACAAGACATCCGACTACGGATGCAAAAATGAAAAACACAACGACATCCATCTGCTATCCCAGGCTGTCGACCAGGAACCTAACCCAAGACTGAAGAAGACGATGAAAGAACTCCAATACAAAGGACATCGCTCTCGCGTCAACTCATCGGAAACCTGCACCTGCAACTGTTGTTGTAGTATCTGTGAGCTACGAGGACTCAGCAATCCCATAACCATGGGTATCAAGACTAGCAAAGCTTAATGGGAAATGAAGGGATAAGTGGTGAGGTTGCAGCAGCGGCTAAGCATATATATGGCGGCTAACTTACGTGTACAAGAATAAGATGAGCATCTACGCAAAACGGTCGCAAACTAGTAATGATCGCTAAAGATCTTGAACTACCTACGAGTCAAACGTAACCCCACCATGTTCTCTTCTCAAAGTGAAAAGAGACAGTCACAGTTACTCACACAGTTGTGTGTTTTACTTCGGATCCTCTGTCAAGTTTTTTCTACAACCGGACATTAAAAAAATTCCAATCTGCCACATAACCGCGGGCACGGCTTTCGAAAGATCATAACCCTGCAGGAGTGTCCCAACTTAGCCCATCACAAGCTCTCACGATCAGCAGAGATAATAATAATATTACCCCTTATCTTAGGGAAGGCCCGATCAGACTCGGAATTCCCGGTGCACAAGACATTTTGACAATGGTAAAACAAGTCCAGCAAGACCTACCGGCGTGCCGACACCCTGATAGTAGCCGCGCATATCTCGTCTCAGGCCACGACCGGATAGGTCAAGCTACGGGAACCAGCACCTTGAGTTGCCTCAAGTCGGCCCCGCAGGCTGCCCATTTGGGACCAACACCATCAGCACTGGCCCCCTGCTATGTAGAAGAATCCTTGGGGACACGATCCCCTATGCAATTTAATTAATTAATCAAGTTGTTATTATGAGGCAAATTAAAACCAATGTTGGGCCTTGCTGGAGGAGTTTTATTCAAAGACGAAATGTCAAGGGGTCCCCATATACCCAACCATGTAAGGAACGCAAAAATCAAGGAACATAACACCGGTTTATCGGCTCCTAAGGTGGCATGAGTGGAACAAAACACCGAGCAAAAGGCCAAGCCTTCCACCCATTGCCAAGTATATAGGTGTGTTAAATATAATTAATAGATATTGTGATATTCCAGCAACAAGTTCTAACATGGAACGATCTTCATCTTCACCTGCAACTAACAACACTATAAGAGGGGCCAAGCAAGCGGGTAACATATCCAAGCAACGGTTTGCTAGGAAGGTGTCAAAGGTTAGAGGTTTCATGGCAACAAGGAGAGAGGCTGACAAAAGATAGGTAGCGTGACATATAACGATAGCAACGAGACATCTAGCATAGCAATGATAGTAAAGGTATCCAAGGTGATGGTCATCTTGCCTGTGATCCCGCAAGGAAGAAGAACGAATCCATGAAGAAGACGAAGTAGAAGCCTCGAAGGCAAACCACATGTAGACGAACGAATCCTCACGATCGCAACGGAACAAGCACTAACGAGAAGAAGCAAGCAACACGGTAAACACACCACACAAGACATGACAAGATGCTCAACCAAGTATGATGCAAGACAAGTCTATATGATTCAAGTCATGGCAAGGGATGAAGCACACAAGAACAACACAAACCAACAAGTTTAAATGAGGCTGGAACCAACATATAACAACTCCGGTAAGTCCTCATATGCACATTTCAAAATTGGTCCAGATCTGAACGAACATTAAGTTAAAGTTTTTAAATTGCAAGTTAACATGCATCATGAAGATCTACACGAAATTCTAGTCAAGTTTCATATAAAGTTTGTTTAATTCGGAGCTACGGCCTAGAAGATATGACCAAAACAAGACAAGCATGTCAAGGGTGCAAGATGCACCCAAACATCAAGCAAACACACTCCAAACATGTAAACAACATGATATTATGCTTCTACATGCAAAATCACACAAGTTTCATGGACACGCACAAAACGGAGTAACGGTTCAACACATACACATGAAACAAGATATAACAACAAGCTGTCCAAAGTCAGCAACATAGCAACTTTGGAGCAAGGTAAATATCTGCTACAGCACCCAAACATGATAACAAGAGGCATGGATGTGAAACAGACATGATACTTAACAAGCATGAACTTAGATCACACCCAAAAGCTTGCTGGAACACAATTAACCAAGCATGGCAAGTTGCAATAAATTTATCCAGACTTCGGAGGCACAAACATCATCACGATGCTGCCTTCGGAGGCACAAAACAACAAGCATATCAACTCTACTAAGTATATAAAGATCATGGACATGTAATAGACATAGCATACATCAAACGACTCCATTGGAGCAACTCCATAGGAGGCACGGATCAATAACAACAAGCTTCACCAAATTGATCATGCTGATAAAAACCTGACAGGTAAATTTATAGCAACTTGAGAGCAAGAAATAAATAAGCTACAACAGGCCATATGTGCAAACAAGGACATGGATGGATAGAGCATAACATGGACAACAAGACATGAGCATTTTACATACTAAAACATGCACGGATTTGAGTGGGGCATCAAGCAAACATAGCATCAGGTTTAACAGATTCCAGACTTGGTTGTTTTTTCACTAAGTATAAAACAGCAACATTGGCATGGCATGTTTACAAGCTTGTTTAAGTCACCTCAGGGCATATCATGGAAAGTGGATTGCACCACAACAAAGACCATAAGATTGTGCTTCTAAAACATATAGACATGTGACATGAAGACAAACACACCAATAGCAATGAGCAAGTGACATCAGCATCTCATAACAAGTTTCAGCACTTCACTGCCAAATGCACTTTTGCAACAGAGATTAACATGGCAAGATGGCAACTAATATGAAGGCTACATCAACCAACATGTAGAGCACTTCACAATGAACATTTGGACATATCATATGCTTCATTTGGACCAACATGCACAAAGTTATCACAACTCAAACATGCTAACAAAATTACAGTTAACAACAGTTTTAAACATATAGCACTCTTGCAACGACGATTAGGGCATCAAGATGAACTCAAACAAGCATGCCACAGTGGAACAAAATGAAGAGCATATCACCGCGATCATTTTAACATATCATTTGCATCATTTGGACATACACACAAAAAGTTACAGCATCACAAAGTATGTCAGACCACAAGTTTTCTGGGACTTGGCAGATTTTCAACTTCGAAAAAAACACAGAGAGCGTAGAATAGGTAAGCAGCGCCTAGGCGAGGGATAGCGGGCTGACGGGGTGCTCACCTGCTGGGCTCGGCCCAAAGCGGAGGAGGAGGGGGCCTAGCAGGCCGGGTGGCTGGGCCCACGGCTGGAGGAGGCCCACCAACGGGGAGGCGAGGGCTGCGGCCCACCCTGGAGCGAGGCCGACGCGGGGACGCTCGCTCCCGCGGTGGCGACGGCGGCTGCCGTCGGCGAGCGGAGACGGGACGCCGGCGGCAGGAACGGGACGAGGCCGCGGGGATCCTCTGGATCTGGCCGGCGACAGGAGGGTGGGTTCGCCGAAGGAGCTTGAGCAGCCGGAGCGGCGAGTTCGCGAACCGGCGGTGCTGGGGAGGCGCAAGGTGGCGGGGATCCGGCGGCCGGTGCCATGCAGACGACGGCGGCGGGCGGCGGTCGCTGGTGGGAGGTGCGAGCGGCGGCGGCGCTCGGTGCGGGAGGCGCGGAGGAGCGAAGCGGGCGGCGCGGCCAGATGGGCCCGGCGGGCCGCGGCGAAGTGGGGCGCGGGGAGGCCGCGTGGCGACACCGGGTTGGCTGGGGGGCGGCGGACATGTCCGGCGGCGGCGCGGACGTGTCCGGCGGCGCGGAGGGAGGATTTTTAGGGTTTCATCTGCGAAATTTTCGGGGAGAGACACATATATATATAGGTAGAGGGAGCTAGGAGAGTCCAAATAAGGAGAGGTTTTCGGACACGCGATCCTGATCTGACGACCGAGAGCATGGAGGGGGTTAGAATTGGCTTGGGGGCTGTTGTGAAGGGTTACTGGGCGAAAAGAGAAGAGGCTTACGGCGGTTAACACGGTTAACCATTGGGCTATCAAACGAACTCCGAATGCGATGAAAATTGACAGGCGGTCTATCTATGCTATAATAAGACCACACGCCAAGTTTCATCCCATTCCGAGAACATTTTCTGGCGACTCATAAAATAAATACTCGGAGATACCGCGGGCGCGTGCGAGTGTGTTTGGGCTCAGAACGGACAACGGAAAGGACGGGCGGACTCGGACGGATGCAAGTTTTGAAAACAATGCAGATGCAATGCACACGATGATATGGAAAAATGCAACACACAAGCAGATGACATGGCAACGGCAATGAATGACTGGCTGACACCTGGCACACCGGTCTCGGGGTGTCACGGTAGTGCACAGCCGCATGGGAGACTCAGACCGGTCGTTGCGCCGCATTAATAGTGAGTAATGAGTAGTCAAATCATAAGCCCCACCTTTCCCACTGTAAGTTGCTCGGAAGAAGCAACCATCAATACACTCTTCTTTGAATCCGCTCATACTACTCCATCTATCATTGTTTATAGAGCGTGCTTCAGAAAAAGAGAAAATCTATCGTACCAAGGCGACTAGCCATCGGCTTGAAAAATAGCATTGGTAGTTATAGCACGGCGTCTATTACTAGAGGAAATAATGCATACACACATGCATGCAGTGCTTCCACCCAGGGTACGCACATGCATGCACTTACTCCACTCCGTAGTACTACATCGAGAGAAAATTGCGATTACCACACCCTAATTAATTGAGCATTAAACCAAACGCGTCTAAAGTCTCTCTGGTGGTGGAAATGCATTGAGAGAAATGCATCATAATGAAGCGTGCCCTGTAAACTGTGACGGAGGGAGGAGTAGTATGAAGGTGCAAAACCAAGTACGCGTATGGCCAGTCGGTCAACGCACCTCCTCTTGGCATATCACGGACATGTTGGATCGGAGTGTGAGCAAACCGATCTCAATTGACGACAAAATGGCCAACCCGCCGTTCCTTGAGAGAGACGAGGAGTGAGAACACACAAACGAGCTCGCACGGAGGCCAAGAAATATTCGAGCATGGTTGATCGATATCATCATTACATGTTGTAATGCCCAGGATGGGACTATACCTCCTACGCGTCGAGGCACGACTTAAAGGTATAAGCCCATTCCGGAATGACCTCAAGTTTGGTATCTTTGCATGACTCATGTAAAAATTGGGATGAAATTGCAAAAGGATAGTTGGCTTACACTCGCCACGTCACACAATACATTACATAAGCAAATCATCAACCAAAACATCACAACCCGACTACGGGCGAAGATCCAAAAGAAAGATACCAAATACATAAAGCCACAGGTCCGAATCGCCCCTAGTAGAAACCACTACTGATCGTCGAAACGTCACAAGCATACGGCTACGCTCTTCATCGAACTCCCAATGAAGTTCTGATCCATCTCCTGCAACGTGCTCAGCTGTACCTGTATTTGGTGTTGTAGTATATGTGAGCCACGAGGACTCAGCAATCCCATAACCATGGGTATCATGACTAGCAAAGCTTTATGGGTCTGGAGAAGGGTAGTGGTGAGGTTGCAGCAGCGGCTAAGCATAATATGGTGGCTAACTTACGAGTACAAGAATAAGATGAGCATCTACGCAAGCGGTCGCAAACTAGTAGTGATCGCTAAAGATCCTGAACTACCTACGAGTCAAGCATAACCCCACCGTGTTCTCTTCTCAAAGTGAAAAAAGACAGTCACGGTTACTCACACAGTTGTGTGTTTTACTTCGGATCCTCTGTCAAGTTTTCTACAACCGGACATTAACAAATTCCCATCTGCCACATAACCGCGGGCACGGCTTTCGAAAGATCATAACCCTGCAGGGGGTGTCCCAACTTAGCCCATCACAAGCTCTCACGATCAGCTGAAGTGATAAATATAATATCATCACCCCTTATCTTATGGAAAACCGATCAGGCTCGGCATCCCGGTGCACAAGACATTTCGACAATGGTAAAACAAGTCCAGCAAGACATCCCGGCGTGCCGACACCCTGATGGTAGCCGCGCGCATCTCGTCTCACGCCACGTCCGGATGAATACTACGTACAGCAACCGAAGACCCCAGATAACTGGGTGGCACCGCAAGTGGGTCTAGTTTGGGCCAACACCATCAGCACTGGCCCCCTGTTATGTAGAATTAAGAACCCGGGGACATGACCCCCTATGCAATTAATTAATTAAGTTTTTATTATGAGGCAAATTAAAACCAATGTTGGGCCTTGCTGGAGGAGTTTTATTCAAAGTCGAACTGTCAAGGGGTCCCCATATACCCAACCGTGTAAGGAACGCAAAATCAAGGAACATAATGCCGGTTTATCGGCGCCTAAGGTGGCATGAGTGGAACAAAACACCGAGCAAAAGGCCAAGCCTTCCACCCATGCCCAGTATATAGGTGTGTTAAAAATATATATATAACATATTGTGATATTCCAACAACAAGTTCCCTCCTGGAACGATCTTCATCTTCACCTGCAACTATCAACGCTATAAGAGGGGCTGAGCAAGCGGGTAACATAGCCAAACAATGGTTTTGCTAGGAAGATATCAAAGGTTAGAGGTTTCATGGCAACAAGGAGAGGGGCGGACAATAAAGATGGGTAGCGCGACATGTAACGACAGCATCGAGACAACTAAGCAAAGGCAATGATAGTAAAGGTATCCAAGGGTATGGTCATCTTGCCTGAGATCCCGCAAAGAAGAAGAACGGATCCATGAAGAAGACGAAGAAGAAGCCTTGAAGAAGAACCACGGGTAGACGAACGAACCCTCACGATCGCAACTGAACAAGCACTAATGAGAAGAAGCAAGTAACACGGTAAACACACCACACGAGACATGACAATATGCTCAACCAAGTATGATGCAAGACAGTTCTATATAGGATGCACCACAAGTCTATACATGAAGCAAAACATGGCAAGATAGGAAGCACAGAAAAACAACACAAGTCTATATGATGCAATACATGGCAAGGTATGATGCATGACAAGTCTATACAGGAAGCATTACATGGCAAGGTAGGAAGCACAGAAAACAACACAAGTCTATATGACGCAATACATGGCAAGGTATGATGCATGACAAGTCTATACATGAAGCATTACATGAAAAGGTAGGAAGCACAGAAAAATAGCACAAGAAACATGACAATATGCTCAAGCAAGTATGATGCAAGACAAGTCTATATATGATGCAAGGGGTGAAGCAAAAGTAAACTAACTATTTAGACAAGTTTAAATGAGGCCGGAACAACAAACAACAATTCCGGAAATTCCCCATGTGCATTTATGAATTTGGTACTGTTCTGCCTATTACACCATTTTAAAGTTGTTAAACAGCAAAACAAGGGGCACCAAGTTATTCTACACATTTTTCCACCCCATTTACATATAAAGTTTATTAAAAACCGAGTTACGGTTATTTAGTTGTGAAATAAATCATTTTAGCATGGCATTTGAGAAAATTTAAACAAACATCAAGTTAAACATTTTTAACAGGGGTGAAAATGGCATATTATGAAACTAGACAAAATTCTAAGCATTTTACATACATGGGTCATTTTAAACCGATGCACAGTTCAAGAGTTATTAATCTGCATGAACTCTAGAAGTTTTTCTTTAAAACTGGAGTTGTCACGATAAAATACTAAAATAGCAGCAAAAAAAAACATACGGGCTGAACTGCAGCAGCCCAGGAGCATCTGGCCCAAGTGCTCGAGCGATTGAGTGTGTGCAAAAATAAACAGGAACATGCAGAAAATTGGGGGCGTCTGGGATTTGAACCCAAGACCTCCTAGATGTGCACGGGAGGGAAGAACCATTGGGCTAGATGACTGCTAGTGATAGAACATGGTGGCAACACTAAATATACTCTGTAAGCCAGAACGGATCTAGGAAAAATAAACAGTGAAGTTCAGATATGAGGGAAGATGCTCACAGCGGAGGGGGGGGGAGAAGAGGGCCTGCGGCCATGGCGAAACTTGGGAGCGGTACTACAGGGCCGAGACAGTGCGGTCTTGGGTGCGGGATATCGATCCAGACCGGATCTGGCCAGTCCCAAGGCTTGGGCGCGCTGGAGCTTCGAGCTGGAGGCGGCCACGGGCAAGAGGACCTTGACGAAGCTGCTGGCGGAGGTGTGCTCCGGCGAGGTCGCACGGACGAAGGCGGTGGTCTCGGGACAGAGGAGCTCGGGCTCCTCCTGCTGGGCCTCGGTGCGAGGGACGGGAGGCGAGGTCGCGCACTCCTGCTCGGGCACGAGCGTGGAGGAAGACGCGGGGAGGCGCTGCCTCATGCGGCTGCTGGAGCTGCTGGTTGGAGGGGTCGATGAAGATTAGTGCTTGGCGCAGAAGGAGAGAATCAGTGGATCGGGAGGAGATCCCGAAGTGGGAGATGACACGGTGGAGTGTGGCGGTGGCGGAGGGATGGATGGGACAGCCGTCCGAGATTTTAGGGTTGGCTTAATTTGGACTAGGGGTGGCTATATATATATATATATATATATATATATATATATAAGAATTTTTGGAAGGGACTAGAATGACCCTCCGATTTAGATCAGACGGTCGAGATAATTAGGTTAGGGAGTCCAAATACAGAACCGATGATATTTTAGGGATGTTTGGGGATGATCGGGACCCAACGGTAACAACAGCCCGGACCGGGTTCGGGGCAGTCTCGGACAAGTTGCGAGGAGAGGAAAGTGGACTGTGTAGAAGGCATCAGACTAAGACGAGAGAAGAGAGAGAGAGATGGCAGCCCGACAACATGTTTCAGAGCACTTAAACGTCCGACGAATAAACCGGCTATAATGCCGCTATATGTTTAACGGATAGGCTATCAAACGAACTCCAAATGCGACGAAATTTGACAGGCGGTCTACCTACGCTATAATAAGACCACACGTCAAGTTTCACCCCATTCCGAGAAAAAAATTCGGCCACTTATAAAATAAATATTTGGAGGTGCCGCGGGCGCGTGCGAGTGTGTCTGGACTCAGAATGGACAACGGAGAGAACTGGGGAACCCGAACGAATGCAAGTTTTGAAAACATGTTGATGAAATGCACATGATGACAAGGCAAAGTGCAACACACAAGCAAATGACATGGCAACGATGACGAATAACTGGCTGACACCTGGCGCATCGGTCTCGGGGCGTCACAACTCTCCCACACTAACAGAGGATCTCGACCCGAGATCCTGGAGATGGCACCGGATAAAACGGAAAAGGAAGAGGTAAAAACAAGTTGCTTCTTTGACAACGAGTGAAACCAATGAACCTTGAGAGGTTGAACAACTTGAAAGAAGAATACAACAGAGATGAACGAAGATGAAAACACTCCGTTAGAAAAGAGGAACAAGGTACATACGAGAACCTTGTAAGGTTAAAAGACATGAACAAGAGCTCACGGATCCTGGAAGAATTTAAACCACTCCGGTTGAATAAAGCTAGAGAAGGAATAAGAACGAAAGAATTTGGACAGCATTTCGACTGTAAATGGAAGGAATTGAACATGAACTTGAGGAGATGGGAAGATAGTTGATGAAATCAACAACACACTGCCTCCGGAACAATTGGAAGGATGGCACAAGAGGTAAGAAAGATTTCAGACCGCACTCGAGTTGAAAAAAATAGGAAAAACTTTGATAAGATGAGAGAACTCGAATGTTGGGCACAACACTCCAGTTAAATAGATAAACAAGGAAAAGAACATGATCTTGACAAAACAAGATTACGGTTCGAAGAGAGCAATATCACAATGCCTCCGGAATGAAAGAATATATGCTAGATCGTTGGAAAGAAAAGAACGGAGAAGAAAAAGACAAATTCTCCAACAAATGAATATGAAAATCATCCTTACGAAGAAGGGTTGAACGGAGTTGTTGAAAATAGTCAACAACAAAAGAATAAGCTTGTTTTGGCCTTATGGAAAACATCTCAAAGTTATGAGGTGACAACCAGCCACTAATGGAAAACAATTGATTGGATTGACATCAACGACAAGATGAAAACTTGTTTCTGCAGGAGGATAAATGAAGAAACTGAGTCATTTATAAGAACCATAAATAGCAACAATCCTTAGGGAAAGCTTTTAGGTGAGATACGACCCAAGATAACTCCAACAAACAAAATTGGAGGTTGAAAGGATCTCCCGAGAAATAAGGATGATGGGTTTAAATATTTCATTCTTGATAACTTGTGAATCATGAAACATGAAGGAAAATTCTCAAGAATGACATAACACCACCTGAAAAGACAAGGGAGCAAGAATTGCACTTGGAAAGCATGATGAAGAATGCTTGAGCTCCAACAAGAATCTTGAATAACACTTCGAGCATGAATTAATTCATGATGAACCACCAAGATGGACTCCGGTAACAAAAGGATGAAAATAATAAGATTGAAGCCTTGCAATGCTTTAGATGAAGCTTCGTGACAAGATAATTGAGAGAGCTTAGAACACCGGGGAACAAGACGAACAACTTGAAACCTAGAATTTACTCCTAATGAATAAACTCTAAGCAAAGGGATTAATCCACTTGGATGAAATAAGAATACGAATTATGTTATGCATATCCTTCATCAATTTAAATTGACGACAAGCAATGGATTTGGCATACTACTTATTCTCGTTGCAAAGAATTAAAGAGAGATCTAGCACAACCTTGGATAAATATTCAACGAAGCACCGGTAGGATTATGAAAAGAACAAATGAATTAATTTATATGATGACAAAGGGAAATGAATGTTGAACGAACCACCGTAAAAAAATCGAAACCGAGTGATGATAGAGAACAAACCACCATGAAGAAATAGAAAATGAACGATGATACATGAGGCAATCTTAGATAGAAAAGAACGAATGGATCACGAGCAGAATAAAAATACTTGAATGATGCACCGGAAGAATGTGGAGACGAACGGAGAGGCATCGATGAAGAATAGTTGGAGGTCGAAGTTGAAAACTGAGAACGAAGAATCTTATGAAATGATGGCCTTCGGAGGATCACAATGGAAAGAATTCATGAAATGCTTCGGATGGGTATGAAAACAATTCCCACAATCGAAAACAATTATGAGGATGGCATGAAGCTAGAACCACGAATCTTTAGAAGAACGGATAGGATTCAAGGGGAACTCTTCTTCGGTCTTCAAATCTGAGAAGACGATGAGATACACCCCCATGAATTGTTGAGGCACTCCGGAATGAAGAATTAAAAGGTTGAACCAACGATGGAAAGAATTTGAAAGCGATCTTGGAGGATACATTTGACCGATGAGAATCCATTCTTATGTCAAACTTGAAAAGAATTTGAGAATAACTCCGAAAAAATAGAAGAGTTAGGTAAGATCCTAGGAAAAGACCTGTGGGTTAGGGCCCACTCAAAAGAAATCACCGCTCAAAAAGATTGCTTAAGAGATATTGCACCGGTTGAATTAAATTGCTTGAATGAGATAACAATCTCAAAATAGCTTGAATGGATTAAGAATGGAAATGTGAATCTTCTGTGGTATCTTCAACACTCCAGATATGAATAAAGAGATGTGAAGAAATAAGAGAGCCTTCGGATAAGAAATTCCAACATCGAAGAACATGTGAAACAAAAGGCACATATATGATCAATACGAAACCTTGGATTTAGTCCACCGGAGAAGAATATTGGAATTAAGAATGATGAAATTGAAACTCTTGAGTATCTTCACGATAAATCACCGGATAAGAACATTGATGGAAAAGAATGAAGAAACATCACATGAATAAAGTGGATATTTCATTTGAGAATTTCTGGCTCCAAGAAGAAGAAGGGTGGGAGGGTGGGGAAACAAAGATAACTTGGGATGAATGAAACAGGCACCATTGAGAAAAGACTGAGAGTTGATCTTGCAGATGATGAAAAGATCGGATTAACTTGAAGCAAAGCACGCCGGTTGAGAAGAATTTAACATGACAATCTTGATGATCAAGAAGGATTAGCACTCCCATAGAAATATGAGAACACCGATTATCAAAGATATGGAATCAACATTTGACATCGAAGCAACTCGAATACCAGAATCAAAACAAAAACAAAGGATAGATATGTTGCAACATAATCTCACAATATCATCCGAACCGAGAATTGAACGAATGAATTCTGTAGGTACATCAACTTGTCGAGAAGCCACTTGGGAGAACAAAAGGTAAATAAAAACAACAAGGAGCAGATAGAACAAATACAACATAGAAGCTTCGTTCGACATGTTCGTGCTGAAAGCTCATGGAATGTGTTACAAAAGGGTTTTGCAATCCCCGGATCAGCATAGCCAAGGACCCTTTAAGATACAACTCCCGATTGGAACAACGCCCATAAAACTACTTCACTCAATGTAGAACCCCGAACTCCATATCATGCATTTGTTGGAAGAATGCCTACGAACTACTAGATGAACCCACCTATTAATTTCCGAAAGTTTCCAGTTATGCAATCAGGTGTTGGGGATACAGGGGAAGAATCGCGCACTCAACTCTAATCCTACATCCAGCTGTATCCATCCTTCAACACATAACCAGTTATTTCCGGAAACCGTTTACCTCGGACCTTCGAAACGCATCTACTATACAAGCTATGGCAATACTCCCGAACTACCTCCCCAGTACTGGGTGATGTCGGGGTTATCTTTCCACTAACCGCATAGGAGAGTTTTCGATGTCGGCCGTCTTAAGTATTCCAGAACTGATGCGATATATTTGTGACGGCAACACCTCGGAGCTCAACTCCCCGGGACACTGCCACAACCCCTAAATGACAGGAGGCATCGAGAACAATGTTCTCGTCACAAAGACATCGGAACAATCCAAACAATACTCGCGTGATCCTAAAAAAAAATTGTTAAATTTTGAGAGTAGAAGAGACAAGTAATCGTCAGGAGTCCTCACCAGAGTGAAAAGAGATGAGGAGTAAAAAGAAATCCTACTCTTAGATATATATATATATATATAGGACTCAAAACATTTTCATGTGTGTGCCTAGACTCAACCGTCAATGATTCGATCAATCAGTGGGGGCTCCTAGGTCGGAGAAGGCTCTGATACCAACTTGTAATGCCCAAGATGGGACTATACCTCCTACCTGTCAAGGCACGACTTAAAGGTATAAGCCCATTCTGGAATGACCTCAAGTTTGGTATCTTTGCACGACTCATGTAAAAATAGGGATGAAATTGCAAAAGGATAGTTGGCTTACACTCGCCATGTCACACAATACATTACATAAGAAAATCATCATCCAAAACACCACAACCCGACTACGGGCGAAGATCCAAAAGAAAGATACCAAATACATAAAGCCACAGGTCCGAATCGCCCCTAGTAGAAACCACTACTGATTGTCGAAACGTCACAAGCATACGGCTACACTCTTCATCGAACTCCCAGTGAAGTTCTGATCCATCTCCTGCAACGTGCTCAGCTGTACTTGCATCTGGTGTTGTAGTATCTGTGAGCCACGAGGACTCAGCAATCCCATAACCATGGGTATCAAGACTAGCAAAGCTGTATGGGTATGGAGAAGGGTAGTGGTGAGGTTGCAGCAGCGGCTAAGCATAATATGGTGGCTAACTTACGAGTACAAGAATAAGATGAGAATCTACGCGAGCGGTCGCAAACTAGTAGTGATCGCTAAAGATCCTGAACTACCTACGAGTCAAGCATAACCCCACCGTGTTCTCTTCTCAAAGTGAAAAGAGACAGTCACGGTTACTCACACAGTTGTGTGTTTTACTTCGGATCCTCTGTCAAGTTTTGTGTTTTACTCACACATTTGTTAACCGGACATTAACAAATTCCCATCTGCCACATAACCGCGGGCACGGCTTTCGAAAGATCATAACCCTGCAGGCGTGTACCAACTTAGCCCATCACAAGCTCTCACGATCAGTTGAAGTGATAAATATAATATCATCACCCCTTATCTTAGGGAAAACCGATCAGGCTCGGCATCCCGGTGCACAAGACATTTTGACAATGGTAAAACAAGTCCAGGAAGACCTCCTGGCGTGCCAACACCCTGATGGTAGCCATGCGCATCTCGTCTTAGGCCACGTCCGGATGAGCACTACGTACAGCAACCGAAGACCCCAGATAACTGGGTGGCACCGCAAGTTGCTCTAGTTTGGGACCAACACCATCAGCACTGGCCCCCCTGTTATGTAGAATTGAGAACCCGGGGACATGACCCCCTATGCAATTAATTAATAAGGTTTTTTTATGAGGCAAATTAAAACCAATGTTGGGCCTTGCTGGAGGAGTTTTATTCAAAGTCGAACTGTCAAGGGGTCCACATATACCCAACCGTGTAAGGAACGCAAAATCAAGGAACATAATGTCGGTTTATCGGCGCCTAAGGTGGCATGAGTGGAACAAAACACCGAGCAAAAGGCCAAGCCTTCCACCCAGGCCCTGGAACGATCTTCATCTTCACCTGCAACTATCAACGCTATAAGAGGGGCTGAGCAAGCGGGTAACATAGCCAAACAATGGTTTTGCTAGGAAGGTTTCAAAGGTTAAAGGTTTCATGGCAACAAGGAGAGGGGCTGACAATAAAGATGGGTAGCGCGACATGTAACGACAGCATCGAGACAACTAAGCAAAGGCAATGATAGTAAAGGTATCCAAGGGTATGGTCATCTTGCCTGAGATCCCGCAAGGAAGAAGAACGGATCCATGAAGAAGACGAAGATGAAGCCTTGAAGAAGAACCACGGGTAGACGAACGAACCCTCACGATCGCAACGGAACAAGCACTAACGAGAAGAAGCAAGCAACACGGTAAACACACCACACGAGACATGACAATATGCTCAACCAAGTATGATGCAAGACAGTTCTATATAGGATGCACCACAAGTCTATATCGGAAGCAAAACATGGCAAGGTAGGAAGCACAGAAAAACAACACAAGTCTATATGATGCAATACATGGCAACGTATGATGCATGACAAGTCTATACAGGAAGCATTACATGTCAAGGTAGGAAGCACAGAAAACAACACAAGTCTATATGATGCAATACATGGCAAGGTATGATGCATGACAAGTCTATACAGCAAGCATTACATGACAAGGTAGGAAGCACAGAGAAACAACACAAGAAACATGACAATATGCTCAAGCAAGTATGATGCAAGACAAGTCTATATATGATGCAAGGGGTGAAGCAAAAGTAAACTAACTATTTAGACAAGTTTAAATGAGGCCGGAACAACAAACAACAATTCCGGAAAATCCCCATGTGCATTTATGAATTTGGTACTGTTCTGCCTATTACACCATTTTAAAGATCTTAAACAGCAAAACAAGGGGCACCAAGTTAGTCTACACATTTTTCCACCCCATTTACATATAAAGTTTATTAAAAACTGAGCTACGGTTATTTAGTTATGAAATAAATCATTTTAGCATGGCATTTGTGCAAATTTAAACAAACATCAAGTTAAACATTTTTAACAGGGATGAAAATGGCATATTATGAAACTAGACAAAATTCTAAGCATTTTACATACATGAGTCATTTTAAACCGATGCACAATTCAAGAGTTATTAATATGCATGAACTCTAGAAGTTTTTCTTTAACACTGGAGTTGTCACGATAAAATACTAAAATAGCAGCGAAAAAAAAACATACGGGCTGAACTGCAGCAGCCCAGGAGCATCTGGCCCAAGTGCTCGAGCGATTGAGTGTGTGCAAAAATAAACAGGAACATGCAGAAAATTGGGGGCGTCTGGGATTTGAACCCAAGACCTCCTAGATGTCTTGGGAGCGGGGCTGCAGGGCCGGGACAGCGCGGTCTTGGGCGCGGGAGGTTGATCCAGACCGGATCTGGCCAGTCCCAAGGCTTGGGCGCGCTGGAGCTTCGAGCTGGAGGCGGCCACGGGCAAGAGGACCTTGACGAAGCTACTGGCGGAGGTGTGCTCCGGCGAGGTCGCGCGGACGAAGGCGGTGGTCTCGGGATAGAGGAGCACGGGCTCCTCCTTCTGGGCCTCGGTGCGAGGGACGGGAGGCGAGGTCGCGCACTCCTTCACGGGCACGAGCCTGGAGGAAGACGCGGCGAGGCGCTGCCTCATGCGGCTGCTGGAGCTGCTGGTTGGAGGGGTCTATGAAGATCAGTGCTTGGCGCAGAAGGAGAGAATCAGTGGATCGGGAGGAGATCCCGAAGTGGGAGACGACACAGTGGAGTGTGGCGGCGGCGGAGGGATGGATGGGACAGACGTCCGTGATTTTAGTGTTGGCTTAATTTGGACTAGGGGTGGCTATATATATATATAAGAATTTTTGGAAGGGACTAGAATGACCCTCCGATTTAGATCAGACGGTGGAGATAATTAGGTTAGAGAGTCCAAATACAGAACGGATGATATTTTAGGGATGTTTGGGGATGATCGGGACCCAACGGTAACAACAGCCCGGACCGGGTTCGGGGCAGTCTCGGGCGAGTTGCGAGGAGAGGAAAGTGGGCTGTGTAGAAGGCATTGGACTGAGACGAGAGAAGAGAGAGAGAGATGGCAGCCCGGCAACAGGTTTCAGAGCACTGAAACGTCCGATGAATAAACCGGCTATAATGTCGCTATATGTTTAACGGATGGGCTATCAAATGAACTCCGAATGCGACGAAATTTGACAGGCGGTCTACCTACGCTATAATAAGACCACACGTTAAGTTTCACCCCATTCCGAGAACATTTTTTGGCCACTTATAAAATAAATATTTGGAGGTGCCGCGGGCGCGTGCGAGTGTGTCTGGACTCAGAACGAACAACGGAGAGAACTGGGGAACCCGAACGAATGCAAGTTTTGAAAACATGTTGATGAAATGCACATGATGACAAGGCAAAGTGCAACACACAAGCAAATGACATGGCAACGATGACGAATAACTGGCTGACACCTGGCGCATCGGTCTCGGGGCATCACACATGTTGGGCTCCCGCTTCCGCCCTTCTCCGGAATAAATGTGTACTTTATCAAAGATTAAAGAAAAATAAGAGTATAGAGGCTCCACCATGCGGTTGTAGCAGTAGTACTACTCGTACTACTAAACCTTGCGCTTGGCTCTTCGCCTCTTCGTGAAGTCGAACAATGATGGTACTCCGCATGTTCTGTACTACAGTGTATGCCTCTGGCAATCTGACACCGAATGAACTAATGCATGTTCACCACCTAGGCGAGGGTACGTTGCATTAGTCAAAAGGCGTAAGCGAGCTTCACCTTGTCCTGCAAGCTTCTCCTTGTTCTGCGAGTTGACGGGACACACCAACAAGTAGTGCTAGTCCATACTCCCTCCTTTCCGGTTAATATGGCTTAATATTTTTTTGTGGGTAAATGAGAGAGCTTTATTCATATATAAGCATTCTTAGGACGATCAGCCAAGACACCGGTCACTAGGAAGCGAGGTACTGTCACACCCTGCATTTTGTAGCATGTCTTGTGGATCAATGAAACATGAAAATTTGGACCAGCAATTTTTTTTGGCATCATTTGGCTTTTATTTGGTATTGAGTTCTTCTTCCTATGTTTTTCAAGTGCTCATTAAAGTCAACTACTACCTCTTGTAGAATTCATCTCCTGACCCAAAACCTCTGCCCAATAATCATACCAAGTGTTTATAGCAGTATAGTATTTTTTATAAAATTAATTTGGCCAAATTGTATTTTCAAAAATTAGTATTCCAAAAACCCCTGAATTGAGGTCTGCACTGCAAGTGCTTGATTTAGGGTGAGAAAATTATTTCAAAAAGCATATTTGAAACCTAGTAGATATAGGACTCCCAGAAACCACAAAAGTATAATTTTAAAAGTTATTTTCCTATTTTATTTAAAAGCTTTTTCTTAAGGCCAGAAATGGTCGTTAATAGGGAAAAATTATTTAAGTATTTCAAAAATATTTGCCAAAATTCAAGGAGACTCATAGGACATATATTGTCCATATATAAGAGTTTCAACACTTGGTCATGTTCAAAATATTGGGCTAATCCCTCAGAAACCCTTTCTGGATATTTCAAGCTTTTGAAATATTTACAAAGGAAATATTCTCTAAAAATTCCAGGGAAATTCTATCATGTCATATATGACATATTTGATGATCTTGCCAAGCCCCATGCCTTGGGAAGCAAGAAAACGTCATCAAAACCTCTCAAAACCATTATGTCCATATCTGAAGTTTGAGCAACTTTACATTGCCAAACTTGTCCAAATGTTATCAAACTTGGTGCACATGCTAGAATGGCCTAATAAGGCATCTAGACCAAATGATACAAGCTTTGGAGAAGGGAAACTTGATCAGAATACCTCAAAACCATTTCTGTTTGAATTCAAATTTGAACAACTTTACATTACCAACTTTTTACCTGGGGCTTCAAACTTTGTGGGCATGATCATAACCCCAGATGATGAAACTACACCAAGTGGTGCATCAAGGGGAGTTGATTAGCTTGACTTAAACATGGTGAAACCATTTCTATTGATTTCTAGGGTTCACCAAAGTTACATTGGCAAGTTTCTTCAAATGAGCCCAAACTTGGTGAAACACCCTATTTCCATATGCCATTTAATCCCGTTAAGTGTCATAGCCAGTGGAGATCATTTTCTTGCCCAAAACATGATCAAACACCTTCTGCCATTTTACCAAAACTACTGTTTTGACCTCTTTTACTAATTACCCTTGACTCAACTTTCTACCACAGCCTCACCTAGTTACATTCTACCCCCAGTAACTCCCCCATGACCAGAGTTCCATGATTGAAGGGTGAAAACCCCAAATTACCTTGCTGGACAGCCTAGTTCTTACCATCTACCAGCTTCCCTCCTCTCTCACTGGACATCCAAGGCATCCAAGGCCACAGCTAGATAGTTTACTTCATGTTGGACCCCCCAGACACGACGGACACGCCCAGCTAGCCAACGGCATGCCGTGGCATGCAGTAAGCACGCTCCAGAGCGCGCTACAGTGCGCACCCGCACTGTAGCCTCGCCCAATCCATCGCCCCGACCACCTCGTGCTTCCCCCTCGCGCCATTCGATGCGCCTCGGCATCCGCAACTCCCCCGGTGCTGTCCCCCTCCTCCTTCTCCCTCTAGTGGATGTCCTCGCATGCGCGCCGGCCGCCCGCGAGCTCTAGTCGTCGGCTTCACACGCGCGCAGCTCCAGAAGCATCGCCCGCTCCCCCTCTTCCTCTCCTCTGCCCTGGAACTCGTCCAGCAACACCGCAGACGCCTCCCCTGCGCCTCCCGTGCACTGTGGCGACGAGCAGAGGCTCGCCGGCGCACAGGTCCACGGCACCTTGCCCTCCTCCTATAAATAGGACCCCCGAGCCCCTCCTCTCTTCACCAGCAGCACTCTCCCCCTCTCAATCTTCCCCAGAGCCAACTCGCCACTCTCCAGACCCGCCCGAGCTCGAGATCGAGCTCGAGCTCCGCCGCGGGTGCTTCCCGTCGCCTGCTCGGTACAGGCCACCCATGCCTCTTCTAGCCCTCAATCTAGCACCACTGCATCACACTAACGCGATTCCCCCTCGTACCCCTCTCTGCAGCTGCCGGAATCGACCGGAGCAGCATCCACCCGAAGCTCCTCCGCCGCGTGTCCTCGCCGCCGGCGAACCAGGCCTCTCCGGCGACCCGCACCACCACCACTAGAACGGCGACATCCTGCTGAGTCCATTCCTGCCCTCAGCTCGCCCCGCCGTGCCCGGAAACGCCGCCAGTGAGCTCGCCGGCTCTCTGCCGGAGGGTTAGGGATGACAGGCGGGCCCCGCCTGTCAGCCTCCCCTCGCCCTCGCTCGTCTCTCCTCTTGCTGACGCTGCGCCCCACCCGCCAGGTTTAAAAAAACCCTAGCGCGCGCTGGCACCGTGCGGTGGGCTGATTTCGCCCTGGGCCGTTGCACTGTGGTCGTTCTGGCCCAGTGGCACAGAGCCTTTTTCATTTTTCTTTTCTGTGGATTTTCAATAAATTCCACAGAATTATATATATATCCAAATGAATTAATTCTAGTTCCTAAAAACTTGTAAAAATCCAACCTATTTAATGATGTCACTTTCACACATATCCATGAACCTTTTCAGTTATGTTCAAATTTAAATTCATATTTGAACATTAAAACTTCTGTTCAAATATTCATGGACCCCATTCCGCCACTCCAAAACTCAAACTAAGAATTTTAGCCATCTTAGTTTTCCCTCTAGTATTTAACAAAAATAAGGTGACATTTTTCTGAGCAATTTGATTTTTCTGTTTTTATTGTGGTCTTATTTTCCAATTGTTATTTTGCGACGATTAGATACCGTATTTGACGAGGTTGCTGAAGAAGAAGGAGGGGAAGGATTTGAAGACTTTGAAGACCAAGCCAATTCAGGCAAGCAGCCCTTTGACCATGATACACTTGTGTTCTTCGGAACCCATTTACTTCCGAATGCATGATGATAAGAATGACGGTGGTGACCTAGTTAAGAACCACCACATGATGCATATTACTCATAATCTTGCTATGTGCTAGATGCATTGCAAATGACTAGTAGTGATGCTTAGAGATGCATGTGTGCCATGATACCTTCGTGGTTGCATTCTTTTTAAGACCCCATCGGGTGCCACTTATGCCCAGGGGAAAAAGATGAGATGGGTAACCACTTGATGACGAAGTGGTGTACCAAGACAAGTGTGTGTGATGTTTTTCAAACGGATTGGTTTAAGTTGCGACCGTTATTCCAACCAAACATGTGCAACCACTCTACCCCTTATGGGACGGGGCATTATTGATTACTTAGGCCGATACTAGCATGGTGCCCACATTACTAGTGACGGGAAGACTTGAGGTCTTTCCCGGGACGGGGTCGTGCTTGGATAGGCGACCATGACTGTTTTCACAGGGCACCGGACACACCGTTGGTCCCTTCGTGTACGCGTGACATTGAAATTAGGGCAAGTCCCACGATCTATTGTTTGTACTCGAGGGCCGTGTACCAACGAGTGGACCCTATGCTAGTGTCGTCTAGGGAAATATAATGACCAGGTGCTTCCCCCGAGTACTTGAGGTACTGCGGGATCGTGGGTGACACGAAAGCTTCCCGGATCTTGTGGGTAAAGTGCGCAACCTCCGCAGAGTGTAAAACTATTCGAATAGCCGTGTCCACGGTCAAGGACAGTTGGGTAACTGCTCTTGGGCTACGTCCAATGTTTGCGAAACCCGGTGTGTGTGTGTGTGTTGAGTCAAGAGGGTGACTTGACTCGCTGAGTTGAATCCTATTCATGTTGATATCGGTAACCTGTCTTCGAGGTTACTTGAACTTATTGATGCATACACTTGATGGTAGAATATTTGTACTAGCTTGCAGCTAGTTTGCTCATTGTTGTATGAATTCATTATTATCTTGAACCAAATCATGGGTTGCTTGCGAGTACATTCAAAGTACTCATTGGCTTGCCACTGGTTATTTAATTGGCCAGGCATGGAGGAACAGGAATATGAAGAAGAATTCTATGGAGACGAACATGCGAACTAGGACGCTATCCCAGTCAGAATGCCTGTAGGGTTAAGGTAGATGGCATGGGTTCTACTTATCTTCGAAGACTTCGGCTATTCGAGTTATTTGCTATTCAGCCCCTAAGGCTTTATCTATGTAAGACTTGGCCATAATGGCCATAATTTGTGTAAGACGGTATGTATGGATGTAAGACTCTTGTTAATAAGTAGATGGCATGGGTTCTACTTAGCATTGATCTCTGGGATCACTGTACACATACATTCGGTGATCTCAACTCTTAAGTCGGGGTCCCCACAGAGCTGGTATCAGAGCCAGGTTGACTGTAGGAAGCCTTAGTTAGCATGGGCGTTAGTTAGATGAGACCCCTTTTCAAAAACCTTCTGAACCTCTCTTCTTTTCTAAACCTTACCAACCTGAGATATAGTCAGCTTATTAACCTCTCCTATTCACCCTTTGTAGATGGCCACTGTACCTGAAGAGCACCTGACCACTGGGTTTCCCTTGCTTCTCGAGGATAGCCTCCAGGAGTGCCAGTTCCACCGAGCACCCATCCTCACCTACCTTGAGCATTGGGTTAGCGACACTAAGGTGGAGTACCATGTGGAAGTGATCGTGAAGGCAAACGATCCTCCCACAAGTTGGTTCTTCGAGGGACCCCAGATGGCAATGCTACCTCTCGCTCTCGAGGCTGCTGCACTCAAGGCACTGATGCGTCTCCGTGAGCTTCTTCCAGAGATGGCAGCCAAGATGACAACCCGCTTCTTGCCTTACCGGAAGGAAGGTGAAGATGAAAGCAGCGCACTAGCCCCTCCACTCAAGGAAGGACTTCCACTTCGATTCCAGACCTACTTCAGTCTATGTGCCGACAGCTTGGCACAAGATTTGGCCTCGGAATCGATGAAGCTCCGAGAAGAACTTCACAAGACCAAGGCACTTCTTCGTCAAGCACAAGAGAAGACAGATAGGATCAAGAAGGAAGGAGCACCTCCCAGACAGTCCGCTATCGCGTACTGAGGCGGAAGGCCCTCAGGAGATGTATCTTCCAAGGATGAAGAACCACCTTGGCGATGCCGTATGACGGCAAGGGAATATCGCAAGCTTTTCCCTGCACCACCGACAAAGCACCATCGTATCCAACTCCTCCACTCCCCCACACCCTCAAGTGACAAGGTGGCCCAAATAGATGAAGACAAGGAGGAACATCCAGAAGAGCCAGAATACGTGATCGAGCATTCCGCCGCTTAGGCATTATTCGTTACACGGATATGCTAGTTCGTGACCTCTACGGTAGGATAGGTCGTGTAACCCCTATGCGCAGTCGAGTCCTTGTATGGTTCATATGAAACCATCTAGTGTTGCTTTTGTTGTGTTTGGATGTATGTCGTATTCTTCCTTGGGGAATATGTAAACGACTACATCACCCATTTGATTTTTAATGAATGTGTTTGGACTTTCGGCCCTTGCATGATTTGATTAGTGTCACACCCACCCCCTTACTAGGCACCCATCTATATTGCTTTCCCTCTTCCAAGTCATGAGACCTTTTACCGCTCCAACAGGATGCCTGTTGTAACTCGTACTGGTACCTCTGCCCAGCAGCCTGAAGCCGGAGCATCCGCTCAATCAGAGGCAGGCCACGACCAAACCGACGACCAAGCTCCACCACCACCTCCTCCGAACATGGACATGGCTCAGCTTCTCCAAGCTTTTCGAGAGGAACGCCAAGCCAACACCACAGCCCTTCAGTTGATTACTCAAGCTATCACCAACAACCGCCAACCGGCGGGGAATGGCAATGGACGTTCCACGTTGGCAGAGTTCAAGAAGCATGCACCGCCAACTTTCATCGAGACTGTTGAACCCTTGGATGCAGACGACTGGGTCCACACCATTGAGGACTTGTTGGAACTAGTCGGATGCACCGAAGACCGCGAGAAGGTGGCTTATGCAGCTCACTGCCTCGGGGGGACTGCTAGAGCTTGGTGGGATGGATTCAAGGTCATGCATGCTGGGCAAGACATCACTTGGGACAACTTCAAGGCAGAATTCCGCAAAGCCCACATTCCTTCCGGAATCATGGCTATCAAGAAGCGTGAATTCCAAGCCCTGAAGCAAGGAAGTGGCACTGTCAAGGAGTACATGCACAAGTTCAGTGTTCTGTCAAGGTATGCCCCTGAAGATGCCAGCACTGATGCTGCAAAAAGGGAGCGCTTCATGGAAGGCCTCAATCAGACTCTGCAATACTCGCTTGTCGTGTGCGACTACCCAACCTTCCCTGACCTGGTGAACAAAGCACTCATGCTTGAAGACAAGCGGCGTGCTCTGGAAGATACTCGCAAGCGCAAGATGGTCAGCAAGGGAAGTTCCAGCAACCAGAAGCCTCGCCTGTGGCAGTCAGCCCCGGTCAAGCCAACCTATCAGCAACCAAGAGCTCCTGCACCTCGCACCAACTATCAGCCACAGCAATATGCCAACCCAAGGCCAGCATTCAACCTCAATAACAGTGGTGGCAACAAGATCAATAATCCAAACCAAGTCACTTGCTTTGGATGTGGTCAGTCAGGACACATCTCAAGGGTGTGCCCCAACAAGAAGCCTGATGCCCCGCGCCCCAATGCGCAGAACCCAGGACAAGGCCGCGGGATGCCACCAAGGAACCCGGCTCCTCGCAACCCGCCTAACCATGGGAAGGGGCGTGTGAATCACGTCACTGCTGAAGAAGCCCAGGAAGACCCGGACGTCGTGCTGGGTACGTTCCTTGTCAACTCAGCACCTGCAACTGTCTTGTTTGATTCTGGAGCCACGCATTCATTTGTCACTCAAAGATTTGCATTAAAAAGTGGCATGACCCCTACACCCCTGAACAACCCCATGGTGGTTCAAACCCCCAGAGCAGAGATGAGAGCCAAGATAGGCTGTAAAGGAGTCAGTATTACCATTAACGGTGTAGACTTCCTAGCAGACCTCATCATCCTAAGATCACAAGGCTTGGATGTGATCTTAGGGATGGATTGGCTCAGTAAGCACCAAGGCTTGTTAGATTGTGCCAATCGGACTGTCACTGTGACCAATGACCAAGGAGTCGAAGTTAAGTTTGCTTCCAACTCCTCTTCCGCTCAAGCTGCTCAAGTCAACTGTCTGTCTGAAGTCGGGCTGGAGCAAGTACCGGTAGTATGCGAGTATCCTGATGTCTTTCCGGATGAGCTACCAGGAATGCCCCCTGACCGTGACATTGAGTTCATCATCGAGCTCGTGCCCGGAGCAGGACCTATCTATAAGAAGCCTTATAGAATGGGGACGGAAGAATTAGCCGAGTTGAAGAAGCAACTGGAAGAGCAGCTGAGGAAGGGATTTATCCGCCCAAGTGCCTCCCCTTGGGGATCACCTGTTCTATTTGTGGTAAAGAGGGACGGTACCATCCGCTTATGCAATGACTATCGTTCCCTCAATGAAGTTACAATCAAGAACAAATATCCACTTCCCAAGATTGAAGATCTGTTTGATCAGCTCAGCGGAGCCAGGGTGATCTCCAAGATCGACCTTAGATCTGGGTACCACCAGCTGAAGATCAGACCCCAAGATATTCCGAAGACGGCATTCGTAACCAGATATGGCCTGTACGAGTGCACGGTCATGTCCTTTGGGTTAACCAATGCCCCAGCTCACTTCATGTATCTCATGAATAAAGTCTTCATGGAATATCTGGACAAGTTTGTTGTTGTCTTCATCGATGACATTCTTGTCTTCTCGAAGACGGAGGTAGAACACGAGCAACATTTGAGGATGGTCCTAGACAAGCTTCGGGAGCACCAACTATACGCCAAATTCAGCAAGTGTGAGTTCTGGCTGCATAAAGTTGGATTCTTAGGTCATGTCTTGACCGAAGAAGGATTGTCAGTTGATCCCGCGAAGATCGAAGCTGTGACCCAATGGCAATCTCCAACGACCGTCAAGGAAGTCAGTAGCTTCCTCGGACTTGCGGGCTATTACCGCAAATTCGTGGAAGGATTCTCTAGCATTGCCCGGCCGATGACTCAGCTCCTCAATAAGGACAAGAAGTTCGAGTGGATGCCAAAATGCGAAGAGAGCTTCCAAGAGCTCAAGAAGAGATTGACCACCGCCCTAGTTCTGGCAACACCTGATATTCACAAGGAGTTCGTGATATATTGTGATGCCTCTCGAACCGAATTGGGAACTGTTCTGATGCAAGAAGGCCGAGTCATAGCTTACCTCTCCAGGCAGCTACGACCTCATGAAGAGAACTACGCTACTCACGATCTTGAGTTAGCAGCATTGGTTCATGCCTTGAAGACATGGTGGCATTACCTCCTAGGGAAACGGTGTGAGATATACACAGACCACAAAAGTCTGAAGTACATTTTCACCCAAAAGGAATTGAACATGAGGCAACGAAGATGGTTGGAACTCATCAAAGACTATGAACTCAGTGTTCAATATCACCCCGAGAAGGCTAACGTGGTGGCCGATGCCTTAAGCAGAAAGGCTTGCTCCTTGAATGCCATTATTCAAAAGAGGCAGCCAACCCTGTTTAAGGAGCTCGAACAATTCAATTTGGAATTGGTCACCCCTGGATTTCTGGATCATTTGGAGGTCAAACCAACCCTGATGGACGAAGTCAAGAAGGTGCAAGGTGGGCACGCAAGCATTGAAGGCATCAAGAAGAAGATGAAGCTAGGCAAGGCCCCAGGATTCTCCGAGGACGAGCACGGGATTGTGTGGTACAAAGGCCGCATCTGCGTACCAAACAAGATGGAGCTGAAGAACCTGATCCTGCAAGAAGCCCACGACACTCCACATGCCATCCACCCTGGAGGAACCAAGATGTATCAAGACTTGAAGGAAAGATTCTGGTGGCACGGGATGAAAAGAGAGATTGCAACCTATGTTGCAAAGTGTGATGTGTGCCAAAGGGTCAAGGCTGAATATCAGCGACCCGCTGGATTGCTCCAACCACTCAAGGTTCCTGAGTGGAAGTGGGATAAAGTCGCAATGGACTTCATCACTGGATTACCAAGGTCGAATAGAGGACATGACTCCATCTGGGTCATAGTCGACCATTTGACCAAAGTGGCCCATTTCATTCATGTCAAGACTACCTATACAGGCAACCAGTTGGCAACTCTCTATATCAACCAAATCGTGAGCCTCCATGGTGTTCCACAAGAAATTGTGTCAGATCGAGGCACCCAGTTTACTTCAAGGTTCTGGAAAAGATTCCAAGACGCCTTGGGAACCAAGTTGTCTTTCAGCACAGCTTTCCACCCACAGACCGGAGGTCAGACAGAATGAGTAAATAAAATTCTCGAAGACATGCTCCGAGCCTGTGTCTTGGCGTATAAAGCCAGGTGGGAAGATTGCCTCCCTTTTGCCGAGTTCTCCTATAACAACAATTATTAGTCGAGCCTTCAGATGGCACCATTTGAGGTGTTGTACGGACGCAGATGTAGCACACCCCTCAACTTGTCAAAGACTGGAGAAGGGCTAGTCTTTGGACCAGATATTCTCCGCGAAGCAGAAGAGCAAGTCCAACTAGTCAGAGAGCGTTTGAAGGCAGCCAAGTCAAGGCAGAAGAGCTATGCTGACACTCGTCGCCGAGACATGAGTTTCCGTGTCGGAGACCATGTGTACCTGCGAGTAACTCCTCTGAAGGGAACCAAGCGTTTCCATGTTAAGGGGAAACTTGCACCAAGATTTATTGGCCCTTTCAAGATCACCGACTGACGAGGAGAAGTGGCTTACCAGTTGGAACTACCACCTGAGCTATCCGATGTGCACAACGTATTCCACGTGTCACAACTCCGGATATGTCTCCAAGTTCCGGACAAGCCTGATCTCTACAAGGATGTTGATCGCCAAGCCATTGATCTCCAACCTGATTTGACCTACTACGAGAAGCCCATTCGCATTCTGGATGAAGCAGAACGACGGACACGAAGCTGCACCATCAAGTACTTCAAGGTCCAGTGGAGCAACCACACGGAGGCAGAAGCAACCTCGGAACGTGAAGACTATCTTAAATCCGAGTATCCCGATCTCTTTTAAGACCTAGTTTAGAAATCTCGGGGACGAGATTCTTGTAAGGGGGGTAGGTCTGTCACACCCTGCATTTTGTAGCATGTCTTGTGCATCAATGAAACATGAAAATTTGGACCAGCAAATTTTTTTGGCATCATTTGGCTTTTATTTGGAATTGAGTTCTTCTTCCTGTGTTTTTCAAGTGCTCATTAAAGTCAACTACTACCTCTTGTAGAATTCATCTCCTGACCCAAAACCTCTGCCCAATAATCTTACCAAGTGTTTATAGCAGTATAGTATTTTCTTATAAAGTTAATTTGGCCAAATTGTATTTTCAAAAATTAGTATTCCAAAAACCCCTGAATTGAGGTTTGCACTTCAAGTGCTTGATTTAGGGTGAGAAAATTATTTCAAAAAGTATATTTGAAACCTAGTAGATATAGGACTCCCGGAAACCACAAAAGTATAATTTTAAAAGTTATTTTCCTATTTTATTTGAAAGCTTTTTCTAAGGCCAGAAATGGTCTTTAATAGGGAAAAATTATTTAAGTATTTCAAAAATATTTTCCAAAATTCAGGGAGACTCATAGGACATATATTGTCCATATATAAGAGTTTCAACACTTGGTCATGTTCAAAATATTGGGCTAATCCCTCAGAAACCCTTTCTAGATATTTCAAGCTTTTGAAATATTTACAAAGGAAATATTCTCTAAAAATTCTAGGGAAATTCTATCATGTCATATATGACATATTTGATGATCTTGCCAAGCCCCATGCCTTGGGAAGCAATAAAACATCATCAAAACCTCTCAAAACCATTCTGTCCATATCTGAAGTTTGAGCAACTTTACATTGCCAAACTTTTCCAAATGCTCTCAAACTTGGTGCACATGCTAGAATGGCCTAATAAGGCATCTAGACCAAATGATACAAGCTTTGGAGAAGGGCAACTTGATCAGAATAGCCCAAAACCATTTATGTTCAAATTCAAATTTGAACAAGTTTACATTACCAACTTTTTACCTGGGGCTTCAAACTTTGCGGGCATGATCATAACCCCAGATGATGAAACTACACCAAGTGGTGCATCAAGGGGAGATGATTAGCTTGACTTAAACATGGTGAAACCATTTGTGTTGATTTCTAGGGTTCACCAAAGTTACATTGGCAAGTTTCTTCAAATGAGCCCAAACTTGGTGAAACACCCTATTTCCATATGCCATTTAATCTTGTTAAGTGTCATAGCCAGTGGAGATCATTTGCTTGCCCAAAACATGATCAAACACCTTCTGCCATTTTACCAAAACTATTGTTTTGACCTCTTTTACTAATTACCCTTGACTCAACTTTCTACCACAGCCTCACCTAGTTACATTCTACCCCCAGTAACTCCCCCATGACCAGAGTTCCATGATTGAAGGGTGAAAACCCCAAATTACCTTGCTGGACAGCCCAGTTCTTACCATCTACCAGCTTCCCTCCTCTCTCACTGGACATCCAAGGCATCCAAGGCCACAGCCAGATAGTTTACTTCATGCTGGACCCCCCAGACACGGCGGACACGCCCAGCTAGCCAACGGCATGCCGTGGCATGCAGTAAGCATGCTCCAGAGCGCGCTACAGTGCGCACCCGGACTGTAGCATCGCCAAATCCATCGCCCCAACCACCTCGTGCTTCCCCCTCGCGCCATTAGATGCGCCTCGGCGTCCGCAACTCCCCCCGGCGCTGTCCCCCTCCTCCTTCTCCCTCCAGTGGATGTCCTCGCACGCGCGTCGGCCGCCCGCGAGCTCCAGTCTTGGGCTTCACACGCGCGCAGCTCCAGAAGCATCCCCCGCTCCCCCTCTTCCTCTCCTCTGCCCTGGAACTCATCCAGCAACACCGCAGATGCTTCCCCAGCGCCTCCCGTGCACTGTGGCGACGAGCAGAGGCTCGCCGGCGCACAGGTCCACGGCACCTCGCCGTCCTCCTATAAATAGGACCCCCGAGCGCCTCCTCTCTTCACCAGCAGCACTCTCCCCCTCTCAATCTTCCCCAGAGCCAACTCGCCACTCTCCAGACCCGCCCGAGCTCGAGATCGAGCTCGAGCTCCGCCGCGGCGGCTTCCCGTCGCCTGCTCGGTACAGGCCGCCCAGCCTCTTCTAGCCCTCGATCTAGCACCACTGCATCACACTGACGCGATTCCCCCTCGTTCCCCTCTCTGCAGCTGCCGGAATCGACCGGAGCAGCATCCACCCGAAGCTCCTCCGCCGCGTGTCCTCGCCGCCGGCGAACCAGGCCCCTCCGGTGACCCGCACCACCACCACTAGAACGGCGACATCCTGCTGAGTCCATTCCTGCCCTCAGCTCGCCCCGCCGTGCCCGGAAACTCCGTCGGTGAGCTCGCCGGCTCTCTGCCGGAGGGTTAGGGATGACAGGCGGGCCCCGCCTGTCAGCCTCCCCTCGCCCTCGCTCCTCTCTCCTCTCGCTGATGCCGGGCCCCGCCCGTCAGGTTTAAAAAAACCCTGGCGCGCGCTAGCGCCGTGCGGTGGACTGATTTTGCCTTGGGCCGTTGCATTGTGGCCGTTCTGGCCCAGTGGCATAGAGCCTTTTTCATTTTTCTTTTCTGTTGATTTTCAATAAATTCCACAGAATTATATATATCCAAATGAATTAATTCCAGTTCCTAAAAACTTGTAAAAATCCAACCTATTTAATGATGTCACTTTCACACATGTCCATGAACCTTTTCAGTTCTGTTCAAATTTAAATTCATATTTGAATATTAAAACTTCTGTTCAAATATTCATGGACCCCATTCTGCCACTCCAGAACTCAAACTAAGAATTTTTGCCATCTTAGTTTTCCCTCTAGTATTTAACAAAAATAAGTTGACATTTTTCTCAGCACTTTGATTTTTCTGCTTTTATTGTGGTCTTATTTTCCCGTTGTTATTTTGCGACGATTAGATACCGTATTTGACGAGGTTGCTGAAGAAGAAGGAGGGGAAGGATTTGAAGACTTTGAAGACCAAGCCAATCCAGGCAACAAGCCCTTTGACCATGATACACTTGTGTTCTTCGGAACCCATTTACTTCCGAATGCATGATGATAAGAATGACGGTGGTGACCTAGTTAAGAACCACCACATGATGCATGCTTTACTCATAATCTTGCTATGTTCTAGATGCATTGCAAATGACTAGTAGGGATGCTTAGAGATGCATGTGTGCCGTGATACCTTCGTGGTTGCATTCTTTTTAAGACCCCATCGGGTGCCACTTATGCCAGGGGAAAAAAGATGAGATGGGTAACCACTTGATGACGAAGTGGTGTACCAAGACAAGTGTGTGTGATGTTTTTTAAACGGATTGGTTTAAGTTGCGACCGTTATTCCAACAAAACATGTGCAACCACTCTACCCCTTATGGAACGGGGCATTATTGATTACTTAGGCCGATACTAGCATGGTGCCCACATTACTAGTGACGGGAAGACTTGAGGTCTTTCCCGGGACGGGGTCGTGCTTGGATAGGCGACCATGACTGTTTTCACAGGGCACCGGACACACCGTTGGTCCCTTCGTGTACGCGTGACATTGAAATTAGGGCAAGTCCCATGATCTATTGTTTGTACTCGAGGGCCGTGTACCAACGAGTGGACCCTATGCTAGTGTAGTCTAGGGAAAGATAATGACCGGGTGCTTCCCCCAGTACTTGAGGTACTGTGGGATCGTGGGTGACACGAAAGCTTCCCAGATCTTGTGGGTAAAGTGCGCAACCTCTGCAGAGTGTAAAACTATTCGAATAGCCGTGTCCACGGTCAAGGACAGTTGGGTAACCGCTCTTGGGCTACATCCAATGTTTGCGAAACCCGGTGTGTGTGTGTGTGTTGAGTCAAGAGGGTGAATTGACTCGCTGAGTTGAATCCTATTCATGTTGATATCGGTAACCTGTCTTCGAGGTTACTTGAACTTATTGATGCATATAATTGATGGTAGAATATTTGTACTAGCTTGCAGCTAGTTTGCTCATTGTTGTATGAATTCATTATTATCCTGAACCAAATCATGGGTTGCTTGCGAGTACATTCAAAGTACTCATTGGCTTGCCACTGGTTATTTAATTGGCCAGGCATGGAGGAACAGGAATATGAAGAAGAATTATATGGAGACGAACATGCGAACTAGGATGCTATCCCAGTCAGAATGCCTGTAGGGTTAAGGCAGATGGCATGGGTTCTACTTATCTTCGAAGACTTCCGCTATTCGAGTTATTTGCTATTCAGCCCCTGAGGCTTTATCTATGTAAGACTTGGCCATAATGGCCATAATTTGTGTAAGACGGTATGTATGGATGTAAGACTCTTGTTATTCAGCTTCTGTGTGTTTAGTGAGCATTGCTATCTGGGATCACTGTACACGTGCATTCGATGATCTCGACTCTTAAGTCGGGGTCCCCACAGGTACCCCGCAAAAAGAGGTAGGAAGCGAGGTGTTTCATCAAGCCAGCTCTCGGCCACATTCAAAGTGCAGCAAGCACGGTTCGCACAAAGATGCGCCGCAAGGTTTGCTGACCTGTTTACATGTTGAATAACAAAAAAAGAGGAAATATTACCGAGTGCTCCTATTTGTAACATGATATGAGCCAAAATTAAGCGAGAATTGTGGTGAGTGTTCCATGCAATCAACTTCCATTATCACATGCGAGAACCCTCGAAGAGAACCAAATGTGTTGAAGATTTCTTTATCACATTTAAAAAATATAATAAGAGTGCAGACGCTCCTCCATCCGGTTCCTAGTGTACCTCTATAGACTACTATATACTTTGCGCTTGGCTGTTCGCCTCTTCGGGAAGTGCAACAAAAATAGTACTACTAGTATAGTGTATGCTTTTGGCAACCTGACACCAAATTAACTGTTGCACGTCCACCGCCTGAGCGAAGGACAACTTGCATTAGTCAAAAGTTTCTCCTTGTCCTACGAGCCACCGCGCACAAGCTTCTCCTCGTTCGGCAAGTTGATGGGACATAGCAAAGTAATGCTAGTCCATACTGCCTCCTCTCCAGTTAATATGGCTTAATTTCAAACGAGATAAACACACTGTCTGTCACTGTATATTTGTAAAAATATGATTAGTGGACTTCATAATACACTCATTACGCTCAATATATACATTTGCCGGTGTTTATACGGTCACTAGCTCACCCTGGCTGAGTATGTGTGTGCATGCACGTGTAGGTTGAGCACTTGAGCATGACCGTGTGTGTTCCGTCGTGTGCTCGGACATGCATGCATTAGGGCGTCGCGCACGATTTTGCGTCCATGTGTACGTGTGACTGTTGCATACACGTAGGGGGAGTACGTGTAGAGGCCACCAAAGGAGCAGTCAAATCACACAGTTAGTTAGTCAAAACAAGCAACCATCATTTCACTCTTCAATGACACATACGCAATATAAAATGGTTGATATGGAGAGAAAAAGAAAACCACTAGATATACACTAGCAGGAGCCTAAGCTACAAGCCTGCTTGCTTGGGTTGCTCTCTACATAAGCATAGAACGACGGTGGCCACACCGCTGGTCACATATCCGGCCTGATCCCGCAGCTGGGGGAAGGGAAAAATGTTCTGCGTAGACGCGGTCGACATCGGCGAGGGAGAAAATCCACAGTCAGTGCGTCCCAATCGGGGGTCACCGTGGTATGGGCCGATGCCGCGTCCCATTCGCCGTTCTAGCTACAGCCCAACGTCCGTTTCGAAAATATTAGTGCATGTCAACAAAAATTATACTAGTATCGCTGTTCCATTTTGAAAAAACGAATATAAGCTATTACATCTTACCCAAAGGATCTTTATATCCAACAGACACAAAATATCCATTCGATTGTTCGAAATTACTTTCACTGCTGATCTGATGTCGAGGTAATTGCTGCATCGCCACCAAAACCCACCATCTCTTAAGCTAAAGTAGACCGAGCTAACCCTGTATTAGCATATTACTAAGATAAACAGAAGGCACTGTAGAATCATTTAGGACCTGAGCTTGTCAATCTGAATGTGGAGGGACACCAGCTTAGCCCCGGCCAGCAGCTTGGGCGAAACTGTGAAGAAGGCTAGCTCCTGCACGGCGACGTCGCTGGGATCCCTCTGCTTCTCACCTCCATTTCCACCTTGACGGCGTCGGTCCTGCCTTTGGGCTCCCCCGGCGGGCCGTTCGCCCACAGCTTGGCCACATAGTGCGGCAATGGGCACGCCCCCGCTCTGATGCAGACGACCGATACGGCAATAGGCGCGCCGATATCGAGCACGCCACCGACCGAGAAAACCGCACAACCGTCCTCCTCTGCGAACAACAAGAGCCGTGGCTTCGACAGTGGCACTTGCAGCTGGAGCGCCTTGCCATACTGGATCCTGTGCACGAGCATGGGATACCGGTGCTAATGTGGTGGGAGAGCACCGGCGGCAGGCCTTCGTAGCCGCAGACGGGCATGGGGCATTTGCAGGGTGCGAGCGTACACACGCTTTGGTGATCGGCGAGATTGTGGTAAGTGACGTAGAGCCCACAGCCTTGGTGCGGGCACTCCACCCTGACCGAGGATAGGACGGCGTCCACTACCGTGTTCCGCACGTCGAAGCCACCGCCGCGCTCGCACTTCTGGCACTGCCGCTGGTTCCCGGGGCGCTCGACACGGCAGTCCGCGCAAGCCAGGTGCCCTCCCTTGCACTGCACCAATCAATCGAACAACACATCAATCAAGAAACATGCACCTTGCTCGATCAGCCGAACGGACGAGGTGTATTCGAACCTCATACACTGGAGGCTTCAAGGGGCGGAGGCACAAGGGGCAGTGGAGCAAGGTGAGGTCCATCGAGACCATAGAGAGCTCCATCGTCGGGTCCTATTCTGTCTGCATGTTTTCGCCCTCCTCGTGCACAACCATCTCTCGCTTTATTAGGGCCGGGGCATTACAAAGCTTTATCGTCACATATTCATATTACTTCAAGGCGCATTAAATCAACACATGCAAGTATCAAAAGGAGAGTCACGGCATGCATGCATGCGTTGTAATTAATGCATCGGTAAACGCAAATTATTGAAAAATATATCGAGTACAGTGCTTTGATGTGTCGCGTCAACTCGTACAAGACCGAGAAGTTTGATTACTACAACGCCCTCTCGCCCTAACCGCACCTGCCTTTGGTTGCATGACATGTGGGCCACCAACCTGTTGGACCCACCTGTCATGGACGGAAAGGCAGGAGCAGTAAGTCAATGAAGTTGCATCCCTCCCTCGCCCATGAGCGTGGTGGCTGGCAGGACTAGGAGAAGCTTTTGTTCGCTACACGCTCTCCCTCCCGTATGCGGTGGACATGCAGCAGTTCAATCGGTGTCAGATGGCCAGAAGCATACTGTAGTACTCCTCCACTTCAGTAGTACTCCCGAAGAGGCGAAGAGCCAAGAGCAGCCCGGATGCTCGTGTGGCAGTTTCATGTGTAGAGTAGTCTAGGATAGTGTGTACCGTGCCTGTAAGCTTAAAATCGTTGGGTCGGCTACTCGGCTCCATGCTATATTTTTTTGATTAAAATAATCTTATGGCCCTACCTGTCATCCTGGTGATTCTAGTTTGCACGCTCATCTGGTCAAGACAGGAATATATATTTTAATTTGTGGTGGGGTAAATGTTAGAGGTTCCAGCAAATGGAGTATTGTACATTGTGGGTCTTTCAGCCAAGTTTAGAGGCAACCATGTGGGGCCAGTGCTATGATGTGTCGCATCAACTCGTACAACGAGGAGAAGCTTGATTTTACTACTACACGCCTTCTCCCTCGCCCTTGCGCGCAGTGGCTCGCAGACGAGGACATGCTTTTGCTTATAGTACTACAACAAGCTATCCCTCCCGCTCGCGGTGGACAGACATGCAACAGTGGATTCGATACTGTAGAAGCAGTAGTGCAACCCGAATGTGGCAGTTGCGAACCTTGGAGCACGCATATAGCCAGGCTCTTGCATGAGACAAAATTGCTATGTGAGCCCACTATTGTAGTTCTACTTGCTAGTATAGCCCTGTAAACCAGAAAGGAGTATTTGCCTTTCTAGAGATTTCAACAAGTGACTAAACTACACCGAGATGGGGTAAATATGGAGCAAAATGAGTGAATCTACACCGTAAATAAATACATAGTTCTCTCGTTTTCCTCTCGGCCTTGGTCACGGTGCACAATATTGAGTATACTAGTATCATCTTGAAATTTACGAAGTCACCATAGGCACCTCGTCGTCGACGGGAACGTCTCCTGACACACGATAGACGCGAGCGGCTGTCGCCTCCATAGGTGTTTGAATGCCAAGGAGGGAGAGGGTAGCAGTTCCCGAGACGTTGAATGATCAATGATGCATCCTCAGATTACTCTACATGCAAAGGGAATTAATTGGAGAAGCAGAATAGAGCCAGCACGATGTGAATGCAACAGAGTTTGGATTCTCATATAAAGGAGCCCCACCACTCCAATCCATCTACTCCTTAGTCTTTGCGCAACACTGCTCACTCCAATCCAAGACCAAGTGACCAGAAGCTAGAAGCACCTATGTAGGCAATGGACGCGAGTGGCAGTCGCCTGTGCCAAATCATCCAAGGCGCCGCCCTGTGGCCCCGCACCGCCCAACGTTTCCAGACGGTGCTGGCGACCGCCAGCGTCGTAGCCCTCGCCGATGCCGGCTTCGCCTCTCGCATGGACGACATGATGGTCAACTCCATCTGCAAGTTCACCGCCATCAAGAAGTGCACGGACGACGTTGTCGTACTGCTCCAGCCCGCGCGCCCAGGCTCCTCATTGCCTGCCACCCTCATCGGCCTCCATGGTGACGAACTCTTTCAAGCCCTGGTGGCCCTACAGTTGCCGGAGGTCGCGATGAATAATGTGCACCTCGAGGCCGCGCATGTCGCGCAGCGCCTCGCCATGCAAGAAACCGTCGACCTACACATCCACGTCTATGAGGAAATCGTCTACATAGGCCACTACAAGCCCAGCGAGGACAGAAAGATGTTGGCCTTCTTCCAGCGGCTGGAATCTTTGGACGCCATTGTTCAGAAGCACGTCGACCTGCCCACGAAAGCCGCTGCTATTTAGCCGCCGTTCGGTGTGCCGGCGCCCTGAGTCGAGGAGGTGGACGTCGTCGATGGATGCATCTCTTCTTCTTACCTCCTGTAACCAGCACTGCATCGCCTCGTGGCCTTAATGTTTTATTAGTATAGGAGTATATGGAATTTGTATTCCAGTAGTAACGTTTTCACTGTGAGGTGGGGCCGCAGTTGAGCAAACCAACCATCGGCAAATCCCCACCCCGCCCACCGGGCGTCGGCTGAGTTAAGAATTAGAAGAGAGAAACGAGGGAGAAGAGTTAGCTGTAGCACAGACGCTGTTGTCAGATGGGACTCGTGTTGATAGAATAGGAGTAATGAGCACTCGTACCTCTTTTTCTTAGGGAAAAAGTTGTTGTATGTCTAGTACTACCACTAGTTCGGTGCGTGCGACCTATACCTGTCATCACTTTAGGTCTTTTTTCGAACCGCAGCTACGCTTCACCGCACATATTTTTTCATGCATTTATCCTCCTATATGTACTCCTAGGCTATTTCCACGTGCTCCCTTTCGCCGACATGTGGGAGATAGAGCATCTGGGTCATAGTGCATGCACGACTCGGAGAATATGCCGGGGTACTTTACATTTCAGACCTTATGAATTACATGCAAATCCCCTGCAGAAGAATAAATAAATAAATGAATTACTACATGAAACTGGATTATTTTCATAGAAACCGGAGCATGTTCATTAAATTTTGGACATAACACGTATATAAAAAACTACCGAACCTAAACCAGTCTAAGGGCCTCTTTGATTCGCATGATACTGAAAACACAGAAATGGGGAAAGTATGATGGCGATGAACCGAGACGAGGAGAACTCTACTAACTCAGTTAGAGGTTAGAGTTAGATTTTAACCCTGAACTAACTCTAAACCAAAGAGGTGTATGGATGGTAGGGTTAGCTTGACAATAAGGGGTTGTTTGGTTCTCGGCCTAAGAGTGCCACACTTTACCATACAATTGTCGCCAAACTTGCCCAAGGGAATCTTAGCAAACGCACACCTAAGTTGGTCAAACTTGCCTAACCTGAGGCTTAGTCTCAAACCAAATAGCCCCTTAATGTTCTTTCTCAATCACCGCGCAACACTGCTCACTCCAATGCAAGACCAAGTGACTAGAAGCCAGAAGCACCTATGGAGGCGATGGTCGCGAGCGCCAGTCGGCTGCGCCAAATCATCCAAGGCGCTGGCCTGCGGCCCCGCACCGCGCATCGTTTCCAGACGGTGCTAGCGACCGCCGGCGTCGTAGCCCTCGTCGACGCCGGCTTCGCCTCTCGCATGGACGACATGATGGTCAACTCCATCCGCAAGTTCGTCACCGTCAAGAAGCGCGTAACGAAAGCTCCTACTAGTCCCGCCATCCACCACGCTCATGCCCGAGGGGGGGACGCAACTTCATTGACTTACTGCTCCTGCCTTTGCGTCTATGATAGGTGGGCCCAACAGGTGGTTGGCCCACTTATCATGCAGCCAAAGGCAGGTGCAGTTAAGGCACCGGACGTCAGTCCGCGAGGGAGAGGGTGTTGTAGTAATCAAACTTCTCGGTCTTGTACGAGTTGATGCGACACATCAAAGCACTGCACTCAATATAAGTCTTTTTACACATTTCAAATGGACTACTACATACGGATGTATGTAGAGATATTTTGCTTCGCATGTAGTCACTTGTTGCAATCTCTAAAAAGACTTATATTTGGAAACGGAGGGAGTACAACGCAAGCATGCATGCCTTGACTTCCCTTTTGGTACTTGCATGTGTTGATTTGATGCACCTTGCCAAATTTTGACTAACCAAATTTTCATGCATGTCACAAAAAATTATAGGGCTGTTTGGATTGTGACTATATTTTTCTTGTGTTGCCACATTATTTTTCCCACACTTGCCACACTTGCCTAACTTGAGTTGCTCAAATTGTTAGGCACACTTTGGCTTGCCTAAGGGACTTGTACAGACTTGAACGATACAAAGTGCGACCTGGCACACCGTAACACCACTTGGAACAAGTGGGTAGCTATCTCAAAAAACAATCAACAACTAAAAAAACGGCGACCTGGCACGTAGTACACAATTTTAAACGATTGTTTTGATGGAGTGAAAAAGGAAAACTACCCCACTACGTATATATAGGCCGGAGCCTCCACGCTTGCTTGCTAGGGTTGCTCTATTCACACACTCGCATCCTCTCCAAATCTAAACAAGATAGGGGTGGTAACACTGTCTTTCTCCCTTAAAAAAACACTGTCTATCTATCCTCACCGCTGGTTACAGATCTAGACGTATCCCCCTTCGCCGGTGAAGGGGAGGAGGGGTAGCATTTAGGCCATTGTCGACAGCGAGGGAGGAGACCCACTGCCGGCCGCACCGTTATCTCTGGCCGAGCGCCGGTGCGGGAGGTCCTCCGATCCCTTCGTCGTTGCCCTAGTGTGGGCGGATCCGGCCTCCCGCCATCCTCCTATCCACATCCGGACGACCTTCAGGTATATCTTCCTTCGGAACCGCCTTAGCTCTACTTCCCCAGCTCGCTACGTCGCTGCATGTGCATCATTTTCTACTTCTCATCCCCTCTCGATTGGATGGTCCAACGTCACCTATTTTTCTTCTTCTATTGTTAAAGGTAAAGCTACTTCATGGAGTCGAATCTTGTACTTGGTTCAAACAAGAAATAAAGTGGGGGTGGGGGAATTCAGTATGTAGTACATCGGACTTGGTACAAACAGGAAGGAAAGGGGGTGAAAGTAGTACAGACTGGTCATCCAACTGGTCTCTTGGTCGAAAAGGGAAATATAGGGGTAACGCTGAACACAGTGGTATGACCAGGACTAGATTTGCTATCCACACATAGGAGTAGGTGGCTAGAGTGAACAAAAATGAGACCAACCCAGATATGTTTCTTGGATGTTTGTTTCTCGGGGCAACAAACTATGAATCACCACTTTATGCCCCTGTTTAGGTACATGTTGCGACAATTTTTCGTGTTTTGACCCTTTTTGGATGGAAATTCAAGATCTGACACTTGTTTGAATTTTTTTCGGGATTTGACCCTTTTTCTTACCACCGCCGGCTTCGACGGTAGGGTTAGACAAGCTACCGCCAGGGCCCCTGGCGGTAGGGTGCTTATACACGTCATCACTTGGTCAAACGAGTTCCTACCATCTTGATATATGTATTTTATTTATTTGATCCATATGTTTAGGTCTGCAACAGTGGCGCAATCATCGCCCATTCATCTCCAACACGACCCTTCTGCCTTGCCACTTCCATACGTGTATGAGTCCTTCCCCGAGCTTCTACAGCCAGTGGGAGCTTTTTTAGACGAGTTCCTACAGGAGACCTGGGCAGTGCGGTGCCACGAGAGGGCAGAACGGATCGCCGCCGATGTGAAGTGTTGGTCCAAGAGTGTTAAGGAGTTCAAGAGAGTGACTGCAGAGATGAAGCGAGATCAAACTATCTCCCGTGAACGCCGAGAAGGGACCATTGAAGTTGCCAAGCAGCACTCCAACTGGGAGCTGCGCAATTTGGGCCGGAGGATCTACTTTGAGAGCAAAGCGGAGGAGAGAGCCAGGATGCCGCCCCAAGTGCGTCGGCGTTCAATATCATCAGCTGGGGAAGGGTGGAGGCGAAAACTCCAGCGGGCAAGGCAAGGTGGGAGTGCTTGAACGGTCGGATGCCGACCAGCGTTTTGCCTCTGCCTGAACCGGTGGAGCCGCTACCGTATCTGTCTCCACGGCCAGGCGTAACATACAAGGGGGGAGGTTTACCCGCCCTATAAACATGTCTATTGCATATGCATCTATGTTTTAGTAGGGGTTGTCAAACTATGTGGACAAGTTTGCTATTTGCTATTTCCTACTTATGAATCTATGTGTAAACTGTTTGATATTTGCTATGTGGAACCTTTAGTAATATGTGCTATGCTGGACTGCTGGTGCACCCACTGTCCCATGCCCTTATACCAAATATTTAGTTGTTCTTAATCTAATGCCCCTGGTAAAAATGAAGCGATGCCACTGTTATAAGCCATGACAAGTTTAGCCAAATGTTTTTGCCTGTAATTGTTTGAGACTCTTACTGTTTCCTCTGTACCTTTTGGGTAAACAGGGATATCCATTTCACCTGGTTGCTGTTGTGACCTTTTGGTGCACTGCACAAAACTCTTCTTAAAAGAAGTGACTTTTGTGTTGTTTAACTGGAATGTTAGAATGGAACAGTTGGTTCATTTCGGTGGAACGGCACAAATGGAGATCTGTGTTCCAATCCTCATCATCCATATTGGCACCATAACCTTCCTTTAGATAAGAATGATATTTAATGCATGTGTTCATCTCTATTTTGTGACTACCATGAGAAAATAATGCTATGTTTTACTAGTACACTTGTACTCCCTCACTGGGTAAACCAATTATGAAATAGAAGGCCAATCATGTACTTGGTTTCACCAACTGGTGAGGAGAATGAGAAATATAGCATGAAGAGAAAGAAGAAGAAGAATAAACAGTACCAAGGCGATCTTGCTGAAGCCAGAGGCCTCAGTCGAGGCCATTCAAGGGCTCCGGCAACGGCTACCTTACATGTGAGACGATCCTCCAGGGAGCCCTTCCACTTCTGCTGTCTCACTTAATTAATTAGGAGTACTTAAGTACCACTAATTTATTCCTGCCTAATTTTCCTGTCGGAGTTGCACAAATCTTTAGTAGCACCCTATGATGAATCATGTACGTATGTATGTTTGTCTATGGATGTGAATCATGTGGTGGAGCAGGGAGGGAATATTATTAGTGTCATGACATAATAGTGCTATTGTTTTGCATGTCAATTTATTGCCATTGGTTCAATGAGGCAATGTTTTGCGTATTTTCCATCATGAATTTGATACTACTGTTAGAGTAATATGCTAATGTCTTTCTATCCTTTCTCACTAAGCTAATGAAGGTTTCACCTTGTTCCTACTTGTGCAAACATGGATCATGTTGTGCCAATCATACATTTTAGTGGAACTACACAAGACAATACAATGAACTGTATCCCAGCCTATGCTTTAATTCTGCTGGAAGTTCTTGATAATCTTTCAATATAATCTCAGCACTGGTAAACAAGAGTGATTTCAACCATACATTTGAAGTGCACACAAATATATACTATTGAGTGATTCGAGTGAGTGCTTTATCATCTCTTATGGGACTACATGAATAAGATTTTTAACTCAGGTTGGTACGGGCGTAAGGTTTTCATCCATATTAGTTTGCCGTCATCTCTATTTGTATTGTGTTACTGTCATGAGAAAGTCCTTTATCTTTGCACATTAAAGTTTTGCGACCTATGATACATGGTTATGCTTTGAGTGTTGAGCTAATTGGCACTGATTAAATAAACTAATACCTCTCTTTAAGCAAGACTACTATGTTGCTAACTTTACCTATTAAGATAATGAGGGTGCTTCTATTTCTTAGTGTATGTTTCATCAACTAGTCCCACTATTACAGTAATCTCACTCTCTCAATATATGTGCCAACAGGGATGCTCGATTATGGTGGAACTGCACAAAAACTTTGGGTGCTTCATTGCCTCGGTAGCTTCCGGCCTTTCCTCTCAGTCGCTAATCCGGGCCTGCTTTCTTCCTTTGTTGTTAATCGCTTCGCTTATCTTGGCTTCCAGTCAAAGAAAAAAGTAATTGATATGCTACCTCACACAAGGTGGTACTAGTCTTTATCCTGATTATTGTGCTTGTCATGTATTGGTAATTTGGTATTGTGCTAGTGTTTGCCGATTTTATAAAGGAGTAACTTGGAGCCTGAACTCGCAGGCAAATTATTGCATTGGGTGATTTTAGTAGAACTGCACAAAAAGATCAGATGGACAGATACTTATGCTGCTGGTATGTACTCCAAAGTTCACTCAGACAAGCATCGATGTTGACAAGAAGTGCCTATATTCATTCGAGTATCAACCGGCGTCAACCAGTTGTCAAACTCCAAGTATTAGGAGAGTGAACGCTAAAAACCCAGAAAAACACAGTCCAGTCTTTGGTCCCAACTTGTGCCTTTTGGTTATTGGTGGATATGGTAGCGAACTGTATGGCATGGAGTCTAAAGACTCCAGACAAGTTGGTTGACCCGTATATTCATCTGGCACTTAATCAGTCTGGACGCCAGGGATGCTCCATTTTAGTTGAACTGCACAAAAAATTTGGGTGGTTCATTTTCTCAACCGCCTCCTTTCTCGTCTGCAATGTTGAATTTTGGCGAGCTACAGGACCAAGATGAGCCAGTAAACTAGTTGGATGAAAGTAGTGGCCAAGTTGCTCAAACCTCCCTCGGCACAAGGCCACTATTTGAGGATAAACCTACAAGCAAAGTTTAGATTGTCTGTGCTGCCTCTTATGTACTCGAAAGTTTACTCGTACAAGCATTAATTTTAGCAAGAAGTACCTTCGACTGAACACCATTTACCAGTCTGCAATGTATAATTTTGGCGAGCTACAGGACCAAGATGAGCCAGTAAACTAGTTGGATGAAAGTAGTGGCCAAGTTGCTCAAACCTCCCTCGGCACGAGGCCACTATTGGAGATAAACCTACAAGCAAAGTTCGAATTGTCTGTGCCGCCTCTTATGTATTCGAAAGGTTACTCGTACAAGCATTTTAGCAAGAAGTACCTCCGACTGAACACCATTTACCAGTCTGTACCCTAGGTAATGAAAGTTCGTCCATGGATCATATTGGCTGTGATCTCAATCATTTGGATGCATAAACATACTGAACATGTGTATATCTGAATCTTTTTGTGAATTATCTATGAATATTGTTGTGTGATCTATCAATCATTTGGATCCATAGACATGCTGAACTTGTGTATATATGAATCTTTTGAGTTGTTGATAGTGAATGTTGGCTATGAATATGAACGTGTCCTGTGAACCTGAGTTTGATATGAATGTTTACATTTTCTGTTGTGCTTGTGTGTGAACTTGTTAGTATGCCTACTGTGGGGTATGTGACGTGTGGGTGTCAACGGCACACCTTCTTCCCGAGAAGAATTGCACCTGCTTTGTTAGGGTAGCAATGGCGCATCAGCTCTTTTTAATCTTTTTGCTCTGTCTTGCCCCCTCCCCTGCTCAACCCCTGTCGTAATGTTTTTGGCTTCAAAACAAACATAGTACTACGTTGTTTTTGGGGCTTGATGAAAAATCGAGTGCTGGTTTCTGTAGGTTGGCCCGCCCGGCAAATGGGCTGCTGGTCCACCAAGGACTGGGAGGCTAAAAATACAAGTTGTATGGTGCAGAGGCAAGTAAAAAAACGCCATCGAGAGCCATCCAGTGAAGAAAAAAATCGCTCCTGATGTGCTTCTTCAGTCGTGCCGCCGGCCGCCTCTATAATCCAGTTCGCTCGGGGATCTGGTATCATTTATTTCGAGAGTGTGAACAAGTATTAGCTAGGCCTAGGTTTTGTATTTTAACATGTGTAGCCCACGACATACAGTGACAGTGGTTTCAACATATTTTTTGAGGTCCATACCGGCCTATGGGACGGATCAGAGTAGATGACACCCCACCCACCCCACCCACCGCACCTCGCCGTCGACTTCCTCACGACGGCAAACCTCCCTACCCTACACCCCACCCCCCATGCCGAGAGTCGACAAATCCACATGCTCGCCTCCTCGCTCGGGCTCGATAATCCCGTACATGCCTCCCCCTTCGTGTACCAGGCCTTCCCGGAGATGCTGCACCCGATTGGGTCGGTGTCACAGGAGAGGCTGCGGGCAACAAGGATGCAGAGGTGGACGGAGCGAGCCACGCAGATCCGCGATGACACATCCTCCTACCTGCTGTGCGTGAAGGAGTGGAGGGCGCTGCAGCAAAAGGCGGAGGCGGAGCCAGATCCGGAGATGAAGGTGTGGGCATCATGGGGAATCGAGACCTATGGTGCCAACGCAAATTACGAGCTCCTCAATCTGGCGTGAAGGATCTATTTCGAGGGCAATAAGGACGAGAAGAGGAGGATGCCCCACCTGACCGTCTCCCCGAAGGATTTTGTCAACTCGGCGCGAGCAGAGGCGAGGAGCACAGATCCGCAGTGGCTGGCGAGATGGGAGTGCATCGAGGGGAAGATACCATCGGCGCCACCTTCAGAGTTGGAAGAGGTCGACCCTTGGTCGTACCTCTCCCCTGCCCCGGCCATGGATTGACTATTGGGGCATCGTACAACAGTGGCGAAATTGGACCCAAGTGTCATGAGTGGGCGAGGCAATTTTGGCTGGATGCGGCGATTGCAGAATTTCAGGATGTGGATCACGGACTGGAGCTTGCAGAGGGCATGGAAGAAGACACCCAAACTTACTCTGCCTACCACTCTGATAGCCATGTTTGAAGTTTTTCATCAGGGGTCGCTGGCTATTCATAGACTTAACTTTGCTATGCTGACTTTAATTCCAAAAGAAGCAGATGCTTCCAGCATGAAAAAGTTTAGGCCCATTAGTTTGCTAAATTGTAGTTTCAAGATCTTCACCAAGGTCCTCACAAATAGACTAGCTAGGATCCTGCAAAGGCTTATAGCTAGTAACCAGTCAGCTTTCCTTAAGGGTAGATATATCTTAGAAAGTGTGGTTACAGCTCATGACATTCTGCACTCCATACACTCTACTAAAAGGCAAGGCCTAGTGCTTAAGCTAGACTATGAAAAGGCTTTTGATAAAGTAGATTTGGAATTCCTCAAAGAGCTGCTTAGAAAGAGAGGCTTTGGAGATAAATGGGTCCATTGGATCCTCGAAATCTTCATGAGGTCAACATCTGCCTCTTAGGGTCTTGGGATAAAAGATACCATGAAGGTGAAGGGAAACCCTGGAAGATGATGATAGACTAGAAATATATGAGAGGCAAAACAAATGTTTTTGCCCCTAGCACCTCCACCAGTACCTCTAGGTTCTCGAAAGAGTGATATCTATCATCCAAACTTTGAAATTTGGGTATATATGGAAAATAGGGACAGGAGACAAGATTAGGTTTTGGGAAGATACTTGGTTTGGCACCTCCCCCCTAGCAGTACAATTCTGGCGCGTCTATATGATTTGCAATGAGCAAAACAAAAGTGTCAAAGATGTCTGGGATGGTGAGACACTAAAGTTAACCTTTAGGAGGAACTTTGATAGTCTATTCATGGACCAATGGTACCAGCTAGTGGAGATAGCTAAAGAAATCATCTTCGATGGTGACTCTGATGTTCTGATCTGGCAACTTGAGAATAAGGGTGTCTACTCCTCTAGCTCCTTGTACCACATGATTAACTTTAGAGGGGTACAACGCCTGTTTCTGCCAGCTGTTTGGAAACTGGCAGTGCCTCCGAAGATTCATGTCTTCCTTTGGTTGTTTTCCCAAAATAAGCTGATGACGAGAGACAACCTTAGGAAAAGATATATAATCAAGCCGCTTGATTGTGTCTTCTGTGCTGAGCAAGAGACAAACCATCATTTATTTTTTCACTTTGTTGTAGCCAAAAATATTTGGTCGTTTGTCAATCTCTTTTTCCAAAAGAACTTGGGTGCAAACTTTGAATCTGTGGCCCAACTTTGGATCTCTAATAAAAGGAATTTAGCCTTGAATGTAGTTAGTTCTGTTGTCCTTTGGTGTTTATGGAAATCTAGGAACTCTATGATTTTTAATAACACCATTTGGACATCTATTAATTAGGTGTGGAGACTGATACACATGATGATCAAGTTCTGGGTGATTCTGATCCCAGAAACAAGCAAAAACCGTGTGGAGGAGTTCTTGAGTGCGCTGGAAAAGCTACTCCAGCAACCCTTAATGATTTCATGTGGCTGAAGAAGAACCCTGGATTGGATGCTGGGGTATGCTGGGACAACCTCCAGATCTCTGAAGACGGTAGTTTCTTTTCTCGGGCCAAGAAGCGTGACACTGACGACAAGACCATGGTGAACAGCCCCGTGTCTACCCTCGCAATCTGCTGGTCGCCCCAGGTGGCTATGGCGCCACCACTCAAGCGGCGGGGAGCGGGCGAGTTGTGTGGGGTGATCACTGGTTGACAGGCGCCTGTTTTACCTTCAGTATGTTTTCGTCTTGTCCTTTGGCTCTTGTCGAGCAGGGCCGTAATTTTCTGTTTTAGTCTGAACTGGTGAACCTTAGTTTCGGTAGTACTTCGGCAAAGAGACACTGTATGGTTTCATTCTGGTTAATGGAACCGGGGAGAGGCCTCCCTGTTCTTCTAGAAAAATACCGGCCTATGGGCTTTTTCTTAAAGATCGGCAGCCCAATGGATTTTTCAACCACATTATATATATATATATATATATATATATATATATATATATATATATATATATATATATATATATATATATATTATTACTATTATCGTATATTTTATAGAGACTTATATATACATTATAAAAACATCCCACATGTTATTAACTAAAAGTAAATGTTTAACATAAGTTGGCAAGGAAAGTCCTGGTTGTTTTTGACTCACTGGCAAGGAAAATCCTGGTGATTGTGTACAATAGCTTGCGAAGATTTTAAGGACCAATGTAATAATAACGCGCTCATTTTTATAATGAGCAATAACTCGCTAATTTGTTAATTATGCATATAAAAAATGTGCCTCTCCGGTTTATTTTTTAGATTAATTGCTCCTTCTAACATAACATTATATATATAACGAGCCCAACTAATTCATGTATTTGAAGGAAGTGCAAATGGGCTGGGATTTCTTAGATAATATAAATGGGTGCATTGACGCGAAATTATTTGTTCACCCAGCCCAACAAATGAACTGTACATTCTAGAAAACATGGGTTAAATATATGCCACATTTTTGCAGGCTGGCATGTGGGCCAATAGGTCAAACCTACGCAGGGCGTTATCAACTTGGCCAGCATGCACCTTCAATCTCTCGTCTTCTTCCTCCAGCGTCGCCAGGACCGCCTAGTCCGGCCTCCGGCGGCTAGCGGCTCTGCTTAGCATGCATCGCTGCGAATTGTTACCCCACCGCCGGCCAGGCTATCCCTCCACCCCTCCACACCTCCTGTTATTCTCCACCGACTGCAGCCCCACACCATACAAGAACCAGTTATAACCCTTCTCCTCCACTCAATCTGTGACTCCACTGTCGTGTCTTCCCATCTCCGAGTCATTCCCGTCCAGGGCCTCGCCGTCGTCCACCGCCTCGCTACGCTCGGTGCGGCGTGGTCAACAAACGAGAGTCATCGGAAGAGGACTATAAGTGGAGAGCCTAACGGCTGGGACCCACGAGGTCCATGGTTGCACGCAAGAAAAGTTCCTCCTTATTAAGCTGAAAAAATGTTTCCTCCACCTGACAGCTGGGACCGACCGGCTGTATCTTCACACAGAAGGAAGTGCCTCCTTGTTATGCGAAAAAAATTATTCCTCCCGTTGACAGCTAGGACCCGTCAGATTTGGTGGCTGACTTGTGGGCCTACTAAGCGGACATGTACGCAGGGATTTGTTAACTCAATCAACAAATGATTCAAGTAGCTAGACCGTTGGATGTTAATCCAATAGCCGTGCTCCTTCTTCAACCTCTGTTCTTTCTCCTGTCTCCCGTGGGTGGCACCGCGGCTGTGCTGCCGCGCACCCGAACCAGTCAAGTTTCCCACTCCTCTCCATCTGCGACTCCACTACCCCGTCTTCCCCATCTCCGGGTCGTTCCAGTCTGGGCCCTCGCTGTCCTCCACCGGCCTTTGGTGCGCTCGGCACGATGTGGTCAATGTGGTCAACAAACGAGAGTCATCGGAAGATGACTGTACATGAGAGGCTGACAGTGGGGACGCACCATGCCCATGGACGCAGGCATGCAACGAAGCGCGGCGTGGTCAATGTGGTCAAGGAACGACTTCCATCGGAAGTGTACTGTACGTGGAGAGGCTGACAGCTGGGTCCACAGCCGCAGCAAGGAAGTGCCTCCTTATTACGCGAAAAATAATGATTCCTCCACCTAACAGTAGGGACCCACCGGACGGGCCACCGTATTTTGCGAAAAAAAATGTTTCCCCCTGACTGCTGGGACCCACCGGACGGGTCACCATATTTCGCGGAAAAACGCCGCTGTCAGCTCGGACCCACCAGAAGTGCCTCCTTATTACGCAGAAAAAATGAATACTCCCCCTGCTAGCTGGGACCCACCTTGGTGGGAGGCTGACTTGTGGGCCTACTAAGTTGACGGGGACGGAGGGCTTTGTCAACTTAGTTAATATGAACGATTCTAGCTCAAGTGACCGTACGATGTCCATCCAACGGCCGTAGTGCTTCTTCAACCTCTGGTCTTTTTTCTCCAGCCGCACAAACTAGCGCCGGTCGTGCCGCGTGTTCCTACCTCCCGTGGTCGGCTCTGATGTCGCGGAGGCCTCACTGCCCCCTACTACTCCTACCGCTGGCCAGGCCATCCCTGTACTCACCCACACCCCCTGTTATTCTGCGGCGACAGCAGCCTCATACCGCAGCCTAACCAGTGAACCCTCGTACTCCTCTTCGCGTGGGCATCCACTGACGCGTCTTCCCCGGCTCCGCGTCGTCCCCTTCCTAGGCCTCGCCGTCGTCCATCGCCTTGGTGCTCTCGGCGCGGTGTGGTCAATGTGGTCAACGATCGACTTCCATCGGAAGAGTACTGTACGTGGAGAGGCTGACAGTTGGGTCCACGGCCACAGCCCAGTTTTTTTGTGATTTGCCAAATAAGTTGCTTTGTCAGGCCTGTTGGGCTGCAAATCTTTCAAGACGAGGAGAGCTTCATTCGGCTGGCCGAGAAAATGGCCTATCAGTAATGAGAAATGGGCTGTACATTTTTAAAACACATCAAACAGGCAATTAGTTTCAAATTTCTTTTTTTCATTTCAAGATTTTAAATTGCATTGATTTTTATGCGTGGACAATTTGTTGGATTTTATATTGATATACATTTATTTTTAAAATCAGTTTGAATGTGACACAAAATTTCAGGATTAAAAACAGTTCGGACCGCACCGAAATATGCAAAATTTTGTATAATTTTTTAACCGTGGCCACAATATGGGCTGTAATGCTAACAAAAAGAATATGGGCTCCAAAAAAACCTTAAGAATTAGCAAATGGGTTGAAAATTATTAGAAATAATGGCAGATGGGCTGTATGACGTTTTCCAAAAATTTGAGGCTTTCCTAAAAAAGGTTGACGCACAATCAGTGACTGTTGGATGTCCATCTAACGACCGTCATGCTTCCTCAATCTCTGCTCTTCCTGCTCCAGCCGCTCAAACAAGCGCCGGCGAGACTGCCTGCTCCCTCCTCCCCGCGGCCGGCTGTGCTGCCGCGCAGGCCTCACCGCCCGCCGTACTCCCATCGCTGGCCTAGCCATCCCTCTACTCACCCACACCTGCTGTTATTCTCCGGCGACGGCAGACGAACCAGTAAACCCTCGTACAGTCGTACTCCCCTCCACATGGGAAACAACTGCCGAGTCTTCCCTGCCTCCATGTCGTTCCTTTCCTAGGCCTCGCCATCGTCCACCGCCCTTGCTCTCGGCGCTACGTGGTCAACGTGGTCAAGGAACTACTTCCATCGGAAGAGTACTGTACGTGGAGAGGCTGACAGCTGGGTCCATGGCAGCCGCAAGGAAGTGCCTCCTTATTACACGGAAAATAATTATTCCTCCACCTGACACCAGGGACCCACCTGACGGGCCATCGTATTTGGCAAAAAAAAACGTCCCCCTGATTGCTGGGACCCACCGGACTAGCCATTGTATTTCACGAAAAAAAGTCCCCCCCCCGCTATCATCTCAGACCCACCGGAAGTGCCTCCTTATTACGCACAAAAAATGAATACTCCCCCTGCTAGTTGGGACCCACCGTGGTGGGTGGCTGACTTGTGGGCCTACTAAGTTGACGGGGACGGAGTGCTTTGTCAACTTAGTCAATATGAACGGTTCTAGCTTGAGTGACCGTATGATGTCCATCCAACGGCCGTAGTGCTTCTTCAACCTCTAGTCTTATTGCTCCAGCCGCCCAAAGCAGCTCCGGTCATGTCGCATGCTCCTGCCTCCCGTGGCCGGCTGTGCTGTCGCGGAGGCCTCACCATCCCTCTACTCACCCACACCCCTGTTATTCTGCGGTGACAGCAGCCTCACACCACAGCGAACCAGTGAACCCTCGTACTCCTCTATGCGTGGGCATCCACTGCCGCGTCTTCCCCGGCTCCGCGTCGTCCCCTTCCTAGGCATCGCCGTCGTCCACCGCCGTGGTGCTCTCGGTGCGGTGTGGTCAGCGTGGTCAAGGAACGGCTTCCATCGGACGTGGAGTGTACGTGGAGAGGCTGACAGCTAGGTCCACGGCCGCAGCAAGGAAGTGCCTCCTTATTACGAGCAAAATAATTATTCCTCCACCTGACAGCGGGGACCCACCGTACGGGCCATCGTATTTCGCGAAAAAACCTTCCCCCTAACTACTGGGACCCACCAGCTACATCTTCGCACGCAAGGAAGTGCATTCGGGCAAAAAAAATGATTCGCCCCCCTGACTGCTAGGACCCACCAGCTACATCTTCGCACGCAAGGAAGTGCCTGACAGTCGGGACCCACCTAGTCGAAGCATACGTAGCGTTGTCATTCTGGTCGCGAACGTGTACGTACATACTGGTCGATGTAGAGGCGCGCACGTGTCGTAGTACAGGCGCGCACGTAGCATGTACACGTACTTATAGCGGCCAGTGTGCAAGAAAGAAAATACGACCACGTACGTACATACGGGAAGGGTCTCGAACGCCTACTTGCGCATACGTACGGCCAGGGCTCGTGTACAGGGCTGGGTCGGAACGGAGAAACTACGTCATCGTCGTGTTCATGGGGAGGCAACAGAATGCGTCGTGTTCATCAGGAGGCAACGGAACGCGTGGGAGCCAACCGGCTTGGACGGAACAACCGATGGAAACGAGGCCTGGCATACCGCAGAATGGAGGAAACGGCCTTGTGTTCGATCGTCCATGTTCGAAACGGGATCCTGTTCATCGGGAGGGGTCTGGCACACCGCAAAATGGAGGAAACGGACCTCCTACGGTCGAAATGGGCGTCCTGTTGATCGGGAGGGGTGTGGCGTACCGCAAAACGGAGGAAACGGACTTGTGTTGGAGCGCTACGGTCGAAACGGGGGTCCTGCTCATCGGGAGGGGTGTGGCGTACCGCAAAACGGAGGAAACGGACTTGTGTTGGAGCGCTACGGTCGAAATGGGGGTCCTATTCATCGGGAGGGGTGTGGCGTACCGCAAAACAGGACTCCACGGGACACTGTTCATCACCACCGTCGACCCCCTCCAGCCTCCACGGGCTACTGTTCATCCACCGTCGACGTCCTCCAGCCTCCACCTGCGACTGTTCAGCCTCCATCGCGCGCTACTCAACCAGCTACTGTTCAACCAACCCTCTCCACGGGCTCTTGTTCAACCACCCCTCCACGGGCTCCTGTTCAACACCCCCCCACGGGCTACTATTCATCCAGCCCTCCACCTCTACTGTTCATGCAGCCCTCCATGGGGTGGTCCTATTCATGCAGCCCTCCAGGGGGTCCTGTTCATGCAGCCCCAACCGGCTCAATCAAACGGGGTCTTGTTCATGCAGAGACAACACCACGG
>LR738712.1:285998652-286022105 GCA_902687465.1 Secale cereale
CCCCCCCCCCCCCCCCACCGGGAACTGTTCATCCAAACCCTCCAGCAATGCTCACTGTTCATGCAGAGGCAACATCGATCGGCTTCAGTTAGCAGAAGTAGCGAAGGAAGCGCTCGATCGGGTTCAGTTAACAGCCATCGATCGATCGCTCGGGTTCAGTAACGCGTAGCCTGCAGTGCAATCGCTTGGGTTCAGTTAGAGCCCAATGCTTCGCTCTGGTTCAGTTAGAGACCAATGTCTTGCACCCACGCACGTGTGTGTACAAGAGAAACGCGCATCGCTCGGCCCCGACCACCCACCGTAACCGGGAACACCCCGATATTTTCCTCGCCCTCGCTTCTACCACAGTTTTTTCCATCATGGACGGCCCAAAGAATGTCATGCAGCTGCGTCTCCGGCCCGCCCAAGACGAAAAGCCCATTTTCTGTCATGATTTTTTGTCATAGAAGTAGGACCCCACCACATCTATGATGATACCGTGTTTTGTCACAATTATTGTCATAGAAGTGTTGTAAGTATGACAGAAAAAAGTTTCGTTCGGCCCAAAATGTCACGGATGTGTCTTTTTTTGTAGTGGAGAGACATACCATTCATCCAAAAGTATCAAGCAATAGATGTAAAGTGGATAACCTAATCGGTACTAAAATAATATGTAGCGTGTATGAAGCTGAATCATCCTTATAAGATTGAAGAACATAGTAACTTCCATAACACTAGTAAGAAGCTGCTGTCTTGTAGGATTTTGAAAAAAAACCCAGCAACTGACACTCACCTAAGTTATATTTTTCGGCGCATCCCACCACACATCAGTGAGGCAAGTGGTAGCATATCCTGAAGAGAAAAGATTTTTAGCACCCGGATGCCTAGGCACCCCCTTATCATGACCGTTGGTCCAGAATCCAGCTCATTGGGATATGTGTGATATGCTGTACCTAGCCCAAAGAATAGATTTTTAGGACCCGGGTACCTAGGCACCCCGTTATCATGACCATTGGTCCATAATCCAGCTATTGGGATATGTGTGATATACTGTAGCTAGCAGACTATTAGTAGCAGGTGTACTATTTGCTAACCTGGGTGGTCGGTCGCAGTTCAAATGGAGCTATGCCTAGGCCTCTAGGTTTGATTTTCCCGAGTAACAAGACGTGGACATGATATATCAGCCCATTGTGAATAAAAAAACAGAAAAGAGCTAGCAGACTTGGTACATTTTGACAGCCAAAAGCATAAGCATACCTCTTGGCCATAGCTTCGATGAAAATATTCACATAGCAATTCTTCAGACAGATTTGTCTGATATGTCCTTTAATTTATTGTTGACATTTTTCTTCCTTCTACTAATTAAAAATAGTGGAAACGGCTTACGAGAGGCTGGGACGGTGGAGCTAAACCTGAGTTAGAAGCATAGCCCATGGGATCTTGGAAGGAGAATGATAGGTGGGGTTGTCCATGTGTGCGTGTCGGCGTTCTGGGAACGGGGGTACCCAGACTTGCCTGCCTGCGGCCCAGGGCATGGCTCATCCAGCGGCCTGGTACGGCCCAACCTCGTCATCAACCACTCAAGACCCTCGTGAGGGACCGAGCCTCACGAGGCGGGCAACACAAGACCTCTCCTGGCGTGGCCTCACTAGGCTATCTCCCGAGGAGCGGAGATATCAAGACTAGGGGCACCTCTCAAGGTTCTCATGACGTGAGCCATGACGACCAAGGCTAGGTAGGTGCCAGTGGGTGCAGGATGCCAGTTTCCTCTTTGGTGCTAAAGGGGCAGGCGCATGCGAGGAGTCCCGAGGCATCAGCCAAAGGTTTCCATATTGGTGCAACAAGACCAAGACCAGCAGGACGGCACAACGCAGGTCATCGCGGAGCCCACGGCGGCCTCACCACCAGAACCTTTGTCAGGATAGCTTGTACTAGGTGCTCCCCTTCAAATTTGGCCGTTGTGGGATACCTTCCCACTCAATATTTGGGAAGAGGATCCGGGCCTCTATAAATAGGACCTAGCCACCACCATAGAGGGGGGAGACTCATTGGATCTAGAGCCAACGAGACACACACCAGCAAGCTCATCCGAGCGAAAGAACACCTCTCCTCAAGAGGCTGTTCTTCCCCTGTACTAGTTCTTCCTTAGCCTATAAGGCAATCTACCACACCTCACTGGATTAGGGTATTACACCACAACGGTGCCCCGAACCAGTATAACCCCTTGTGTCTCTTGTTCTTTGAGTTCGACGAGCTGGGCTTAGGAATCGGCAAGTAGACGAGCTAGGGCGGAAGGAGAGATCTTCATGCGCACCCCAGTGTTTGAACCACAAGGGTTTTGCCAGAACCCAAGATCCGAAATTTGGCATGCCAGGTAGGGGTGCGCCGAAGTTTCGCCTCTCCGCCGGCCCCGCTCTCCATCCGCCAGGCCCTCATGGCGGGCGCCTCTTCTTTGACCGGCTCGGTGGGCACGCGTGGCGGTGTAGCGGGCCACCGAGCCTTCACCCCCGCCTTACGACAGGTGCAGTGGCCATCTAGGTTCAGGCCAGATCTACCGCCCCGTTACGACAGGGCGGCAGATCCAATCGTCTTCCTCCAGGCCTACGAGGAGGCCGTCTTGGCGGCCGGCGATGACAGGAAGGTCATGGCCAACTGGCTCCCCTTGGCGCTCACTGGAATTCCGCGTGCCTGGTTTCTCAGCTTGCCAGAATCGTCTGTGGCGTCCTGGGAGGAGCTGCGCGGCCTTTTCATCGCGCGCTTCGGGGCGCCAGCGCCTCATGTCGTCGCGGCCCTCCTCGGAGGCTCCCAAGCGCGGCCCTCGGACCGCCACGTCAAGCAGTTCTTCCACCAGATCGGCGTTGCCTCCGTACGCCGGGGGGCACCTCCCGGATGGGAACCGCCCAAGACTGACCTCACCTTCGACTTACGTGACCACCCCGCTTCCGCCGGGCTCAGGCGCTCTCCCGATGCTTTGCACACGCACCATCTGCAACGTGGCAGTCACCAAGACACTCATCGATGGTGGGGCTAGCCTCAATGTGCTCTCAGTGGAAGCCTTTAGCCTGCTCCACGTGCCGCTCGACCGGCTACGCCCCACCAAGCCCTTCTCCGGAGTTGGCGGTGATTCCGCCAGCCCTCTAGGGCAGCTCCGCCTCCCGCACTCGCGACAACTACCGCACCAAACTGATCGACTTCCACATCGCCCGTATTGGCCTCCCATACAATGCCATCCTTGGGTATTCCATGCTGGCTCAGTTCATGGCCGCGACCCATCCGGCCTACAACCTCATGAAGATGTCGGGGAGAAGAGGCGTGCTCACCATGGTGGGAGACGCCAAGGAAGCTCTAGTGGCCCTTAAGGTCGCCTTTCGGGCCGCTGTGGCGGCACACCCGGCCGACGGGGCTGCCCCAGGAGCCAAGGGGGTTGCACCAGCAAAGAAGAAGCAACTTTTCTCCCAAGACCGAGCCGACACAAAGTAGGTACTGGTGGATTAAGAATGGACGTCTGGCGCCACCTTCACCATAGGCGCCGGCCTTCCCCGAGCACAAGAAAATGCGTTGGTCGGATTCCTGTGCGCTAACAAGGAGGTATTCGCGTGGGATCCTAAGGACCTAGCGGGAGTCCTGTGGGGGTGATTGAACATCACCTGAACGTATGCCCCAACGTACGCCCTGTGAAGAAGAAGGCCCGGCGCCAGTCTACAGAGAAGTAGTCCTTCATCGTACAAGAGACTCGCAAGCTAGAAGCGGCGGGTGTCATCCGTGAGGTCCGGTACCCGGAGTGGATGGCAAACCCCGTCGTTGTACCCAAGAAAGGCGGAAAGGAACGCATGTGCGTCGACTTCACCAACGTCAACAAGGCCTGCCCACAAGCCCCGTTTCCTCTTCCCCGCATTGACCAGATTGTCGACTCCACCATCGAGTGTGACCTACTGTGCTTCCTGGATGCCTTCTCAGGCTACCAGCAAACCAAGATGGCAGTGCAAGATATCGAGAAGACTGCCTTCCTCACCCCATGCGTAGTTGTGACACCCCGAGACCGATGCCCTAGATGCCTTCCATTTATTTTAGTTGTTGCCGTGTGTTAATTGTGTTTGTTGCATTATCATAATTGTTTTGCATATTTCATTCCTATATGTTTATGCCATGATCATGTTGAGTTCCTTTTCATATCCTTGCTTCTTGCACCACGCTCATTTCACTTGTTATGGCATGTGTTTGCTTTGTGCCTCTTGCCATTATGTTTCATAGTCATGCCATCTTTGTCAAATTGCATTTTATTCATACTATGTTGTTGCATCATGGTCATTGTGTTGTTGTATTGCCTCTTCTCATTTACATGCTCAACATATGCCTTGAGGTTCTCATAATGTTGTTCTATGCATCATCACTTCTCCCTTCCTTCTTCCTTCTATTTTTTGCAAGTGCCATTTTAACCTCCTCCAATAATGTTCAACTCCTTCCTATAAATCTTGCAACATGTCCCTAGCCTCTCAGCAAAATTCATCTCAATTGAAGTTGTCTTGGTTAGGTTCAAAAATATTCAAACTTGTTTTATTTTTTTACCTCTAAAAATGTCCAAGGCAATTGTATTAAATGATGCTTAATTCCAGGACTTCATAGATATCCTTACTTCTTTCTATTTCATCCCCAATAGCCTTAGGCTTTTCCTTTTTGTGGTTGTCTAATTGTAAGTCAGAAACAAATAAAAGAAAAAGGAAAGGCCTCACCAACAGCCAACTTAGGCCGGAGCACTCTGGGCCGAAGCCACTTGCCTGGCCAGGCTGTAGCCAGCGCCCAGCATCCTGCGCAGCCCCGCGCTCCCTCCCGTGGTAAAACCCACGTGGATGTCCCTGGGGGACCCGCCTGGCAGCCTCTCTCCTCCCGCTTTTCTTCCTCCTTCTGAAAGTGCAACTAATCCCCGGGTGGTTTTGGTAATTAATAACAACATATATATCATTGAACTAATATTTACTTGAGAATCATTTCAGAGAAGTTCGATGATATGGGTATGGAAATGTCTGAAGAAGTGGACCCCTCAAAATGCTAAGACAAGCATTGGCAAAAGCTCAAGACTCTATTTCTGGTTTAGTGATCAAAGATCACATTGAGTCCATAGGAAAAGCCAATACTATTAAAAGGGGATGAGGTTGTGTTAATGATCTGGTTGCTCAAGTGCTTGGTGATCTAGCTCCCTCAACTATCAGCACTCTTCACTACTTAACACACTCATAAGTAATCTCGGACAAACCGATTCTGCAAACTCAGTCCCACCGAGATGAACCACCTCAGTTATTCTTCCAAACCCTAATTTCTCGGTCCATCCGATTTTGAGTTTCGGTCTCACCGAAACTGGACTGCCAACCTTCTGTAACCAATTGACATCACTTCGGAATATCCGAGTTGTTAATTTCGGTCCCACCGAGATGGAAAGCTCCTACCTTTGACTCACTTCGGACACACCGAGATGGTATTTTCGGTCCCACCGAAAATCCCAACGTTCACTATATTTGAACTTTCGGTCTGACCGAGTTTTCACTTCGGTCTCACCGAGATGGCTCAATTATGTGTGTAACGGTTGGATTTTGTGTGGAGGCTATATATACCCCTCCACCCCCTCTTCATTCGTGGAGAGAGCCATCAGAAAGTCTACCACTCCTACCATACACTTTCTGAGAAGAGAACCACCTACCCTTGTGTTGAGATCAAGCCATTCCATTCCTACCATATGAAACTTGATTTCTAGCCTTCCCAAGTTGCTTTCCACTCAATCTTTTCTTCCACCACAGCCATATCAGTGAGGAGAGTTGAGTGTTGGGGAGATTATCATTTGAAGCACAAGAGCAAGGAGTTCATCATCATCAACACCATCTATTACCTTTTGGAGGGTGGTGCCTCCTAGATTGGTTAGGTGTCGCTTGGGAGCCTCCGTCTTTGAGATGTGGAGTTGAACCAAGAAGTTTGTAAGGGCAAGGAGATCGCCTACTTCGTGAAGATCTACCCCGAGTAAGGCTAGTCCTCCGTGGGCGTAGGCCGTGATGGAATAGACAAGGTTGCTTCTTCGTGGACCCTTTGTGGGTGGAGCCCTCCGTGGACTCGCGCAGCCGTTACCCTCCGTGGGTTGAAGTCTCCATCAACGTGGATGTACGATAGCACCACCTATCGGAACCACGACAAAAATCTTCGTGTCACCAAACTGCGTTTGATCTTCTCCACCTCTCTTTTACATGTGCAATTTACTTTCCGCTGCTTATACTCTAGAATTGCATGTGTAGGGTGATACTTGAATTGTTCTTAATTGTGAAACTGCCAAAAACATTGCATGATCTAAAGGCAGATTTTTTATATTGTCAAGTAGTCTAATCACCCCCCCTCTAGACCTACTTTCGATCCTACAAGTGGTATCAGAACCTAGGAGAGTATGGCGTCTAGTGAGGGTAATTATCGTAGAGGTCCTTACTTTGATGGTACAAATTTTGCTAGTTGGAAGCATAAAATGAAAATGCATATTCTTGGTCATAACCCAGCCGCATGGGGCATTATTTGTGTTGGCATGCAAGGTGATTTCTTTGAAGAAGGAAAAGTTCCGGATCGCGAAGCTACACCCGAAGAGTTGCGGATGTTGCAAAACAATGCTCAAGCTTGTGACATTCTCTTCAATGCTTTGTGTCCCGAAGAGTTCAACAAAATCAGCCGTCTTGAGAATGCTAAAGAGATTTGGGATACTTTGGTTGAAATGCACGAAGGTACTGAATCTGTGAAGGAATCAAAGCTAGATATTCTTCAAGGTCAACTTGACAAGTTCAAGATGAAGGATGGTGAAGGAGTCGCTGAAATGTACTCTAGGCTTGCTCTCATCACAAATGAGATTGCCGGCTTAGGAAGCGAAGAAATGACCGACCGATTCATCATTAAGAAGATTCTCAGAGCTTTGGATGGAAAGTATGACACCGTGTGCACTTTGATCCAAATGATGCCAAACTACAAGACCCTCAAGCCAACTGAAGTCATTGGAAGAATTGTTGCTCATGAGATGACACTTAAGGATAAGGAAGAGCTTCACAATAAGTCAAGTGGTGCTTATAAAGCTACAAGTGATGCTCCTACTACCTCAAGTGACAAGCTAATTTCCAATGAAGAGATAAGCCTAATGGTCAAGAACTTCAACAAGTTCTACAAGAATAGAGGCAAAGAAAGAAGCTCAAAGTCTAGATCATATGATGAAAAGAGATCTTCTAGTCGTGATCGAAACTGCTACAATTGTGGAAGACCCGGACACTTCTCAAATGAGTGTACGGCTCCCCACAAGAGAAGAGAAGAATCTCCAAGAAGAAGAGCAAGAGATGAGTCACCTCGGAGAGAGAGAAGGAGTAGAGATGATCGTTATGAACGAAGACCCTCTCGGAGAAGCAAGGATTCGGAGAGGAAAGACAAGTCATCAAGGAGCTACACAAGAAGAAGACATCAAGCTCATGTAGGTGAATGGGTCTCCGGCTCCGACTCCGACAATCAATCCGATAGAAGCTATCACTCCGACTCCGACTACAGTCAAGATGAAGGTGTTGCCGGACTTGCACTCGTATCCTCCAACTCCAACTCCTACGACTTATTTGATTCACCAAATGAGGGAATTGGAAGATGCTTCATGGCTAAAGGCCCCAAGGTAACACACCCTGAATTCATTGACTTTGATAGTGATGAGGACGACTTGCTTGGTGAAGATGAGCTCTTGCATGATAAATCTAGTGAGCTTAGTAATGATGAAAATGCTAGTAGTCTTTATAGTCGAGAAGAGTCGAATGACAATGCTATGAAGGAGATTGAGCGTCTAACTAAAGAACTAAACACTCTTAAGTTAGCTCATGAAACAACTCAAGAAGATCATAGAGAGCTCCTAAGATCTCATGAGAAGCTACGCTTCGAGAAGCTCACTCTAGAGCAAGAACATGAGTTTCTAAAAGCGATCAATGACGATCTTCGAAAGAAGAGTTCTTCATATCTTGCCAAACGACTTCTCTTGTCTAATTTCTTGCCACCTATTAAGACTAAGCATGACAAGCATAAGATAAATTCTTCCTCTAGTAGTAACAATAACCATGTTAAATCAAATATTGTTGCTTCTAGTAGTTCTCTTGATTCCACTAACAATGTTTCAAGCCAAGTTACACTTGAGCAAGAAAATAGCTTATTGAAGGAAATCATAGAGAAAGGTGTCTACAAAAGTCTTGCCGGAAGCAAGAACTTTGAGGAAATTGTTCGCAAACAAGGAAGGCACCGGAAGAATCAAGGGATTGGTTTTGAGCGAAAGTTCAACGCCGAAGGTGTTGAGTGGGAAGAAGGTCAATATCCTACTCCACAGTTTGTTTCTCAAAAGGAGAAGTATGATCCTACTTCTTCCAATGTGGAACAAGCTCAAGATGACCTTCCACCACAAGACCACAAGCTAAAGGCCAAGGACAAGCTTCAAGAGGAGATTGATGCATTCATTGAAGCACCTCAAGCCATGGTCAAGTGGGTTCCCAAGGACACATCAAGTTCTACTTCGTCAAGCTCAACTACAACCCCAAGGATTCCCATCAAGATGATGTGGATCCCGAAGAAGAAGAACTAGAAGGTTCTTGAGGGTGACTCCGCCAACAAACTTCACTCATATTCATTTTGGCAAGAACTTGTGCAATCAACTTCCACATCATGCACTAGTTCATGGAGTCACAAACCCTCTTGTTGGTAAGTCAAGGGACAAGGTAATCATTGCTTTCATGGACATCATCTTTTGTGAACTTCAATCTATGTCTATGGATATTCTTGTTTGTTCCTTGTGGGACTAACCCATGTAGGTATTGAAAGTGCCCTAATCCAAAGGATAGCTCCCAACTCTTGATGATCTACATCAACATTGAGCATCCACATCTTCAACATCTACATGAAGTCTTCTACGACAACCCAAGGTTAGTTTGACCCTTTAAAAGGGGTTCTCATATCTAGGGGGAGCTTTGCTCTAAAAATTGAGCTAAAGCATCTCCAAATGATGTGAACACATAAATGCTTTATGTAAAAGTGGTAACCCCACTTGTGCTTAAACGATGAGTATGACCTATGATCAATTGTTCTCATTTGGCTCCTAAGTCAATATACTCATATATAGATGACCTAGTCATCGACAAATTGTGTGCTAGTAGCTAGAGTTCTGGTTGTGCATGTTTGACACATATTTCAGTTGCTATCTTATTGTGTGAGCATGTTGAATGCATGATTTTATCCATTCAAGGACATCCATTTGTTGTTTTGATTGTTTTGATTTTTCTGGCCAAATGGATGGACAAGAATGCCTAAGCACCTTCCCTAGCTATCTATGCTTTCTTGTCTCAAATTCTCTTCATGCTCATATCACAACTTTGAACAAGTCATTTTCGGACTCTCCGAGTGAGGAGCACTCGGAGCCACCGATCCGTCTAAGGCTGACTTCCAAAACCTTCTAAGTCCATTTCGGTCTGACCGGCTTTTCCATCTCGGTCCAACCGAAACGCTTAGACTGATCTAGGTTTCATCTCGGTGAAACCGAGTTCAAAATCTCGGTCTGACCGATATGTGTAACTGCACATCAGTTATACATTTCGGTGACACCGAGTTTTTCAACTCGGTCCCACCGACAGCACGGAGTTATATATACCTGAGGGCTGCGCGCGATTTAACTCTTCAAACCGTTCGCCCCCAAGTCCCCTGCTGCCGTCGCCCTGGTCTACGGATCGTCGCCGTCGTCGCCTGTGCGCCCTCGCCGCAGGTCTCCGCCGCCGTCAACGGTAATCCTCTCCGCGTCGTTGCCGCCGTAGAGGGACTCCACCAAGTTAGGGTGAGTCCCGATCCCTTTCGTGCTCCCCATCTGACTCTTGCACGAATGGCTTGCCTTGAATCTGTCCACGTTTGAGATATTTCCTATACATCAGATCAGATCCTCTAGTTTCGAGCGAAATTCTTAGGTTTAGGTTTCCACGGAACGCATCTCGGTGAAGCCGATTTTGAAACTCGGAATGACCGATTCGGCCTCTGGCCATTGCACTGCATCATTCGGTCTAACCGAGTTGTGCAAATCGGTGTGACCGAAACTTAGTTTCAGTGAAACCCTAGGTTATCGGTAGGACCGAAACCCACTTCGGTCTGACCGAAAGTGGTGTGTAGGCCTCTGTATACACTTCGGATTCACCGAAACTTAAAATCGGTTTGACCGAAATACATTCTGTGAAAACTCAAAACTAAGTTTTGAACTCATTTTTTTTGCAAAAACCTCTGCAGTTGTGATAACTCTTCTACTCTGCCTATACCTTATCTTTTCACAGGTTATCAGCCATGTCAGATGTCAGTGACAGCCAGAACAGGTCTGAATCACCGTTTGCTGAAATTCCATAGGCAGATACCAGTCCTGAGGATAGCAGTTCCAGTGATGATGGTGAGAGGAGCACCCCTAGTGGTTTGCCTCCTGCAGCCACCAGAACCAGGAAGAAGAGAAATTCTGATGATGAAGACTCTGACTTCGTTGCTGAGGAAGTTACCTCCAAGCCAAAGAGGAATGTTGTTGCCAAAGAGCACCAAGGGCAGCAGTCAAGGAAAGGCACAAGCAAGGTAAAGCAGTCAGCTGTTGCAAAGAAGCTCAACTTGGAAGAACCAGCTCCAAGTAAGGTGAAGAAAACTTCCAAGAGGAAGAGGGTAGTATATGCTGAACCTCAAGTTGATGCTGCTGAAGAAGAAGAAGAAGATGCACCCCAGCCTCCTCCTCAGAAAGCTAAGTTCATGGGTGATGCTATTCGGGCTCAAGCCTCCTCTAAGCCCAAGAAGCCTGCTCAAGCAAAGGCAGCTCCAGCCAAGCCCAAGAGAACAACCAGAAGCATTCCAGCTTCTGAGAAAAACAAAGGTGAGATGCCACCGTCTGAATCAGATGAAGAGCATGTGTTGCTTAAGCTCCGTCCTAAGTTGCCACTACACAATGATGCTCATCCTCAAGCTGAGGACATGAAGGCAAGGAAGGATAAAGGTCTCAGGCTATGGAGACAGTCTGATCCATATGCCGTGAGGAGAAGGACTGCTGTGGACCCCAGATTCCACACCAGAGAGCAGCAGGATTTCTATGAGACCGTGCTGATGGATAAGAAGCCCATTGTTGCTGACACCAGGTATGTTGACTGGAAGTACATTGACAGTGAAGAGCACCGAGACTTCTTTCCCCATGTGCATGAGAGCTTTACTGCATGTGGAGTTGCTGATTTTGTGGGTCAAGAGCTGACAGCTTGGAATGACGAGATGATCATGCAGTTCTACGCCGCAGCCCACTTCTATCCCGATGGCAAGATCACCTGGATGACTGAAGGTCAAAGGTTTTCTTCGTCTGTTGAAGAATGGGCAGAACTTCTGAATGCTCCAGTGCAGAGAGAGGACGACATTGATGTCTATGGGATTCCTAAGAAGAGTCATGATTCCATGAAGAACATGTACAAGGAGATCCCCGCTGCTGATTTGGAAGGGTGGAAGCTTGGCTCAGTGTACTATCTCCAGGCAGGTCTGACCACCACTAACACTATTTTGAGGCATACATTGATGCCTAAGTCTGGAGACCACCGCATGATTCGAGGCTATTCTATCAACATGCTGCACATTCTTGATGAGAAGGCACCTTTCAAGGTGATGGACTTAATGGTAGAGACCATTAAGAGGACTGCAGCTGACCAGAAGCGGTCATGTGGGTTTGCCCCTCAGATTCAGATGCTCATCAATGCCAAGTTTGGCACGGGCAAATTCATGTTGGATAGGAAGCACTTGCCACTGCAGCCAGAGCATGAGGACAATGTAGTTGTGATGGATGAGGAGGATCCAACCTCAGTTGAAGGACAGGCCAAAATCGAAGCTGCGAAGAAAGCTAAAGCTGACAAAGAGGCAGCAGCAGCAGCAGCTAAGCCAAAGAGCTTTGGAGAACAGATTCTTGAAGCTACCCAGAGGATTGAACAACGCCTGGCCAGCATTGAGCAATCTCAGGAGAGCCTAGAGAGGATTGTTGAGGACAAGATCCACGCTCTGGACGTGAAGCTGACAGAGATTCAGGTGTCCGTCAACAAGCTAGAGGCAGACATGGAAGAAGCAAGGCAGGAGAGAGCAGAACTCATGCAGGATGATCTAGTCCAGGACTCTCATCGCCAGACTGCTCAGGTTCCCAGAGGATCCAGATCTGCAGCTATCCCAGTGACTGACTCCAGGGCTACCACTTCAGCACCAGCTACAGCTCCAACAGTTACTCCAGCTCCAGCATCCACTCCTCCAGCGCAGACATCAGCAGAAGTCTTCGCCGATGCAGTCATTTCTACACCGACATCTACCCAGACGGGAGCCGCCAGCAGAGCCCGCAGTGACGCTTAGTTCTATACCTTTTCGAACTTTTTGGTAACTTGTTGCCAAAGGGGGAGAAATTGTATAGATCATAGGGCTTCGAGAGAGAGAGTGCTCTTTCGTTCTTTTGCCGTTTTCTTTGAGATACATTGGTTTCTTTTGGTCTTTCGAAACTTTCAGTGTGCTTGCTACTAAGTTTGATGCTACCTTAATGAGTGCTTGGTCATACTATGCTTTAATGTGTGCTTAATGCTTATCCTATGCTATTCCTTATTGTATGGCTATTTACTCTTGTCTTGGTGATTGAGTGCATGTTATTCATTCTTATCATTTTGTGCGCTCCACCAAGATGTATGTGACATGGAAGAGTGACCCATAATCCTAATCGATTGTGCATTTGCATTCAAACGCAAATTTTAAATAATGCACAAATTTAGGGGGAGCTCTTGTTTATCACATACTTCTCAAAGCGACGATATTATTCATTGATTATATCTTTTGTCGAAGCTTTGATCTATATGTTGTCATCAATTACCAAAAAGGGGGAGATTGAAAGTGCAACTAATCCCCGGGTGGTTTTGGTAATTAATAACAACATATATATCATTGAACTAATATGGGTATGGAAATGTCTGAAGAAGTGGACCCCTCAAAATGCTAAGACAAGCATTGGCAAAAGCTCAAGACTCTATTTCTGGTTTAGTGATCAAAGATCACATTGAGTTCATAGGAAAAGCAAATACTATTAAAAGGGGATGAGGTTGTGTTAATGATCTGGTTGCTCAAGTGCTTGGTGATCTAGCTCCCTCAACTATCAGCACTCTTCACTACTTAACACACTCATAAGTAATCTCGGACAAACCGATTCTGCAAACTCAGTCCCACCGAGATGAACCACCTCAGTTATTCTTCCAAACCCTAATTTCTCGGTCCATCCGATTTTGAGTTTCGGTCTCACCGAAACTGGACTGCCAACCTTCTGTAACCAATTGACATCACTTCGGAATATCCGAGTTGTTAATTTCGGTCCCACCGAGATGGCAAGCTCCTACCTTTGACTCACTTCGGACACACCGAGATGGTATTTTCGGTCCCACCGAAAATCCCAACGTTCACTATATTTGAACTTTCGGTCTGACCGAGTTTTCACTTCGGTCTCACTGAGATGGCTCAATTATGTGTGTAACGGTTGGATTTTGTGTGGAGGCTATATATACCCCTCCACCCCCTCTTCATTCGTGGAGAGAGCCATCAGAAAGTCTACCACTCCTACCATACATTTTCTGAGAAGAGAACCACCTACCCTTGTGTTGAGATCAAGCCATTCCATTCCTACCATATGAAACTTGATTTCTAGCCATCCCAAGTTGCTTTCCACTCAATCTTTTCTTCCACCACAGCCATATCAGTGAGGAGAGTTGAGTGTTGGGGAGATTATCATTTGAAGCACAAGAGCAAGGAGTTCATCATCATCAACACCATCTATTACCTTTTGGAGGGTGGTGCCTCCTAGATTGGTTAGGTGTCGCTTGGGAGCCTCCGTCTTTGAGATGTGGAGTTGAACCAAGAAGTTTGTAAGGGCAAGGAGATCGCCTACTTCGTGAAGATCTACCCCGAGTAAGGCTAGTCCTCCGTGGGCGTAGGCCATGATGGAATAGACAAGGTTGCTTCTTCGTGGACCCTTCGTGGGTGGAGCCCTCCGTGGACTCGCGCAGCCGTTACCCTCCGTGGATTGAAGTCTCCATCAACGTGGATGTACGATAGCACCACCTATCGGAACCACGACAAAAATCTTCGTGTCACCAAACTGCGTTTGATCTTCTCCACCTCTCTTTACTACATGTGCAATTTACTTTCCGCTGCTTATACTCTAGAATTGCATGTGTAGGGTGATACTTGAATTGATCTTAATTGTGAAACTGCCAAAAACATTGCATGATCAAAAGGCAGATTTTTTATATTGTCAAGTAGTCTAATCACCCCCCCTCTAGACATACTTTCGATCCTACACCTTCTGTTCACCTCTCCTCTCATTGTAAATTCACGAGCACATGGCCTCCGTGGCCACCACGATCGTTGCTCCCTCCCTATAAGAGGCGTCACAGAGCAAGCCCTAGGATTTCACCCCTTCTCCCTCTCCTGCTCCGCCGCCACCAGCCAGGAGGGCGTCTCCTCCCCGTTTTTCCTTCCCGCAGCCACCATGGCCGGCCCAAGCAAGAGCTCGCCTCCGACGTAGGGGCTCCTCCGGCTTCCTCCTCGGCGTCCACTAGCCCCGAAACGCGCCCCCGGATCCGTTCAGATGCCAAGCCGCGCCCAACGACTCCATCCACGACATCCCGTGCTTCCTCTTCTTTACGGACAGCTAGTTCACCGGACTTCCTCGCGTCGTCGTCGTCATGCTGCTGCGTTCCCGGCCCCGAATTCATGTCATAGGTATACTAGGTATACCCAGCCTCCTCCCTGCTCCTTCCTGTCGTCCATAGTTCATCTTAGGGGATGCTACGGCTGCGCCTTGCCATGCTCTCGGTGCTCCGTAGAGCTCTGAATTTTTGTGTTGTAGTTGAAGTAGACGCCGTAGTTGTTCGTGCTTCGCCCTACTTTGGATCCTCTCGCACACGCTGTGCCTTGCCGCGCCTCGCTGCACGCTCATGCCCGCGCTCGCACTGCCTCATGCACCTAGGCCACACTTGCTCGCCGACGCCCAAGACGAGCACGGTCTCGTGCTCAAGTTAACCTCCTGCAGCTGCTCCGTGTGCACACGCGCACCCGTCCGCAAGCCCCAGCCCATGCGTGTCCCGCAGCTGCTCCAGCATCCAACACCGCACACTCGCCACTGGGTTTTAGACGGAGCCGACATTGCTCCTGGCCGCTAGCAACCACCGGAGTTCTGTATCCTCTATACGTCCATGGAGGTCCAGGATCGGGCCGTTGAATTATTCAAAGAAGCCATGTCCTGTATTTGGCATCAACCCAGAGCCAGCCCAGCTGGTCATCCCATCCTTCAATACCAAGGGATCTGGGGTTCAAATCCCAGCGACCCTGATTTTGGTTCGTTTTATTTTGATTTATGTTCTGACTCACACGCACACAATCACTTTTTCTGCACCCCTTCAAGCACCGGCGCAGCACACCACGCCCACCTTTGCCTTCGTTGATCCCCGTTGCGAGCACAGCCAAGGCCGATTCTAGTTGCTGTTGTTTTCCTACAGGTTCGCTCGATTTGTTCTTATGTCAAAAACTGGTCTGCCATCTCAACACAAAATTACTTCAGTGCTGCTGGCTAGTGCCACCTATATGTACCCGGGCGACCAGGGGTCAAATCCCCACGGCTTCATTTTTATTTTGCGTTTCTAGCCTCTCCTGAGATCAACTCCTGCCATGTTTTATCTAATGCCGAGCTCAATTATGTCACAAGCACCGCACCTACCCTGGTGCCTAGTGCTGCATTTTCACCTAAGAGATCCTGGGATCAATTCCCAGTCGTGGAAATTATTTGCCTCTTTTGTTTTGTCATCCCCTTGAGTAAGACAACTGGGACCCAGCGCCCCTGTTGACCTTTCTGCATTGACTCAGATGACCACCCTCCTAGCCCCACTTGTCATCCTCTTGCTGTTGTCTGTTATTTTTTTGCACACAAAACTCCACAAATATCAGCATAGTGTATTTTTTGTAAATTTCTTATAGAATTAACCGTGCATCGGATTAAAATGTTTTCTACATATAAAATGTTTAGAATTTCATGTAGTTTCATAATAAGAAACTTTCCTCCATGTTAGAAATGTTTAAACTTGTTGTTTGGTTAATTCTGTATAAATAACATGTTAAAATGATTTATTTCATAACTATTCAACCGTAGCTCGGAATTAAACAAACTTTATATGTAAATGGGGTATAAAATGCATATATTAACTTGGTGCATTTTATCTTGCTGTTTAGCAACATTAAAATTGTGTAATATGCATATGTGATTTTCCGAAATTGTTGTTTTTTGTTTCCGGCCCCATTTAAATTGCTTAGGTATAGTGTAGTTTATTTGTGTTGCACCTCTTGCCATGTTAAGAACATTTAAACTTGTTGGGTTCATAAACGAGAGTGAACTAAATAATTGAATGTAGTGTTTAATCAATATGCAGCTTGTTGCATATTGAGCTTCACTTAATTTGTAGTATTGTTTGTTGCATTCCGCCATGCCATGCCTATTTAATCTTGTCATGCATCATACTTGGTTGAGCATTATGCCATGTTTATGCTTGTGTGTTTACCATATTGTTTGCTTCTTTTCGGTTGTGCTTCTTCTCGGTAGTTCTTGTTTCGTTGCGATCGTGAGGATTCGTTCGACTACGCTTGGTTCGTCTACGTCCGTTCATCTTCGTCATGGACTTGGTCATCTTCCCAGCGGGATCTCAGGCAAGATGACCGTCACCTTGGATCTCATTACTATCATTGCTATGCTAGTTGTCTTGATGCTATCGATATATGTCGCGCTGCCTATCTATTGTTGTCAGCCTCTCTTTTTTGCCATGAAACCTCTAACTGTTGACACCATCCCAGCAAAACGTTGTATGGCTATGTAACCGCTTGCTCATCCCCTCTTATAACATCGTTAGTTGCAGGTGAAGATAAAGATTGCTCCATGTCGGAACTTGGATATTTTGGGAATATCACAATACCTTACTTAAATTAATGCACCTATATACTTGGCAATGGGTGGAAGGCTTGGCCTTTTGCTCGGTGTTTTGTTCCACTCATGCCGCCTTAAAAACTGATAAACTGGTGTTATGTTCCTTGATTTTCTGTCCCTAACGCGGGTGGTATATGGGGACCCCTTGACAGTTCGCTTTGAATAAAACTCCTCCAGCAAGGCCCAACTTTGGTTTTAATTTGCAATATAATCAAAACTTAATTAATTAATTAAATTGCATAGGGAGTTAGCGCTACCCGATGATTCTTTCCACATATAGGGGGGGTCAGTGCTGATGGTGTTGCTCCCAAGCGGGCAGACTGCGGGGCCGCCTCGGGGAAATTCGAGGTATCTGGTATACCTGTAGGCTGACCTATCCGGACATGGCCTGAGATGAGATACACGCGGCTATCAGGGTGTCGGCACGTCGGGAGGTCTTGCTGGACTTGTTTTACCATTGTCGAAATGTCTTGTGCACCGGGATTTCGAGTTTGATCGGGTTGTCCCTAAGATAAGGGGTTTTTACCTCTGCTGATCGTGAGAGCTTGTGATGGGCTAAGTTGGGACACCCATGTAGGGTTATGATCTTTCAAAAGGCGTGCCCGCGGTTATGTAGCATATTGGAATTTGTTAATGTCCGGTTGTAGAAAACTTGACAGAGGATCCGAAATAAAACACACCAACCGCATGAGTAACCGTAACCGTCTCTTTTCAATTTGAGAAGAGAACACGGTGGGGTTATGTTTGACTCGTAGGTAGTTCAGGATCACTTAGCGATCATTACTAGTTTGCGACCGTTTGCGTATATGCTCTTCTTATTCTTGTACTCGTAAGTTAGCCACCATATTATGCTTAACCGCTGCTGCAACCTCACCACTTAACCACTCCATACCCATTAAGCTTTCCTAGTCTTAATACCCATGGTTATGGGATTGTTGAGTCCTCGTGGCTCATAGTTACTACAATAATAGTTGCAGGTGCAGGTTTCTGATGACTTGTCGTGAGAGCGATGTTTACCTGTGTTGGAGTTCTTTCTTCTTCTTCTTCGTCAGTCTTGGGATAGGTTCCTGGTCGGCAGCCTGGGTAGCAGGATGGATGTCGTGTGTTTTCAAGTGTTTTCATCCGTAGTCGGATGTCTTGTGTATGATGTGTTATATTATTTTGAATTGTACGACTTGTATTTATCCCCATCGATTTATGTAATGGTACGATGTAATGATATCCATCTTGCTAAGCGCCCGAAATGCGGTTGTGCCCCAATCATGAGTTCACCATGTGATCGGGATAGAATCGCATCTTGGGCGTGACAAGTTTGTATCAGAACCTCAATTGACCATAGGAGCCCCCTTGATTGATCGTAGTCTGGCCGTTGTCGAGTCTAGAAGAAAACTATTTTGGAGTCTAGTTATATCGGAGAGTAGGAATTCTTTTTACTCCTCAGCCCCTTCGTCGTTGTGGTGAGGAATCTTGACGTAGGTGTTTTGAATTAATCATATTCCCCTTCAAATTTTTTTAGGATCACGCGGTTAGTTTTCGTTCGTTGCGATGCCAGCCTCTTTTCATCCGGTGCAATTCTCGTCAAGTTGATTCAACCCTCGTCATCTTTGCAAGTTCAATCCTCAGTTCTTTCCAACCGGCATCGTTTTCCCCATCCGAAGTGGTCTTTCTTTTTCCCACCTGCCCACCTTTTTTCTTCTTGGAGCCGGAGTCCTTCACCGAGTATCCATCCTACTCATGTGAAGTTTTGAATTCTTTCCTCAGTTATTTCAATCGGTGAATTCTTGTTTATTTCCTCATTCTTCTTCTTTTTTCTTTTCCGATGAATTCTCCTCTCATTTGTCATTCTTCATCTACTTTTATTCTCCGGTGGATTCAATTCAAGTTTTCAGTGTTCTTCATATTCTTTTTCATTGCTCATATGTTTCCCCTTGCTCGTTCACCTCTCGCCATTTAATCATTCTGGAGTTCCGAAGACATCTCAGGAGATTCGTCTGTGTTCAAATTAATTCGAGGCTATCACCCCATTCGAGTTTTTCAATCGTTCCGGTGCATTATTGCTCTTTCGAATAATCCTTTTCAATGTTGATTCTTTTTAGTGGGTTCATAACCCACATGTCTTTGTCCAGGGTCTTACCTGACTCTTCTAATATTTCGGAGTGATTCTCAGATTCTATAAAAGTGTGACATAAGTATGGATTCCATCAGTCACATGCCTTCCGAAGATCATTTTCAAATTCTTTTCATCGTTGGTTCAACTAATCCTCTTTTCATTCTTCTAGAGTATCTCAACAATCTTAGTGGTGTTTCTCGTCGGCATCTGATGACTGAAGAAGAGTTTCCCTCTAAATCCTTGTCCGTTCTCTGGAATATTCGTGGTTCTAGCTTCATGTTATCTTCTCAAATTATATCTTTGTCATAAACTTTTTTCTTTAACCATCTGAAGTATTTCATGAATTCTTTCCATTGTGATCCTCCAAAGGCCATCATTTTAGAAGATTTCTTCTTCTCAGTCTTCAACTTTCTCCTCCAACTTTTCTCAATTGATGTCTCATCGTTCGTCTCCATATTCTTCTGGTGCTTCGTCCAAGTATTCTTTAATCAGTTCGCAATCTCTTCATTCTCTTGTATCTAAATTTCTTCAAGTGCTTTATTCTTTCCGGCGATTCATTCTCTTGTATTCACTCAATTTCAATTCCTTACGGTGAATTATTCTCCTTCATCACTCGGTTTTAATTCTTACGGTGGTTCGTTCAAGATTTTCACTTTCGTTCTTATCACGTCTATTCTTTCGTTCTTTCCAATCCTACCGGTGGTTCATGATGACTTTCTCAAGTTCAAGCTATATCCCTCTTTATTCAATTTCAACATGAGTAAGTGATATGCAAACCCATTGCTTCTCATCAATTTAATTGGTGGAGGATGAGCATAACATAATTATTATTCTTCTTTCATCAAGTTGTTTAATCCTTTCCTTCAGAATTTGTTCTTGATGAATAAATTCTATTCCCAAGTCCTTTCATCTTTTCTTTCCGGAGTTCAAGTTGTCTCAGACATCTCGTCGGAACCCCCGTCTAAAGCACTTCAAGGCTTTAATCTTATTCTTTCATCCTTCATTCTGTATCATCGTCCTTTTCGTTACCGGAGTTCTCCAAGGTGATTCTTCATGATTTAATTCATTCTTCAAGTGTTCTTCAAAAAATTCTTATGGAGAAGCAGAAGTATCTTTTCTCCTTGCGTCTTGAGGTGTAAATAATTCTCCCTATTCTTTTGAAGTGGAGTGTTGCATTTCTTCGTCTGTCTCAATTATTCAATCCTTTCGTAGTGGTGGAAATTCACCTCAAGATCTGAGATGTTTTCCATAAGTCCACAACAAGCTTATTCTTTTGTTGTTGATTTTCTAAACAACTCCATTCAAGCCTTATCTTAAAGATGCTCTTTCAAAGTCTTTCATGGTGGAAGTTGTCATCTTCTTCTCCGTTCTTTTTATTTAACTATTTCATTTCTTCCAGAGGCATTGTGTTGTTCATCACGTCAAGTATTATTCTATCTTCTCAAGTTTATGTTCTATTCCTTCCATGTTCAACCGGAGTTCTATACAAATTCTTTCATTCTTGTCCCTTGGCTATCTCGTTATATCGATGCAGTTTCATATTCTTCTGTTTCGTTAAGCTCTTGTTCATGTCTTTCCTCCATCAAGATTCTTGTAATGTTCCTTGATCCTTTTTGCTAAAGGAGTTTCTTAGTCTCGTTCATCTCCGTTGTATTCTTTCTTTCGAGTTGTTCAACCTCCCAAGATTCTTTGGCTTCACTCAATTATCCAAGAATCAACTTTGTTCTTCATATTTCTCTTCCGTCTTGTTCCTATGATCTCGGGACGAGATCTCTTGTTAGTGGGGGAGCGTTGTCACACCCCGAGACCGATGCCCTAGATGCCTTCCATTTATTTTAGTTGTTGTCGTGTGTTTATTGTATTTGTTGCATTATCATAATTGTTTTGCATATTTCATTCCTATATGCTTATGCCATGATCATGTTGAGTGCCTTTTCATATCCTTGCTTCTTGCACCATGCTCATTTCACTTGTTATGCCATGTGTTTGCTTTGTGCCTCTTACCATTATATTGCATTGTCATGACATCTTTGTCATATTGCTTTTTATTCATACTATGTTGTTGATCATGGTCATTGTGTTGTTGTATTGCCTCTTGTCATTTACATGCTCAGCATATGCCTTGAGGTGCTCATAATGTTGTTCTATGCATCATCACTTCTCCCTTCCTTCTTCTTCCTTCCATTTTTTGCAAGTGCCATTTTAACCTCCTCGAATAATGTTCAACTCCTTCCAATAAATCTTGCAACATGTCCCTAGCCTCTCAGAAAAATTCATCTCAATTGAAGCTGTTTTGGTTAGGTTCAAAAATGCCTCAAGTTTGAATTATATTCAAACTTGTTTTATTTTCCTACCTCTAAAAATGCCCAAGGAAATTTTATTAAATGATGAATAATTCCAGGACTCCATAGATATCCTTACTTCTTTGTATTTCATCCCCAATAGCCATAGGCTTTTCCTTTTTGTGGCTGTCTAATTGTAAGTCAAAAACAAATAAAAGAAAAAGGAAAGGCCTCACCAACAGCCAACTTAGGCTGAAGCACTCTGGGCCGAAGCCACTTGCCTGGCTAGGCCGTAGCCAGCGCCCAACATCCTGCGCAGCCCCTCTCTCCCTCCCGTGGTAAAACCCACGTGGGTGTCCCTGGGGGACCCGCCTGGCAGCCTCTCTCCTCCTGCTTTTCTTCCTCCTTCCGTTCAACTCTCCTCTCACAGTAAATTATCGAGCACATGGCCTGCGTGGCCACCATGATCATTGCTCCCTCCCTATAAGAGGTGCCGCAGAGCAAGCCCTAGGGTTTTCCCCTTCTCCCTCTTCTCCTCCGCCGCCACCAGCCAGGAGGGCATCTCCTCCCTTTTTTTCCTCCCTACAGCCACCATGGCCGACCCGAGCAAGAGCTCAGCTCTGGCGTAGGAGCTCCTCCAGCTTCCTCCTCAACGCCCACAAAACCCAAAACGTGCCCTCGGATCCGTACAGACGCCAAGCCGCGCCCAACGACTCCATCCACGACATCCCCTGCTTCCTCTTCTTCATGGACAACTAGTTCGCCGGACTTCCTCGTGTCGTCTCCGTCGTGCTGCTTCGTCCTCGGCCCTGAATTCATGTCGTAGGTATACTAGGTATACCCAGCCTCCTCCCGGGTCCTTCCTGTTGTCCATAGTTCACCATAGGGGATGCTACGACTACGCCTTGCCATGCTCTCGGTGCTCCGTAGAGCTCTGAATTTTTATGTTGTAGTTGCAGTAGACGTCGTAGTTGCTCGTGCTTTGCCCTGCTCTGGATCCTCTCGCACACGATGTGCCTTGCCGCGCCTCGCTGCAGGCCCATGCCCGCGCTCGCACTACCTCGTGCACCTCGGCCGCACTTGCTCTCCGACGCCCAAGATGAGCATGGTCTCGTGCTCGAGTTAACCTCCTGCAGCTGCTCTGTGTGCACACGCGCACCCGTCCACAAGCCCCTGCCCATGCGTGTCCCGCAGCTGCTCCAACATCCAAAACCGCACGCTCGCCACTGGGTTTCAGACTCAACCACCAGTGCTCCTGGCCGCTAGCAACCGCCGGAGTTCTGTGTCCTCGGTACGTCCATGGAGGTCCAAGATCGGCCGTCGAACTATTCAAAGAAGCCATTTCCTGTATTTGGCACCAACCCAGAGCCAGCGCAGCTGGTCATCCCGTCCTTCAACACCAAGGGATCTGGGGGTCAAATCCCAGCGACCCTGATTTTGTTTCATTTTATTTTGATTTATTTTCTGTCTCACACGCACACAATTGCTTTTTTGCACCCCTGCAAGCACGCACGCTGCACACCATGCCCAGCTTTGCCTTCGTTGATCTCCGTCGCGAGCACATCCAAGGCCGGTTCTTGTTGCTGCTGTTTTCCTTCAGATTCGCTCGATCTGTTCTTCAGTTAAAAACTGGTCTGCCGTCTCATCAGAAAATTACTTCACTGCTGCTGGCTAGCGCCACCTATATGTACCGGGTGACCAGGGGTCAAATCCCCATGGCTGCATTTTTATTTTGTGTTTTTGGCTTCTCTAGAGATCAACTCCTGCCATGTTTTATCTAATGCCAAGCTCAATTATGTCACAGGCACCGCACCTAGCCTGGTGGCTAGCGCTGCATCTTTCACCTAAGAGATCCTTGGATCAATTCCCAGTCATGGCAATTATTTGCCTCTTTTGTTTTGTCATCCCCTTGAGTATGACAACTGGGACCCAGCGCCCCTGTTGACCTTTCTGCATTGACTCAGTTGACCACCCTCCTAGCCCCACTTGTCATCCTCTTGCTCTTGTCTGTTTTTTTTTTTGCACACAAAAC
>LR738712.1:286022115-286086404 GCA_902687465.1 Secale cereale
TACATAGTGTGTTTTTTGTAAATTTCTTATAGAATTAACCGTGCATCGGATTAAAATGTTTTTTACATGTTAAATGTTTAGAATTTCATGTAGTTTCATAATAAGCAACTTTCCTCCATGTTAGAAATGTTTAAACTTGTTGTTTGGTTAATTTTGCCTCTTTTGTTTTGTCATCCCCTTGAGTATGACAACTGGGACCCAACGCCCCTATTGACCTTTCTGCATTGACTCAGTTGACCATGCACCTAGCCCCACTTGTCATCCTCTTGCTGTTGTCTGTTCTTTTTTTGCACACAAAACTGCACAAATATCAGCATAGCGTGTTTTTTGTAAATTTCTTATAGAATTAACCGTGCATCGGATTAAAATGTTTTCTACATGTAAAATGTTTAGAATTTCATGTAGTTTCATAATAACCAACTTTCCTCCATGTTAGAAATGTTTAAACTTGTTGTTTGGTTAATTTTGCATAAATAACATGTTAAAATGAGTTATTTCATAACTATTCAACCGTAGCTCGGAATTAAACAAACTTTATATGTAAATTGGGTAAAAAAATGCATAGATTAACTTGGTGCACTTTATCTTGTTGTTTAACAACATTAAAATTGGGTATAGGGCAGAATAGTCGAAATTCATAATATGCATATGGGATTTTCCGGAATTGTTGTTTGTTGTTTCTGGCCCCATTTAAATTGCATAGGTATAGTGTAGTTTATTTGTGATGCACCTCTTGCCATGTTAAGAACATTTAAAGTTGTTGGGTTCATAAACGAGAACGAACTAAATATGTAACATCCCAAATTTTCAATTTGGAATGTTATACATAGATCATATTTGCATTTGCATGTTTTTGCATGTTTGTTTATGGAGTCCCTCGAAATTCTAAGCAACTCAAAGACCTACGGAGAGAGTTGGGAATTCTACCGTTTTTGTATTTGATTTCGCTCGAATACCGGTACGAGGACAGTGTGATTTTAATTATTTTTCTCTCCTAAAAATATTTCTAAAAACAAAATATGAGCGGAGATAATATGACTTCTCCAAAATAACAGAAGTATTGGAGGAAAAATATTAAAATCGCTTTTGGTATTTTTCTGGATTTATTTGCATAGGAAAAATACGTGTTTTTCAAAATTGCATTTAGGTCTCGGAAAAATGTTCACTTTGTCCTAAATATTATTACAGGACGGTGAAAATTTATTTCGGGAATTTTGGAGTCCGTTTGGTATTTTTTTCGTTAGTTTTTTTGCGCCAGGACTCTATTTAGGAAAAAAAAAGGAAACCGACTTGGAGTCTTACTAGCCCAGGACTCTGGGCTTTATAACTCGCCCGAGCCGGCCCAAGGCTGCCGCCAGCCCCCGCCCCCGCGAAACCCTAGCCGCCGCGCCTCGCACTCCGCGCCGTCGACGCCGCCAGCCGCCGCCGCCGCCGGTTGCCGCCCCGCCGCTGCCGGTTGCCGCTGCCGCCCCGCCGCCGCGTTAGCCGCCGCCGCCCGCCGTGTGCCGCCGCTGCACCACCCCGCCGCCCCGCCTCCGCGTGCTGCCGCCGCCGCCCGCCGCGTGCCGCCGCTGCACCACCCCGCCGCCCCGCCTCCGCGTGCTGCCGCCGCCGCCGCTGCACCACCCGCTGCCCTGCCACCCTGTCACCGGACCGCCGCCCCGCCGCTGTCGTCTCGCCGGAGTTCGCGAGGTAGATGCGGTTTTTTTCTAGAACCGCTCGGTTTTTTTTATAAAACCGTAGATCTGTTTTATTAGATTAGATCGGTTCGGTTTTTCTGTCGGTTTAGTTATTTAGCGGACGTTCGTCCGTACGTTCGTTTTAACAAACGGTTTTTGTTAGTTAACCGCAGACAGCGAACGTTCGTTCGTTTTCGTTTTCGGGGTATTTATCCGTGGTTATTCCGATCGCGATTTCTGCCCTGATCTTGTTTCGCGTTTTTTTTTCGCTCGAGAGTCGGAATCAGGTGATTCAAAATCCCAGATCTTCGTCTCGATGCCCTCTTTACGTTTAATCAACTGGAACAATGTTTTGGCTACTGTAATATTTGTCTTTAGGCCAACTAGTAAACCGGAGCTCGTTTCTTTTGCAGTTTGAGTTCCGTTGCTTCTTTCGAGTTGATTCTTTTTGCAAACCGGAGTTCTTAAGTTGAACTTTCTGGTTAGATCTCTTATTTGAGTTTTACCCGTGCATTAGTTAAGTACTTATTGTATGCTTGTTTGTTTGCGATAGAGTACCCGGAGTGCGCCGCTTGCTACTTTGAGTCTCTAGGTTTTGCGGATCATCAGCAAGGCAAGTAACACTTTGATCATACTTTCCAATTACCCAGTTTTCATTGCATTAGTCAAACCCTCACACATTGCATGAGTAGGATTAATTAATTTGTGGGATTGGGAAGTAGTTTGAGGTAGTACCTATTACCAGCATTACATTCAAACCTTTGGGAGTTACTTCTACGTTTGCTGTTAGGACATGCTATGCTCGTAGACGTGGTTTGGGTGAGTGAAATCCATGACAAATGTGAGATTATTAATTAATGGTTCAAATTAAGATGGCAACATTAATACACATCTGGGTGGATTGAGGCATCTGGGTATTCCAGTGATTGCCTGTTTTTCTTTTGGACCGCCACCCAGGCTCAAAGGGATCATGAGATTTTTCATACTAGAAACTTCTGTGTGCAGCCACATGCCAATATGGGCTCTGGCATAGTTGAGTAAGTTGTGGGAAACCTTTCCATGACGGGCTAGCAGATGTAGTGGGTTTTGTAGGTGTACCGGCCTATCTATCTGGTTAAGGGGACCTCTTCGGAAAGACTGTGTCTCGGTCATCCGTCTCTCAAACACCATGCAGTGCGAGAAACCAAACGGAGGCTATCGAGTCTTGTGGGGAAAAGTGCACAAACCTCTGCAGAGTGTACAAACTGATCATGATTAGCCGTGTCCTCGGTTATGGACGTCTTGAGTATCTAGTACTTGGATTATCATGTGAATCTCATCATGTTACTCTAATTAATTTTGTTGGGTTTAATGATTATTTTTAATTGGGGTTGAGAGGATGTCTATCTTCTCAACGATGTTTCAACTACCATGATAGTTAATTAAAATCTAGTCCGTTGAAGTAGGGAAAAATTGGCTTTACGCAAAAACTTAACCGTAGAGCTTTCCACCAGCCATATTGCATATAGTATAGTTTTATTTTCATTGCATTCTCTTGTGTTACTTTGCCAGCATATTCCATGTGCTGACCCGTTTTCGAGCTGCAACGTTTCATGTTGCAGACTTTTCAGACGACGGGTAAGATGCCTTTTTTAGGTCGTGGTTATATACTCAGTGATGCTGCTAGAGTTGATGGACTCACTTATCTTCCAAGCCTTCCGCTGTTATCGTGTTAGATGGCCTTCAGCCATATTATTTGTAACAAGTTCATCGTTGGACTATCAATGTAATAAGTGTGTGATTGCTACTCTGTTATAAATCCTTCAGGTACTGTGCGTGTCAGCATTACTGATCCAGGGATGACATTGATGCACAGAGATCAGACTGTTTGAGGTCTGGTCGCTACAAGATGGTATCAGAGCACACGCTGACTGTAGGACACGACCACTAAGACAAGCCCTAGAACAGAATTCACTCTTCTCTTTTCTGACTCCTCATCTTTTCTACTCTTTAGGATGGTGGAAGCAAAGCACACGTTCATGCAACCGGATGATGATACACCCTTTGGACGACACCTGAAGGAAGTCACAAGATATCTCAACATTGGATTACCGAGTTTCACCGGAAGCTACAATGTCACTCTACCTGAGGAGGAGCGTTGGTTGATTCAAGCTCAAGTTTTAGGAAGGACGTCCGCACCCGTCACCTCACTCATAGCATTTTCCTTTAATGCACCTACATGGAGCCTAGGAAGGAGCATGGCAGCCCACATTGCTATGGGAAGGATTGGAGAAGTCTACAAGCAGGAGCTAAAGGACACCATCTACCAGATTTGTGGACGCCGAGATGAGAATTGGGATATGATCAGCACCCGGAAGGATAGATCCATTGAAGCATTCATCCAGGAGTTGAACAACCACATTCATCGCCAGGAGCACCAGATGTGTGCAGGGATGATAGATTTGAAGAAGGCCCTAAATAGGAATTTGGAGCTAGAAGAAGAACTCAAGTCTACACGCGACGGATATGAGGAGGAGATGAAAATACTTTTGGAGAAGAATGATGACTTGACCCGGAAGTTAGGAATACTCATGGGAGAAGAAGACGATGAAGAAGAACCCAAGGAGATTCCATCGGAAGACTATATCATCATAGATGACACAGATTCGGAAGCTGAGGATAGCAAGGATGAAGACTATGAAGATGAAGCTGGAGCAGATATTATGGAATCCTCTGCCGATCAATATTTTTAGATGACCACCCTGTGACTAGTAGTTACTACCATATATTAGTTTTAGAGCATCTTTGTAACGATCGTTAGATTTGTAAGACCTTGTTTGAAATTGATTGGTGTGAATTGATTGTGTGTTTGTCTCATGTGCATCTGGGTAGTGATTTTCCCTTAGACCTCTTTTCTATTCTAATCTCTTCCCTCTACACCCATCAGATGCCTCCAAGACGTGAATTCGAGTTTCCCCCTGAGCTCACCTAGTTGATCCAGCAGTAGAACACCCTGATGCAACTTCTTGTCCAGAACACTCAGAACAACCAGAACAACAACAACAACAACCCTCCACCACCACCACCTGTGGACAACCTGACACGTTTCTTAAGGTTGCAACCACCCGTGTTTGCTAGCAGCATCGAACCAATTGTGGCTGATGACTGGCTATGCAAGATTGGAAGGGATTTGACCACCGCCAATTGCTCGGATGCTGAGAAGGTGCGATTTGCCGCACACCAGTTGTCTGGACCAGCCGCCGCATGGTGGGAGAATTACACAGCCACTTATCCCGTAGCCAATGTGACTTGGGATCAGTTTCAGCAAGCTTTTCGTAGCGCCCATGTCTCAACTGGAGCCATGAGTATGAAGAAGCAGGAGTTTCGCAATTTGCGCCAAGGGGATCGTACTGTGGCCCAGTACGTGGATGAGTTTAGTACCCTATCTTGTTATGCCCCAGATGATGTGGCCACAGACGCCGCTAAGCAGGAGAGATTCATGGAAGGGCTGAATGATGAGATGAGTGTACAGTTGATGGTGGCAACTTTCAATAACTACCAGGAGTTGGTTGACCGCGCCCTAATGATTGAAAGGAAGCACCAGCAGATTGAGAGTCGCAAGAGGAAGTATGGACAAGGAAAGTATAATTCTGGAGCTCACCAGAAACCCTGTTTTACCCCTAAAGCGGTAGGACAGCTTCAGCATACCCATGGAGGAGGTAGCTCGCACAATCACAATGGCACCAAGAATGGCAATGGGAATGGGAATGGAGCTAATGGAAACCAGAACCGCCCTACACCGTCCACACCCACAAAGAGGGATTTTAGCCATGTCACTTGTTACAAGTGCGGGAAGAATGGACATTATGCCAATGAATGCCCAGAAGCTAAGAATGGGAACGGCAATGGAAGCGCAGCGAAGAAGCCCAACCCGTTCAACAAAGGACAAGTGAACCACGTGACTGTGGAGGAGGTAGAAGAGCAACCAGATGCTGTTGTCGGTAAGTTTTTGGTTAAGACATTTACCACAATAGTTCTTTTCGATACTGGTGCATCGCATTCATATATTTCAAGGGGATTTGTAAATAGACATAGGATGTCCACCCGAGTTCTTAAGACCCCCATGTTAGTAAGTTCGTCTGGAGCAGATTATATGGCACATCAAGGATGTTTTCAGACGCCATTGATCATAGGACGCCATACTTTCCCCTCTGACCTAATAGTTCTGGAGTCACAAGGATTGGATGTGATATTAGGTATGGATTGGCTATCGAAGTATGGAGGTAATATTGACTGTGCCAGTAAGTCTATTTTGCTCACCACCCCGGAGGGGAGGGAAAAAGGATTAAGTATGTATCTAGGCATTCGCCTATAAGGACTCAAGTACATTCTCTTACAGGAGTTGTTCAGGAGGAAGTGCCAGTAGTGAAGGATTATCCGGATGTGTTTCCAGAGGAGTTACCTGGCAAGCCACTGGATAGAGATATAGAGTTTTTGATTGAACGTTTCCCAGACACCGGGCCAATTTCTAAGAGACCATATAGGATGCCCGCAAAGGATTTGGAGGAGATAAAGAAACTGATTAAGGAGTTACTGGATAAAGGATTCATACGCCCAAGTTCTTCGCGTTGGGGTTCGCCAGTACTTCTAGTGGAGAAGAAGGATGGATCGTTAAGAATGGTTGTTGATTACCGTGGATTGAATGAAGTAACGATCAAGAATAAGTACCCATTACCGATGATCAATGATCTGTTCGATAGATTGCAAGGAGCTAAGATATTTTCCAAGATCGATCTACGATCAGGGTACCATCAATTGAAGATCCGAGAGCAAGATATACCTAAGACGGCCTTTACCACTAGGTATGGGTTGTATGAGTATACCGTTATGTCGTTTGGTCTGACGAACATTCCGGCATACTTTATGAACCTGATGAACAAAGTGTTTATGGAGTATTTGGATAAGTTCGTCGTAGTGTTCATAGATGATATTTTGATCTTCTCAAAGGATGAAGAGGAGCATGCAGAGCATTTGCGTTTGGTGTTGGAGAAGCTCAGAGAACATCAGTTATATGCCAAGTTTAGCAAATGCGAGTTTTGGTTGAAGGAAGTCGGATTTCTCGGACACGTTATATCCGGAGAAGGAATAGTAGTAGATCCCGCAAAGGTGGACACTGTGACCCATTGGGAAGAACTAAACAACAGTTGGAGAGATCCGGAGTTTTCTTGGACTTGCAGGATACTACCGGAGGTTTATCGAGAATTTCTCGAAGATTGCAAAACCCATGACGGAGTTGTTGAGGAAGGACACCAAGTTCAGTTGGACAGACGAATGTGAGGCCAGTTTTCAGGAATTAAAGAAAAGATTGGTCTCATCCCCTGTGTTGATTCTGCCAGATCAACATAAGGATTATGAGGTGTATTGCGACGCTTCACGTCCAGGACTTGGAGCTGTTCTTATGCAGGAAGGAAGAGTTGTTTCGTATGCTTCACGACAACTAAAACCTCATGAGCTGAACTATGCCACCCACGATTTGGAGTTAGCAACTGTAGTGCATGCATTGAAGACGTGGAGATATTTTCTTATTGGAAACCATTGTGAAGTATATACGGATCACAAGAGTTTGAAGTATATATTCACTTAGAAGGAGTTGAATCTTAGGCAAAGGAGATGGCTGGAACTCATTAAGGATTATGACATGAGATTGCATTATCATCCCGGAAAGGCTAATGTAGTAGCCGATGCGTTAAGCCGTAAGAGTCATGTCAATACCCTAATGATGGAAGGATTTCCAAAGGAGTTAGCCGAGGACCTACGAGAACTACGTATGGAGATAGTTCCGAGAGGCTATGTAGCAACACTAGAAATCCAGTCTACCCTGATGGATAAAACCAGAGAAGCTCAGAAAGCTGACAAGGAGGTTGTCGCTATAAATGAGAGGATGAGCGAAGGAAAAGCTAAAGGATTTCGTGAGGATGAGCACGACACCCTGTGGTTTGAGGATCGAATCTATGTGCCTAATGACCCGGAGATCAGGAAGTTGATTTTACAGGAGGCCCATGATTCACCATACTCGATTCACCCAGGAAATACTAAGATGTATTTGGATTTGAAGGATATTTTCTGATGGACCGGTATGAAGAAGGATATTGCGGAGTATGTAGCAGTTTGTGATGTGTGTCAGAGAGTAAAGGCAGAACATCAGAAGCCAGCAGGATTGTTACAACCTATGCCAATACCCGAATGGAAGTGGGAGAAGCTTGGCATGGATTTTATCACCGGATTACCCAGGACCAAAGCAGGATATGATTCAATTTGGGTAGTAGTGGACCGATTGACGAAGGTAGCCCACTTTATCCCTGTGAAAACCACATATACCAGTGCAAAGTTGGCAAAGATATACATGACCAGAATTGTATGTCTGCATGGAGTTCCGAGGAGCATTGTATCAGATAGAGGAACCCAGTTTACCTCAAAGTTCTGGAATCAGTTACATGAAACTTTGGGTACCAGACTAGAGTTTAGCACAGCGTTTCACCCGCAGACAGATGGACAGACTGAGAGAGTCAATCAGATTTTGGAAGATATGCTGAGAGCCTGTGCACTAGATTACGGATCTAGTTGGGATGACAACTTGCCCTATGCGGAGTTCTCATACAACAACAGCTACCAAGCCAGTTTGAAGATAGCCCCTTTCGAGGCATTGTATGGAAGGAGATGCCGAACACCGTTGTCGTGGGATGAAGTTGGAGACCGACAGTTGTTTGGACCAGACTTAATCAAAGAGTCTGAGGAGAAGGTAAAGTTGATCTGAGATAGACTGAAAGTAGCTCAGTCCAGGCAGAAGAGTTATGCAGACTCGAAGCGCAAGGAGATAACCTATGAGATCGGAGACCGAGCATACTTGAGAGTATCGCCTTTACGAGGAGTTAAACGTTTCAGAGTTAAAGGGAAGTTAGCCCCGAGATTTGTGGGACCTTACCTTGTTTTGGAACGCATGGGAGAGGTTGCCTACAAGTTGGAATTGCCCGAAGGATTGTCAGGAGTGCACGACGTGTTTCACGTATCACAGCTTAAGCAGTGTCACGCGGAGATGGCCGATATACCTCTTAGATACACAGTGCCCCTGGAAGCAATTCAGTTGGACAGTGATCTGACCTACGAGGAGAAACCGGTTAAGATTCTCGAATTTTCGAGCAGAGTTACTCGCAGTAAGGTTATCAAGTTTTGCAAAGTTCAGTGGAGTCACCACACCGAGGAAGAAGCCACCTGGGAACGAGAAGACGATCTACGCAAGGACCACCCACACATGTTCTCTAGCCAAGTCGAATCTCGAGGGCGAGATTCATTCTAAGGGGGTAGGTTTGTAACATCCCAAATTTTCAATTTGGAATGTTATACATAGATCATATTTGCATTTGCATGTTTTTGCATGTTTTTTTGTGGAGTCCCTCGAAATTCTAAGCAACTCAAGGACCTACGGAGAGACTTGGGAATTCTACCGTTTTCGTATTTGAGTTCGCTCGAATACCGGTACGAGGACACTATGATTTTAATTATTTTTCTCTCCTAAAAGTATTTCTAAAAACAAAATATGAGCGGAGATAATATGACTTCTCCAAAATAACAGAAATATTGGAGGAAAAATATTAAAATCACTTTTGGTATTTTTCTGGATTTATTTGCGGATTTATTTGCATAGGAAAAATACGCGTTTTTCAAAATTGCATTTAGGTCCGGGGAAAATGTTCACTTTGTCCTAAATATTATTAAAGGACGGTGAAAATTTATTTCGGGAATTCTGGAGTCCGTTTGGTATTTCTCTCGTTAGTTTTTCTGCGCCAGGACTCTATTTAGAAAAAAAAGGAAACCGACTTGGAGTCTTGCTAGCCCAGGACTCTGGGCTTTATAACTCGCCCGAGTCGGCCCAAAGCCGCCGCCAGCCCCCGCCTCCGCGAAACCCTAACCGCCGCGCCTCACACTCCACGCCGCCGCCGCCGCCGCCGGTTGCCGCCACCGCCAGCTGCCGCCCCGCCGCCGCGTTAGCCGCCGCCGCACCACCCCGCCGCCCCGCCGCCGCCGCCGCCGCCGCCGCCGCCACTACACCACCCACCGCACCGCCGCCCCGTCGCCGGACCGCCGCCCCGCCGCTGCGGTCTCGCCGGAGTTCGCGAGGTAGATGCCGTTTTTTTTCTAGAACCGCTCGGTTTTTTTAAAAACCGTAGATCTGTTTTATTAGATTAGATCGGTTCGGTTTTTCCGTCGGTTTAGTTATTTAGCGGACGTTCGTCCGTACGTTCATTTTAACGAACGGTTTTCGTTAGTTAACCGCAGACAACGAACGTTCGTTCGTTAGCCTGTTCGTTCGTTTTCGTTTTCGGGGTATTTATCCGCGGTTATTCCGATCGCGATTTCTGCCCTGATCTTGTTTCGCGTTTTTCTTTTCACTCGAGAGTCGGAATCAGGTGATTGAAAATCGCAGATCTTCGTCTCGATGCCCTCTTTACGTTTAATCAACTGGAACAATGTTTTGGCTACTGTAAAATTTGACTTTAGGCCAACTAGTAAACCGGAGCTCGTTTCTTTCGCAGTTTGAGTTTCGTTGCTTCTTTCGAGTTGATTCTTTTTGCAAACCGGAGTTCTTAAGTTGAACTTTCTGGTTAGATCTCTTATTTGAGTTTTACCCGTGCATTAGTTAAGTACTTATTGTATGCTTGTTTGTTTGCGATAGAGTACCCGGAGTGCGCCGCTTGCTACTTTGAGTCTCTAGGTTTTGCGGATCATCAGCAAGGCAAGTAACACTTTGATCATACTTTCCAATTACCCAGTTTTCATTGCATTAGTCAAACCCTCACACATTGCATGAGTAGGATTAATTAATTTGTGGGATTGGGAAGTAGTTTGAGGTAGTACCTATTACCAGCATTACATTCAAACCTTTGGGAGTTACTTCTACGTTTGCTGTTAGGACATGCTATGCTCGTAGACGTGGTTTGGGTGAGTGAAATCCATGACAGATGTGAGATTATTAATTAATGGTTCAAATTAAGATGGCAACATTAATACACATCTGGGTGGATTGAGGCATCTGGGTATTCCAGTGATTGCCTGTTTTTCTTTTGGACCGCCACCCAGGCTCAAAGGGATCATGAGATTTTTCATACTAGAAACTTCTGTGTGCAGCCACATGCCAATATGGGCTCTGGCATAGTTGAGTAAGTTGTGGGAAACCTTTCCATGATGGGCTAGCAGATGTAGTGGGTTTTGTAGGTGTACCGGCCTATCTATCTGGTTAAGGGGACCTCTTCGGAAAGACTGTGTCTCGGTCATCCGTTTCTCAAACACCATGCAGTGCGAGAAACCAAACGGAGGCGATCGAGTCTTGTGGGGAAAAGTGCACAAACCTCTGCAGAGTGTACAAACTGATCATGATTAGCCGTGTCCCCGGTTATGGACGTCTTGAGTATCTAGTACTTGGATTATCATGTGAATCTCATCATGTTACTCTAATTAATTTTGTTGGGTTTAATGATTATTTTTAATTGGGGTTGAGAGGATGTCTATCTTCTCAACGATGTTTCAACTACCATGATAGTTAATTAAAATCTAGTCCTTTGAAGTAGGGAAAAATTGGCTTTACGCAAAAACTTAACCGTAGAGCTTTCCACCTGCCATATTACATATAGTATAGCTTTACTTTCATTGCATTCTCTTGTGTTACTTTGCCAGCATATTCCATGTGCTGACCCGTTTTCGAGCTGCAACGTTTCATGTTGCAGACTTTTCAGACGACGGGTAAGATGCCTTTTTTTAGGTCGTGGTTCTATACTCAGTGATGCTGCTAGAGTTGATGGAATCACATATCTTACAAGCCTTCCGCTGTTATCGTGTTAGATGGCCTTCAGCCATATTATTTGTAACAAGTTCATCGTTGGACTATCAATTTAATAAGTGTGTGATTGCTACTCTGTTATAAATCCTTCAGGTACTGTGCGTGTCAGCATTACTGATCCAGGGATGACATTGATGCATAGAGATCAGACTGTTTGAGGTCTGGTCGCTACAAGATGGTATCAGAGCACACGCTGACTGTAGGACACGACCACTAAGACAAGCCCTAGAACAGAATTCACTCTTCTCTTTTCTGACTCCTCATCTTTTCTACTCTTTAGGATGGTGGAAGCAAAGCACAAGTTCATGCAACCGGATGATGATACACCCTTTGGACGACACCTGAAGGAAGTCACAAGATATCTCAACATTGGATTACCGAGTTTCACCGGAAGCTACAATGTCACTCTACCTGAGGAGGAGCGTTGGTTGATTCAAGCTCAAGTTTCAGGAAGGACGTCCGCACCCGTCACCTCACTCATAGCATTTTCCTTTAATGCACCTACATGGAGCCTAGGAAGGAGCATGGCAGCCCACATTTCTATGGGAAGGATTGGAGAAGTCTACAAGCAGGAGCTAAAGCACACCATCTACCAGATTTGTGGACGCCGAGATGAGAATTGGGATATGATCAGCACCCGGAAGGATAGATCCATTGAAGCATTCATCCAGGAGTTGAACCACCACATTCATCGCCAGGAGCACCAGATGTGTGCAGGGATGATAGATTTGAAGAAGGCCCTAAATAGGAATTTGGAGCTAGAAGAAGAACTCAAGTCTACACGCGACGGATATGAGGAGGAGATGAAAATACTTGTGGAGAAGAATGATGACTTGACCCGGAAGTTAGGAATACTCATGGGAGAAGAAGACGAGGAAGAAGAACCCAAGGAGATTCCATCGGAAGACTATATCATCATAGATGACACAGATTCGGAAGCTGAGGATAGCAAGGATGAAGACTATGAAGATGAAGCTGGAGCAGATATTATGGAATCCTCTGCCGATCAATATTTTTAGATGACCACCCTGTGACTAGTAGTTACTACCATATATTAGTTTTAGAGCATCTTTGTAATGATCGTTAGATTTGTAAGACCTTGTTTGAAATTGATTGGTGTGAATTGATTGTGTGTTTGTCTCATGTGCATCTGGGTAGTGATTTTCCCTTAGACCTCTTTTCTATTCTAATCTCTTCCCTCTACACCCATCAGATGCCTCCAAGACGTGAATTCGAGTTTCCCCCTGAGCTCACCCAGTTGATCCAGCAGCAGAACACCCTGATGCAACTTCTTGTCCAGAACACTCAGAACAACCAGAACAACAACAACAACCCTCCACCACCACCACCTGTGGACAACCTGACACGTTTCTTAAGGTTGCAACCACCCGTGTTTGCTAGCAGCATCAAACCAATTGTGGCTGATGACTGGCTATGCAAGATTGGAAGGGATTTGACCACCGCCAATTGCTCGGATGCTGAGAAGGTGCGATTTGCCGCACACCAGTTGTCTGGACCAGCCGCCGCATGGTGGGAGAATTACACAGCCACTTATCCCGTAGCCAATGTGACTTGGGATCAGTTTCAGCAAGCTTTTCGTACCGCCCATGTCTCGACTGGAGCCATGAGTATGAAGAAGCAGGAGTTTTGCAATTTGCGCCAAGGGGATCGTACTGTGGCCCAGTACGTGGATGAGTTTAGTACCCTATCTCGTTATGCCCCAGATGATGTGGCCACAGACGCCGCTAAGCAGGAGAGATTCATGGAAGGGCTGAATGATGAGATGAGTGTACAGTTGATGGTGGCAACTTTCAATAACTACCAGGAGTTGGTTGACCGCGCCCTAATGATTGAAAGGAAGCACCAGCAGATTGAGAGTCGCAAGAGGAAGTATGGGCAAGGAAAGTATAATTCTGGAGCTCACCAGAAACCCCGTTTTACCCCTAAAGCGGTAGGACAGCTTGAACATACCCATGGAGGAGGTAGCTCGCACAATCACAATGGCACCAAGAATGGCAATGGGAATGGGAATGGAGCCAATGGAAACCAGAACCGCCCTACACCGTCCACACCCACAAAGAGGGATTTTAGCCATGTCACTTGTTACAAGTGCGGGAAGAATGGACATTATGCCAATGAATGCCTAGAAGCTAAGAATGGGAACGGCAATGGAAGCGCAGCGAAGAAGCCCAACCCATTCAACAAAGGACAAGTGAACCACGTGACTGTGGAGGAGGTAGAAGAGCAACCAGATGCTATTGTCGGTAAGTTTTTGGTTAAGATATTTACCACAATAGTTCTTTTCGATACTGGTGCATCGCATTCATATATTTCAAGGGGATTCGAAAATAGACATAGGATGTCCACCCGAGTTCTTAAGACCCCCATGTTAATAAGTTCGCCTGGAGCAGATTATATGGCACATCAAGGATGTTTTCAGATGCCATTGATCATAGGACGCCATACTTTCCCCTCTGACCTAATAGTTCTGGAGTCACAAGGATTGGATGTGATATTAGGTATGGATTGGCTATCGAAGTATGGAGGTAATATTGACTGTGCCAGTAAGTCTATTTTGCTCACCACCCCGGAGGGGAGGGAAAAAGGATTAAGTATGTATCTAGGCATTCGCCTATAAGGACTCAAGTACATTCTCTCACAGGAGTTGTTCAGGAGGAAGTGCCAGTAGTGAAGGATTATCCGGATGTGTTTCCAGAGGAGTTACCTGGCATGCCACCGGATAGAGATATAGAGTTTTTGATTGAACGTTTCCAAGGCACCGGGCCAATTTCTAAGAGACCATATAGGATGCCCGCAAAGGATTTGGAGGAGATACAGAAACTGATTAAGGAGTTACTGGATAAAGGATTCATACGCCCAAGTTCTTCGCGTTGGGGTTCGCCAGTACTTCTAGTGGAGAAGAAGGATAGATCGTTAAGAATGGTTGTTGATTACCGTGGATTGAATGAAGTAACGATCAAGAATAAGTACCCATTACCGATTATCAATGATCTGTTCGATAGATTGCAAGGAGCTAAGATATTTTCCAAGATCGATCTACGATCAGGGTACCATCATTGAAGATCCGAGAGCAAGATATACCTAAGACGTCCTTTACCACTAGGTATGGGTTGTATGAGTATACCGTTATGTCGTTTGGTCTGACGAACATTCTGGCATACTTTATGAATCTGATGAACAAAGTGTTTATGGATTATTTGGATAAGTTCGTCGTAGTGTTCATAGATGATATTTTGATCTTCTTGAAGGATGAAGAGGAGCATGCAGAGCATTTGCGTTTGGTGTTGGAGAAGCTCAGAGAACATCAGTTATATGCCAAGTTTAGCAAATGCGAGTTTTGGTTGAAGGAAGTCGGATTTCTCGGACACGTTATATCCGGAGAAGGAATAGTAGTAGATCCCGCAAAGGTGGACACTGTGACCCATTGGGAAGCACCAAACAACAGTTGGAGATATCCGGAGTTTTCTTGGACTTGCAGGATACTACCGGAGGTTTATTGAGAATTTCTTGATGATTGCAAAACCCATGACGGAGTTGTTGAGGAAGGACACCAAGTTCAGTTGGAGAAACGAATGTGGGCTAGTTTTCAGGAATTAAAGAAAAGATTGGTCTCATCCCTTGTGTTGATTCTGCCAGATCAACATAAGGATTATGAGGTGTATTGCGATGCTTCACGTCCAGGACTTGGAGCTGTTCTTATGCAGGAAGGAAGAGTTGTTTCGTATGCTTCACGACAACTAAAACCTCATGAGCTGAACTATGCCACCCATGATTTGGAGTTAGCAACTGTAGTGCATGCATTGAAGACGTGGAGATATTTTCTTATTGGAAACCATTGTGAAGTATATACGGATCACAAGAGTTTGAAGTATATATTCACTCAGAAGGAGTTGAATCTTAGGCAAAGGAGATGGCTGGAACTCATTAAGGATTATGACATGAGATTGCATTATCATCCCGGAAAGGCTAATGTAGTAGCCGATGCGTTAAGCCGTAAGAGTCATGTCAATACCCTAATGATGGAAGGATTTCCAAAGGAGTTAGCCGAGGACCTACGAGAACTACGTATGGAGATAGTTCCGAGAGGCTATGTAGCAACACTAGAAATCCAGTCTACCCTGATGGATAAAACCAGAGAAGCTCAGAAAGCTGACAAGGAGGTTGTCGCTATAAATGAGAGGATGAGCGAAGGAAAAGCTAAAGGATTTCGTGAGGATGAGCACGACACCCTGTGGTTTGAGGATCGAATCTATGTGCCTAATGACCCGGAGATCAGGAAGTTGATTTTACAGGAGGCCCATGATTCACCATACTCGATTCACCCAGGAAATACTAAGATGTATTTGGATTTGAAGGATATTTTTTGGTGGACCGGTATGAAGAAGGATATTGCGGAGTATGTAGCAGTTTGTGATGTGTGTCAGAGAGTAAAGGCAGAACATCAGAAGCCAGCAGGATTGTTACAACCTATGCCAATACCCGAATGGAAGTGGGAGAAGCTTGGCATGGATTTTATCACCGGATTGCCCAAGACCAAAGTAGGATATGATTCAATCTGGGTAGTAGTGGACCGATTGACGAAGGTAGCCCACTTTATCCCTGTGAAAACCACATATACCAGTGCAAAGTTGGCAAAGATATACATGACCAGAATTGTATGTCTGCATGGAGTTCCGAGGAGCATTGTATCAGATAGAGGAACCCAGTTTACCTCAAAGTTTTGGAATCAGTTACATGAAACTTTGGGTACCAGACTAGAGTTTAGCACAACGTTTCACCCGCAGATAGATGGACAGACTGAGAGAGTCAATCAGATTTTGGAAGATATGCTGAGAGCCTGTGCACTAGATTACGGATCTAGTTGGGATGACAACTTGCCCTATGCGGAGTTCTCATACAACAACAGCTACCAAGCCAGTTTCAAGATAGCCCCTTTCGAGGCATTGTATGGAAGGAGATGCCGAACACCGTTGTCGTGGGATCAAGTTGGAGATCGACAGTTGTTTGGACCAGACTTAATCAAAGAGTCTGAGGAGAAGGTAAAGTTGATCCGAGATAGACTGAAAGTAGCTCAGTCCAGGCAGAAGAGTTATGCAGACTCGAAGCGCAAGGAGATAACCTATGAGATCAGAGACCGAGCATACTTGAGAGTATCGCCTTTACGAGGAGTTAAACATTTCAGAGTTAAAGGGAAGTTAGCCCCGAGATTTGTGGGACCTTACCGTGTTTTGGAACGCATGGGAGAGGTTGCCTACAAGTTGGAATTGCCCGAAGGATTGTCAGGAGTGCACGACGTGTTTCACGTATCACAGCTTAAGAAGTGTCACGCGGAGATGGCCGATATACCTCTTAGATACACAGTGCGCCTGGAAGCAATTCAGTTGGACAGTGATCTGACCTACGAGGAGAAACCAGTTAAGATTCTCGAATTTTCGAGCAGAGTTACTCGTAGTAAGGTTATCAAGTTTTGCAAAGTTCAGTGGAGTCACCACACCGAGGAAGAAGCCACCTGGGAACGAGAAGACGATCTACGCAAGGACCACCCACACCTGTTCTCTAGCCAAGTCGAATCTCGAGGGCGAGATTCATTCTAAGGGGGGTAGGTTTGTAACATCCCAAATTTTCAATTTGGAATGTTATACATAGATCATATTTGCATTTGCATGTTTTTGCATGTTTTTTTGTGGAGTCCCTCGAAATTCTAAGCAACTCAAGGACCTACGGAGAGAGTTGGGAATTCTACCGTTTTCGTATTTGAGTTCGCTCGAATACCGGTACGAGGACACCGTGATTTTAATTATTTTTCTCTCCTAAAAGTATTTCTAAAAACAAAATATGAGCGGAGATAATATGACTTCTCCAAAATAACAGAAATATTGGAGGAAAAATATTAAAATCGCTTTTGGTATTTTTCTGGATTTATTTGCGGATTTATTTGCATAGGAAAAATATGCGTTTTTCAAAATTGCGTTTAGGTCCGGGAAAAATGTTCACTTTGTCCTAAATATTATTAAAGGACGGTGAAAATTTATTTCGGGAATTCTGGAGTCCGTTTGGTATTTCTTTCGTTAGTTTTTCTGTGCCAGGACTCTATTTAGAAAAAAAAAGGAAACCGACTTGGAGTCTTGCTAGCCCAGGACTCTGGGCTTTATAACTCGCCCGAGCCGGCCCAAAGCCGCCGCCAGCCCCCGCCTCCGCGAAACCCTAGCTGCCGCGCCTCACACTCCGCGCCGCCGCCGCCGCCGGTTGCCGCCACCGCCAGCTGCCGCCCCGCCGCCGCGTTAGCCGCCGCCCAGCCGCCGCACCACCCCGCCGCCCCGCCGCCGCATGCTGCCGCCGCCACCGCCGCTGCACCACCCGCCGCACCGCCGCCCCGTCGCCGGACCGCCGCCCCGCCGCTGCGGTCTCGCCGGAGTTCGCGAGGTAGATGCCGTTTTTTTTCTAGAACCGCTCGGTTTTTTTTAAAGCCGTAGATCTGTTTTATTAGATTAGATCGGTTCTGTTTTTCCGTCGGTTTAGTTATTTAGCGGACGTTCGTCCGTACGTTCATTTTAATGAACGGTTTTCGTTAGTTAACCGCAGCCAGCGAACGTTCGTTCGTTAGCCTGTTCGTTCATTTTCGTTTTCGGGGTATTTATCCGTGGTTATTCCGATAGCGATTTCTGCCCTGATCTTGTTTCGCGTCTTTCTTTTCGCTCGAGAGTCGGAATCAGGTGATTGAAAATCCCAGATCTTCGTCTCGATGCCCTCTTTACGTTTAATCAACTGGAACAAAGTTTTGGCTACTGTAAAATTTTACTTTAGGCCAACTAGTAAACCAGAGCTCGTTTCTTTCATAGTTTGAGTTTCGTTGCTTCTTTCGAGTTGATTCTTTTTGCAAACCGGAGTTCTTAAGTTGAACTTTCTAGTTAGATCTATTATTTGAGTTTTACCCGTGCATTAGTTAAGTACTTATTGTATGCTTGTTTGTTTGCGATAGAGTACCCGGAGTGCGCCGCTTGCTACTTTGAGTCTCTAGGTTTTGCGGATCATCAACAAGGCAAGTAACACTTTGATCATACTTTCCAATTACCCAGTTTTCATTGCATTAGTCAAACCCTCACACATTGCATGAGTAGGATTAATTAATTTGTGGGATTGGGAAGTAGTTTGAGGTAGTACCTATTACCAGCATTACATTCAAACCTTTGGGAGTTACTTCTACGTTTGCTGTTAGGACATGCTATGCTCGTAGACGTGGTTTGGGTGAGTGAAATCCATGACAGATGTGAGATTATTAATTAATGGTTCAAATTAAGATGGCAACATTAATACACATCTTGGTGGATTGAGGCATCTGGTATTCCAGTGATTGCCTGTTTTTCTTTTGGACCGCCACCCAGCTCAAAGGGATCATGAGATTTTTCATACTAGAAACTTCCGTGTGCAGCCACATGCCAATATGGGCTCTGGCATAGTTGAGTAAGTTGTGGGAAACCTTTCCATGATGGGCTAGCAGATGTAGTGGGTTTGGTAGGTGTATCGGCCTATCTATCTGGTAAAGGGGACCTCTTCGGAAAGACTGTGTCTCGGTCATCCGTTTCTCAAACACCATGCAGTGCGAGAAACCAAATGGAGGCTATCGAGTCTTGTGAGGAAAAGTGCACAAACCTCTGCAGAGTGTACAAACTGATCATGATTAGTCGTGTCCCTGGTTATGGACGTCTTGAGTATCTAGTACTTGGATTATCATGTGAATCTCATCATGTTACTCTAATTAATTTTGTTGGGTTTGATGATTATTTTTAATTGGGGTTGAGAGGATGTCTATCTTCTCAAAGATGTTTCAACTACCATGATAGTTAATTAAAATCTATTCCTTTGATGTAGGAAAAAATGGCTTTATGCAAAAACTTAACCGTAGAGCTTTCCACCAGCCATATTGCATATAGTATAGCCTTACTTTCATTGCATTCTCTTGTGTTACTTTGCCAGCATATTCCATGTGCTGACCCGTTTTCGGGCTACAATGTTTCATGTTGCAGACTTTTCAGACGACGAGTAAGATGCCTTTATTTTAGGTCGTGGTTCTATACTCAGTGATGCCGCTGGAGTTGATGGACTCACTTATCTTCCAAGCCTTCCGCTGTTATCGTGTTAGATGGCCTTTAGCCATATTATTTGTAACAAGGTCATCGTTGCACTATCAATATAATAAGTGTGTGATTGCTACTCTGTTATAAATCCTCCAAGTACTGTGCGTGTCAGCATCACTGATCCAGAGATGACACTGATGCACAGAGATCAGACTGTTTGAGGTCTGGTCGCTACAAAATAATTGAATGTGGTGTTTCATCAATATGCAACTTGTTGCATATTGAGCTCCACTTAATTTGTAGTATTGTTTGTTGCATTTTGCCATGCCATGCCTATTTAATCTTGTCACGCATCATACTTGGTTGAGTATCATGCCATGTTTATGCTTGTGTGTTTACCATATTGTTTGCTTCTTTCCGGTTGTGCTTCTTCTCGGTAGTTCCTGTTTCGTTGCGATCATGAGGATTCGTTCGATTACACTTGGTTCGTCTACGCCCGCTCATCTTTTTCATGGACTCGGTCTTCTTCCCAGCGGGATCTCAGTCAAGATGACCGTCACCTTGGATCTCATTACTACTAATAATATGCTAGTTGTCTCCATGCTATCGCTATATGTCGCGCTGCCTATCTATTGTTGTCAGCCTCTCTTTGTTGGCATGAAACCTCGAACATTTTTACCATCTTAGCAAACCATTGTATGGCTATGTTACCGCTTGCTCAGCCCCTCTTATAGCGTCGTTAGTTGCAGGTGAAGATAAAGATTGCTCCATGTCGGAACTTGGATATTTTGGGAATATCACAATACCTTACTGAAATTAATGCACATATATACTTGGCAATGGGTGTAAGGCTTGTCCTTTTGCTCGGTGTTTTGTTCCACTCATGCCGCCTTAAGAACCGATAAACCAGTGTTATGTTCCTTGATTTTGCATTCCTAATGCGGTTAGGTATATGGGGACCCCTTGATAGTTTGCTTTGAATAAAACTCCTCCAGCAAGGCCCAACTTTGGTTTTAATTCGCTCCATAATAAAAACTTAATTAATTAATTAAATTGCATAGGGAGTTAGCGCTACCCGAGGATTCTTTCCACATACAGCGTGGGCAGTGCTGATGGTGTTGGTCCGAAACGGGTAGACCGCGGGGCCGCCTCGGAGAAACTCGAGGTATCTGGTATACCTGTAGGCTAACCTATCCGGACGTGGCCTGAGACAAGATACACGCGGCTACTATCAGGGTGTCGGTACACCGGGAGGTCTTGCTGGACTTGTTTTACCATTGTCGAAATGTCTTGTGCACCGGGATTCCGAGTCTGATCGGGTTGTCCCTAAGATAAGGTTTTTTTTACCTCTGCTGATCATGAGATCTTGTGATGGGCTAAGTTGGGACACCCCTGCTGATCTTTCAAAATCCGTGCCCACGGTTATGTGGCAGATTTGAATTTGTTAATGTCCGGTTGTATAAAACTTGATAGAGGATCCGAAATAAAACAGACCAACCGCTTGAGTAATAGTGACTGTTTCTTTTCAATTTGAGAAGAGAACACGATGGGGTTATGTTTGACTTGTAGGTAGTTCAGGATCACTTAGCGATCATTACTAGTTTGTGACCATTTGCGTAGATGCTCTTCTTATTCTTGTACTCATTAGTTAGCCACCATAGTACGCTTAGCCGCTGCTGCAACCTCACCACTTAACCTCTCCATACCCATTAAGCTTTGCTAGTATTGTTACCCATGGCTATGGAATTGCTGAGTCCTTGTGGCTCACAGTTACTACAACAACAGTTGCAGGTTTCCGATGACTTGCCGTGAGACCGATGTTTACCTATGTTGGAGTTCTTTCTTCTTCTTCTTCGTAAGTCTTGGGATATGTTCCTGGTCGGCAGCCTGGGATAGCAGGATGGATGTCGTGTGTTTTCAAGTGTTTTCATCCGTAGTTGGATGTCTTGTGTATGATGTGTTGTATTCATGTGGAATTGTATGACTTGTATGTTGATGGCTTCTCGCCCATCGGTGGTTACCCCAAGTGGGAGGTTTGAGATGTAGCGTAACGGCAAGTTTCCCTTGGCAAGATACCAAGGATCGAATCCCGTGAGACTCCGAGGGTCGACAAGAAGGTGTCAACGGCTAACGGCGCTAGATACTTAGCGGTTGACAGGACCTGCACACAGATACAAATAACTTTGCTCCCAACGAGTACAGAGAGGTTGTCAATCCCTCCGGCCTTGCTGTTTACAAAGGATCAAACACAAGAGATAATAATGATAGCTATGACTGCAACTAGGAAATAGAAACAGGAAGTAAATAGCGGGTGTGATCAGTGATGGTAATATGGACCGGGGTCCCATGATGTTCACTAGTGATGTCTCTCTCCCAAAAGACTATAAAACAGCTAAGCGAGGTAAACAAATTACAGCTGGGCAATTGACAGGATTATGTGCGCAAACCAATGCTAACTATGCTGTAAAGAAAGGTAGAGGCTCAAAAGCATGGGCGGTACGCCAAGGCAAGTAGACCGAAATCCATCTGCATCTACTACTAATCATCCACCTTGAGATATCTATCCAGAACATCTCGCTGGTATTAAGTTGCGAGTCCCACCCAAAGTGTAAACTCAAAGCAACAGACAACTACATTAAAAGAACTTTGCGTAAAGTAAACAATCCTTGCACCCGCAAGTACAAGCACCGTAGTTTTCCCCCTTGTGGCAACATCACATCCCCTAGACTCATGTTTCTGTCAATCAAACTAGTCATCGAGGGGCATGAACCCACAATCAAGCATAACGTTCCCTCTTGGAGTTACTACCTACTACTCGGCCAAAGCAATAAACAGCAACGGAGAACTTGCAAGAATTACTCAAGAACATAAATATAAAAGAGGTGAATCAAATATATTACTCACACACAATCTGAACATAATCTCATAATCCATCGGATCCCAGCAAACTCAGGAGAGCAACAACATAAAGATTACTTATGTGCCTCGATCATGTAGGGCAGCTCACGAGGTCTAATCCATGAAGAACAAAGAGGGGAGGAGAACATCACATAGCTACTGGTCATGGAACCATGGTCCAAGGGGGACTACTCACAACTCATCCGGGAAGCGTCCATGGTGGTGGAGAAGCTCCCGGTGGTGGTCCTCCCCTCCGACAGGGTGCCGGGAAGAGTTCTCCTGGTGCTCCCGATCTTGGAAGCGCGGCGGCGGCGGAACAGAGGCGAGATCATGAAAAAGGCTTCCGTCCTCGAGGGTTTCAGGACGCGAGGAGTATATATGCCAAAGGGGGTCACTAGAAGCGGAGAGGGGGGCCCAGGCGCCCCCCTAGGGCGGCCAGGGGTGGGGCCGCCTGGGCTGCCCCTGGCTCCCCTCTGGCCCCACTTTGGTTTTTCTCGAAGCTTCCTGTACGCTGATTTTTTCTGTATTTTTCCCGGAATTTTTGGAGCACTTTTAATATGGGGGAAATCTGAAATAGAAAAACAGCAGAAAACAGGAACTGGCACTGTGGTGCACCGAGTTAATAGGTTAGTCCAAATATGATCAAAAGTGTATGGAAGTGCATAAATATCATAGCAATATCACACAAAAGAAGCATGGAGCAAGCAGAAATTATAGATACGTTTTGGACGTATCAACATCCCCAAGCTTAATTCCTGCTCGTCCTCGAGTAGGTAAATGATAACAAGCATAATTTCTGTGGTGACATGCTACCAACCATATAAGAACTTTTTAAGTAAAGCAATCAAGGCATGTAATTTAATTCAAGTCATAACAAGCAAGAGTCTATATTAGCATTGTAACAAGCAACATAAGAACATAAAGGTGCAAGAGCTCTCGCTGTCCGTGACTCCAATGTCTCCAAATGGTGTTTGCGTGCAAGAAAGGGGATAGGGATATACGAGAGAGTAAAACATAGTTTTTGTATTGTTGAGAACTTAATCTACTAAAGTTTCACACTTGGTCTTCTTTGGAATCTTATCTTGACTCATCCCCAGACCATCAGCCAGGTACAAGTCAAAATGATCCACTCCCTTTCGATGTTTTGAGCACTCATGCAATGGATGAGCGTAAGCAAGAAAGTCGACACTTAGGATGGCAAAGAGAGAAAAATGATGGAGGGGGAAGACAAAAAGGTGTGAAAGTCTCACATCAATGAGGACAATCATCGGCGAGAGAAAGCCAAATAATAGATATGATGTGAGGAGTAGGGATTGCCATGCAACGGATGCACATATGAGCTAAGGTAAGCTCTCCAATGGAACTAGTGGGGGTGCATCCAACTTGCTTGCTCAAGAAGACCTAGAGCTCTTTTGAGGAGGCTCATCATTGGAATATACAAGCCAAGTTATATAGTGTAAAGGTCCCCACATAGCTATATGCATGAATGATAATCTCTATGGAGTATAAGATATAAGATGGAGTACGAGTGTGGATCTCTCAAAAGAAATAGTAGTGTGCCCCCTTCTCTCTTTTTATTTCTTTTTCTCTTTTTTTTTCTATATATTTTTTATTTTTTGTGGCCTCAATGGCTCTTTCTATTTATCTCTCATTTGTCCTCTTTGGGATCTTTTGATTTTGTCCTCTTTGGGATCTTTTGATTTTGTCCTCTTTGGGATCTTTTCCCCACTTTAGGGGCAACACTCTATGTATTACAAGAAGTATAGAAGATCTTTCACACTTTACAAAAGTACTCAACATAAAGAAAATGAAACTATCATGATGTATGCAAATGTATGCCTCTGCCAGTGTAGCAGGATATGCAATGATACTAGCGCGTCATGTAGCAATGATTAGGGCAAGGCCCAACTAGCATGCGACTCATCGATCAAGCAAAAAGCATGTATGACATGAAGATCAAGTCATGAGAAGATGGCTGTTGCATGGCAATGTATCTCGGAAAGGCTATGGAAATGCCTTAATATGTAGGTATGGTGGCTGTTTTGAGGAAGGATATAATGAGGCTTATGATGACAGAGCGTATCGTGCCAAGGATTTGGATGCACCGGCGAAGTATGCGCCAACTCTCGAGGTGAGAAAGGGCAATGCACGGTACCGAAGAGGCTAGAAAAATATGGATAGGTGGAAGTGTCAACTTTCGAATACTCACATTAGTCCGAAGAACTCATGCACTTATTATCGGTAACTCTCAATCTAATTAGGAGGTTCACAAAGAGACAAGTACCCCGAGGAGGTGTGTATGGAGGTTTGGTTACCCTTGCGCATCCTCGACCCATGGTACGTGAGTGTACTCTAATATTCGATCCCTCCAAAGATTAGTGATCCATTTAGTAGCTAATGTTCTCAACTATTTTGTAGGTTTTCGAAAATAAACACGGATTGCCCAAAATACGACATCTATCACTAATAGGCTAAAGCTCTTGACACCAAAAGTTCAGACATTACTCATGGCAATACCTCAAAACTATTGCAAGTTACTACTAAAATTAAATAGCAACCTCAATTACCTACTTTAAGTTAAGACACACAACTCAGTGCAACAGGCAAAACTCTCTTAACAAGATAAACAAGAAAACTCAAGAGAGTTCAGCAACCAACTAAACAAAAGCTCTTTAAAAAGAAAAGCATGAAAACTAAGAGCTAAACATGACAGTAGCTATGGAAAGGCAAAGAACACACACAACAAGATAAGCATGAAAATCCTATGTTGTGTTCTATGTTGAAGTGGAGCGTGTTTCTCTCCCACACAAAGAAAGCTGGGTTCTAACTTGTTATGAACAGCAAGCAAAGCTAAAGAAAACTAAAAAGGAAACTAAGAGCAAGACGCTCCAAGCATAGCACATAACACATGAAGTGATTAAAATATAGTGGAACGAAAGACGAACTGATACTTGTTGATGGAGAAGGGGATGCACGGGGGCATCCCCAAGCTTAGACGCTTGAGTCTTCTTGAATATTTCTTGGGGGTGCACGGGGGTATCCCCAAGCTTGAGTGTTTGACCCTCCTGAATCTTCTTTTATCATCTTCCCTCGCACACTTGAAAACTCCCTTCATACATAACTCATCATAATCTGATTAGCGAGGTTAGTACCCATAATAAAATAACTTTTCCCTACTGGAAATAAGGATAATCTCAAAGAGCTACTGTTTCTCAATGTTGCCAAAAGGTTTTTGCAAAGAAAAAGCAAGCTCAAGGTTTGCAAAACGAAGAAAAGGCAAAACAGGACAGAATCTGTGAAAACAGACCAGCAGGTAGTAAATAATTATTTCGGGGCACTTCTGCAACTCAAATCAAAAAACTCAGAACAGACGCTCGAAAGACAATTGTATAGATCACGCTGTCAAAAAAATTCAGATCAAAAATATGATCTGGTGATTTTATACGAATTTTTCTGTCCAAGGACATAATCTGTTTTCTGGACAGCACGTCACAACTTTTGCACTTCCTTGCAATCAGAGGCTAAACTTGGCACAAAGCTGAAAAGAAAAGATACAATGATGATGCTACTGTAGTAACAAACATCAAGACACAACAAAAGCAAAATAAAACTTTATTCGTTGTGGGCTGCCTCCCAAAAGCGCTTTCTTTTATGCCTTTAAGCTAGGCATAATGCAAAGAGAGAAGATCAAGTTTTATCAAGAGTAAGAGAATAGCTAGCCCGTGTAACGGACTCAAAAGGTAACTTAATCTTCTTTCTAGGGAAGTGTTCCATCCCTTTCTTGAGAGGAAATTGAAATTTTATATTCCCCTCTTTCATGTCAATGATAGCACCAACGGTGCGAAGAAAAGGACGTCCCAAAATAATTGGACATGAAGGTTCACATTCAATATCCATAATAGTAAAATAAACGGGAACATAATTGTCATTGACAATGAAAAGAACATCGTCGATCTTCCCCAAAGGTTTCTTTACGGAAGAATCAATAAGACGAACACCAAAAGAACAAGGATCAAAAGATTTCAATTTAAGCATATCATATATTCTTTTGGGCATAACGGAGGTACTAGCTCCAACATCACATAAAGCATAGCAAGAGAAGTTATTCAACTTAATTTTAATCATAGGATCCCAACCATCTTCTAGCTTTCTAGGTATGGAGGCTTCTACCCTAAGCTTCTCCTCCCTAGCTTCGATAAGAGCATTAGTGATATGCTCTGTGAAGGCAAGATTAAGTGTGCTAGTGTGGGGATCTCTAGACATTTTGTGAAGAAAACTAATAACTTCAGAAAGGGTGCAATTATCAAAATCAAGGTCACTACTATCAAGTAAAGTGGTAGTGGTGTCCTTTAGGCTCACTTGTTTGGTAGCTTCTATGGTCACAGGAGTTTCTTCTACGGTTGAGGTCATAGCATCACCATTAATAGGTCCAATGGGACTAGGAGTGCATTGGGTGCTAAGAGTTTGGATATCCTCAACGACTTGGATAGTAGCAACAGTGTGGTGGGTAGGAAGGCTCTTAATTCTATCTTCTTCCTCCTTTTCTCTAGCCCGTCTCTCTTTAAGTTTAGCCATCATCCTAATGTTTTCATTAATTTGCACTTGAATAGCATTCATAGGAGTGGTCTTCCTCTCCTCAAGAGGAGAAGTTCTAATTTTAAGCAACTCTACCTCATGGGCTAAATTGTCTACCTTCGAAGAGAGATTATCTAGTTTGTCTAGTTTTTCTTCTACACTCTTATTGAAGGCTTTTTGGGTAGTGATGAAGTATTTAAGCATAATCTCTCGTTCAGAAGTGGAGTTCTTGGTGCTAGGATAAGCATTGTTGTTCCCATAGGAATTAGAGGGGAACGGTCTAGGGTTGCTACCAAAATTACTCCTATAAGCATTGTTATTGAAATTGTTTCTAGAGATAAAGTTCACATCTACTTGATCTTGAGCAATCAAAGAATTTAAAGGAACATCATGAGGATCAATAGAAGATTGCTTGGAAAGTAGAGACATGATCAAGTCAACTTTTTCATTTAGGGAGGAAATCTCCTCGACAGAGTTTACCTTCCTACCTGTTGGAGCGCGTTCGGTGTGCCATTGGGAATAATTGGTCATCATCTCATCGAGAAGTTTCGTGGCAGCACCAAGTGTAGTTGACATAAAGGTTCCTCCCGCGGCCGAATCTAACAAGTTTCGCGAGGTAAAGTTCAAGCCTGCATAAAAAGTTTGGATAACCATCCAAGTAGTCAAACCATGTGTAGGGCAGTTCTTGACAAGAGATTTCATGCGTTCCCAAGCTTGGGCAACGTGTTCATTATCCAATTGTTTAAACTTCATTATGTTACTCCTTAGTTGGATAATTTTAGCAGGGGGATAGTACTTCCCAATAAAGGCATCCTTGCACTTGTCCCAAGAATCTATACTATTCCTAGGCAAGGATTGAAACCAGATTTTAGCTCCTCCTCTCAAGGAGAAAGGAAAAAGCTTAAGCTTAACAATATCACCATCTATTTCTTGGTACTTTTGCATATCACAGAGCTCAACAAAATTATTTAAGTGCAAAGCAGCATCATCTCCAGCACCGGAGAATTGATCTTTCATAACTAGGTTCAGTAAAGCAGGTTTAATTTCATAAGAAGGTGCTGAAGTGGTAGGTGTAGCAATAGGCGTGCAGATAAAGTCATTGTTGTTATGACTAGTGAAGTCACACAACTTGGTGTTCTCGGTGGAACCCATAGCAGCAGCAAGCAAGATAACTATTTTTGTGATTTTTGGTAAGGGACACTAAAGCAAAAACTGAAAGGTAAACTAACAAGACTAAAAAGCAAAGATAAAAGATAGCGTGCAACTCCCCTATCTTGAAGAGTGGAGTCCCCGGCAACGGCGCCAGAAACTTTGCTTGATGGCTTCTCGCCCCTCGTTGGTTACCCCAAGTGGAAGGTTTGAGATGCAGCGTAACGGCAAGTTTCCCTTGGCAAGATACCAAGGATCGAATCCCGTGAGACTCCGAGGGTCGACAAGAAGGTGTCAACGGCTAACGGCGCCAGATACTTAGCGGTTGACAGGACCTGCACACAGATACAAATAACTTTGCTCCCAACGAGTACAGAGAGGTTGTCAATCCCTCCGGCCTTGCTGTTTACAAAGGGTCAAACACAAGAGATAACAATGATAGCTATGACTGCAACTAGGAAATAGAAACAGGAAGTAAATAGCGGGTGTGATCAGTGATGGTAATATGGACCGGGGTCCCATGATGTTCACTAGTGATGTCTCTCTCCCAAAAGACGATAAAACAGCTAAGCGAGGTAAATAAATTACAGCTGGGCAATTGACAGGATTATGTGCGCAAACCAATGCTAACTATGCTGTAAAGAAAGGTAGAGGCCCAAAGCATGGGCGGTACGCCAAGGCAAGTAGACCGAAATCCATCTGCATCTACTACTAATCATCCACCTTGAGATATCTATCCAGAACATCTCGCTGGTATTAAGTTGCGAGTCCCACCCAAAGTGTAAACTCAAAGCAACAGACAACTGCATTAAAAGAACTTTGCGTAAAGTAAACAATCCTTGCACCCGCAAGTACAAGCACCGTTGTTTTCCCCCTTGTGGCAACAACACATCCCCTAGACTCATGTTTCTGTCACTCAAACTAGTCATCGAGGGGCATGAACACACAATCAAGCATAACGTTCCCTCTTGGAGTTACTACCTACTACTCGGCCAAAGCAATAAACAGCAATGGAGAACATGCAAGAATTACTCAATAACATAAATATAAAAGAGGTGAATCAAATATATTACTCACACACAATCTGAACATAATCTCATAATCCATCGGATCCCAGCAAACTCAGCAGAGCAACAGCATAAAGATTACATATGTGCCTCGATCATGTAGGGCAGCTCACGAGGTCTAATCCATGAAGAACAAAGAGGGGAGGAGAACATCACATAGCTACTGGTCATGGACCCATGGTCCAAGGGGGACTACTCACAACTCATCCGGGAAGCGTCCATGGTGGTGGAGAAGCTCCCGGTGGTGGTCCTCCCCTCTGGCAGGGTGCCGGGAAGAGTTCTCCTGGTGCTCCCAATCTTGGAAGCGTGGCGGCGGCGGAACAGAGGCTAGATCGTCAAAAAGGGTTCCGTCCTCGAGGGTTTCCGGACGCGAGGAGTATATATGCCAAAGGGGGTCACCAGAAGCGGAGAGGGGGGCCCAGGCGCCCCCCTAGGGCGGCCAGGGGTGGGGCCGCCTGGGCTGGCCGCCTGGGCTGCCCCTGGCTCCCCTCTGGCCCCACTTTGGTTTTTCTCGAAGCTTCCTGTACGCTGATTTTTTTCTGTATTTTTCCCGGAATTTTTGGAGCACTTTTAATATGGGGGAAATCTGAAATAGAAAAACAGCAGAAAACATGAACTGGTACTGTGGTGCACTGAGTTAATAGGTTAGTCCAAATATGAACAAAAGTGTATGGAAGTGCATAAATATCATAGCAATATCACACAAAAGAAGCATGGAGCAAGCAGAAATTATAAATACATTTTGGACGTATCATATGTATCCTCATCTATTTATGTAATGGTACGATGTAATGTTATCCATCTTGCTAAGCACCCGAAATGCGGTTGTGCCCCAATCACAAGTTCACCATGTGATCGGGATAGAATCGCATCTTGGGCGTGACAGGAGTATACTGCTACACTTGTATCCCATTCGGGTTGCGGGATGCAGGGCAACCTTCCAACGATTGATGCATATTGCTCTGGGAGAGCAGCTCGGGAGGAACGCTGAGGCATACATTGATGACATCGTGGTCAAATCTGAGGAGGCCAAGACCATCATCAAAGATTTGGAAGAAACCTTCGCCAGCCTGCGTAAGGTAGACCTGCGGCTTAACCCAGAAAAGTGTGTGTTCGGCGTCCCATCAGGTAGGCTTTTGGGCTTCCTGGTGTCGCACAGAGGGATCGAGGCCAACCCCGAGAAAGTCAAGGCCATAGAAAAGATGAGTCCACCGAAGACCCTCAAGGAGATGCGGAAGCTGGCCGGCTATGTAACGTCACTCGGGCATTTCATCTCCAAGCTGGGGGAGCGAGCCCTCCCCTTTTTCAAGCTGATGAAAAGGAAGGGCCCGTTCGAGTGGACCACCAAGGCTGATGTGGCGTTCGAAGACCTCAAGAGATACCTCACCAGCCCACCGATAATGGTGGCACCCAAACCTCAAGAGCCCCTGGTACTTTACCTAGCCGCGACACCACATTCTTCCAGCGCAGCGTTAGTGGGTGTCTGGGAGGAGCGCCAAGATAAGACCCCACAGCCCCGAAGCGATGCTCCCGAGGATCCTACGGAGCCGGCAAGCGACCGCGCCCTGCAAGACGACATGCCTGAGACCATAACTGCCCCTTCTGGTGACCAAGATCCTGAAGCTCCTTTACCCAACCAGGATCCACATCTTCAGGCAAGCCTGGGCTTCACCCCCGTCGGGCACCCGGTGTACTTCGTCAGCATGGTGCTCCATGATGCTCGGGCACGCTATCCCATGCCGCAGAAGCATCTGCTTGCACTCCTCATCGCTTTGCGCAAGCTGCGCCACTACTTCCAAGGCCATCCCATCAAGGTCGTCTCGTCCTACCCGCTGGAGAGAGTACTCCGGAGCCCCAACGGGGTGGGTAGAGTCGCTGAATGGAATATCGAGCTGTAGGCGTTCCAGTTGGAATTCAGCATGACTAGAGTCATCAAAGGAGCCGCGCTTGCTGACTTCGTGGCAGAATGGACCGACTCCATGGAGCTCGGAGCAGGAGAAAACTGATCCCTCTCGCCGGGAAGTGAAGCGCTGGATGGCTCGATCATGTACTTCGATGGTGCATTCGCGCGCCAGGGCGCGGGGGCTGGAGCTGTGCTCATCTCGCCCACTCAACACAAGCTCTACTACGCCGTGCGGCTCTGCTTTCAGCCGGGTGATAAGGTCTCCAACAGCATCACGGAGTACGAAGGCCTCATTGCTGGTCTCAAGGCTGCAGTGGCCCGGGGAGTGAAACGCCTCGTCATCCGGGGCAACTCACAACTCCTTATCAACTTCTCCAACAAGGTGTACGAGCCAAAGGACGAGCATATGGAGGCATACCTCACGGAGGTACACAAAATGGAGAAGCAGTTCTTAGGCCTGGAGGTGCAGCACGTGCCCCGTGGCACCAACAAGGAAGCCAGCGACATCGCCAAGAGAGCATCCAGGCGCCTGCCCTAGGAACCAGGCGTCTTCGAGGAGCGTCTCCTCAAGCCTTCGGCATCACCCTCACAAGAGGAGCCGGTGAGGCCTCAGGAGGAACTCCCCCAATCGCTGACTTCAGGAGCCCCCGCTTGTTGCCCGACCTCAGGAGCCCGCCTGCTCCTAGCACTCGAGCCTCAGGAGGGATGCTGGACCGAGGAGCTCAAGGCGTACCTAGTGCGAGGAGCGCTGCCAGGAAAGGAGGAGGATGCCGAACGTGTGGCCCGACAGGCTACGGCATATTGCATTCAAGAAGGTGAGCTTTACATGAAATGACCAAATGATGTTTCTTTGCGATGCATCTCCAGGAAGCAGGGAGGCAAGCTCCTAGCTGACATCCACGCCGGGGACTGCAGGCATCACTCATCATCGCGCACCCTGGTCAGCAAGGCGTTCCGCAGCGATTTCTACTAGCCGACGGTGCTCAACGATGCTGCCGAGCTGGTGAAATCAGGCGAGGCTTGCCAATTCCATGCCAAGAAGATCCACCAAATGGCCTAGGGCCTCCAAACCATCCAGCTCTCCTGGTCGTTTGCGGTCTGGGGGCTGGACATCCTGGGCCCCTTCCCTCGAGCGCTCGGGGGCTACCACTACCTCTACGTCGCCATCAACAAGTTCACCAAATGGGCGGAGGTGGAAGGCGTCCGAACCATCCCGGCCGGCTCCGGGGTCCCCAACCGCATCATCACCGACAACGGCTCACTGTTCACTAGCAACCTTTCCAAGACATATTGTGCTAACCTTAGAACGCAGATTTTCTACTCTTCGGTAGCGCACCCCAGGAGCAACGGCCAGACCAAGCGTGCCAACACAGAGGTTTTAAGAGGCCTCAAGACCAGGACCTTCAAGAAGAGGCTTGAAGCTTGCGGAAGGGGTTGGCACGATGAGCTCCATTCCGTGATGTGGTCGATCAACACCACCACCACCAAGCCTGCCGGTGAGACCCCATTCTTTCTCGTCTACGAAGCCGAAGTGGTTCTCCCTCACGAGGCCAGGCACCACTCCGTGCAAGTCATAGCGTTCGACGAAACACAACAGGACGCCATGCGGGGGACGGACCTCATGTTAGGAGAGGAACGCCGACAGGACGCTTCGCTCTGAGCAGCAAGGTACCAGCAAGCGTTGCAGCGGTATCATTGTCGCAACATCTGCTCCGGGACGCTGGAGGTAGGCGACCTCGTCCTAAGGCGAGTCCTCTCCAGGGAAGGGCTTCACAAGCTTTCACCCACGTGGGAGGGCCCGTTCAAGATCACCCACATCTCCAGGCCTGGCGCCGTGCACCTGGAAATAGGTGATGGCGTCCTAGTCCAGAACATGTGGAACATCCGGCACCTCCGGAAGTTCTACCCATAAAGCAAGGCCCCGTGCCTCTTAAGACAAGGCCCTGTGCCTGTGAAGCAAGGCTTCGTGCTTGTGAAGACAAGGCCCTATGCCTGTGAAGCAAGGCCATGTGCCCGCGAAGCACGGCCCCGTGCCTGTGAAGACAAGGCCCTGCGCCTGAGAAGCCAAGGCCCAGTGCCTATGAAGTAAGGCTCACGCCTGTGAAGGTCTCTGCCCGTGACACTCTCACGTATTAATGAGTGGGGTTGTACATGCCCTGGAGTCTCCGGAGTGCCGCCCTCGGGCCTCGGTGGCTCCCTCCCACTTCCTAGTGGCAGCACTTAGCTCCGCGCTGATGAGAAGATTAGACTAGGTGCCGGACGCGGCTGTTCATTTGCTTTCTGGAATTGGCTTGCCCCTTCCTTCTCTTAAAGGATTTTGAAAGTTCTGGCGTTTCTCGAATGGCTTGATTAAATAATCTCTCTCTTTGGTTCTTCCCTCGATTTTTGGCCTTGCATCAGAGGGAGCGACAGTTGCCCGACGCTCTCCCTAGCGCGCATCCCTTAGCCTCCGCAAGGCGTCCACGTTTGGGGCTTGTGATTGACGCACCCCTCTCCTTATGTCCGTGCCCCACGGGTACCGCGACAGGGTGTGTTTGACCATGTTCAGCCCACGCCAAGGACCTCCTGCGGTGAAGGATAATAACCTCCTAACGAGTTTTTGCAGCCTCCCGAAGGGCCACGCGTCACGAGATGAGGGCTACTCCAAGGACTTTTTTAGTTGTGCGGTCGCCGATGCTGCGTGGGGAAGTGGAGACGCCCACGTCTCATCAATCATCACACGTCAATTAAGGCCGCAGGCTTTCGGGGCCCGCGACGCTCTGCACTTGACCCTTGGCTTCGCCGCGAAGCCAAGCCCGAGCACGCCTTGGGCGCGGGGGCTACTGTCGGCGTTCTGGGTATGGGGGTACCCAGACTTGCCTTCCTGCGGCCCAGGGCATGGCTCATCCAGCGGCCTGGTACGGCCCAACCTCGTCAGCAACCACTCAAGACCCTCGCGAGGGACCGAGCCTCGCGAGACGGGCAACACAAGACCTCCCCTGGGGCGGCCTCACTAGGCTAGCTCCCGAGGAGCGGAGATATCAAGACTAGGGGCACCTCGCAAGGTTCTCGTGACGTGAGACATGACGACCAAGGCCAGGCGGGCGCCAACGGGCGCAGGATGCCAGTTTCCTCTTTGGTGCTAAAGGGGCAGGCGCAGGCGAGGAGTCCCGAGGCATCAGGAAAATGTTTCCATATCGGTGCAACAAGACCAAGATAAGCAGGACGACACAGCGGAGGTCATCGCAAAGCCCACGGCGGCGTCACGAGCAGAACCTTTGGCAGGCGAAGACCACCTTTTGTCAAGATAGCTTGTACTAGCTGCCCCCTTCAAATTTGGCCATTGTGAGATCCCTTTCCGGTCAATATTTGGGAAGAGGATCCGGGCCTATAAATAGGACCTAGCCACCAACATAGAGGGGGGAGACTCATCGGATCTAGAGCCAACGAGACACACACTAGCAAGCTCATCCGAGCGAAAGAACACCTCTCCTCAGGAGGCTGTTCTTCCCCTGTACTTGTTCTTCCTCAGCTGATACGTCTCCAACGTATCTATAATTTTTTATTGTTCCAAGGTATTATATATTCTGTTTTGGATGTTTAATGGGCTTTATTATACACTTTCATATTATTTTTGGGACTAACCTAATAACCCAAGGCCCAGTGCAAATTGCTGTTTTTTGCCTATTTCAGTGTTTCGCAGAAAAGGAATATCAAACGGAGTCCAAACATAATGAAACCTTTGGGAGAGTTATTTTTGGAATGATATCAATACAGAAGACTTCGAGTACACGCCAGGAAGCAAGAGAGGTGGCCACGAGGCCAGGGGGCGCGCCTAGGGGGGTAGGCACACCCCCACCCTCGTGGACCCCCTGTGGCTCCCCTTACGTGCCTCTTCAGCCTATATATACTCCCATACTCTGAAAACATCGAGCACACCAGCGAAACCCTAATTCCACCACCGTAACCTTCTGTACCCATGTGATCCCATCTTGGGGCCTGTTTCGGAGCTCCGCCGGAGGGGGCATCGATCAGAGAGGGCTTCTACATCAACACCATAGCCTCTCCAATGAGTTGTGAGTAGTTTACCACAGACCTTCAGGTCCATAGTTATTAGTTAGATGGCTTCTTCTATCTCTTTGGATCTCAATACAAAGTTCTCCTCGATCTTCAAGGAGATCTATTCGATGTAACCTTTTTGCGGTGTGTTTGTCGAGATCCGATGAATTGTGGGTTATGATCAAGATTATCTATGAACAATATTGGATTCTTTTCTGAAATCTTTTATGTATGATTTAAATACCCTTGCAAGTCTCTTCGAATTATCGGTTTGGTTTGGCCTACTAGATCTATAGTTCTTGCAATGGGAGAAGTGCTTGGCTTTCGGTTCAATCTTGCGGTGTCCTTTCCCAGTGACAGCTGGGGCAACAAGGCACGTATTGTATTGTTGCCATCGAGGATAAAAAGATGGGTTTTATATCATATTGCTTGACTTTATCCCTCTACATCATGTCATCTTGCTTAAGGCGTTACTCTGCTCTTATGAACTTAATACTCTAGATGCATGCTGGATAGAGGTCGATGTGTGGAGTAATTGTAGTAGATGCAGAATCGTTTCGGTTTACTTGTCACGGACGTGATGTCTATATACAATGATCATGCCTAGATATTCTCACAACTATGCGCTCTTCTATCAATTGCTCGACAGTAATTTGTTCACCCACTTTGGAAATCTGCTATCATGAGAGAAGCCACTAGTGAAACCTATGGCCCCTGGGTCTATTCTCATCATATTAATCTTCCATCAACTATTTAATTTACTTTGCATTATTTACTTTCAATCTCTATACCAAAAATACCAAAAATCTTATCTTATCTTATCTATCAGATCTCACTTTTGTAAGTGACCGAGAACGGATTGACAACCCCTTTTATCGCGTTGGCTGCGTGGTTCTTATTTGTTTGTACAAGTACGAGGGTCTCCTACTGGATTGATACCTTGGTTCTCAAAAACTAAGGGAAATACTTACTCTACTGTGCTGCATCAGCCTTTCCTCTTCGAGGGAATACAATGCAAGCGCGAGAAGTAGCATCAGCCTATAAGGCAATCCACCACACCACACTGGATTAGGGTATTACATCACAACGGTGGCCCGAATCAGTATAAACCCTTGTGTCTCTTGTTCTTTGAGTTCGATGAGCTAGGCCTAGGAATCGGCGAGTACATGAGCTAGGGCAGAAGGAGAGGTCTTCGTGCGCACCCCAGTGTTCGAACCACAAGGGTTTTGCCGGAACCCAAGATCCAATAGTGCCCACGACGTCATAGAGTAACCAAGTTGAAGAACACATGGACGACTGGGAATCTCTATGACATGGGTGCATGCAGCACCAGTCTGCTGTCTTTTCATCGATCACGTGGACCTGTAAGACCTTTCTCTGCATTCTAGTTCCCCATCCCGTCGCTCTTTGTCCCCTTAAAACAACTGTCCTAATTACTCTAATGCGGCAACACCTCTGCACATGCATAGTGACCAGCACGAATCCTCATATCACTGGATGGGCGGGATTACAGGGTTCCGGGGCACCCGGGTGCCATCCTACCTTTCTGTATCCTGAAAATCCCCTTTTCTGATGGTCGAAAAACATGCAACATTTGATTGAGGCTTATCAGATTGTTACTGAGTCCAACTTACAAATTGTACTTTCACCAAGGGAGTTTTGGTTGTCAGATAGATAATTTAACATCGGTGTTGAAGAATCATCGGATGAAACAGATTAGAGCATTGTGGTTTTAGTCCTTCACAAGCGGCCAGTAGGAAATTCAACATTCAGAACAATTCTGGCTGATGTATGGGTGGAAGTTTTTTGCTGGTGTGGTTCTTTGTATGCAGCTTCAATGTTAGTTATGGTTTTAGTAGTAGTTTAGGAGCACACAGTCATAATGCTTTATTATTTTTTATGGTTGCTGTCTTTTTTCCATAATAATTCAGGGCACAACTAAAGTGTACTTGGTTGGTTATGGTACAAGACATTGGACATGATTACAATAAATTTTACACTTTGCATCTGGTTTGTGAAGATTGTCTGATAGATGCATTTACAATATTTTAAACTGAAAATATCTCTCCTCTAAAAAGTTGTCCATGTTACGCTGAAGCCATGGAGAAGAACACTGTTCAAAATATGAGGGATTATTTTTGGAAGTCAGTAGTATGCTTGCACAAGAAAGGAACGAACTTGAGGTAAGCCTATTTTATCTCTCGTTGATTTTCTTCTGATCAAAGGGGACATACTATCTGTTCTGAATATTGGAGTAGAAAGACTGGAAGCAACTATAAATTCTTTTGTGGATTTTGAAAATTCTCGTAGTGGCAAAATTTCAGAGAGTGATCAGCTTGCTGAGAAATCACCAATTAAAGAGTTTGGTGATTACTGAGAAATAACCAAGTAAGCCTACTTGACTTGAAAAAAATATTGGAATACATCAGGTCCAAGAACTTGTATATTTTTTGCAAAGCTCTATACTGTTAATGCTCACTCTATCTAATGTTCATGTTCTAATTCTCACTAACTACTATTGCAGGTCAAGGAAATTAGGAATGGTAAGGAGGCAAGGATTAGTTTCATGCTTACGGAGAATCTTTTATTTGGCCGTAACATACTACGTTGATATGATCTACGTAGATATTCCACACAAAACCCTCTTCGCACGAAACGGTTGTCACACACTCATGCGTGCGAGCGTCGCTCTAGAGCGAAGGTGACTACACGGAATTGATGCTGGTCAGAGCGACGACATGGCCGAACGAGCGGCCGGCGCCGCTTCAATGCCAAGGTGACCAAGAAGCCTACTTCGGGCGCTGCGCCACATTAAAGCTAGTTTCCCATGGCTTTTCGTCCCTTCGCCTAGTTTGGTCGCATCTGTTTAAGAGGGGCTCTGGCGTCATCCTCACTGCACCTAATAGGGACGCTGAGTCCATCTATCAGATGGAGCTCATCATGGAGCGGTCGCAATGGGTCCGTTGTCCAGCGTCTCCCTGGCCACTACCAGCACATGATGGAGGAGCCGCCCTATCTGTCGTGCTACTGCACGCATGAAGAAGGAGCTGGCATCACCACCTCTTTCTCGCATGAAGGCAGAGCCGTAGTCCCCCCCCACACACACGACCACGACATCCAAATCGGATGTCGCATGAAGGACGAGCTGCAGCCTTCACTACCATGCAGCCGCTACGATAGAGCCACAAAGCCGCAACAGCCACATCAACCAGAAGAAATTGCCACCTTGCTTCGCCTGACGTGGCAAGGCCATCGAGGAAGAGGCACCGTTGGCGATCGTGATGGTTTGTGACCACCTCCTCCACTACCTCGGTCGCCGCACCGACCATGACTCCTCATTGTCGCGGGCCATCGGTCGGTCGTGGACAATGGCGGATTCAGGTGCCAGGCATTCCGGGTGGCAACCTGGGGTGCGAGGCCCATCTCCTTTGATGACTGAAGAAAATATCATAGCTATAGTGCTACAAATGACGTAGGATGCCTGGTGCCTAGCCCAGTTCACCTAGAGCCTGCCAATTCATGGGTCCTCCACTGGCCGAGGAGAGGGCGGTCAGGGTGGTAGGAGTGATGCAACATGGCATGTCGCTCCCTATTGGTCAAGTTTGACAAGGCACCTAACTAGTCCGCATGGACTCGACCTCGCGGAGGCCTAGGCCCATGAGCGGTTGCTCACTACCACGGAGGCACAAACGGAGCGGCTCCATCGCGAGCACCAGACGGCGACCATACATAGCTTTGCGGACGTGCTCCCTTCCGTTGATGGACGGGTTACTCCAACTATGATGCAATGGTGGTGATGGAGGAGCGGCCGACGAGGATGGCCACGTGGACAAGGTCAACGTCCTCTACAAGCTATGTAGGTCTTTATAGGTTTTATAGTTGAACAAATGAGATATTTTTTTTATGTAAATTAAGTCCAAACTTAACTGAATTTCGTTCTATTTGCATGAATATCATCAATTTTTTCAAATAAAATGTATGCGGGCAAACTTGGATGACCAAATACTGTATCTCTGCAGACAAATACAGTGTCTGTTTCGTGGTGAGCGTTAGAGATACCCTTATACACAAGAATCCTCTTGCACAATATGATATGTTGGAATTCTATGTTTGTAGGAAAAAATCATTTCACAATGTATGAAAATAGTAGTAGTATTAATAATAATAATAATAATAATAATAATAATAATAACAAAAACAACAATAATAATAATAATAATAATAATAATAATAGATCAAGTGACCACTGGCCATTTTCTGGTTGTCTGTATAGAATAGAAATAAATTCACTTTTTCCAAACGATAAGGACTAAGTTTCCCCCATTTCATTGGGAGGTAATTATTCTGGCATTTGGCGCCCTATTTTTCATTTGCCGCCAAACTAATAGCGTGCCAGCACTCTCATTATTGAGAGAAAATTCATCATAATTTATAGGAAAACACTCCTTTTAAACCGACTGATCCCACGTCTCCTTCAAGCCGCCTCCTACGCTTCCCACGTGTCTTTTATGGGACCCACGTTGCTCTTATCCTCTTCTTGCTTCCTCTGGTCGAAACGTCTCGACCATACACGCATCTCGTTCCCTTCGTCACCCATTGCCGCCACAATCCGCCGTCGCCTTGCATCGCAGCTCCCGTCACCGTCGAACTTCATCGCAGCACCCGTCGTGGGCGACAACACTGCACCGCGCACATCCGTGCTGCATCACAGCCTTTCACCATGGCCGCCGGTGCTGCATCGCAGGCTCGCAGCTTTCGCCATGGCCGCCGGTGCTGCATTGCAGCTTTCGCCATGGCCGCCGGCGTCATCTCGGGCTGCGTCGCAACACCTGTCTCCGGCAGCGTTTCTTCGGAGCATCCTCCGTGGCTGCCGGTGCTGCATCGCAGCTTTCGCCGTCGTCGCGCTGTCTTGGAGTTTCCGCCATGGATGTCGTGCTACGTCGCAGCACCCACCGCTGCCAAGCGTTGCACCGCAGCATCCGCCATGGCCGGTGCTGTATATTAGTTTCTCAACTTTCGCCGTCTTCACCATGCTCTGCGTCGCAGCACCCGTCGCTGCCAATGGAGCTTCGCCGGTTGGTCGTTGGTGTTGCAATGAAGCTCCGTCGAGGCCGTCGAGTGCTTCAACGGAGCTTCGCCGGTAGGTTGTCGGTGTTCCAATGAAGCTCCATCGAGGCCGTCGAGTGCTTCAACGGAGCTTCGCCGGTCGGTCGTCGGTGTTGCAATGAAGCTCCGTCGAGGCCGTCGAGTGCTTCAATGGAGCTTTGTCGGAGGGCCACCGGTTCTACAATGGAGTTTTGCCGGTGGCGGTGCTGCCATGAGTGGTGGCGGTGCTGCAGGGGAAGGCACCGAGGGTGTTGTAAGGGGACGGCTCCCCGGCTGCCCGCAGCGGTGGTTCTGGTGCCGACGGTAGCGGCGTTGCTACAAGGCTGAACATGGCACTGCGAGCCTGGTTAGGATGTCTTGCCGGAGCTCGCCGCCGTAGCCAGGGTTCCCGTGTGCGTGGAAGAGGATCGAGAGCGTGGGAAATTTTCGCCACAGGAAGAGGACGAAGCTACGGCATATGCATTGCGTAAGAAAGGCCAATCCAATGGCTTTGGGGCCCCGAATCGAACGGCTGACGAGCCGACTGATTTTTGCTTGAAATCAGCCAGCTTACGCCTAGCAGCGCCCTAATATATACTCCGCCACGCAGCCCTCTCTCCACTTCTCCTCACCCACGTCGCCATCTCTGCACTTCTCCTATTCCCCAACCTCCTAACCCATCCTAATCCATCTAATCAGATCCCTCCAATCCGCTGTCCGCTTATGGGCATCACCTCAATACATGAATGGTGGAAGGTAGTAGATTGACTTGGTGGGCGGATTGACGAAGGCTTAGCGGGCGGGTGGGCCGGCTATTGGAGGACGTGGAGGTTGGGGGACAGAGACCAGATGACGCATGCGTCGGGGCCGACGGTGGCGATTGGTAGGTAGGTCGGAGGAATCATCTGCTACGACGAGAAACTTTGTCTTCAACATAGAGGTGGATTAAACAGAGCAATCATAGAAGTACGACCATCATGCCTACGGTAGCTGTGCCCTAGGTTTGTATTGGTCTTGACCATTGTGATGTTCTCTCTCAGGTCTTGGTCTAGAAATTACTCAAATACTTATATCTCAAACTCATGGCGTAATTTGATTTGTTGTGGCTTAGTATGTGTAAAGGTTCTACTATTTGGTTGTGCAAACCGCAGAAGCTCTGCTCCATGGTAGGAGCAGAGCAACTAGTAGCACACATTAAACCCCATCACACATAGTTTTTCATCTGCAGATCATGCATATTTACAAGTAACACAAAACATTCAAAAGCTATGTTGGTAGAACCATTTGGAAGGGTCCCACCCCAATTGTTTTTTGCAACCTGATTGGTTGAGCGGTTGTTTTGGTAGTTCTGTAGTCTGTAGTAGTGAAATAACTAAAATGATGAATGTTTCTTTCAGCTTGTTCTTGTGCTGCTTTGGATAATGCCCATGCTCAAAATAATCTTTCAATGCAGCAAGGTGGTCCTGAACCAAGTATACGACATCACCATTTCACTAAGCAGGTAAACATATGCTACATAATCAAATGCCAATGACTATACAAGAGCTTGTCTAATTTCATGTGTAAGTGGAAGGTAAATGACATTATTATGAAACACCAATCCCCTTTTGACTAGTGCTTTTAAATACTATCATGACACCACTAGCAGATTATAAGTTAGATTCACCAAGTAATTAAAGATAACAATAACACGATTTGTCCCGATGGAACTACGAGTTAGTCACACACATATCATTTTTTCTCTAAGAGATCTCGTATTCAAAGAAAAAAAATTACTTACTTTTGAATTGTTACATGAGTAGTAATAAAACACCAACCTCGCATATATGTTCTTTTTGATGGAAATCTTGCATAGATGTTGAGGAACACCTGGCCATTGAATATGAGGTGAATTATGTGTTTGATGTATGAATTTACATGACGTTTACTTCATTTGTTTGCATGGTGCATTCATGTTTAGTTTTCACGATAAATATTTTTGTAGTAAGACTTTAATCTAATTCGATAGCAAACTTTGTAGACCAAAAGTACGTGTAGGATAAGGCTCCTTACATAGTGCATGTATCCGAAATCTTATAAATTATCATTCTTGATTATAGTTGATCATGTGTCTCCATTCACACATATTCCTATGTTGCAGAATTCTCATGCTAAAAATAGTAATGCAACAATACCATGTGGTCATCGCCAAGTCACTAAGCAGGTACATATTGGCTAGATATCCAAATGACTATTATTGTATAATAGATAGTTGGTCTAATTATTGGCCAAATTGTTCTTATTTGCGTAAAATGGAATCCTCGCAGGTTCATCTTTCGGCATTCTGGGAACCAGGGTACCAGACTTGCCTGCCTGCGGCCCGCGACGTGGCTCCTTTCCAAGCCTGGTCCGACCCATCTCCAGCATTGACACTCAAGACCCTCGCGAGGGGCCAAGCCTCGTGGGGCGGACGACACCAAGACCTACAAGGGGCAGCCTCGTCTGGCTAGCTCCTGAGGAGTGGAGAAATCTATGCAACCCCCACCTCGCAAGGTTTGCATGACGCAAGCCATGACGACCAAGGCCAGGCGGGCGCGAGTGGGCGCAGTACATCAGTTTCCTCGTTGGTGCTTAGGGAGCGGGTTCAGACGCAGTGTCCCGAGGAATTGCCAAAGGTTTCCATTCCAGTGCAACAAGACCAAGATGGCCAGGAAGGCAGGACGTAGGTCATTAACGAGCCCACCATGGCGTCAGGATCAAAGGCTTTGCAGGCAAAGACCACCTTTAGTCAGGATAAGATGTACTAGTTGTCCCCCTTCCAAATTGGCCGTTGTGGGATCCCTTCCCGCAAAAAATTTCAGGGAAGAGGACCAAGGCCACTATATAAGTAGGATAGCCACCACCCAACAAGAGGACATATCATTTAGACCCTCTCCTCCACCAGCAAGCAAGAACACCTCACCTCCGGAGGTAGTTCACCCATTGTACTAGTTCATCCATAACCCATCTCGAGGCTAATCCACCATACTGTTGGAGTAGGGCCACTCACTGCTAGGTGGCCTGAACCAGGAAAAACTGCCTTGTTCTCTTTTACATTCATGTTCATCATGCTAGTTCGTGAGATGGCGAGTAGATAGATAGGCGAGGTTGAGATCTTTGCACGCACCCCAGAGTTCGAACCTAGTAGGGTTTTGCGGAGCCCTGAATTCGACATTTGGCATGCCAGGTAGGGGTGCATGTTGAGGATCTACTCCCCTCATCGCAAGGCTCCTTCCACGCCATACAGCTCCGCGCATGGCGGGCATCGCTCTGGCCGTCGAACCGCGGGCGACATTCGGGAACAGAGTGGGCATTCGAGCCCTCTCCCCCGCTTTGGGACAAGTGTTGTGGCCGCCAAGGTTCCAGCAGGCGCTACCGCCGTGGTAAAACGGCGCGGCAGACCCTATGGTGTTCCTCTAAGCCTATACGGAGGACGTCTGGGAAGCCGGCAGCGACAACAAGGAGATGGCAAACTGGCTCCCCATGGCCCTCGTGGTGGAGCCACACGCGTGGTTCCTCAGCTTGCCAGAGGCCTCGATGGCTTCCTGGGAAGAGTTGTATAACCTATTCATCACGCGCTACGCCGTGTACGGGCCCAACGTGGTTGCAGTGCTTCTCGGAGGTTCGCGGGCGCTGGCATCAGATCGACACATTAAGTAGTTCATACGATAAGCGGGGGTTGCATGCTCGCCCCCAGGCTAGGTGGCCCCCAGGTCCGACCTCACCTTTGACTCAAGTGACCATCCCGAGTCCAAGGTGGGGGCGGGCATGCTCCCCATGCTCTGCACACCCACCATATGCAACGTGGCCGTCACCAAGACCCTCATCGATGGTGGGGCTGGCCTAAACGTCCTCTCTGTAGAGACGTTGAACCTCCTCCATGTACCCTGCGAACGACTCCTCCCCACAAAGCCTTTCTCCGGGGTCGTCGATGGTTCCATCAACCCCATCGGCCAGATCTGCCTCCCAGTTACCTTCGCCACACGTCACAACTACCGCACAGAGCTCATCGACTTCGACATCGCCCGCTTCAACTTGTCGTACAATGCAATCCTCGGCTACCCAATGCTGGCCAAGTTCATGGCGCCAACCCACCCCGCGTACAAGATCATGAAGATGCCGGGAAGCAGTAGTATCCTCACCATGCCAGGAGACACCAAGGTGAAAGTGCAACTATTCCCCGGGTGGTTTTGGTAATTAATAACAACATATAGCTCATTGAACTAATATCATTTGAGGATAAATATTCCAGAAGTTGAATGGTTGGCATGGCATGGATTAGAGATGTGGACCCCTCAAAAAGCTAAGGACTAAGATTGGCAAACGCTCAAGACTCTACATTTTCATTTTGTGATCCAAGATCACATTGAGTCCATAGGAAAAGCCAATACTATTAAAAGGGGATGAGATGTTGCTTAATGGCCTATTTGCTCAAGTGCTTAGTAATATGCTCCAAATCCCTCAACCACTTGCCTTCATTTCCATATCTTTGGTTATCATAGCCTTAGTTTCGCAACCTAGAAGAGTATGGCGTCTAGCGAGGGAAGTTAGCACCGTAGAGGTCCTTACTTTGATGGTACAAATTTTGCTAGTTGGAAGCATAAGATGAAAATGCATATTCTTGGACATGACCCCGCCGTTTAGGCTATTGTGTGTATTGGTTTGCAAGGTGAATTCTTCGGTGGGAAGGAACCAAGTAGTGAAGCTACCGCTGATGAATTGAAGATGTTGCAATACAATGCTCAAGCTTGCGATATCCTCTTAAATGGATTGTGTCCCGAAGAATTCAACAAAATCAGCCGTCATGAGAATGCAAAGGAAATTTGGGATACTTTGATTGATATGCACGATGGTACCGACTCTATCAAGGAATCCAAGTTGGATGTGCTTCAAAGTCAACTTGACCAGTTCAAATGAAGGATGGTCAAGGTGATGCTGAAATGTACTCTAGGCTTCCTCTCATCACATATGAGATTTCTGGCTTAGTAAGCGAAGAAATAACCGATAGATTCATCATCAAGAAAAACCTAAGAGCCTTGTATGGAAAATATGACACCGTGTGCACATTAATCCAAATGATGCCCAATTACAAAGATCTCAAGCCAACGGAAGTCATTGGTAGAATTGTTGCTCATGAGATGTCACTTAAGGATAAAGAAGAGCTTCACAAGAAGTCTAGTGGTGCTTACAAAGCTTCATGTGATGTCCTACATCATCAAGTGAGAAACAAGTCTTCAATGAAGATTTGAACTTAATGGTGAAGAACTTCAACAAATTCTACAAGAATAGAAGCAAAGAAGGAAACTCCAAATCAGGGTCCTACAATGACAAAAGATCTTCTAGTCGTGATCGGAATTGCCACACTTGTGGGAGACCAGGACACTACTCAAATGAGTGTACAGCTCCACACAGAAGAAGAGAAGACTCACCTAAAAGTAGAAGTGCAAGAGAAGATTCACCACCAAGAGAGAGAAGGAGTAGAGATGATCATTATGAACAAAGACCCTCTCGTAGAAGCAAGGATTCGAAAAGGAAGAACAAATCATCAAGGAGGTATACAAGACAAAGACATCAAGCTCATGTTGGTGAATGGGTATCCGGTTCCGACTCCGATGACCACTCCGAAAGAAGCTATTACTCCGACTCCGAAGATACTCAAGATGAAGGTGTTGCCGGAATTGATCTTGTGTCATCCAACTCCTACGACATATTTGACTCACCAAATGAAGGAATTGGAAGATGCTTCATGGCTGAAGGCCCTAAGGTATCACATCCTGAGTATCTTGATTTCAATAGTGATGAAGATGATTTGCTAGGCGATGATGATTTACTTTTTGGTAGCAATAGTGGTGAAAATTATGATGAAATTGCTATTAATTATGCTAATCAAGATAAAACGAATGAAAATGATCAGGAGAAGATTGAGTATCTAACTAAATAATTAAACACTCTTAAGTTAGCTCATGAAACTACCTTAGAGGATCACCGAGAACTTTTGAGGACTCATGAGAAGCTACGCTTTGAAAAGCTAAATCTAGAGCAAGAACATGAGTTCTTAAAAGCAATCAATGATGATCTTCATAAGAAAAGTTCTTCTTACATGGCCAAGCGTTTACTCTTGTCTACCTACATGCCACAAGTAAAATCTAGCTATAAGAACAAGAAATATTCTTCCTCTAGTAGTAACAATAATCATGATAAAATCAATGTTGTTGCTTCTAGTAGTTCTCTTGATTCCACTAATGATTCTCTTAGCCAAGTTACACTTGACCAAGAAAATATCTTATTTAAGGGAATTATAGAGAAAGGTGTTTATAAGAGCCTTGCTGGGAGTAAGCAATTCGAGGAAATTGTACGCAAGCAAGGAAGGCACCGGAAGAATCAAGGTGTTGGTTTTGAACGGAAGTTCAATGCCAATGGAGATGAGTGGGAAGAAGATCAATACCCTAGGACAAAGTTTGTTTGTCAACAAGAGAAGTACGATCCTACTTCCTTCAAGGGGACACAAGCCCAAGATGATCTTCCACCACAAGACCACAAGCTAAAGGGCAAGGAAAAGCTTCATGAAGAGATTGATGCATTTGAAGAAGCTCCGAAGGCCGTGGTCAAGTGGGTTCCCAATACTATTCCAAGTTCTACTTCATCAAGTACATCTACAACTCCAAGGATTCCCATCAAGATGGTGTGGATCCCAAAGAAGAAGAACTAGAGTGTTCTTGAGGGTGACTCCGCCAACATACTTCACTCTTATTCATATTGGCAAGGACAAGTGCAATAGACTTTCACATCTTGCACTAGTTCAAGGAGTCACAAATCCTCTTGTTGGTAAGACAAGGGACAAGACAACCTAATATTCTAATGGACATCATCTTGTGTGTAATTCACTCTATGTCCATGGATATCTTTGTATGTTCCATGTGGGACTAACCCATGCAGGTACTGAAAGTGCAACTCACTCCAATGGATTGCTCCAAAATGATCTAAATCAACATTGAACATCTACATCTTCAACACCTACATGAAGTCATCGTCGACAAAACCTGTCAGGACCACGATCCTAAGTCAGACCGACCTAGCATGTAACACATCATATCATTTTGCGGCCTCACGCACGGTATCCCCACGGGTACCACCGTACCTAGCCCGGAACTGTTTGCGCATTTTGGCTCACGTATATGATAGTGTCGCTAGCATCCATATGACAGAGAACCCGGGCCAACATGACTAGTTATAAACCAAAAGTGGTGCTAAATTACAGAGACAGCCATACATGAACCAGCAACGAATGTGTCGGTCATCAACGTATGAACCCAAGTCGTAGCAAGCTACAAGGACTTAAAGGAACAACACATGACATTTCCCCTAAGGAAGAGACATAGGAACGAAGAAGGACACATGCCGGCCAGCCTAGGTGTTCCGGAGGAGTAGCAAGCTACCAAGGCTCAGTGAAATCACTATGAGACATTTCCCTGTATGATAGGCTACCAAGGGTAAACAACTAGGTGTCGGATCCCACACATACCAAGCATTTCAATAACATTCACTCAGTATGCTCGATATGTGCAAATACAACATGGCATCACAACAAAACTCTATGACTCAAAGTACTTTTATTTAAGAGGCTCCGAAGAGCCATACATAACATATCCATACAGGTAGGGGTCACATGATCCAACACTTAAGTCATACAAACATACAGGCACATGCGGAAGCTAAACTTGTCTGAGTACAGACAACCGAAAAGAAAGAAGGCTTGGAATAGCCTAACTATGTACAATGGCCCTTCACATGCTTGAGATTGCCACCTGGGCAGCAAGCTACTCATCGACATCGAGGTCTATGTAGAAACCATCAGAAGGGGCGGGGGTCTCCAATGCAACAGTTATTAAGAAAACATGAGTACAAAGGTACTCAGCAAGACTTACATCAGAACCTATCATACATGCAACATTATCAACAAGGGTAGTAGAGTTTATTGCAGCAAGCCAGCTTTGACTCTTGGCTAACCTGTATTACGTCTATCAGTAGTTTGAAAAGATGAGACAGCGCACACGAGTCCACTAGTCACCACAACAATACACTACCGTGGATTCTCTCCCGTCATCTTATGGAAGGGCCATCCACGACACTCACACTTGTCTTGAGTCTTTTATGAGTAACCATTAACTTGTCTATGAATTATACAGGCAACCAAGTGGTTCTTAACCGCGGACGCGGCTATTCGAATAGATTGATAACCCTCGAGGGGTGTACTTCTTCACACACACTTCCACCACTTATCGCCGTTTACTCGGCATGTACTCGGCAACCTTCAAGCGGAAGCCCAGCGAGGGTGTCAGCCACGACCTGACTAACCACACAAGTCCCTAGTACAGGTTTATCACCTATTTGGGTTCCATCCGTGGGGAGATCCGGCCGGGGTGTCGCTCATGGCCCCAAACGATGTGTATATGGTTCCCGAGCCACCAAATGGGTTACTCGGTACATCGTGCCACGTACGTGCCGCATCATAGCCCACCCCGAGGGTCAGCGCTGCGCACGGCCTCTAGTATACTACAAACACTAGAAACTAATTGAACCTCCTGGACAGAGGACAAGGGCAGTTAATAAGTCGAGAGAGCTTGGAGCGCTCGGAGCCCAATGTGTGGTAGTAGCTGATCTTAAATCACACATACATATCTCAGTTCTTAGGGACGGTTCCAATGAAACAATCCACCATGTACTCCTACATGGCCTTCCATCGATACCTTTACCAAAACATATTCCACACTTCACTCTCATTACCAGAAACAACCATTTCACTCTGATCCATCACCCAAATGTACCAAACCTGACACAACTCTAAGAATAACAGGCATAGCATGGTAGGAACACATCAACATGGCTCATACAACTCCTAGACATGCTAGTGGGTTTCAACTATTTACTGTGCCAATGACAGGTCATGCAAAGATATGGGGTTCAGCTACCGCAACAAACAGCAGTTGAAACGTTGTTGTCTTAATGCAGTAAAAGAGAGCAGAAGCGAGAAGATGGGTTTGTATCAAATGTTCAATGGGGTTGCTTGCCGGGCAGATTGGTCGAGTGGTACTGCCCTTCAACTGGATACTCGTGAATATCCTCGGGAGCAGAACCTACCACGGAGATCTCACCGACAACACAATCAATACATGGCAATATGCAACAATATGATGCATGCTCATGACATGGCATGATGGACGTGTTTGAGTTAATGCAACTACAAACATATGGTTTGAGCCTATTTGAACCAAAGATTCAAAGTTCAAACTCATTTGTGATCCTAAATAGTGCTTTATCATGTTTTGCACTAAACAACAAGTTAATTTGGTTAAACATGCATGAAACTAGTGCAGATGGATTTTTCTGATCATTTTTCATATATAAATCTTTTTCATATGAGCTACGTTTGATTTATTATGAATTTTAGAAGTTTAACCATTTTCTGAAATAAATAAATCATTTCCGATTTATTTAAAATCCAGAAAATAGTTACTGCGTTAGCACTGCGTCATAGTGACGTCAGCAGGTCAACTGGGTCGCCCAGGTCAAACCTGACCAGTGGGGCCCACTAGTCAGTGACGTAGTTAACTAACTGAGTTAGTTAGTACTAAACTAATCCTAATAGAACTGTCAGCAGGGTTGGGCCCACATGTCAGTGACTCAGCTGACTAACTAAATTAATTAAGTTAATTAACTTAACTCCTAACTAAACAGGGGCCTGGCCCCACCTGTCATAGACCCAGGCGACCTCGGGCACGGCGGAGGGGCTCGGAAATGCCCACAATTGACCAAATCGACTGCGGTTTGGCCCTACACGAAGCTGGTGCATGCGCACATCCTCTGGTGCTCTTGGTTTCGCCAGAGGTGGCCTAGGTAGACGGCGACGAGTTCATCCGCGGCGGCCGGAGTTCGGCTGTGCACGGGGGCACGACTGCAGCGAGCAAAAGCGCAAACTAAAGTGCATGTGAGGCACTACGCGGTGCGGCGAGCCTATTTAGCACATGGTCATGACCAAAAGGTCGCCGAAGCAACACCGATGACAAGCTCTTGCGATGGAGCGTCTCGGCTCCGGTGGAGGAGGTGGTTAGAGGGCGCAAACGAGCGCGGGGAGGGAGGGGAAAGGGGCAGGGGCCCACGGCGAACACGATGAGTGGGTCGGCGAGCTCGGGGAGGGGCTGATGATGACGGGAGGTCGCCGGCGATCTCGGGGCAGAGGCGACGAAGACAGCGGTGTAGAGGGTGATGCAGGGTAGCCGGCGTCCCGTGAGTCAACGGAGAGGCATAGGAGATGGTGGCGGAGCTCGTGGATAGCACGGGGCGACGAGGAGGCGGTGGTGACTCTGTGTTTCACTACAGCGCAGCTGCGGCTGCGTCGGCCATGGCTTCCAGAGGGCGAGGGAGAGAGTTGGGGGGAGTGCAGTGTCGTGGCGGTCGAGGCGACGACGTGGAGGACATGTGAGACGTCGAGGCGGCGAAGCGGCGTCCAGGCGGGAAGCAGCTGCCACGGTGGCAAGCTGGCGCGCGCCGGCGTCACCTGCCTGCCTGGCGGGGACGAAGCAGCTGCCTGACGCGGGCCAGCACAGTACTGGGCCGCGAGGTGGGCCGGCTAGGTGAGTGGCCTCTGGCCTTTCTCTCTCTCTCTCTCTCTCTCTCTCCTGTTCTATTTTGTTTTTTGTTTTCTATTTTTCCGTACTTGTGTTGCTTTATTAAAAATGCTAAAGCACTTTCATAAATCATGAAACTACTCATGCCCACTGTATATAATATATCCAACAATGAACATTTTGGTTTATGATTATTTGGGCATATAAAATATTTTATAGCATTTAAATGCCCAAATGCAAATAACATATGATTTAATCCAATGACCTTAGGCTGTCCAAGAAAATTGTGCACCATTTTTGTCAGAGGTTTAAGACCAAGGCAAAGATGATGAACATTTTAGAAGGGCATTTTGGGTACATTGGACAAGATTTTAGTAAACCCTAGTTGAAAGGGGGGGTGCTGGGGTTCTGTCATCCCCATTTCAGGTTTCTGGAAAAAGTTTAAACATGATGAAACACTCTAGCTAGTCCTAATGCAAGCACTGACTAGGGTTGTGACAAAAGCCAAGGTTAGTTCATCCCTCTTAGGGGGGATATCACATATAGGGGGAGCTTTACTCTAAAAATTGAGCTAAAGCAACTGTAATTGTGTGAACACAACAATGCTTTATGTAAAAGTGGTAACCCCACTTGAGCTTAAACGATGAGTATGACCTATGATCAAATGTCCTCATTTGACTCTTAAGTCAATATACCCATATATAGATGACCTATCATCGGCAATTGCTTGATATATGCTAGAATGGTTGTGCATGCTTTGCCACATATTTCATTTGCTATCTTATTGTGTGAGCATGTTGAGTGCATACTTTTCTCATTCGAGGACATCCTTTTGTTGCTTTGATTGTTTGGCTTTCTTCTTTTGCCAAATGGATGGACAAGAATGCCTAAGAACCTCCTCTAGCTATCTATGCTTTTCTTGTCTCAAACACTATTCACGCTACATCACAAAGTTTGATCAAGTCGGATTCGAACCACTCTGATTGAGGAGCACTCGGAGTCACTGATTCGTCATGGACTTAAACTCCCAAAACCTCTTAGTGCATTTTGGTCTGACCGATACTTTCCTTTCGGTCATACCGAGTTCATTAAGTTGATCTAGGTTTTCAATCTCGGTGCAACCGATTAGAACAATTCGGTCTCACCGAGTTGCAGCAACTGCTAGCAGTTTTGCATCTCGGTGCCACCGAGTCGTTCCACTTGGTCACACAGACAGAGTCTCGATATATATACCCATGGGCCAAAACTTGGAAAGTTTTCCGAATCCTTTTGTCCGTGCTTATCCAGCTCTACCAACTGGAGGTCTACGGATCATCCTCTTGTCGCCCATGACCTCCTGCAGCTGGTCTCCGCCGCCGTTGTCGCTGTAGCAAACTCATTGCCGAGTTAGGGTATGAGTTCAACCCTTTGTGTTTTCCTCAATCTAATTCTAAGCACAAAGTCAATGCCATGATTCTTGCCACGTATGAGATCATCCTGTCCAGAAAAAACTCCGTATAGATTAGTTTTGATTCAAAGTTTTTGGGTTAGGTTTTCGCCGAACTCATCTCGGACCAACCGAGTTGTAGAAATCAGTCTCACCGATTTGGCTTAGGCCATTGCACTTGTAACGTTCGGCCTGACTGAAACTAACAAATCGGTGTGACTGAGTTCAACTCTCAGTGAAACCCTAGCAATCTCGGAGTCACCGAACTGTGTCTCAGTCTGACCGATTTCACCAGTTTAGACTCTCAAAGTTGCTTCGGTGTCACCTAGTTTAACAAATCGGTAGCTCCGAAATGATTTCTATAGAAACCTAAAACTAATCTTTTGAGTCAATTGTTTTGCAAAATCTCTGCACTTTTTGATTCTCATCCACTCTACCTCAACTATATCTATTCACAAGGTCTGCTTGCAGTTTCAGAGATGTCCAAGGGCAGTGACAGTAAGAACAGGTCAGAGGAGCAGGCACATCTGAGTGAGGGATCTAGTCCCTCCAATAGCAGCTACTATGAGAGCAGCAGAAGCACTCCAAGCAATCTTCCAAAGTCTGCTACCAAGACAAGGAAGAAGAAAACTTCTGATAGTGAGGATGAAGATTTTGTGACTGAAGAGGTCACTTCAAAGAAGAAGGCTGTCAACAAGGAATAATCTGCTAGAGTTGTCAAGCATGGACTGAACTAGAAGGCCCCTGCCAAGAGAGCTCTAGTGTCAAAAGTCAGAGCCTCCACTCAAGAAACCATGGTGTTTACTCTTGAAACAAGAGATGATGAGCCAGCAGGGTCTAAGAAGAGAGCTAGGAAGACCATAGCCAGAGTGGTTGGCAAGCTATCTATGAGAGATGATGATGCTGATGAGCCTGTTGCACCTGCAACAAAGACTCAGAAGCTGATGGGGGATGCCATCAAATCCAGGGCTGCTCCATCTAAGCCCAAAGCTGCCCCCAAAGCTTTTGCACCCAAGAGGTCCATAAGAGACATTCCAGGAGCTGAGAAGAACAAGGCCCAGTGCCAGATGTTCCTAAGGAAGAGGAAGATCAGGATCAGGATTCCTCAGATGATGATGATTCCATGATGCTCAGAAAACTTAAGCCAAAAATTCCAGATCATAATGATGCCCATCTTGTTGGTGAAAACATGAAACCGAGGAAGGATGCATGTCTGAGACTTTGGAGATAGACTGATCCATATTCTACCAGGAGAAAGACTGCTGTGGACTATACATTTCATACCAAGAAATAGGAGGATTTCTATGAGACAGTATTGTTGGACAAGAAGCCCATTGTCTGTGACATGAGGTGGGTTGATTGGAAGTACATCGACAAGCATGCTGATTTATTTCCAGGTATGCATGAAAGCTTCAAGCAGAATGAAGTTGAAAAGTTTGTGGGAAAGAAACTGACTAGATGGAACTATGAGATGGTCATGCAATTCTACTCCACTGCTCATTTCTCTCCAGATGGCAGAATTGTATGGATGACTGAAGGAACAAGATACCAATCAACTGTTGCTGATGGACAAGTTTGATCAATGCCCCCAAGGAGGATTACAATGACACAGATGTGTATGCCAAGCCCAGGATGGATCATAACTCTATGGAAAATATGTACAAGCCAATTCCTGACGCCGACTTGTAGACTCACAAGTTTGGCTCCATATATCATCTGTTGTCTGTACTAAAAACCATTAACGCTATACTGAGGCACACTTTGTTGCCCAAGTCAGGAGATCATAGAATGATCCAAGGTCACTCCATCAACTTGCTCCATATGTTTGATGTTCCTGAGAAGTTAAAAGTCATGAGCCTGATTGTGGAGGCAATCAAGAGGACAACAGCAGACCAGAAAAGGTCTTGTGGATATGCCCGTCACATTCAAAGGCTTATCAACTCCAAGTTGGAGAAAGGGACATATCTGCTTGACAAGAGGCATCTTCGTCTTAGGCCAGATTTTGAGGAAAATGAAGTTGTCATGGAAGCATCCCATCCCACTTCAGTTGAAGGCTAAGAGAATATTTCTCAAGCAAAGGCAGCTCAGCAAGCAAGTGCTTCTAGAGCTCCTAAGACCAAGCAAGATCAGCTCAGTTATCTTCTTGAGGCCACTCTAAGGATTGAGAAGAGTTTGGCCAACTTGACTCAGAATCAAGCAAGCCTTAAAAGGATCATTGAGACAAAGTTCTATGATCTAGATGTGAAGGTCATAAAGATCCAGACTACTGTGGAGAAGCTAGGAGAAGATGTTGAGGATAGAGATATGACAAATGCTTTTCAGAGAGTCCCAAGAGGACCAAGATCTTTAGTTGTGCCAGTTGATGAGTCCAGGCCTACACTTTCACCTCCTGCAGCCACTGCTAAAGTTGTTCCTCCAGCTTCAACACCTCCAGCTCCATAGACTTCATCGAAAGTGTTTAAAGATGCTCTTATCTCCACACCGTCTACGTCCACTGGAGCCACCAGCGAGAAGACTTCTTATAAAGCTCCCAGAGATCGTTCCTAGAGTGCCGCATAGCACTATGCAATCTCGAGATTTTTGGTAACTTGTTGCCAAAGGGGTGAAAGTGTATAGATCATTAGGCTTTGAGAGAGAGTGTCTTGCCTATTTTTGTTGGTTTTTTGCATGCTGCTTCGGTTGGTTGTTGCTACAATTTTTTATGTGTGTGAGATACTCCATGTGCTTGATCATATCATACTATGCTTAATGTGTGCCTATTTGATTGTGTATGATCATTCACTTGTTATTTTGGTGACGAGTGCTTATTGCTTAAATCTTATCATTTTGATCGCTCCACCAAGATGTATGTGACATGGAAGAGTAACCCATGGTCCTAATCAACTGTGCATTTGCATTCAAAAACAAATCTCAAATAATGCACAAATTTAGGGGGAGCTCTTGCTTATCACATACATCTCATAGCGACGATATATTTCGTTCTTATTATCTTTTGTCGAAGCCTTGATCTATATGTTGTCATCAATTACCAAAAAGGGGGAGATTGAAAGTGCAACCTCGGGTGGTTTTGGTAATTAATAAGAATATATAGCTCATTGAACTAATATCCTTTCAAGATACATATTTCAGGAAGTTTAATGGTTGCATGGCATGGATTAGCGATGTGGACCCCTCAAAAAGCTAAGGACAAAGGTTGGCAAACGCTTAAGACTCTACATTTTCATTTTAGTGATCCAAGATCACATTGAGTCCATAGGAAAAGTCAATACTATTAAAAGGGGATGATGTGTTGCTTAATGGTCTACTTGCTCAAGTGCTTAGTAATATGATCCAAATCCCTCAACACTTTCTCATTTCCACACATGTCCCAAACCTAAAACTCAAACTCAGCCCCACGGTTTTGATCTACCCGGCGCCACCGAACTCACATGACATAGCCACTGCCAGAAACCCTAATTAGTTCGGTCTCACCGATAGGGATCTCGGTCTCACCGAGATGGGAATGCAAACTCGATGTTTCCTCTTCGTAACGGTTCGGTCTAACCGTGATGAGAGAATTGGTGCCACCGAGTTAGCATTGCAAACTCTCTGTTTGTTCTTCGTAACGTTTTGGTCTCACCAAGATGAGTGAATTGGTCCCACTGAGTTTGCCTGGCCAAGTCTCTGTTAGCCTATTAGCAAAATCGGTCTCACCGAGTTTGTGTAATCGGTCAAACCGAGTTGAGGTTTTTCCCTAACCCTAACGCATCGGTCTCATCGAGTTGATGCTGTCGGTCCCACCGAGATGTCTAACGTTCACAATTTGAACTGCTTCGGTCTGATCGAGTTCGTTTATTCGGTCTAACCGAGTTGGGTAAAATTTGTGTAACGGCTAGATTTTGTGAGGAGGCTATATATACCCCTCCACCCCTTATCCATTAGTGATAGAGCCATCAGAACATGCCTACACTTCCACTATTCATTTTCTGAGAGAGAACCACCTGCTCATGTGTTGAGACCAAGATATTCCAATCCAACCATAAGAATATTGATCTCTAGCCTTCCCCATGTTACTTTCCACTCAAATGTTTTTTCCACCATATCTAAATCTGTGTGAGAGAGTTGAGTGTTGGGGAGACTATCACTTGAAGCACAAGAGCAAGGAGTTCATCATCAACACACCATCTATTACCTTTTGGAGAGTGGTGTCTCCTAGATTTGTTAGGTGTCACTTGGGAGCCTCCAACAAGATTGTGGAGTTTAACCAAGGAGTTTGTAAGGTCAAGGAGATCGCCTACTTCGTGAAGATCTATCATAGTGAGGCAAGTCCTTCATGGGCGATGGCCATGCTGGGATAGACAAGGTTGCTTCTTCTTGGACCCTTTGTGGGTGGAGCCCTCCGTGGACTCGCGCAGCCATTACCCTTCGTGTGTTGAAGTCTCCATCAACGTGGATGTACGATAGCAGCACCTATCGGAACCACGCCAAAAACATCCGTGTCTCCAATTGCGTTTGCACTCTCCAACCCCTCCCTTTACCTTCATATGCAATGATTTACTTTCCACTGCCACAACTCTAGAATTGCATGTGTAGGAAGATTGCTTGACTTGGGCTAAATTCCTAAAAACTGTCAAAACTTAAAATTGGGAAAAGGCAAAGTTTTTATTTGGTCAAGTAGTCTAATCACCCTCCTCTATACATACTTCCGATCCTACACAAGGACACGCTTCTAGCGCTCAAGCTAGCCTACGGGTTCGTGGCAGCCGCACGGGCACACGACGGAGGGGCGCCAGAGGCCCCGGGGGCTGCCCCAGCAAAAACAACCAATTGTTTTCTCAAGATCGGGCGGAAACAAAGCAGGTGCCGGTGGACGAAACCGAGAAACTGGGCTCCACCTTCACCATAGGGGCTAGCCTTCCCACGGACCAGGAAGAGGCTTTGATTTGTTTCCTATGCGCGAACAAGGCCATGTTCGGGTGGGAGGCGACGGACCTGGGCGGGGTCCCGCGCGAGGTGATCGAGCACCACCTGACGGTGTGCCTGAACGCGTGCCTCGTGAAATAGAAGGTGCGGTGACAAGCTCAGGAGAAGCAGGCGTTCATCACTCAAGAGCTCCGCAAGCTACTCAAAGCAGGCGTCATCCGAGAAGTGCGCCAGCCAGAATGGCTCACGAACCCGGTTATAGTCCCCAAGAAAGGCGGAAAGGAGCGTATGTGCGTCGACTTCACCAACCTCAACAAGGCTTGCCCTTAGGACCCTTTCCCTCTCCCGCGCATTGATTAGATCGTCGACTCTACAGCCGAGTGCGACCTGCTGTGCTTCATGGAAGCCTTCTCGGGCTATCATCAAATCAAGATGGCGGTGCAAGATGTCGAGAAGACGGCCTTCCTGACCCCCTGTGGGGTGTACTGCTACACCTGTATGCTATTCGGGTTGCGCAATGCAGGAGCAACTTTCCAGCGATTGATGCACATTGCCTTGGGAGAGCAGCTCGGGAGGAATGCAGAAGCATACGTCGATGACATAGTGGTGAAGTCTCAGGAGGCCAAAACCCTCATCGGTGACTTGGACGAAACTTTTGCCAGCCTGCGCAAGGTGGACTTGCGGCTCAACCCGGAAAAATGCGTGTTTGGCGTCCAGTCGGGCAAGCTCCTGGGTTTCTTGGTGTCACATAGAGGGATAGAGGCCAACCCCGAGAAGGTCAAGGCTATAGAAAATATGAGCCCACCGAAGGCCCTCAAGGAGATGCAGAAGCTGGTAGGCTTTATGACATCGCTTGGTCGATTCATATCCAAGATGGGGGAACTCACCCTCCCTTTCTTCAAGCTGATGAAGAGGAAAGGCCCGTTCGAATGGACTCCTGAGGCTGACGTAACTTTCCAGGACCTCAAGAGATATCTCACCATCCCTCCTGTGATGGTGGCACCACACCTCCGCCAGCTCTTGGTACTCTATCTGGCCACCACGCCACTTCAGCTAGCACCGCGCTAGTGGCGATCCGGGAGGGGCACCAAATTGATAACCCGAAGAAACAGAGCGTCTCCGACTCAGCTGGGGTAGTGCGAGCTCAGGACAGAGCCAAGGAGACCACGATGGACCTTCAAGATGGTAAGACTCCCGAGGACAGTACAGTTGGGGCCCCGGAAGCCTCGATGGGCGGTGAGGGTCCCGGAGACCCTCCGGCTCAGGAACCTCGGGACACTGCAGCCACATCCACCCTCGTCGAGCACACGGTATACTTCGTCAGCACAGTACTACGTGATGCACGAGCTCGTTACTATATGCCACAGAAGCTCCTGCTAGCGCTCCTTGTAGCCTCACGGGAGCTGCATCACTACTTCCAAGGTCACCCCATCAAGGTCGTCTCAACTTACTGTCGTGGTTCTAAGCCTGACAGTACGAGTAGGGGGTACGAATGAGGAGGCAAGGCCCTAGCTATGGTGGAGTTGTACATGAGGTGTTTTCCGAGTTCAGGCCCTTCTCGGAGGAAGTAACAGCCCTACGTCTCGGTGCCCGGAGGCGGTCGACTGATATGTGTATAGGTGTGAGTTACAGGGTGGCTTATATAGTGTGCCAGGACCCCAACCATGCTCCACGTTACCAAGTGTTCAATGTACATTAAGGCAGACGTTACTGATAACGTCTATAGGAAAGAGTAATAAAGGCATTCACTATGGTGAGTAAATACCAGACCGTTATTGTCCTAAGGGACCTTTGACCTTCGGGGGTCGAGTGCCTTGGATTGGTCGAGTAGATCTGAGTCGTCTTGTAGGTGATGTCCAGTCGAGTGGGATGTCCTCTTGGGCCGTCTCAGTCGACTGTCTTCGTCATCCTAGGTTTTGTCTTTTGATCTTCTGGGGTAGCGACCTTGGGTGGGGTACCTTGGTCAGGCCTGTAACCCTACCCTTGGTCTGTAACCTCGTCAGTAGCCCCCGAATGGATTGAGGCTTGAGCAGGAGAGAGTGCTGAGGAAAGCTCCGGTTCTGGCTCAACGCCCTTGGGGTAGTCTTCTCTGAGCTCGCGGACTAGGTTGTCCTCCTCAATCTTGTCTTGGTCGCCTTGATCAATTCTGGAACCGTCGAGTGTGTTGGTTGCATCTTCCGTCGACTGAACTTTGCGCTAGGCGTCGGGTTCCGTTGGCATGCGTAGTTTTCGGTGGGGTTGGTTGCTCTTTGGTCGCCAGATTCCACGGGGTTTCGAAATTTGGGGAAGCGCGCGGGGTGGGACGTGCCGCAGCAATCGGGCGGATATGCTCGAGACGCCTCGATCCTCGCGCCACCTTATTCGCCACGTATCGCGTCCACGCCTGTTGCAGGATTTGATAAGATCGCTCGAGGCCACCGGTCAGCCACTCGACCGAGGTGCTATAAGTGTGCGCCGATCCCGAAGCGGGGGCACTGTGCGCCCATTCCCTGCTCTTTCGCCCCTACCTCTCCGCCGTGCCTCTGCTCCTTCTCGCTTTCTCCACGGCAACCATCGGCTTGCGTGCCATGGGCAAGGACAAGACCGTGGTGATGCAGCGTTCGAAGAAGGCGGCGACGGGGAAGGGGAGGCGGTCCGGCCGTAGCGGATCGTCGTCGAGGTCCGGGCTCCCTCCTGGTTGGATCCAGGGGGATGGGATCCGGTCCACCATCACAGCGGAGGATTTGGAGGAGTTGGAGGAGGAGGGACTCGTCGCTCATGGCACCTGGCGGGTGCCGGAGGGCGGTCTCGAGCCCCGGCCGCGGGAGGGCGAGTGCGTCCTTCTCGTGACCCACGTCGACCGAGGTTTCTTCATGCCTCCGCACCCTTTCTTTCGTGCTTTCTTGATATTCTTCGGTGCCCAGCTGCATTAATTCATGCCCAATTCCATCGCTTTCTTTGCCGCGTTCGTCTCCATGTGCGAGAACTTCCTCGGCTGCCGGCCGCACTAGGGTGTGTTCAAACACATCTTAACCTGCCGCTCATAAACCGTCAAGAAGGCGAACCCGAGTGACGAGAAGACACACATTCTCCAGGCGTGCGGCGGGCTCGGCATCCAGCTTAGGAATAGGAGCGCTTTTCCCCCTATGATCCTTCTGGAGTCGATTCGAGGCTGGCAGTCGACTTGGTTCTATTACAAGGACATTTCGACTCCTGGTCAGTCGACCAGACTCCCCCCTTTCTCTCTTGGTCGAGCCAGCCAGCCTCCGTCAATGATCGTGGGTCAAGCCGAGAGGGCTGAAGTGAACATGTTGGCGGAACGGGTCATCCAGTTGGTCCGCGAGGGAGTAACAGGGTTGGACCTGCTTGAGGTGCACCTCATGCGGAGGATCCAGCTGCTCCAGGCTCGGGACCACCCGATGTGGTTGTACTCCGGCACCGACGACTCGTCGCGAGTCCACCCGGAGGCGACCAACGTGAAGTACGTGGCGCAGTGCCTGAAGTGCTTTACGGGGAACAAAGACAACCCTAGGGGGTTCGGGAGGGTCCTCCCATTCGATGCTGACCGAGTGGAATTGGCTCCCGAGTGGTGTTCCTGTTGTTGGCTTGTAATTGTCTTGACGAGTCCAACTGACGTTTGGCTAATCTTCCTTTTCTGCAGATCTATACTGAAATGTACTCACTGCCCAACGGGGATCAGGTCCAGGAAGGCGAAGAGGGCGTGGGCGATGTCTCCGAGTGGAATTCGGAGGAGGAGACCGAAGAGGAGAGCGAGGACTACAACAGCGGGGAGGAGGTCGAGTCACCTCTCCGTGATGAGAAGTGGTCCAAGGGGAAGCACGACCCAGGGGCTGTGCGCCCTCGGACGGGTCCCTCCAGCTCCCAAGCGCCCAAGCAAACTCGCACGGCCACTCCTAATCCATGTGAGAAGGCGCCCAAGCACCCCAAGATTATCATCGCCAAGCCCCGGAAGGCCCTGCCCAAGATTAAGGTGGATGTTCCCATCGCCTCCACGTAAGTGCTATTCAGCTTTGTTCTTTTCTGCCTTTTGAAGGTCGACTATGTCTTCGTCGACTCATCTTCAAGGAAATTCTTCAGTGCTGCTGCCTCCACAACCTTGATGGACATCGACAAGGGCCAGGACGACGAGGAGACCGCAGATGCCGCAACATCCCGCACAGGTGCGAGTTGTAGATCGTGTCTTACTTTTCGTCGGTTAGGATTGACGGTCGACTGATCCTCACGATTGTTTGTTTTGAAGTGCCACGCCATGTCATAGAGCTCACAGATGATGATGATGTCGATGAGGAGCGCTTGGGAGGGGCTCGACGACGCACGGGGAAGAAGGGCCGAAAGGTGCCTTCTGGCCCGGAGGCCCGGCAATAGGAAGACGCGGTCCGAGCCACGGTCTCCTTCGCCGTCCCCGTGTCGACCGAACGCCCCGCTTCGTCAGCTGGAGGGGCCGTCAACCCAGCGCCCGCTCCGGCCGTCGACCCAGCGCCCGCTCCGACCGTCGACCCAGCACTTGCTCCGTCGTCCGTTTTCTACTCCTCCTATCGCCTCCCGGAGGATCCTGTGGGCGCACCTCAAGGAGCCATTTGTCAGGCGGGGTTGATGATGGAGAAGACGAAGGCGGCGTACGAGGCCAGCATGGCTGCTTACGACGCTAGTTCTGCCCTTCAGACCAACGTCCAGGTTTGTTTTCTCCAACTGATTGGCTTGCTGCGCTGGAATAATCTTCGGTTTGAAAAAATCTACTGCTTTGTTCGTAAGATGATGCCACACCCACTGGGTGAGAGTCTTGATATGTAGCCTTTCAGTGTTTGTTTTTTTAGCTTGATCCGGACTGACCTTTGCCGAGTGAGAACCAGTGGGGGCACGCTTAGTGCACCCACTGGGTGTAGTCCCTGAGACCTTGGTCGACTGTTGGTAGTCGTCCATGGTCTGGTGACAGAACTTTCCTCCTTGTTTTTTTTGAGCTCGATCCAGACTGATCTTGGCCGAGTGAGAACCAGTGGGGGCACGCTCAGTGCACCCACTGGGTGTAGTCCCCGAGACTGCGGTTGAGTGATTGACTCGACTGTAGTCTTAGAATCTTGTTTTGTTGTGTTGATGCAGAGATCTTGCGAGTTTGGAGCCAAATTTGCAGACCTTGAGAAGAAGCAGATCCAGCTCAATCTCGACTTGCAGCTGGCTCGGGACCACCTGAAGAAGACGCAGGACGACGCAGCTAGTAACTGGCGCTAACCATTCGTCGACTGACTTTTGATAAATATGCTTTGTGTCTCCTCATCTTCATGTGTCCAGTGATGTCTTTTGCAGGTCAACTGAAAGAGGCCTTGGAGCAGAAAGACCTCAACCTGGCGGCGGCGCAGCAACATGCTCAAGAGAAGACAGAGCTGGCAGAGCGGAAGCTGGCTTCCGTAGGCGCGCTTGAGGCGGAGATCACTAGGCTGAAGGGTTCACTCGACGTGGCTAACCAAGAAGTGACTCGGCTGAAGAATGCTAAGAGTGCTCTGAATGACTAATATGAGGCCCTCTTCCAGAAGAGGATTGATCTGGAGGGTTATCTGAGCGACCTTACCAAGAAGTGGTATCTCGTGCTCGAAGGTACGTTTCTTCGGCTCAGACCAAGTTGGATCGGTCGACTCGCATCTTGCTTGTTCACTCGATGTGTTTCTTGTGGTGTAGATTTCTGCCACGACTTTGACGAAGAGACTGGGCGGGTCGAGCCTGGTCTGGATCCAGCCAACTCCATTGTCAAGGACGAAGCTGCCATGAACATCTTGAGGTTGGAGTCTCGTCTTACCGCTGCCACGGGCTACCTGGGTCGGCTGAAGTCGGTGATGGCTCGGATCAACACTGCGCTCTGGAGGGGAGTCGTGCAGGAGAACGACCTCGAGTCTCTGATGACTCGACTTAATGAGATCCCGAGCCGAGTGCAGGAGTGGAATAAGTCGTCTGCCCATTGTGGAGCTGACGCGGCGCTATCCTTGGTCCGTGTGCACTGCAAGGAGGTGAAGGAGAGAAGGCTCGCAGCGCTCAAGGTCGCCAATACGAAGGAGCTCCAGTTTCAGTCGTTCATGGAGACTTTCTTGGAAGCCGCCACCCGCATCGTCGATGGGATCGACCTGGACCAGTTTGTTGCACCTGCGAGCCCGCCTCCTCCTGAGGCGTGAGTGAACTTTGATACTTTAATTTAATTTGCCTCGGAATGCCGAGTGATCCTGTAATTGTTAAACTCTGGTGGGCCCATGGCCCAGGTACTCTTGCCCGAATATTGCGGGGCTTTATCTGGATTTGATTCCTTTGCTTGAGACTCTTTTTGATTGCTTGGATTTTGAGTCGACGCCTTGATGGTGACGTTGTGCTTGTGGCGGAGCTCAGAGGACCACGGCTGAGCCCCCGAGTGAGAGGATCGCTCTTCACTCGGAGTGGTGTTTGTAACTTAGGCGAGTCACGGGGTCGCAGCTAAACCCCCGAGTGAGAGGATTGCTCTTCACTCGGAGTGGTTTTTGTAACTTAGGCGATTCCAAGCTACGTTGTATTTGTGGCGGAGCTCGGAAGACAGAGCCACATTATACTTATGACGCAGCTCGGAGGACCGCCGCTAAGCCCCCGAGTGAGAGGATTGCTCTTCACTCGGGGTGATTTTTGTAACTTAAGCGATTCCAAGCTACGTTGTATTTGTGGCGGAGCTCGGAAGACAGAGCCACATTATACCTATGACGCAGCTCGGGGGACCGCAACTAAGCCCCCGAGTGAGAGGATTGCTCTTCACTCGGAGTAGTTTTTGTAACTTAGGGGAGTCCAAGCTACTTTGTATTTGTGGCGGAGCTCGGAAGACAGAGCCACATTATACTTATGACGCAGCTCGGAGGACCGCAGTTAAGCCCCCGAGTGAGAGGATCGCTCTTCACTCGGAGTGGTTTTTTAACTTAGGCGATTCCAAGCTACATTGTATTCGTGGCGGAGCTC
>LR738712.1:286094132-286114347 GCA_902687465.1 Secale cereale
AAGCTACGTTGTATTTGTGGCGGAGCTCGGAAGACACAGCCACATTATACTTGTGACGCAGCTCGGAGGACCGTAGCTAAGCCCCCGAGTGAGAGGGTCGCTCTCCACTCGGAGTGATTTTTTGTAACTTAGGCGATTCCAAGCTACGCTGTATTTGTGGCGGAGCTCTGAAGACAGAGCCACATTATACTTATGACGCAGCTCGGAGGACCGCAGCTAAGCCCTCGAGTGAGAGGATCGCTCTTCACTCGGAATGGTTTTTGTAACTTAGGCGATTCCAAGCTACGTTGTATTTGTGGCGGAGCTCGGAAGACAGAGCCACATTATACTTGTGACGTAGCTCGGAGGACCGCAGCTAAGCCCCCGAGTGAGAGGGTTGCTCTTCACTCGGAGTAATTTTTGAAACTTAGGCGAATCGGGTTCGCGGCTAAGCACCCTCTGGGGAGACCAGCATTTTTAGAAAACAACAATCATTAAAGGATCGCTGCAAACTTGTCTTTGAAATAAGTCGGAAAATCTTTATTACAACTCGACTGTTCGTGTGTCTCAACTGTAGAAGCGGCGGAGCAGGTCCGCGTTCCACGAACGAGGTTCGTCTTTCTTCTTGGCGTCGTTGTAAAGGTGGTACGCTCCGTTGTGCAGCACCTTGGTGACGATGAATGGGCCTTCCCAGGCCGGGGCGAGCTTGTGCGGTCGTTTCTAATGCACTCGAAGGACCAGGTCTCCTTCCTAAAATGATCGGCTTCGGACGTTGCGAGCATGGAATCGACGCAGGTCTTGCTGATAGATGGTCGACCGGATCAGGGCCATCTCTCGTTCCTCCTCCAAAAGTTCGACTGCATCCTGACGAGCCTGCTCTGCCTCGGCTTCGAAGAAGAGTTCCAATCTGGGGGCGTTATGTAACAAGTCGCTTGGCAACACAGCTTCAGCTCCATAGACCATGAAGAAAGGGGTATGGCCAGTCGACCGGTTTGGAGTTGTCCTCAGACCCCATAAGACAGACGGTAGTTCGGTTACCCAAGCCCCAGCGGCATGCTTAAGATCACGCATGAGCCGTGGCTTTAGGCCTTAGAGAATCAAACCATTTGCTCTTTTTGCCTGTCCATTCGACTGCGGATGTGCCACGGAGGCGTAGTCGACTCGTGTTCCTTGAGAAACACATAAAGATCTGAATTCATCCGAGTCAACGTTGGAGCGGTTGTCCGTGATGATGCTGTGGGGAACTCCATATCTGAATATTAATTCCCTGATGAAGCTGATGGCGGTTCTCGACTCGAGGTTCTCGATGGGCTTGGCCTCAATCCATTTGCTCAATTTATCGACTGCCACGAGAAGGTGAGTGAATCCGCTTCTGCCCGTTCTGAAGGGGCCGACCATGTGCAAGCCCCAAACGGCAAAGGGCCAGACTAGTGGAATGGTCTTCAAAGCAGACGCCGGCTTGTGGGACATGTTGGAGTAGAACTGGCAACCTGCGCACTTGTCCACAATATCTTTGGCCATCTCGTTGGCACGGGGCCAATAAAACCCGGCTCGGTTAGCTTTGGCCACTATAGTCCGAGAGGAAGCGTGGTGGCCACAAGTTACGGAGTGAATCTCATCGAGGATCAATCGACCTTCCTCTGGGGTGATGCAGCGTTGAGCGACTCCGGTGACGCTTTCTCTATAGAGTTGACCCTGAATGACAGTGAATGCCTTGGATCGACGGACGACCTGGCGCGCTTCTTCCTCATCTTCTGGGAGTTCTTGCCTGAGCAGATATGATTTGTATGGCACAGTCCAGTCCGGCGTAATCACTAAAACCTCCATGATCAGGTCGACCACTCCAGGCACTTCGACTTCAGTCGGATCTGACGCACTGACTGGCTGCGGGGGTTCTTCCGTGAAGGGGTCTTCTTTGATAGAAGGGGTTTGCAGATGCTCCAGAAACACATTCTTGGGTATAGGCTTCCGAGTCGACCCAATTTTTGCGAGGTCATCGGCAAGCTGATTCTTGGCTCTGGGCACGTGATGGAGCTCTAAACCTTCAAACTTCTTTTCAAGCTTCCGCACTTCACTGCAATAACTGGTCATTGCCGGGCTCCTGACGTCCCATTCCTTCATCACTTGGTTCACCACTAAGTCTGAGTTTCCATAAACCATTAGGCGACGGATGCCGAGTGAGATGGCCATGTGCAACCCGTACAAAAGTGCTTTGTACTCAGCTTCGTTGTTTGATGAGTCAAAGTGGATCTGAAGGACGTAGCTGAGCTTGTCGCCCCTGGGAGATACCAGGACCACGCCTGCGCCGGATCCGTTCAGCATCTTGGATCCATCGAAGAACATAGTCTAGTGATCTGACTGAACTTGAGTTGGCAGCTCTTGTTCTATCCACTCGGCCGCAAAATCTGCTATAGCTTGAGACTTGATGGCTTTCTTCGCTTCAAACTTGATATCCAACGGAAGAAGTTCAATCACCCATTTTTCCACTCGACTGGTCGCGTCTCGGTTGTTCAGGGTCTCTGACAGCGGGGCGTCGGTGACGACTGAGATTGTATGGTCCGAGAAGTAACGGGCAACCTTTTTTGCAGTCAAGTAAATCCCATACACGAGCTTCTGGTAATGCGGGTACCTTTACTTCGAGGGAGTCAAAACTTCGGATATGTAGTAGGTCTGGCGCTGGACCTTGTAGGCCTTGCCCTCTTCTTCGCGCTCGACCGTGAGTACAGTGCTGACAACTTGTCCGGTGGCTGCAATGTATAGTAGGGGAGGCTCTCTGCTGACTGGGGCAGCAAGCACCGGCTGGGTGGACAGCAGGGCTTGGAGCTCTTCAAACGCTGCTTCGGCTTTGGAATTCCACTCGAACTTGTCTGATTTCTTCATGAGTCGGTAGAGAGGCAATGCCTTCTCACCGAGACGAGAAATGAATCGACTCAATGAGGCCAAGCAACCAGTAAGCTTCTGGACGTCGTGTATACACTCAGGGCGTTTCGTTCGGAGGATGGTGCTAACCTTCTCTGGATTGGCGTCGATTCCCCATTCGGAAATTAGAAAACCATGCAACTTGCCGCCAGGAACTCCAAATGTACACTTCGACGGATTGAGATTGATATCGTAGCTTCTTAAGTTTGTGAATGTCTCAGCGAGGTCGGTCAGCAGTTCGGAACCTTTCCGTGACTTGACCACAATGTCATCCATGTATGCCTCGACGTTCCGACTGATTTGCTTTATCAAGCACTTCTGGATCATGCGCATGAAGGTAGCACCGGCATTTTTGAGACCAAAAGGCATGGTGACATAACAGAAACACCCGAAGGGGGTGATGAAAGCTGTCTTGATTTCATCGGGTCCGAACAGACGGATCTGATGGTACCCGAAATACGGGTCCAAAAAGGACAAATGCTCACACCCCACAGTCGAGTCAACTATCTAATCGATGCGGGGGAGAGGAAAATGATCTTTCTGGCCGGCCCGATTGATGTGCTTGAAGTTGATGCACATGCGGAGAGACTTGTCCTTCTTGGGGACCATGACGACATTGGCGAGCCACTCGGGGTGGTAGATCTCGCGAATAAACTCAGCTGCCAGGAGCCGAGCCACTTCCTCGCCAATTGCCTTTCTCTTCTCCGCAGCGGACCGACGGAGATGTTCCTTCACAGGCTTCACTTTTGGGTCGACTCGCAAATGGTGCTCAGCCAGTCCCCTGGGCACACCCGGCATGTCTGATGGTTTCCATGCGAAGATGTCCCAATTCTCACGGAGGAACTGGATGAGCGCTTCTTCCTATTTGCTATCGAGTGTAGTGGAAATGTGCGTCGGTGCTGCATTGGGGTCGGTGGGGTGGATGTGTACGGGTTTCGTCTCCCCGGCCTACTAGAAAGCTGACTCGGAAGCCGGCTTCTTTGCCCTCAGCAGATCACTCGGATCCACGCTCTTTTGGTGCTCCTCCATCTCTACTGCTGCCCTCTGCTCGTCAGCGATCTTGGAGCCTTTCTGGAAGCACTCATCCGCTTTTTGACGGTTCCCAGTGACGGTTATAATGCCGTTGGGTCCCGGCATCTTCAGCTTGAGGTAAACATAACACGGTCGAGCCATGAACCTGGCGTAGGCGGGCCTACCTAGAATGGCGTGATAAGCACTTTCGAAGTCCACCACTTCGAACGTCAGCTTCTCTTTGCGATAATTCTTCGACTCGCCAAAGACCACGTCGAGTGTGATTTGGCCAAGTGAGTCGGCCTTCTTCCCGGGGATGACCCCGTGGAACCTCATGTTACTTTCGCTCAGCTTGGACATTGGAATGCCCATATCCCGGAGGGTTGCTGCATACAAAATATTCAAGCCACTGCCTCCATCCATCAGGACTCTGGTCAGACGCGTGCTCGTGACCACTGGTTCAACCACCAGTGCCTGCCGCCCGGGGGTGGCAATGTGCGCAGGGTGATCAGACTGATCGAATGTGATGGGGGTCTTGGACCATTTCAAAAACATGGTGGTCGTCGGGGCGACCATGTTGACTTCTCTGTTGATGACTTTCAGTCGACTTTTGCTCTCGACGTCTGCGAAGATCACCAAAGTGGAGTTGATCTGGGGGTATCCTCCATCCCCTTCCTTGTCTTCGGACTCCTCCGATTCCTTTTCCTTCTCAGCCGACTGATCTCTCTGGAAGTTCTGGATCAGGAGCCGGCACTGTCGAGTGGTGTGCTTGGGAAATACCAAGTTTCCCTCTTCATCTTTCTTTGTGTGAATGGGACACGGCTGGTCGAGTACATCATCCCCAGCTTGATCTTTCACTTTCTTGGGGGCCCAGGGCCCCTTCGGCTTTCCTTTGCCCTTTCCTTGATTGACCACTGCAGCTTCGCCCCGAGCAGCCGGCTCGGCCTTGCGCTTGTTCTTCCGAATGGAATTCTTATCATCCTGCCCGACTGGTTTCTTGCCACTGCGGAGCCGATCGGCCTCTTCGCCGTCGGCGTACCAACTGCCAATCTCCATCATCCAAGACAGGGACATATCGCATGTTCGACCAAACTTCAGATTCAGCTCTATGTTATGCACGCCCTCCTTGAAGGCGCCAACTGCCTGGTGCTCAGACACATTTTCCACCGTGTGATGCAAGGTGGTCCATCGCTGGATGTAATCTCTCAAAGTTTCATTCGACTTCTGCGCGCAATGCTGAAGCTCCGCGAGGCCAGCAGGTCACTTGCAGGTTCCCTCGAAGGTCCGAATGAACACTTGAGCCAGCTCATCCCAGCTGTAAATACTCCCGGGGGCCAACTGATTGAGCCACGCCCGAGCCGAACCGCCCACCATCAGAGGGAGGTGCTTCATGGCTACGTCGTCGTTGCCACCTCTGATCTGCACGGCCACTCGGTAGTCTTCTAGCCAGGTGTTTGGTTTAGATTAGCCGGTGAACTTACTTACCCCCGCCGCCAGCTTGAAGTTCGAGGGGATCTCTGCGGCTCTGATGGCACTGCAGAAACACTCGGGTCCAGAGACAGGCACTCGGCTTCCACTCGGTTGATCTCTTCCTTGCTCTTCTCTGAACGCCCTATTCCGGTCGACCCGTCCCTGCAAAATGATAGACCTCGCGTCGAAACCCGGCCTCCGGGGATCTGGGGGAACCCTCCGCTCGTCGTCGCGCAGGCGCCTGCCTTCATGCCGCCGGGGCGAGAACGACCCGCTTCCCGGAGGAGGCGTAGGCACTCGACGGCGGTCATGATGACCGAGTCGACAGTTGTGTTGCTCGTCATTCCGACCCAGATGCCGGTCTTGCCGCGGGCCACGTACCTCACACCTTGGGGGCGATCTTGGACTGTGGGCTGACCAAACGGTGTCTGCAGCCACCGATCTGTTGTGGATCCTGTTGCGGGACTGAGAAACAGCCGTGTTTTGCTCTTCAGACGATCGGAGCAAAGCTCGGATCTACTGAAGGCCTCTCCCAGCCTCCGACTGAGATGGTTGAATCGACTCCGTATTGCGAGCCGCGGCTTCGAGGTTCTGGACTGGTGTGCGGAACACCTGAGTCTCGCGCGGTTGCGATTGCCGTGGTCGTCGACTGGACTCGAGGACCAGTCGGCGGGCCTGTTCGTCAAGTGCGCGCTGGATATTTTCCAAGCGCGCGCGCTCAGCCACGGTGGCCAAGCGTGTGGCTTCCAGGGCCAGAGCCTCTTGAGAATCTCCCACGATGGGAGTGAAGAGCACGTCTTCGTTGCGGCGACAGAGCTCATCCCTCTGCTCGGCAGTGAGGGGTTGAGGAATGTATCCGTCATTGTCGTATGAACGGCCACCACCGCTACTGCCGCCACCACCACGAGGAAAACCCGGTGGGCTGCGGCGTGAGTCGACCATGAGGACCACGAGGAAAACCCGGGGACCCTACCCTTGGTTTGTAACCTCGTCACTTACCCCCTGGAAAGGGTACTCCGAAGCCCCAATGCAGCAAGAAGAGTCGCTGAGTGGAACATTGAACTGTAGGTTTTTGAGCTGGAATTCTCATGCCTCGGATCATCAAAGGAGTGGCCCTCGCTGATTTCGTGGCGGAATGGACTGACACCCCAGGTTAGGAGGTGAGCGAGGACAGCTCCCTCACCCCTGGAGACGTAGCCCAGATAGATGGGTCATGTACTTTGACGGAGCCTTCACACGGCAGGGTGCAGGGGCTGGGGTTGTTCTCATCTCGCCCACCAAGGACAAGCTCTACTACACCGTGCAGCTATGCTTCCAGAATGGCGATAAGGTCTGCAACAACATCCCAAAATATGAGGGCCTGGTCGCTGGCCTCGAGGCTGCTGTAGCGCTGGGGGTAAAGTGCCTCACCATCAAAGGCGACTCCCAGCTCCTGGTCAACTTCTCCAAAAAGGCATACACACTGAAGGACGAGCACATGGAGGCATACCTTGAGGAAGTGCGGAGAATTGAGAAGCGGTTCCTGGGGTTAGAATTGCAACACGTACCGCGCGTCACGAACAAGGAGACGGACGACATTGCCAAAAGGGCATCCCAGTGCTTGCCACAAGACCCTGGCGTATTTGAAGAGCGACTCTTCAATCCATCAGCGGCCCCTCCCTCCGTCAAGCCGGCAACACCTCGGGAGGAGCTCCCACAAGCACCCACCTCAGGTGCACCAGCTTACTGGCAAGCCTCGGGAGCCCGCCTGGTCCTCGTGCTGGAGCCTCAGGAGGGGTGTTCGACTGAGGAATTCAAGGCATACCTGCTTCAAGGAACCCTTCTGGAGAAAGAAGAAGAAGCAGAGCGCGTGGTGTGGCAAGACACTGTGTACTGCATCCAAGACGGCGAGCTCTATCGAAGGCGGCCGAACGACGTGTCACTGCGATGCATGTCCAAGGAGCAGGGATGTGTGCTGCTGGAAGACATACACGTTGGAGATTGCGGGCACCACTCCTCCTCATGAACCTTCGTGGGTAAGGCATTCCGCAGCAGATTCTATTGGCCCACAATGCTCATCGACGCCATAGAACTGGTAAGGTCATGCGAAGCCTGTTAATTCCATGCAAAACAGATTCACCAGCCGGCACAGGGCCTCCAGACTATCCCACTATCCTGGACGTTTGTAGTCTGGGGTTAGACATCCTGGGCCCGTTCCCTAGGACACCTGGAGGCTACTGCTACCTCTATGTCGCTATCAACAAGTTCACCAAGTGGGCGGTGGTAGAGGCTGTCGGTACCATCCCAGCCGGTTCGACAGTCAAATTCATCAAGGGCCTTGTGAGCTGCTTCGGGGTCCCACACTGTATCATCATTAACAACGGCTCACAATTCACTAGCAAACTATTCAAAACATACAGTGCTAACCTTGGAACGCAGATATGCTACGCCTCGGTGGCACACCCCAGGAGCAACAGCCAAGCCGAGCGCGCAAACGCAGAGGTCCTGAGGGTCCTCAAGACATGAACTTTTAAGAAGAACCTCGAGGCCAGTGGCAGGGGCTGGTTGGATGAGCTCCAGTCCGTGCTGTGGTCTATCCGCACCACCGTGACCAAGCCAACAGGTGAAACTCCTTTCTTCCTTGTCTACGGAGCTGAAGCGGTTCTCCCACACGAGGTCAAGCATCGGTCCGCACGGGTCTTGGCGTTTGACGAAGCACGCCAGGACGCCACGCGGGGGTTGACCTCATGCTGGGGGAGGAACGGCGCCGTCAAGCGTTGCTTCGGGCGGCAAGGTACCAGCAGGCATTGCGGTGGTACCCATCATCTCAAGGTAGGCGACCTCGTCCTGAGGCGGGTGCTCTCTAGGGAAGCGCTGCATAAGCTCTCCCCATGTGGGAGGGCCCGTTTAGAATCACTTCCGTCTCCAGGCCTAGCGCCGTGCGTTTTGAGGTGCGAGATGGATTTCCCATCCAGAACGCCTAGAACATCCAACACCTCTGGAAGTTCTACCCATGAAGAAACATCCCGTGCCTGTGAAGGTCTCCGCTCATGACACTCTCATGTAATAATGAGTGGGGTTGTACATGCCCCAGAGTGCCGCCCTCGGGCCTCGGGGGCTCCCTCCCACGTCCAAGTGGCATCACTTAGTTCTGCGATGTTGAGAAGACTAGACTAGGTGCCGGACGCGGCTGTTCATTTTCTTGCTTTCTGTACTAAATTTGCAACCTCTTAATGGAATTTGGAGTTCTGGCATTTCTCGATTGCCTAGTTGGGTTTTCCTCCATATATTCACTCGCCTTTTTTTGTCTCGGATCAGGGAGAATGATAGTTTCTCGTCACTCTCCCTCGCGCGCCTCGCGCGGGGGCTACATAGGCAGGCATGGGCGTGCGTTGGGCTCAACCGCGCCACAAACACCCTTGCAAAAGCCATGTCACCCCAGGGCCTCAACTTCCTTTGATCTCGCGAGGAGCCCTCGAGCGAGCTCATGAGTTACGCTCCCTTTTTAAAGTTTGTACCCCCGGGTACTGCGATGCGGTGCACTAAGACATGGCTAGCCCAGGCCTAAAGGCTTGCGTAGGGGAGGACAAGCTACCCGACGAGTCTTCTAACAATTCCGCAGCTCTATGATGCCTCCCAATGCCGGGAGCTACTGAGTCGACAACAAGGGGGGCTTCATCAGATGATGAAGGGCTCACCCTCGCGAGGTGGGAGGCTACCGCAAATATACCAAGCAAAGTTACCCTGCCGCACCTACTCGGAACATGAACATCATAGTATAACACAGAAACAGTAAGCGTAGCATAGTAACATAAGTGCCATGGTTCATTACGTGTCACCGCAGGACCCTCTACTCTTTTTCAAAATGTAGGATGAAGGAAAGGTTAAACAAAAGCGGCCCACACAACCGCGGTAGCCCCCAAGGCCCGGCTCCGAGGCCCTCTAGACTTAGTCTGAGCCCTCCTCCAGCTCCACCGTGGCATGGCGGCAAGGCCCCTCGTCGTCTTCCCAAAACCTAGCTCGGCGGTGTGGAGGCTCTTTAGAGCCGCTTCCACTGGCGCTCTTCTCGGAGGAGGAGCCATCGTCGCGGGAGGAACTGCGAGCGTCACCAAGGACAGGCTCGTCGTCATCGCTGTCGTCCTCGGGGCAGCACCCCGCACACTGGTCGTCCTCTCTGAACACCCTCACGTAGAGGGTCGCGAGGCCGTTATACTTGAAGTGGAGGATGCACCAGTCATTCAGGCCCCGCGCGTGAGCGAATGATTGCCAACCACGGGTCAAGGATGTGCCGCCCTCGGCAGCCACCTCGACCCCCACCCACGAGGCCTTGCTGCAGCACCCGCCGGCTTGCAGCTATAGACCGCCGAGCCTCCTCGGCAACAACCTCACGAAGAAGCGCGGGAGCAGAAGCCAGGTGCCTGCGGGCCTCTCCGACCAAACGACGAACTCCGGGGAGGTGTCAGCCGAGCGGAAGCGCGGCCATGGCGCGCTCCTCCTCGCCGCATAGACCACCCTGTCTGCTATGGCTCGCGCCGCATGAAGAGGTGCCGCCGCGGCTCCCGGAGGTGACGACTGAACACGGAGAAGCACACCCGCGCCCCCGAGAGGCCACGGCCGGGGATGCAGCGTAGTTACGTGGGAGCCCACTACCCCTTTTGATCGGAGGAAGGTTCGGGCCCTCGTTGGGGGCCTTGCCTTTTTCTGCGGCGGAGAACTTCCTTGGCGGTGCCATGGATGCCTGAGGCGAGAAGAAGCAAGCAGCGAGGAGATGGAGAAGAGCGGAGGGGATCTTGCCCTCCTCATTTATAGCAAGGGGGAGGCAAACTATCAGCCCCCATGATCACATGTAATGATGACCTTTTTCTGCATGCAGCAGGCTCCAGTCAAGTCAAACGGTTGCCGAGGCGACATGGGGAAGTGGAGACACCCATGTCCAATCCAGGCGCCGCGCGTCGACCAGGACCGCAGGCGATAGGGGACCGTGGCACTTTTCCCTTGCCCTTTGGCTTCGCCTCGAAGCCAAGTCGGAGCACACCTTGGGCCTGGGGGCTACTTTCAGTATTCTGGGAACCAGGGTACCCAGACTTGCCTGCCTGCGGCCCGCGACGTGGCTCCTTTCCAGGCTTGGTATGGCTCATCTTCAGCATTGACACTCAAGACCCTCGCAAGGGGCCAAGCCTCGTGGGGCGGACGACACCAAGACCTACAAGGGGCAGCCTCGTCTGGCTGGATCCTGAGGAGCGGAGAACTCTATGCAACTCCCCACCTCGCAAGGTTTGCATGACGCAACCCATGACGACCAAGGCTAGGCGGGTGTTAGCGGGCGCAGTGCAGAAGTTTCCTCTTTGGTCCTTAGGGAGCGGGCTCAGGCGCAGAGTCCCGAGGAATCTGCCAAAGCTTTCCATTCCAGTGCAACAAGACCAAGACCTCTAGGACGGCAGTATAGAGGTCATCACCGAGCCCACCATGGCATCAGGATTAGAGGCTTTGCAGGCGAAGACCACCTTTAGTCAGGATAAGATGGACTAGTTTCCCCCTTCAAAATTGGCCATTGTGGGATCCCTTCCCGCCAAACATTTCGGGGAAGAGGACCAAGGCCACTATATAAGTAGGATTGCCACCACCCAACAAGAGGACGTATCATTCAGACTCTCTCCTCCACCACCAAGGAAGAACACCTCACCTCCGGAGGTAGTTCACGCATTGTACTAGTTCATCCACAACCCATCTCGAGGCTAATCCACCATACTACTGGAGTAGGGCCACTCACCGCTAGGTGGCCTAAACCAGGATAAACTGCCTCGTGTCTCTTTTACATTCATGTTCATCGTGATAGTTCATGAGACGGCGAGTACATAGATAGGCGAGGTTGAGATCTTCGCACGCACCCCAGAGTTCAAACCTAGTAGGGTTTTGCGGAGCCCTGAATCCTACATCATCAATGACAAATGTTTAATTTCGTGACCAAAGGAATTTAGTGATTAAAGAGAAAACATATGTGATTGGAGGAAACATGGTTGGAGAGAAATACGTTGCAGTTCTCGTTCGCTGCTATACATATCTAGGAGATGAGAGACTAGTTAGACCATATGAAGATTTTCCAAACAGCAGGGGATTCTATTGGTTCTGTTATTGCTTGGCCTTACTAACATGTAAGTATGTTCACATTCAAGCATTGTGTATACTCTAATCTGCACATGTATGGCGTTATTTATCAAGAATCTTTATGATTTTTAGATCAAAATAATTAAACCAACCACTCCAGCAGAAACACAAAGCTTTGGTACGATATATTTCTTATAATTTCATCAAATAATCACTTATCTTCCACTTCTCTATAAACATATGTTCATGTAAACGTTGTTCATCTCTTTTTCAGGGCGATGAGGACTTGAAAAGGGAGTGCATTAAAGGAGCCTAACTAGCTAGGTAGTTGAGGATTTATAAATGGAGTGCACTGGAGGAATCAGGAGGAGTGATGAATCTATCTTTGAATGAACACATATTATGGATTATGTATACATTTTAGCTTCATATAGAAACATAGTTCCCGTCTATAAGATATTTTCTTATTTATTTGCTTAAGCGCATGTTTCAATGAATGTTTGATATTATTCAGCTGGGAACACCACGTACTTTCAGAAGAGACAATATTCCTGCTAATTAATGCATTGGATGTTGTTCCTGAGGTTGCTAATGTTGGCAAATGCATCTATGACATGGAATGATGCCTTCATATATTGATATTATTTGATCAAATCTGCACGTGCAGCCATGCCATCATATACTAACTGAATTTGAAATGAAGGATTTTTTTTAAATAAGTCAAAATAATATTTGAAATAAAATATTCCATTCGTATAAAGATTCTTATGGATATTTAGAAACAAGTATAAGAGGCGAATAAAAATGTCTATGAGTAGAGACGTTAATTGAATTTGAAATGATGAAACAAATTTGAAATAATAAAATAATATTGGAAGTAAAATATTCCTTTTGTATAAAGATGCTTATGTATATTTAGAGACGACTATAAGAGGTGAATGAAACGTGCCTATGTGTAGAGACATAGTAGGAGCATGCCTAATATAATGTCTCTATATATAGACACGATTATTAACGTCCCTAGAAAGCATCTCATGCCATGTAAGACATTCTTGGAAAACATCTCTTATTGGTTGTGACGGTCCATGGGGATACGCTCCAAGGACTCTTTACTAAAACGGCTCTATAGTTTCCTAGAGATGAAACAACACGTCCCTATGCATGAAATTGAGCGTGTCTAGTGACAGTTTTTGTTGTAGTGTATGCTTGAAGTATTGTTGTTTTTATGTAAATATTAGAATTTTGTTTTGAATCTTATGGATCTGAATATCCATACCATATAAAGAAAGATTACATGACGGTGTCAAGAAAATGCATTGCTTGAATGATTACATGTGAATTGATTGCCACTTTATCAAGATGACTTTTATGATAAAGAGTTGTTGCTATGATGCCAGGAAAAGTGATTGAAATTATCGTTGATCAAACTTATACACTATGCTAGCATTCACACTTCATAATTATTTCTTTTATCATTTACCAACTAGAGGACGAGCATGAATTAAGCTTGGGTGATGCGGAGCATCCGTCAAGCACCCCCATGGACAACCCGGCATCGGCACAAGCACTCAAGGGACCAAAGACGAGAGCACGTGCACGCGCTATCGAGGCCGAGGTGAATTCTCTCCTCTTCGAGCTTCGTTTGGATTCGCATGAGGATTGGGTTCTACCTCACAAGGAGATGTTGTGCATTCTCAGTTACCAAGGAGGTGATCGCGTGGAAGCAAGTGAAGACCCGTCCAACCCGGAACGAGCGGTAATACCGTTTCCCCAAGACGGTACTACCGCTCCTGGCCAGTCCGGCACCAGCGGTACTACCGCTCCTTAAGCGGTACTACCGCCTGCAAGCGGTAGTACCGCTCGAGCGGGCGGTACTACCGCCCTGCCTGCGTGCAGCCTGCGGCCCTTGGCCCTGTACCCCTCTCTCCTCGTACCCCTTCGTAGCATAAACTATAAATAGACCTTCCCCATGTCTTTTGGAGGGTTAGCAAAGATATTGAGAGACCTTGAGAGCTTTGCTCCTTGTATCCCCTCCGTGAGGAGATCAAGACCTCCCAAGGGAGAAGAATCCTCGTGGATTGCAAGACCTCCCAAGGGAGAAGAATCCTCTTGGATTGCAAGACCTCACCTAGAGTGGGAAGAACCTTACCTTTGTGCTTGTTTCCTTGGACTATTCTTGTAATCTCGTGGATCCTTTGTGTGCTACTCTAGTAGATGCGATATTGGGTTTGTTTTGAGTGCTTTGTGTCTTGTGTTCTTGTGTGTTCTTCCTCTTTTCCCCCTCCAAGTGTGAAAAGATCCCCCCCTAGGGTTTCACCCTACAACATCTTGGTATCAAGAGCAAGGTTGATTCACATCTTGGAGTCCCATCCCCCCACTTTCTAGCTTGTTTTTGTTGTGTTCTTACCCAATTTCGAAAATCCCCACAAAAATAGCCCCAAAATTTTTTCTTGCAATTTGTTGGATCTTGTGAGATTTGGTTATTTTGGTCCACGGATTAGACGTTTGGCACGTGGATCTAGCCACTCCACCACTTTCCCCATCCATCCACCACGAAATTCATCCAATTTTACCACGAAACCATCCATTTCCGCCCAAAATTCGCCCCGATTTCGAACTGCAGATTTTACCCGACACAAGCGGTACTACTGCCCGTACAAGCGGTACTACCGCCTTACACACGATAGTAAAATTTTAGGACCGCATTACCAAGCGGTACTACCGCTTCGTCAAGCGGCACTAAATATTTACTTCCGCATTACCAAGCGGTACTACCGCTTCGTCAAGCGGCACTAAAATTTTACTTCCGCTTCATCAAGCGGTACTACCGCCCCCACCCCAAAATTTCGCCCCTTTCACATTTTCACTGGTTTCGAGTTGCGATTTGGCGTTTCCTAAGGTGTTTCGGCTACTTAGGAGCGTTTGACATCTACATAATCGCCTCGGAATCATCTTCACCGCTAACCGTAAGCAAGGACGGTAACCTCGACGACACTTACCTTTTGCTTTTGCATTGATAGCCCGAGCCATTTGCGTTGCCTACCTATCGAGACTAGCAAGTTGAGAATTGCCGGGCCATGCTCTTGTGCACCGTAGTGATCATGTTATCATCTTAGTGCCATAAGTCTCTCCCGTGCATATCTTACATACTTGTCTCATATTATCATCGGCTCGAGCATCATACTCTCAAAAAAAACTTTTAAGCAAAAGAGAGAGCAACAATGAGCATATAAGCAATAGCATTGAGCCACACTACATACTTATATCATCTTGGTAACCACATACATAGCATAGTTGGGATCGAGGACGGCACGTTTCTCTCATAGGTTGGTGCACAAAGCGTATCTCGCCCATTTGAGCAATCGAGCTAGCGTCTCTCTAGTATTCGCACAACAAGAGCATTGCCGTGATCAATCACTTTTTGCGCTCACCCTTGGTTGTGTGGATCCCATCTATCTTCCGTGCGTGTGTTCCTAGCGACACTCTTGGCTTTGATCTATTTGCTTTACGTGCATCTTTGTGAATCTTCTCAACTTTATCGATATCTTGACTAACATTTTGTTTGAAAATTTGCCACCATCCTAACCAAGCTACTCCATAGGCCTCTTTACTTGTAGGTGTGAGGAACAAACCCGGTTCCAATTCTACTATTGTGGCATTTCATTGCGTGAAACTTGTTACATTTTCAATCTTCGGAAGAGGTAACCTTGGTATTGTTCTCTCATTTTCCTACTCACCTCCTACTTACATGATGGATAGGCCAAGTTCTTCGACCGACCCGACCGACGAGCATCTAGTGGAAGCACCGAACTACGTCACCAAGAATCACCTTTTCGGCGTCCAACGAGCTCTTCATCAAGAAAGCAAAGCGTTGGGCGACCGCATCGAGCAACTCGCTTCCGACTTCTGCACGCAAATGCAAGAGTTCCGCCACATCTTGGTGAACCGCACGTCCCCGCCTCACTCATCAAGACGGCGCCATTCAAGTCGACGCTCAAGTGACAATTCGTCGGCTTACTCTTCCACGGATGCAAGTCCTCCACGTTCTCGGCAAGCCCAACAATGCGTCAATCAAGATCGACATTCTTCGGACAATCCATTCCATGGCGATGGGTTACGAGATCGAGTTCGAGAACGTGAGCAAGGACGCCGCCAAGAGCAACAACGCCCACATCAAGTACAAGAAGATGACGATGCAATTCGGCAAGCACAAGAACGGCGTGACAATCAAGCACGAACCGCGCAACAAGCTCTTCGTGACTCCACGCGCATCTTCGCCGACCGCAACCGCCAAGTACGTCAACAAGAAGAACTTCATCAAGAGCGACAAGAGGAAGCCGCTCACCGCGAAGCGGAGCAAGAACACGGAATGGGAACGATGTGCCACGACACCACCAACGACAAGACCATCGTGAAGAACAAGCTATCATGGAGCGACTACCCCGTCATGAGAGACATCACCGTCATCAACATGATGAAGACCAACGCTTCGGCAAGCTCAAAGTTCACTATGCCCAAGTTCTCCGGAAGTACCGACCCCGAGGAATACCTCTCATGGGCATTGAAGGTCGACAAGATATTCCGCCTCCACAACTTCGAAGAAGAGAAGAATATTGCCATGGCCTCTCTCGAGTTTCAAGACTATGTCCTCATTTGGTGGGAACAAACAATCAAGAGACGACATACAATAGGCGAACCACCCATTACAACTTGGTCAGAAATGAAGAATGTCATGCGAGCTCGCTTCGTGCCTACACACTACACCCGAGATCTCTTCAAGAAGTTGCAACTTCTCAAACAAGGCACGAAGACGGTGGAAGAATACTACCAAGAAATGGAGATTGCTATGATACGAGCCAACGTCAAGGAAGATGACGAGCAAACAATGGCCCGCTTCTTGAACGGCCTCAATCACCCAATCAAGCGGATTGCCAACTTCCAGCCATACTCCAACCTTCTCGAGCTAGTTCGTCAAGCGTCCAAGGCCGAGCGACAAGTCCAGGATGACTTCAAGTATGCCAAATACTCTTCCAAGACCTATGGCTCCTACTCTCAAGCACCCGCGACTTCGGCACCTCCTACCTCAACGAGAGCATCACCAAGTACCGACGACAAGTCAAGTTCCAAGCAAACTACACCCTCCTCGACTCGTTCTCCGGCAAGCAACTACAAACCCAAGACTACCTTACCTTCAGCACCACCTTACGACACCGAGAAGACTAGTTCTTTCAAGTGCTTCACATGTGGTGGCCGAGGTCACAAGTCCTTCGAGTGCACCAACAAGAGAACCATGATCTTCAACGACGACGGCACATATGACTCGATGAGCGAAGACGAAGTGGAAGCTATTGAGCATGTGGCCATGCACCGGCGCATCAACGAAGATGAAGATGATCATGTATTTTGTGACAATGATTCAAGTCCCTCTCTCGTGGTATCCAAGGTCTTGACCCTCCAACACAATCAAGACGAAGACCAACGATGCCATATTTTCCACACAAAGGCCGGCATCAACGGATGTTCCGTCAAGGTCATCATCGATGGAGGTAGTTAACACAACTTGGCAAGTGACGAGCTATGTTCCAAGCTTCATTTGGTCAAGAAGAAGCACCCTCGTCCATACAAGGTACAATGGTTAAGCGACTCCGGCACCATTCAAGTGGAGCACACGGTACAAGTTTCTTTCAAGATCGGCGCCTATGAGGACACCTTGGAGTGTGATGTAGTTCCCATGACGGTGTGCCACCTCCTCTTGGGACGACCTTGGCAATTTGACCGTGGAGCCATCCACAACGGTCGAACCAACTACTACAGCTTCAAGATGAACGGCAAGGAATATGTGCTTCGACCAATGTCCCCAAGCCAAGTGATCGCCGATAAGCAAGCATCCACCCATCATGGAGATCCTAGTGAGAGAGTGATCCACCAAAAAGAAAGTGAGAGACACAAGCCAAAATTGAGCGCCTCTTCGCCAAGAGAGAAAAACTTAGTCCTCCTAGCCACCAAACGTGAGCTGAGAGAAGTGTGTGAGAACCCATCGTCCGTCTTCCACTTTGTGCTTCTATGCAAAGGGGAAGCCAAACCAACTAACACTTCACCACCTCCACCTTTTGTGTTGTCTAAGTTGTTGCAGGAATTCTCGGACGTCTTTCCCGACGAGCTACCACCGGGTCTACCTCCACTTCACGGCATCGAACACCGCATCAACCTCGTACCCGGCGCACCACTTCCGAACAAGGCTCCCTACCGCGTAAACCCGGAGGAAACAAAGGAGATACAACGTCAAGTACAACAACTCATCGACAAAGGTCATGTACGTGAAAGCTTAAGTCCTTGTGCAGTTCCCGTTATTCTCGTGCCTAAGAAAGATGGTAGCTTTCGCATGTGTTCCGATTGTCGTCCGATAAATGCTATCACCGTTAGATACCGTCACCCTATTCCACGCCTAGATGACATGCTTGATGAATTATGTGGTGCCACAATTTTTTCCAAAATTGACCTTAAAAGTGGCTATTACCAAATTCGCATTCAAGAGGGTGATGAGTGGAAAACTACTTTCAAAACCAAGTTTGGGCTATATGAGTGGTTGGTCATGCCGATGGGCTTATCGGAAGCGCCCGGCACATTCGTGCGTCTTATGCATTTTGTTCTCCGACCTTATATAGGCGTCTTTGTAGTGGTTTACTTTGATGACATTCTAGTCTTTAGCAAGTCGCTTGAGGAACATGTTGACCATGTCCGTATGGTTTTGCAAGCCCTTGGAAAACAACAATTATATGCTAATATGGAGAAATGCACTTTTGGTGTTGATAAAGTTGTTTTCCTAGGATTTGTCGTGTCTTCACAAGGTGTTCATGTCGATGAAACTAAAACTGACGCTATTAAAACTTGGCTCAACCAACGAACCTTCAACAAGTGCGTAGCTTTCTTGGTTTAGCCGATTTCTATCGATGTTTTGTGAAGGACTTTAGCACCATCGCTATGCCTCTACACGCCTTGAGAAAGAAGAACGCACCCTTTGTTTGGGGTCCTTCGCAAGACACCACGTTCATTAAGCTCAAACACTTGCTCACGCACGCACCACTTCTTGCCCTACCCAACTTTGATAAGCCTTTTGAGATTCATTGTGACACTAGTGGTACCGGCATAGGTGGGGTGCTCATGCAAGAGAAATGCCCAATTGCGTATTTTAGTGAAAAACTATCCGGCGCACAACTTAACTACCCCATCTATGATAAAGAGCTCTATGCTTTGGTGAGAGTTTTACGTGTTTGGGAAGACTAACTTCGACCACATGAATTTATTCTTCACACGGACCATGAGACGCTCAAGTATCTCAAGGGTCAAACAAAGTTAAACAAGCGTCATGCTAAGTGGAGTGAATTCATTGAGTCTTTTCCCTATGTCATCAAATACATCAAAGGCAAAGAAAATGTAGTGGCGGATGCTCTTTCCCGCAAATGCATGCTTGTTACAAAACTTGAGTTGAATGTTATTGGCTTTGAGCACATAAAGGACTTATATGAGCATGATGTTTTCTTTGCAAATCCTTATGCCAAATGTGTAGCACATACTTCGTGGGAACAATACTACATCAAGGATGGATATCTCATGAAAGCTAACAAACTTTGCATTCCCGAGTCTTCGCTTCGTTTGCTCCTTTTGCAGGAATATCACGGAGGAGGGCTCATGGGACACTTCGGACGCGACAAGACTTTCGCTACGCTCTCCAAGAATTATTTTTGGCCAAAGATGTTCCGTGACATCTCCCGCTTCACCAACCGGTGCTCTAAATGCCACAAAGCTAAGTCAAAAGCTCAATCCCAAGGCCTCCACATGCCACTTCCTATCACTTTCCGTCTTTGGGAAGACATTAGCATGGATTTCATTCTTGGATTACCTAGAACTCGCAATGGAAAGGATTCCGTATTCGTTGTTGTTGATAGATTTTCCAAGATGGCACATTTCATTCCTTGTCACAAGATAGACGATGCTTCACATATTGCGACTCTCTTTTGTAGGGAAATATTGCGCCTACACGGCGTACCAAAGACAATTGTCTCGGACCGTGACGTCAAGTTCTTGAGTTACTTTTGGAAAACACTATGCTCCAAGCTCGCCATCAAGCTACTATTCTCCACGGCATACCACCCACAAACTGATGGCCAAACCGAAGTCACCAACCGGACGCTTGCCACTCTCCTACGCGTGTTGATCAAGAAGAACATCAAGGAGTGGGAGGAGTGCCTACCCATCGCCGAGTACGCCTACAATCGCGAAAGACACTCTACGACTGGCAAGTCCCCCTTCGAGGTTGTCTACGGCTTCAATCCATTGTCACCATTGGACATCCTTCCTCTCCCGCTTCAAGAACGTGCCGACATGGACGCAAGTGCAAGAGCAGCCCACCTCAAGAAGATGCATGAAGAAACACGTTCCATGACCGAGCGTCAAGTTCAACGCCGCGCCATCAAGATCAACATCAACAATACACCAATGGTGTTCCAGCCGGGCGATCTCGTTTGGCTACACCTTCGCAAAGAACGCTTCCCCAAGGAACGCAAGTCCAAGCTTCTTCCACGAGCCGACGGACCATTCAAGGTGCTAGAACGCTACAACGACAACGCTTACAAGATCGACATCCCACGTGACAAGTACAACGTAAGCGACATCTTCAACGTCACCGACTTGGCCAAGTACCATGGAGATGAAGACCACGATCCGTGGGTGGATCTTCCCCAAGGGGGGGGGG
>LR738712.1:286114472-286208111 GCA_902687465.1 Secale cereale
ATGATGCGGAGCATCCGTCAAGCACCCCCATGGACAACCCGGCATCGGCACAAGCACTCAAGGGACCAATGACGAGAGCACGTGCACGCGCTATCGAGGCCGAGGTGAATTCTCTCCTCTTCGAGCTTCGTTTGGATTCGCATGAGGATTGGGTTCTACCTCACAAGGAGATGTTGTGCATTCTCAGTTACCAAGGAGGTGATCGCGTGGAAGCAAGTGAAGACCCGTCCAACCCGGAACGAGCGGTAATACCGTTTCCCCAAGACGGTACTACCGCTCCTGGCCAATCCGGCACCAGCGGTACTACCGCTCCTTAAGCGGTACTGCCGCCTGCAAGCGGTAGTACCGCTCGAGCGGGCGGTACTACCGCCCTGCCTGCGTGCAGCCTGCGGCCCTTGGCCCTGTACCCCTCTCTCCTCGTACCCCTTCGTAGCATAAACTATAAATAGACCTTCCCCATGTCTTTTGGAGGGTTAGCAAAGATATTGAGAGACCTTGAGAGCTTTTCTCCTTGTATCCCCTCCGTGAGGAGATCAAGACCTCCCAAGGGAGAAGAATCCTCATGGATTGCAAGACCTCCCAAGGGAGAAGAATCCTCTTGGATTGCAAGACCTCACCTAGAGTGGGAAGAACCTTACCTTTGTGCTTGTTTCCTTGGACTGTTCTTGTAATCTCGTGGATCCTTTGTGTGCTACTCTAGTAGATGCGATATTGGGTTTGTTTTGAGTGATTTGTGTCTTGTGTTCTTGTGTGTTCTTCCTCTTTTCCCCCTCCAAGTGTGAAAAGATCCCCCCCTAGGGTTTCACCCTACAACATTGGGGATGCTGATACGTCTCCAACGTATCTATAATTTATAAAGTATTCATGCCATGTTTACAACAATTTTATATGGTTTTTATATAATTTGATTAGAACTAATCCGGACTGACGCTATTTTCAGTAGAACTACCGTGGTGTCATTTTTTGTGCAGAAATATAAATTCTCGGAATGGGCTGAAAATTTACGATGATTTTTATGAACCAAAAGAGACCCCTAACGAACCGGAGCTGGACCAGGAGGTGACCGAGGAGGCCACAAGCCAGGGAGGCGTGCCCTATCCCCTAGAGTTCTAGCTCCTAGCTTGTGGGCCCCTCGGGCTCCCCCTTGACGTGATACTGACGCCAAAAATTCTTATAAATACCCAAACCTCCAAAATGAACCCAAGATCAGAAGTTCCGCCGCCGCAAGACTGTAGCCACGAAAAACCAATCGGGACCCTGTTCCTGCACCCTACTCGAGGGGGAAATCATCACCGGAGGCCATCTTAATCATCCCGGCGGCACCATGATGAGGAGGGAGTAGTCCACCCTCGGGGCTGAGAGTTTGTACCAGTAGCTATGTGTTTTATCTCTCTCTCTCTCTTGTGTTCTTGATTTGGCACAATCTTGATGTACCACGAGCTTTGTTATTATTGTTGGATCTTATGGTGTTCTTCCCTCTCTACCTTGTGATAAATTTAGTCTTTTCCTTTGAGATTTTGTTATGTCAGATTGAATTTTGGATGCGATAGCACTTGATGTATGTCTTGTGGTGGGATATCCGTGGTGACAATGGGATGTTATATTGATCCACTTGATGTATGTTTTGGTTATCAACTTACGGATTCCCGTGGTGACATTGAGGTAATCTATGCATAGGGGTTGGTACGCGTTTTCATATTCCTTTCTCTGATAGAATTCTTGGGGTACTCTTTGAAGTTCTTTGTGTTAGATTGAATATTATGAATCTGGAATTGTGTGATGCACATCGTATAATTGAGCCACAAATACTTTTCACTAGTACAACAAGGTGCTATACAAACGGTTTTTAACCCCGTCTGCAATGTCGTTCTGAACCGTCGCCTATTGAGTGACTGCGATAGGGGGTCCTTCCCATAGGATCCATAAACCGTCGGGGATATGCCCTCCTGGCATACATGCTCAGCAAAATGATGACATGTGCGATCGACGAGCAATCAACTACGGTTATACGTACAGTTATGCTACAAAAATACAATTATACATGCTAAATCATTTCCAGTTGTAAGTACATCCAACACAGTTAGTCGCCGCTAAATGTTTCCTTTCGTATGTACATTCCACATAGTCAATCCAAGGAATACGTTTCCATTAGTATGTACATCCCACACAATTAATCTAAGAAGTACGTTTCTGGTCATACATACATCCCACATAGTCACTCCAAGGAAAATGTTTCCGTTCATAGGTACATCACACACAATTTTCCCCATTAAATCATTTGTGATCGCTTTGCCATTGCACACAATATTAACAATTTTATCGTTTGAGTTATTGAATGCATCACACACGATGCGTAGAAGAAACTGTGTGGCAAAGCCTATCGATCACACACACTTTTTATGTGGTAAACATTTGCGCAAGGTGGCCTAACACAAATATTTTTTTAAGATAATGTCGTGTGTGATTGTTCATTGATCCAACACAGTTTATTCCTACAAAGTGTGTGTGTTGCCTGAGGTCATCGCCCACAGTGTTTTCTCAATAACCGTTTGCAATAGAAAAACCCAATTAGCAAGCTAATTTCCCTATTATTAATAATCCATTTATTAGTGTAATTGACATTTCATATTAAGCACACAATATATTTCATTTCCATATTAAGGAAGCAGGATTTCATAATTGAAATACATGAGAGTAAAACATCATATAGCCTCAGCACTCAGCTACCCCATTACACAACTGCATCAACACCAAGTTTCACATGCAACATCTATAACCTTTCAAAATTAGAATCATAGACGGTACATAGACAGATGAATCTCATCTGGAAAACTGCTAAAGCAAAATTCGAATATTGAGCCTTCATTGATGTTGAAGGTCTTTGCAACCTCAGGCCAGTGCCTGTGGATGATTGACCGTCCATCCTTCGTCCTCTTGAGGAAGACGTCAATATTGAACCGTTGGTGTTGTATGAATACATTCCTCGCCTCCTGACCATACAGGTGGTTTGAGAGGTAATCATCAGTGGACTGCTTTGGAAAGGCTAGAAAACAAGGATATGCGTAAATATCTTCTCCAGAATTGAAATTGCACAAATGAATTAAAAAGACAAGGTATAACAGTTAGTACCATCACGTAGTGAACTAATGTCTTCTTCATTGCGCAGACAAATATTTTGTTGTTTTTTGTCGCTAATTTAATTTATTTATCGTAACAATCTTTCTGAGTTTCTTGACTTGACTGATATTCATGGACAACTCGTTTCCACATATTGAAAAAGGGTCAAACAGTGGGTCAAAACCATTGACAGCAGGACCTACATGTGCAAGACCAAATTGTTAAAAACCTAATATTTAAAAACAAGAAGTGGAAAGGTGTGTTATTATCTGCAACATACCTAAAATTTAAAAACACGCAAACATAGTCATTCAAAATTGTATTGTGTAGGTCTAAGTACATTAGTTATTGGCCTTGTTTGGATCCTTAGGTTAGAGTTAGTTTGAGCTAGTTTGCGCTCAAATAGCCCGAAAGTATCCAAACATGAGGGCTAATTTGAGCTAGTAGCGTCAAACCCACCCCAAACAACTATCCCACACAAGAGGTGCTAATTGGGGCTAGTTCTCCTAGTGCATTTATTCTCAATCTAACACTGTCATCCAAACACCTCTTTGGCTAGAGTTAGTTCAGAGTTAGTCATTGTTCAGTATTATTGTTATTTAGAAAACATAGGATAGCGTTGGGTTTATTCTACCTTGACTTGTACTCCAAGATGACCATGTACTCCTATATATATATACCCACGAGGCTCAAGCGATACAATCAACTATTCCACCAATATCTCTCTCCCTTTTAACTGTCGTGAGCTAGAAACTAACTGTATCCTCTTGCCAAGTTAGAGTATCCAAACAGTGCCATTGTTAAATCAAATGGAAAGGCGTGTTCAATACTCCCTACGGTCCTTTTTACTCTGCATATAAGAATTGTCTCAAGTCAAACCACATAAAGTTTAACCTTATTTGTATGAAAAAATATCAACATCTAGCATGCTAAAGTTATACAATATGAAAATTTAAGTCATGACACATGTACTGATATTTATTTCATATTGTGAATGTTGGTATTTTGTTCCATAAAGTTGGTGAAACTATATGAGGCCTGACTTTAGACAAATCTTATATGTGAATTAAAAAGATTCGGAGGGAGTACAACATGCTTAACACCAACCAAATATAGTCATTTATAGAGCTATTATTAAATTTTGTATTGATGAAATTGAACTGCATAGTTCGTACTAGCACATATAGAACAACAGAACATCACACTATTAATAGCTGAAATAAAGAAGGCATACTACAAACAACCGAACAACCATAAACCATAGAAATAAACAAGGCATAATGCAAACAATGAAATATAGCAATAAATACTGGATATGTTCTCACTACAAAAGGGGTTGAGGAAACAAGTCATGGGTTTCCTTACTTGTCACAGATTGGCTCCTCCTTGTGGTCGCTATCGATGAGGTATGACTTGCCACCTAAGGATCCCAAGCCAGCTTCGAAGAATGTGTCCTTCAGAAATGACAAAAGGGGCTCCATGGCGACGAAGGATGGTAAGTTGTTCGTAACAAGCCATAGGAGATCGGTGGCGGGGCCATTGATGAGATCGACGGTTGTCGAACCCGAAGGGTTGGGGGTGGGCAACTTAACCTGTGACATAACCCGTGTCAAGCCATTGGTGTCGACGACCTCGATGTCGTAGCCGGCGTCCGCGAGATGCCTGAATACTCTAGCCCGCTGATTGAAAGGCTTAATCTAGGTCGATTCAACGTCGTTAACTTCCTCGGCGGCCACCTCGCCGACTTCGGGCAAAGAGGCCGTAGTAAAGCTCTTTTGTGCCATTCGCTCCTCGAGCTCCCCGGGAAGTGTAGCCGGGCTGAGGCTACGATGCTCTAGAGTGGGGGAGAGGGTGGGGATGGGGATCTCTGGGAAAGGGGACATTTCGTAGGCGTCATCTAAGAAACTCAGGGCGGCGAGAATATGTATATCGGTGGGTAAGCTGCACGGGTAGACTGGCAGAGGTTGACGATGGATGCGGCGCGGTGGTGGCGACGACGACGACGACCTAGCTAGGTTTGGAGCATGGGAGGGGTGGTGTGTATGTGTGTGAGCGGGGGATTTGGGGTGAGCGAAGGATTTGGGGTGTATGTGTGGAGGGGGTCCAAGGTGGTGTTTGAGGAAATGCCGTGGGTACTGAAAATTTTACTAGGCGGGATTAAAATGGCACGGCTACTGAAAATTTGGATCAAGGGATTGAAGCAGAGCGGGGCGGGAGTAACGAACATTGCACACTGTTAAAACATAATAATCATTTGCTATCAAATAGAAAAGCCGAGCGGACATTTTTGAGATAGCGAGGGATGGAGACAGGAGTAAAATGCTGGGGCTACTGAAAACTTGAATCTACTGATTGAAGTAGAGTGGGAGTAATATACATCGCACACGGTCCAGACATACTAATCGTGTGCTATCAAACAGAAAAACCATCTACGCGGGTAGATATTTTCGAGATTGCGAGGGAGTAGATATTTTCGAGAAGGGGAGGGAAGCCTCGTGGAGCCCAATCTACTGTGATCATGTGGGTGACAGGGGCAGGGGTGCGGCACACGGGTAGTCCTAGGGAACCGTGTCGGTTTCGTACCCGATCACAGCGAGTTGTTGCATCCGACTCATCTATTGTTTATAAATTTGGCCAAAAAAACACGAGAAAGGGTCAGAACACGAACACACTAGCATGTGCACCAAATGTATGTATGAAAAGGGTGGTTTGATGTTCAAATACCCAATGCACAACTTTGATGTGGCACATGTTGCACAAAGCGCACGTTATTATTGCTAGCCCCCACCCCCAAAAAACAGACACACACACACACACACACACACACACACACACACACACACACACACACACACACACTTTGCTTTGTCGGGAGGGGAATCCTAGCTATGAACGCATGTCCCCAAATAGGTAGGTCTGACATCTCACTGTATTGTAACACAAAACCGAAAGGAGGGCATCAACCCCCTCCCCCCTTTGCTTCTGATCAAATGTGGACTGTGTGCGGGCCCACACAAGTGTTCTTCTGGCGTTAGATGGGTGAGACCACTTACCAACAACACCTGCGGGTGGCCCGATGTGTGTGTGTGTGTGTGTGTGTGTGTGTGTGGGCGCATGTGTGCATGTGAAAACAATGTGATGTGATATTTAAATAACCAAACCCCAAATTTGATGTGGCACATGTGCATCGCAAATTAACCGAGCATCCCCGACCCCACGGAGGTTCATCTAGCACAATGTAGTACTGTGCCCCACCCAGACACTTTGAGTCGGTGGGAGGGGGCATCTCTCCGAGGCATATTGTCAGACTGACCAAGAAGAATCACCACCTTGGTCGTATAACCTCTCTTTTTTGTTGGGTCAAAGTCATGCATTGGCGTTCCACACACGGCCCCACAAAATAGGCTAGCTTATCACCATTAACCACGAGAGGGAGTGCATGAAGACAACCACTGCGTCCATGTGGCCCAAACATATGTATGAAGTGTCATGTGGTGTTTGAATATACCCAATGCACAACTTTGATTCATGTGTATGCGGGCCCTTGAAGTTAGGTCTCGAATCTCACCATGATCGATGTACGACTATACGGTAACAAGAACCAGGAAAAGAAGAATCCACCCTGGTAATCTCTCTCACATTGTTGGTGGAAGTGATGGAGACGTCCACGTGGGCCCACAAATGTATAGGCCGTCGATGATCACCAGGCGAGGGAGAGTGTCCAAAGACAACCACTACATGATTGTGCCCCAAACATATGTATGGACATGCGTGATGCATGCATATATGTTTGAATACCAAAAGCACAACATTTGGATGTGGTACATACATGCGTCGCAAAACGCACAGTCCCCACACAGATCTGGTTCATGATGCATCGCGTGCTCCCCCCACTTCGACCCGGTGGGAGGGATTCGTGAGTACACATGCGTGCGAAGTATAGTTGCATGTACCAAAGCATATAAGACGAATCAAAATTTAATCCCCTCCTAATTATAAGTCAAATTAACCTCTATCACTGTCGGTCGAATTGATTGACCAAGAGGGCACACAAAGATGGACGAAGCATCTCGCTGATAACCCCATGTGTGATTGCTAGAGGACAACCACCATCGCTTGCTTGTGGCCCAAACACATATATGGAGATGTGTGGTTCTGATGTTTGAATACAAATATATATGCAGAATTTTGATGTGGCATCTGCCTCAGAAACTTTTAAGTCCCCCACACGAACCAAGGTTCACGATAAGTTATATATATGTTTCCCACCTCCCCTCTTCAACGCGTAATAAACTCCTACATATGTACCATAACACAACCCGAAAATAATCCTCCTTGTTTGTAAAATTACCTTTCTTGATGTGTCATATATTAGATGGACGACGACCTCGCGAGCCCATGGAGGGAAGATTCGCAAGCGAATTAGTGACAACCATCGTCTGCACGTGGCCCAATATGTTAGTGATATTTTTAATACCCAATATGCACAACTTCTTTGCGGCACCTGCCTTGGAAACCGAAAAGTCCCCACACGGAGCGAGATCGATTCATGACGTGTGTGTAGTATATATGTGCTGCCCCGGCCCCCTCCTCCCCTCTTCGACGCGTACTATATACTCCTACCGCAACACAACCCAAAAAGAAACCTCCTTGCTGGGTCAAAGTGATGGAGGACAATCTTGCGGGCCCACGGATGGAAGCATCGCACGCGAGTGATTGTCCTATATGACGTGTAGTATTACCCCAGCCACCCTCTTCAACGTGTGCTATATATATATATATATATATATATATATATATATATATATATATATATATATATATGTATACTCCTACCGTACGTATAACAAAAACCAAAAAATGATCATCCTTGTTAGTCAAATAAACCTCTCTCATCGCATGTCATAGTGTTTGACGGCGACCTCACGGGCCCACGTTAGTGAGTGTCCTAGGATCACCGCGTGCATGTGGCATAAAGATGCATGTCAAACTTTTTCTACAGCGAGCATGTGACCAAAGGAGTTTAGTGTTGAAAATTGAAAAAAAAGATAGCATTTGTCCATTTTTTATACATTGATTGATTTCCCGGGGATTTAAATGTGCAACAATCAAATTTGATCTACATCAGACCCGTGGCAGTGCACGAAAATGGATTGCAAAATCATATATGTACGTGTCCCTGGGTGCATGTTTAGTCCCCATGCAAGAAATTTCTAACATCAAGAATCTTGATTTTAAAATCCAATAAATCCAAAACTAAGTTGAAATTCTCGAAACTTATCATGGTGTCATATGGACATCAATAGACTGTGATATTTTTTTAAAATTCGAGACAAGTTTTGATATAATTTTCTTACATACAGGAAATTATAAAAAAATTATCAACCAATATCGCAAATGAAATATTTATTCGAACCATGTGCGTTAGACTAACAATATAAGTGTCGTGCTTTGGTTAAGCAATAAAGCAGTAGAATTAATCATCAAAAAGGAAAACTCAATATAATACGTGCCGTGCACGCGTCCCGTGTGATGTACGAGCATGCATGCGTTGAGGAGACGCATGCTAGCACGCAGCCCGGGAGGCTGAGGCATGCGCGTGTTCGCTATGCACTAATCGTGGGTCGTGCTAGTAGCTCTGTGAAATGACAGTAGGCATGCCAACAGTCCGCCGCGCAGGCTCACTCGGAGGCGGGCCAGCCCTTTGACTGCCGCCCACCTCGCTCCCACTGCACCATATTAATGGCCCGCCCGATCCGCTGGTCATGATAGGTGGCCGCACACCCCGTCCACAGTTGTCACCGCCGCATGGATGTATTAGGATTTTGCTGAAGCGCACCATCGGTGGGAGTGGCGGCACCGGGGCTAGTGAAGCACCTGCGCAACGCATGAAGCTGGGTGTAGAGGTTGTTGTCACCGCTGACGAGGTCTCGTGCGGGTAAGCGTGCGTGCTAATAATTCGTAGCTAGATCTTTAGAATTGGATTTGACCGCTGGCCGCCTCGCTCCATGAAATGATGGTCTAGGAATGCCAAAATTCTGCCACGCAGGCTCACCGGGAAGCGAGACAGCGTTTGACCGCCGCCCGCCTCGCTCCCACTAGTCCGTAATAAAGGCGCGCCCGAGCGGCCGCAGCCCCCATCCTCGCCACACACACAATCCTCTCTCTCTACTTGCAACATCGACGGTGCACTCAGTCCTCAAAGCCGGCAACCCCCATCCTCGCCACACACACAATCCTCTCTATTTGCCAGTATCCTCGATGCCACTCTCAGTCCTCATCAGTGTATGAGGATGCCGCCGAAGTGCCCCATCGGAGGGAGTGGCGACATCGGGGCTGCTGAAGCACTGGAGCACGACGTGAAAATGGAGACAAAGGTTTCCGTTGCCGCAGACGACGTGGAGAATGAGGCTGCCAACAAGCAGAGGCGGGTCGAGAAAGAACCGCAAGCGACTCCAACAAGCCTAGACTTCATCAACAGCCTCCGAGATTATATATTGACAATCATCATATCCCTCCTCCCAATCAAATATGGGGCGAGGATTTCGGGGGGATGAGCCCCGGGCAGGCAACAGAGCCTAGATCTTTTTCAAAACATTGGGGCCGGCTTCGCCCCTCAACCCGGCTTGCACCTGGCCGGATTCCGCAACCTGGCCAAGACCGCAACCCGACCAAGACTCCAATGTGGCCAAAATTGCAACCCGGCGCAGCCCTCAACCAGGTGACAAGTCAGCGCCCATCTCCTCCAAGCGTACGATGGGTAGAACCCGACGATGGGCCGCGTGTGGCTACAGTGCCCCAACTACCCCTGCTGACCATATGCTAGGATGGTGACAATGTGCTTCCATCCCATCGACGAGTATAGATGGCGACGAGGCATCCCAACATTGTAGCCGGTCAAGCTCACCCACTCTGCGACGTACGACACTCCGAGGCACATTGCATCCCGGAGAACCCGACATACCCTGGTACACGACGGGTCCTAGCGCTGGCCTCCAGTCAATGGCAACCTGGCCCCATGGCCTTGTATCTTTACCGTTGTAGCCCTGGGGGGTTGACCTATAAAACCGCGCAGGAGGCCTCCATGTAGAGGGGCTAGATATAGGCAACACACACACATGAGAGGCAAACCTCTCATTAGAGCACACCCAGCCACCGGAGAAGGAGCAGCCTAAGCCCTGGCTTGCCTCCCTTCCTTCTCCAAACATCTCAAGGAGAAACTCTGCACTGCTACGTGCAACCATACATAAAGAGAATCGGCATGACTAGGGGTGTTATCTCTCCAGAGAGCCCCGAACCTGGGTATGCCTTGCGTTTCATGCTCGCTCATGCCAACCCCGCCACTGGAGCCCACCGGTGCCCTCGAGCCTGTCCCTCTCTTTAGCCATCCCAGGGCATCTACCATGCGCCCACCATGTTAGTTGGCGTCCTGGACGGAAGCATGTTCCAGATGGGCCCATTATCAGTTCCGGTGAGAGCATCGAGCGTTGGGCGTCCCCTGAGCCCGTCGCGCTCGCAGCCGATGTCACCGACGCCCTCGCCGCCTCCTTCGCCACGTTGCGCATCTTCGATGCGCCCGCGGCCGACGAGTATCCTAGCATGGTGCTCAACATCTTCGACTCGCCAATCCCCCTCGACGAAGGAGATTCCACCGGGGCGGCAGATCGCTGCGTACGGGTGGAGGTGCTCGTCACCGGCTCCAGCTCCACCTCGTCTAGCACCGCCAAAAAGGCTGCCCAGCGAGGGCCGCAATGGAGCGCGCTAATCCGCGCGACCCGCTACGCGCCATGCTGCAGAACCTCAGCATCCCCATCACCACCGACGCCGATGCCACCCAAGCAAGGGCACAGCTCGACGAGGAGCGCGTGCGCTAGCTGGACCAGGGCATGTCGCTTTCTGCCATGCATCGCCAGCTGGAATCCACTCAGCGTGAGCATAACACCGCTTACAGCCTCACGTCGACCGCCGCCGAACCCAGCCGGGCTGCCGAAGTGCGTACCCAAGGAGGAGCCCTCGGGGCCGCATTAGGTGTGATCCCCCCGTCTACGACACCCTGGTTAAGAACATGCGTGTCACGGAGGCGGCCACAGAGGGATGATAACCCACAAGTATAGGGGGTCACAATAGTTTTCGAGGGTAGAGTATTCAACCCAAATTTATTGATTCGACACAAGGGGATCCAAAGAATATTCTCAAGTAATATCAGTTGAGTTGTCAATTCAACCACACTTGGAAGACTTAATATCTGCAGCAAAGTATTTAGTAGCAAAGTAGTATGGAAGTAATGGTAACGGTGGCAAAAGTAATAGTAGCAGTTTTTGTAGCAATCGTAACAGTGGCAACGGAAAAGTAACTAAGGAAAGATCAATATGTGAAAAGCTCGTAGGCAATGGATCAATGATGGATAATTATGTCGGATGCGATTCCTCATGCAAAAGGTATAATATAGGGTGACATAGAACTAGCTCCAGTTCATCAATGTAATGTAGGCATGTATTCCGAATAAAGTCATACGTGCTTATGGAAAAGAACTTGCATGCCATCTTTTGTCCTACCCTCCCGTGGCTGCGGGGTCCTATTGGAAACTAAGGGATATTAAGGCCTCCTTTTAATAGAGTACCAGACCAAATCATTAACACTTAGTGAAGACATGAACTCCTCAGACTACGGTCATCACCGGGAGTGGTCTAGATTATTGTCACTTCGGGGTTGCCGGATCATAACACATAGTAGGTGACTATTCACTTGCAAGATATGATCAAGAACTCACATATATTCATGAAAACATAATAGGTTCAGATCTGAAATCATGGCACTCGGGCCCTAGTGACAAGCATTAAGCATGGCAAAGTCATAGCAACATCAATGTTAGAACATAATGGATACTAGGGATCAAACCCTAACAAAACTAACTCGATTACGTGGTAAATCTCATCCAACCCATCACCATCCAGCAAGCCGACGATGGGATTACTCACGCACGGCGGTGAGCATCATGAAATTGGTGATGGAGGATGGTTGATGATGACGATGGCGACGGATTCCCCTCTCTCGAGCCCCGAACGGACTCCAGATCAGCCCTCTCGAAGAAGATTAGGGTTAGGCTACGGCTCCATATAGTAAAACACAATGAATCATTCTCTCTTATTTTTCTCCCCGAAAGTGAATATATAGAGTTGGAGTTGAGGTCGGTGGAGTCCCAGGGGGGCCACGAGGCAGGGGGCGCGCCCTGGACCCTCATGGAGAGGGTGTGGCCCCCCTGATGCTGATTCTTTCGCTAATATTTTTTATTATTTCCAAAACGTGTCTCCGTGAATTTTCAGGTCATTCCGAGAACTTTTATTTCTGCACAAAAATAACACCATGGCAGTTCTGCTCAAAACAGCGTCGGTCCAGGTTAGTTCCATTCAAATCATGCAAGTTAGAGTCCAAAACAAGGGCAAAAGTGTTTGGAAAAGTAGGTACGTTGGAGATGTATCAACTCCCCCAAGCTTAAAGCTTTGCTTGTCCTCAAGCAATTCAGTGTTCAAACTGAAAGTGATAAAGAAAAACTTTTACAAACTCTATTTGACCTTGTTGCAAATATGTAAAGCCGGCATTCAAGTTTTCAGCAAAGATTATGAACTAACCATATTCACAATAACATTTAGGTGTCATATTTACTCATATCAATGACATAATCAACTAGCGAGCAATAATAATAAATCTTGGATGACAACACTTTCTCAAAACAGTCATAACATGATATAACAAGACGGTATCTCGGTATCCCTTTCTGAGACCGCAAAACATAAATGCAGAGCACCCTGAAGATCATGGACTGAGTAGACATTGTAATTGATGGTAAAAGAGATCCCGTCACAGTCATACTCAATGTAAATTAATTGCAATGCATCCGAATGACAGCGGTGCTCTCCAACTGGTGCTTTTTAATAAGAGGATGATGAATCAACATAAAAGTAAATTGATAGGCCCTTCGTAGAGGGAAGCAGGAATGTGCAGAGGTGCCAGACCTCAAGTTTTAAAACAGAGATAAATAATATTTTGAGTGGCATACTTTCATTGTCAACATAACAACCAAGAGTTCTCAATATCTTCCATGCTACACATATTATAGGCGGTTCCCAAACTGAATCGTAAAGTTTTATTCCCCCTCCACCATCAAACACACTCCACAACTTATCTATAACAACGGGTACCATCCAAACCAACAACAGTCCAGGGGGAGGTTTTTTATTTATATTTTGATTTAAGCATGGGACTGGGCATCCCGATTACCAGCCATTTTCTCGTAAATGATGAGTGGAGTCCACTCATCGTGGGAATAACCCACCTAGCTTGGAAGATATAGACATCCCTAGTTGATACATGAGCTATTCGAGCATACAAAATAGAATTTCATTTGAAGGTTTAGAGTTTGGCACATACAATTTTACTTGGAGCAGCAGGTAAATACCGCATATAGGAAGGTATGGTGGACTATTATGGAATAACATTGGGGTTTATGGAAGTGGATGCATAAGCAGTATTCCCGCTTAGTACAAGTGAAGGCTAGAAAGAGACTGGGAAGCGACCAACTAGAGAGTGACATGAGTCATGAACATGCATTAAGATTAATCAACAATGAGTGCAATCATGAGTAGGATAAAAATCACCATGAACATAAATATTGTGAAGGCTATGTTGTTTTTATTTCAACTACATGCGTGAACATGTGCCAAGTCAAATCACTCGAATCGCTCAAAGGAGGATACCACCCTATCATACCACATCACAACCATTTTAATAGCATGTTGGCACGCAAGGTAAACCATTATAAACTCCTAGCTAATTAAGCATGGCATGAGCAACTATAATATCTAATTGTGATTGCAAACATGTTTCATTCATAATAGGCTGAATCGGGAATGATGAACTAATCATATTTACAAAAACAAGATAGGTCGAGTTCATACCAGCTTCTCTCATCTCAATTAGTCCTTCATATATCGTAATTATTGCCTTTCACTCGCACGACCGAATGGTGTGGATAATAATAATAGTGCACATGCATTGGACTAAGCTGGAATCTGCAAGCCTTTAATACAAGGGAGAAGACAAGGTAATATGGTCTCTTGGTTAAATCAATAATTATGCATATGAGAGCCACTCAACATTTTCATCATGGTCTTATCCTCTCGTTCCCCAAAGAAAAGAAAGGAAATAAAACTATTTACATGAGAAAGCTCCCAAGAAGCAAAAGAAGAACGATAAATATTTTTTGGTTTTCTTTTAATTACTACTACTACAGGCATGGAAAGTAAACTAGCTAAAAGCTACAACTAATTTTGTTTGGTTTTTTAAAGTTTTTTCAGACACACAAGAAAAGAAAATAAGCTAGCATGGATAGTACAATGAAAAAGTATGAGCACCGACAACTAGAATGAGTGTGTGACATGAATGTAATGTCGGTGAGAAATACGTACTCCCCCAAGCTTAGGCTTTTGGCCTAAGTTGGTCTATGGCCACTGCTGGCCTAGCGGTTATCCAAAGTCGTAGTTGGGGTTGTACTAAGATGCAACAAATATCGCCTTACGAGTCGCAGCTTGGAGGCGAGCCGCCTCCGTTGTCCTCTCATACTCATTTGCCTCCTCCCTGGTTATAACATATCTCCCTTTTGCCTGAAAGTTAAAGAAAGGAGGAGCAGGGAGGGCAACATGGATAGTGTGATGCCTGTCAAAGATTAGTCAGTACTGGAGGAACTGTTCATTCCTCTCTAGAAACTAATGGCAAACCATAGCACTATAATCTAGATAAGCAGGAGGTAACTCCATATCATTTCCATGTATGGGTATACCAAGAAAATTAGCTACACGAGTTGAATAAATTCCACCAAATAAATCTCCACTTATACCAATAAGATGCAACCTTCGTGCAACAATGTCCGCCAAGTTATATTGTTTATCGCATAATACCGCACTCTTGAGGACACTAAGATCTGGAATGCACATGTGACAAGCCTCATCCTTACCGCTAATGCATCTACCTATAAAGAGAGCAAAATAATGTATGGAAGGGAAATGAATGCTCCCTATGGTAGCTTCTCTGATTTCTCTAGATTCCCCCACTGTGATACTAGCAAGAAAGTCTTTATATTCAGATTTGCGAGGTTCACTAACATTGCCCCACTGCAGGAGTTTACAAGCAGTATTAAAGTCTTCTAGGTCCATGGTATATGATTTATCATAAAGATCAAATAAAACAGTGTGAGAATTGCACGAGGGTGTAAATTTAAACCTTCTCACAAAGGAATCAGTCAAGTATTAGTACTATGGGCACTTATCTGACACGAAGTCCTCAAGATCAGCGTTACGCACATATGCGTCAAATTCATTCTTGATGCCTGCCTCAACCATAAACTCTTCTAACGGCCATTCACAAGGCCGCACTTGAGCTTTCCTCGGTGATTCATTGTCTGGCTCACGTATCGCGAGGCTTGGTCATTGCTTGCTTGAGGAACCACCTTGATATATTTTCCTATGCATTTTCTTCTCTAAAAAAATTCTGAAATTTTAGTGACTCGAAATAAAAGTGAACCAAACTCAACACGATTGATAGAAACTACTCCCATAAGTGCCAAGAGGCTATATCGTGCATTAAAGCTACTTTGGACCATATAAATTTGACATGCAAGCTCAAGAACAGGGTCACCTTTGCAGCCTAAATTTGCAATAAATAAAGAACTAGACGGAAAACTAATTGGACCATTGGAGGAGTCACATACCGAAGAACAATCCCCAAAACAGTTTTGTGAATGGAATTTGAGCAAAGAGATAAAAAATGGCAGCAAGATGAGCTAGAACATGGGTTTGAGTTATGGGAGGATTTTTTCTGGAGGAAGACGAAGTGAGTGGGTGCTTGAATAAGTGGAGGGGGTCCACGTGGGGCCCACGAGCGCCCCCCGGGGGGTGGGTCCCCCTGGTGTGTTCTCAGTGCCAAAAATTCTTAAATATTCTACAAAAAATATATTTCATTTTCAGGATATTTGGAGAAATTTTTTTTTCGGGCTATTTTTATTGCAAGGATAATTCAAAAAGTAGATAGAAAATATTATTTTTTGCCTTATTTAATCTAAATAACAGAAAGTAGAAAGATGGTATTGAGAGTTGTGCTTTCTAACTTCATCCATCTCATGCTCATCAAAATGAATCCACTAACAAGGTTGATCAAGTCTTGTTAACAAACTCTTTCCGAATAACATGAAACCGGAGAATTTTTGAATAACACTAGGTTAGCTCAACGGGGATATGCATGTCCCCAACAATAAGAATATCATATTTCTTCTTGACAGTAGGGAGAGGGAATTCAAAACCTCCAATAGTGATCATTGGAAATTTTCCAATAGAATTGATACTTTGGACTTGAGGTTGTTTCCTTGGAAAGTGTATCGTATGCTCATTACCATTAACATGAAAAGTGACATTGCTTTGTTGCAACCAATAACAGCTGCAGTATTCAAAATGGGTCTACAAAGGATACTCGACATACTATCGTCCTCGGGAATATCAAGAATAACAAAGTTTGTTAAAATAATAACGTTTGCACCACAACAGGCACATCCTCACAAATACTGACAGGTATAACAATTGATGTGGGGACCCCGACTTAGAAGTCGAGATCACCGAATGCACGTGTATAGTGATCCCAGAGATCAATGCTCACTGAACACACAGAAGCTGAATAACAAGAGTCTTACATCCATACATATCGTCTTACACAAATTAAGGCCATTATGGCCAAGTCTTACATAGATAAAGCCTCAAGGGCTGAATAGCAAATAACTCAAATAGCGGAAGTCTTCGATAATAGGTAGAACCCATGCCATCTGCCTTAACCCTACAGGCATTCTGACTGGGATAGCGTCCTAGTTCGCATGTTCGTCTCCAAAGAACTCTTCCTCATATTCCTGTTCCTCCATGCCTGGCCAATTAAATAACCAGTGGCAAGCCAATGAGTACTTTGAATGTACTCGCAAGCAACCCATGATGTGGTTCAAAGTAACAGTGCAATTGAACAATAATGAACAATCTAGCAAAGGGCTAGAATAAACATTCTACCATCAAGTTTATGCATCAATAAACTCGCGTAACCTCGAAGGCAGGTTACCGATATAAACATGAATATGATTCAACTCATCGAGTCAAGTCACCACCTTGACTCGTCACACACATACTATCACCGATGAAGTAAAATTCTGGACATAGTTTAAGTAGCACCACCCAACTGTCCATGACCGTGGACACGGCTGTTCGAATAGTTTTACACTCTGCAGAGGTTGCGCACTTTACCCACAAGAACCGGGGAACTTCCGTGTCATCCACGACCCGCGGTACCTCAAGTACCCGGGGTAAGCACCCGGTCATTATCTTTCCTTAGACGACACTAACATAGAGTCCACTCGTTAGTACACGGCCCTCTGGTACAAACAATAGATCACGGGACTTGCCCTAATTTCAATGTCATGTGTACCCGAAGGGACCAACGGTGTGTTCGGTGCCCTGTAAAAACAGTCATGGCCGTCTATCCAAGCACGACCCCGTCCCGGGAAAGACCTCAAGTCTTCCCGTCACTAGTAATGCGGGCACCATGCTAGTATCGACCTAAGTAATCAATAAAGCCCCGTCCCATAAGGGGTAGTGTGGTTGCACATGTTTGGTTGGGACGGTAGTCACACATAAATCTAATCCATTATTTCACCCATGCACAAGATTTACCGGCACATCACTTCTTCCTCAAGTGATGACCTAACTCAACATCACCCTCGGGCATTAGGGGCACCCGATGGGTTCATCCAAAGATTTCAACCACGAAGGTTCAAATCACACATGCATCACTAAGCATCATCACTAAGTACTTGCATGTCAACTAGCACATAGCAAGATCAAGAGTAAATCATGCATCATGTGGTGGTTTTAACTAGGTCACCATCGTAACCCTATCATCACGCATCGGAAACAAACGGGTTCCGAGAACAAATGTATCATGGTCAAAGGGCTGCTTGCCTGAATTGGCTTGGTCTTCAAAGTCTTCAAATCCTTCTCCTTCTCCTTCTCCAGCAACTTCGTCAAATACGGTATATATACGTCGCATAACAACAACGGAAAAATAAGACCTCAAATAAAACAGAAAAATCAAAGTGCTCAGAATAATGTCAACTCATTTTTGTTAAATACTAGAGGGATTTCTAAGATGGGGAAAATTCTTAGTTGGAATTTTGGAGTAACAGAATGGAATCTAATGATTTTTGAACAGGAGTTTTATTGCTCAAATTTGAATTTAAATTTGAACAGAACAGAAAGGTTTCATGGATGTGAGTGAAAGTGACACCATTAAATAGGTTGGAATATTACAAGATTTTAGGAGTTGGAATTATTTCATTTGGACCAATATTCATTTCTGTAAAAATGTTTAAAATAATTACAGAAAGAATAAAAAGAAAAAGCCCTGTGCAACTGGGCCAGAGGGGCCACATTGCACGGCCCAGGGCAAACCAGCCCAGCCGCACGGGCGCCAGCGCGCGCACGTCAGGTTTTTAAACCTGACGGGCGGGGCCCGGCGGTCAGTGGCTGTGAGGAGGGGGAGAGAGAGGTGAGGATGACAGGCGGGGCCCGCCTGTCATCTCCAACCTCACGGCCACGGCGACGGCGAGCTCACCGGCGAGGATTCCGGCCACGGCGATGGCAACGGAGGGCAGGAATGGACTCAGCGTCAAGTTGCGGAGGTGGTGGAGGTGGTGCGGCACGCTGGGGAGGTCGGGTTCGCCGGCGGCGAGGTGGGACGGCGGAGGAGTTTCGGGAGGTCGTCGCTCCGGCCGTTTCCGACTGCAACAGAGAGGGGAAAGTGAGGGGAAAGCATCAGTGAGGTGTGGGGGTTCCGAATCTAGCGAGAGAAAGGGCGGAGGAGGCCTGTACTGTGAGATCGCCGGCGGCCCGACGCGGCGGAACTCCGGTCGATCCCGAGCACTGGAGCCTTCTGGGAAGAACTGGTGGTGCTGGGGGATTGAAGGAGGTGTGGTGAAGCTGCTGATGCTGTTGGAGTGGCTCAGGGGGTCCTATATATAGGGGAACGGCGGAGCCCCGTGGTCCAGTGCGCCGGCGAGCTCCTGCTCGACGCTACAGCGCATGGGAGGTGAGGGGAGTGAGTCCACGGCGTTGCTGGATGAGCTCTACGTCCATTTGAGGTGAGAGGAGGAGCGGGGAACCTTCCAGGCCGTGTGCGCGTGTGAGCCCGAGGAGTGGGCGTCGCGGGCGGCCGGTGCGTGTGCGGCGACGGCCACTGGAGGGCGCAGGAGGAGGGGGGACAGCGCCGGGGTGGTCGCGGACGTCGAGGCGCGTTGAGAGGCGCGAGGGGGAGGCCCGAGGCTGTCGGGGGCAGCTGATTGGGCGAAGCTACAGTGCGGTGGCGCACTGTAGCGTGCTCCAGAGCGCCCGAATGGCTGGCACATTCGTGCCCTCGCCACTCTGGTCATGTCCAACGTGACCAAGGTTGTCTAGAAGGTCAAGGGAGGAGTAAAGAAATGGCCTGTGGCCTTGGATGCTCTGGAGATGCTGTGAGAGAGAGAGGAAGCTGGTCACTTGGTAAGAATTGGCTGTCCAGCAGGGTAAACTATGGTTCTTACCCCTCAATCATGGAGCTGGGGTCCTGGGGAAGTTACTGGAGGTACCTAGTAACTGGTTGAACATGTGGTAGAAAGTTGAGGCCAAGGTAAAAGGTGAAAGTGATCAAGAAGAGGGTTTTGGTAAATCTGCAGAAGGTGTTTGATCAGTGTTTGGTCAAGAAAATGATCTCCACTTGCCATGACACTTAACAGGATTGAATGACATGTGAAAATAGGGTGCTTCACCAAATTTGGGCTCATTTGAAGAAACTAGCCAATGTAACTTTGGTGAACCCTAGAAATCAACAGATATGGCTTCATCTTGTTTGATTCAAGCTAATAATCTCCCCTTGATGCACCACTTGGTGTAGTTTCATCATTTGGGGTATTGATCATGCCCACAATGTTTGAAGCTCCAGGTAAAAAGTTGGTAATGTAAAGTTGTTCAAATTTGCATTTGAACAGAAAGGGTTTTGGGGTGTTCTGATCAAGTTGCTATATTCCAAATCTTGTGCCATTTTGTCTAGATGCCTTATTAGGCCATTCTAGCATGTGCACCAAGTTTGAGAGCATTTGGACAAGTTTGGCAATGTAAAGTTGCTCAAACTTCAAATATGGACAGAATAGTTATGAAGGGTTTTGATGATGTTTTCTTGCTTCCCAGAGCATGGGACTTGGCAAGATCATCAAATATGTCATATATGACATGATAGAATTTCCTTGGAATTTTTGGAGAATATTTCCTTTGTAAATATTTCAAAAGCTTGAAATATCCAGAAAGGGTTTTAGAGGGATTAGCCCATTATCTTGAACATGACCAAGTGTTGAAACTCTTATATATGGACAATATATGTCCTTTGAGTCTCCCTAAATTTTGGAAAATATTTTTGAAATAGTTAAATAATTTTTCCCTATTAAAGACCATTTCTGGCCTTAAGAAAAAGCTTTTAAATAAAATAGGAAAATAACTTTTAAAATTATACTTTTGTGGTTTCTGGGAGTCCTATGACTACTAGGTTTCAAATGTACTTTTTGAAATAATTTTCTCACCCTAAATCAAGTACTTGCAGTGCAAATCTCAATTCAGGGGTTTTTGGAAAACTAAATTTATAAAATACATTTTGGCCAAATTAATTTTGTAAGAAATTACTATACTATCATTGGGCAGAAGTTTTGGGTATGGAGATGAATTCTACAAGAGGTAATAGTTGACTTTAATGAGCACATGAAAAAGCACATGAAGAAAAACTCAATTCCAACTAAAAGCCAAATGATGCCAAAAAAAATTGCTGGTCCAAATTTTCATGCTTCATTGATGCAAATAACATGTTACAAAATGCAGGGTGTGACAGACCTACCCCCCTTACAAGAATCTCGTCCCCGAGATTCCTAAACTAGGTCTTAAAAGAGATCGGGAAACTCGGATCTAAGATAGTCTTCACGTTCCCAGGTTGCTTCTGCTTCGGTGTGGTTGCTCCACTGGACCTTGAAGTACTTGATGGTACGGCTTCGCGTCCGTCGTCCTGCTTCATCCAGAATACGAATGGGCTTCTCGCGGTAGGTCAAATCAGGCTGCAGATCAATGGCTTGGTGATCAACATCCTTGTAGAGATTGGGCTTGTCTGGAACTTGGAGACATTTCTGGAGTTGTGACACATGGAATACATTGTGCACATTGGATAGCTCAGGTGGTAGTTCCAACTGGTAAGCCACTTCTCCTCGTCGTGCAGTGATCTCAAAGGGCCCAATGAACCTTGGCGCGAGCTTCCCCTTGACGTGGAAACGCTTGGTTCCCTTCAGAGGAGTTACCCGCAGGTACACATGGTCCCCGACATGGAAACTCATGTCCCGACGGTGAGTGTCAGCATAGCTCTTCTTCCTTGACTTGGCTGCCTTCAAACGCTCTCTGACTAGTTGGACTTGCTCTTCTACTGCACGGAGAATATCCGGTCCAAAGACTAGTCCTTCTACAGTCTCTGACCAGTTGAGGGGTGTGCGACATCTGCGTCCGTACAACACCTCAAATGGTGCCATCTGAAGGCTTGACTGGTAACTGTTGTTATAGGAGAACTCGGCAAAAGGGAGACAATCTTCCCACTTGGCTCCATACGCCAGGACACAGGCTCGGAGCATATCTTCGAGAATCTGATTTACTCGTTCTGTCTGACCTCCGGTCTGTGGGTGGAAAGCCGTGCTGAAAGATAACTTGGTTCCCAAGGCTTCTTGGAACTTCTTCCAGAACCTCGAGGTGAACTGGGTTCCTCGATCTGACACAATCTCCTTGGGAACGCCGTGAAGACTTACGATTCTGTCGATGTAGAGAGCTGCCAGCCGGTTGCCATCATAAGTGGTCTTGACAGGAATGAAATTGGACACCTTGGTCAAATGATCGACTATGACCCAGATGGAGTCATGTCCCCTATTCGACCTTGATAAACCAGTGATGAAGTCCATTCCGACTTTATCCCACTTCCACTCAGGAACTTTGAGTGGCTGAAGCAATCCAACAGGTCGCTGATATTCAGCCTTGACCCTTTGGCACACATCACACTTTGCAACATAGGTTGCGATCTCTCTTTTCATCCCGTGCCACCAGAATCGTGCCTTCAAGTCTTGGTACATCTTGGTTCCTCCGGGGTTGATGGAATACGGAGTGTCGTGGGCTTCTTGCAGAATCAGGTTCTTCAGCTCTGTGTTGTTTGGTACGCAGATGCGGCCTTTGTACCAAACAATCCCGTGCTCGTCTTCGGAGAATCCTGGGGCCTTGCCTAGCTTCATCTTCTTCTTGATGCCTTCAATGCTTGCGTGTCCATCTTGTGCCTTCTTGACTTCGTCCATCAGGGTTGGTCTGACTTCCAAATGATCCAGAAATCCAGGGGTGACCAAATCCAAACTGAATTGTTCGAGTTCCTTAAACAAGGCTGGCTGCCTTTCTTGAATAACAACATTCAAAGAGCAAGCCTTCCTGCTTAAGGCATCGGCCACCACGTTAGCCTTCCCGGGGTGATATTGAACACTGAGGTCATAGTCTTTGATGAGTTCCAACCATCTCCGCTGCCTCATGTTCAACTCCTTTTGGGTGAAAATGTACTTCAGACTTTTGTGGCCCGTGTAGATCTCACACCGTTTCCCTAGGAGGTAATGCCGCCATGTCTTCAAGGCATGAACTACTGCTGCTAACTCAAGGTCGTGAGTAGCGTAGTTCTCCTCATGAGGTCGTAGCTGCCTGGAGAGGTATGCTATGACTCGGCCTTCTTGCATCAGAACGCTTCCCAATCCGGTTCGAGAGGCATCACAATATATCACGAACTCCTTGTGAATATCAGGTGTTGCCAGAACTGGGGCGGTGGTCAATCTCTTCTTGAGCTGTTGGAAGCTCTCTTCGCATTTTGGCGTCCACTCGAACTTCTTGTCCTTCTTGAGGAGCTGAGTCATTGGTCGTGCAATGCTAGAGAATCCTTCCACGAATTTGCGGTAATAGCCCGCAAGCCCGAGGAAGCTTCTGACTTCCTTGACGGTCGTTGGAGATTGCCATTGGGTCACAGCTTCGATCTTTGCGGGATCAACTGACAATCCTTCTTCGGTTAAGACATGACCTAAGAATCCAACTTTATGCAGCCAGAACTCACACTTGCTCAATTTGGCATACAGTTGGTGCTCCCGAAGCTTGTCTAGGACCATCCTTAGATGTTGCTCGTGTTCTTCCTCCGACTTCGAGAAGACAAGAATGTCGTCGATGAAGACAACAACGAACTTATCCAAATACTCCATGAAGACTTTATTCATGAGATACATGAAGTAAGCTAGGGCATTGGTTAACCCAAAGGACATGACCGTGCACTCGTACAGGCCATATCTGGTTACGAATGCCGTCTTCGGAATATCTCGGGGTCTGATCTTCAGCTGGTAGTACCCAGATCTGAGGTCGATCTTGGAGAACACCTTGGCTCCGCTGAGCTGATCAAACAGATCTTCGATCTTGGGAAGTGGATATTTGTTCTTGATTGTAACTTCATTGAGGGAACGATAGTCAATGCATAAGCGGATGGTACCGTCCCTCTTTGCAAAAAACAGAACAGGAGATCCCCAAGGGGAGGCACTTGGGCGGATAAATCCCTTCCTCAGCTGCTCTTCCAGCTGCTTCTTCAACTCGGCTAATTCTTTCGTCCCCATTCTATAAGGCTTCTTATAGATGGGTCCTGCCCCGGGCACGAGCTCGATGATGAACTCAATGTCACGGTCAGGGGGCATTCCCGGTAGTTCATACGGAAAGACATCAGGATACTCACATACCACCGGTACTTGCTCTAGCCCAACTTCAGACAGACAGTTGGCTTGAGCAGCTTGAGCGGAAGAGGAGTTGGAAGCAAACTTGACTTCGACTCCTTGGTCATTGGTCATAGTGACTGTCCGATTGGCACAGTCTAACAAGCCTTGGTGCTTGCTGAGCCAATTCATGCCTAGGATCACATCCAAGCCTTGTGATCTCAGGACGATGAGGTCTGCTAGGAAATCTGCACCGTTAATGGTAATACTGACTCCCTTACAGCCTATCTTGGCTCTCATCTCGGCTCTGGGGGTTTGTACCACCATAGGGTTATTCAGGGGTGTAGGGGTCATGCCACTTTTTAATGCAAATCTTTGAGTGACAAATGAATGCGTTGCTCCAGAATCAAACAAGACAGTTGCAGGCGCTTAGGTGACAAGGAACGTACCCAGCACGACGTCCGGGTCTTCCTGGGCTTCTTCAACAGTGACGTGATTCACACGCCCCTTCCCATGGTTAGGTGGATTGCGAGGAGCTGGGTTCCTTGGTGGCATCCCGCGGCCTTGTCCCTGGTTCTGCGCATTGGGGCGCGGGGCATCAGGCTTCTTGTTGGGGCACACCCTTGAGATGTGTCCGGACTGACCACATCCAAAGCAAGTGACTTGGTTTGGATTGTTGATCTTATTGCCACCACTGGTATTGGGGTTGAAAGCTGGCCTTGGGTTGGCATACTGCTGAGGCTGAGGGTTGGTGCGAGGTGCAGGAGCTCTTGGTTGCTGATAGGTTGGCTTGGCCGGGGCTGACTACCACGGACGAGGCTTCTGGTTGCTGGAACTTCCCTTGCTGACCATCTTGCGCTTGCGAGTGTCTTCCAAAGCACGCCGCTTGTCTTCAAGCATAAGTGCTTTGTTCACCAGGTCAGGGAAGGATGGGCAGTAGCACACGACAAGCGAGTATTGCAGAGTCTGATTAAGGCCTTCCATGAAGCGCTCCCTTTTTGCAGCATCAGTGCTGACATCTTCAGGGGCATACCTTGACAAAACACTGAACTTCTGCATGTACTCCTTGACAGTGCCACTTCCTTGCTTCAGGGCTCGGAACTCATGCTTTTTGATAGCCATGATTCCGGAAGGAATGTGGGCCTTGCGGAATTCTGCCTTGAAGTTGACCCAAGTGATGTCTTGTTCAGCATGCATGACCTTGAATCCATCCCACCAAGCTCTAGCAGTCCCCCCGAGGCAGTGGGCTGCATAAGCCACCTTCTCACGGTCTTCGGTGCATCCGACTAGTTCCAGTATTTCCTCAATGGAGCGGATCCAGTCGTCTGCATCCAGGGGTTCAGCAGTCTCGATAAAGGTTGGCGGTGCATGCTTCTTGAACTCTGCCAACGTGGAACGTCCATTGCCATTCCCCGCCGGCTGGCGGTTGTTGGTGACAGCTTGAGCGATCAGCTGAAGGGCTGCAGTGTTGGCTTGGCGTTCCTCTCGGAAAGCTTGGAGAAGCTGAGCCATGTCCATGTTCGGAGGAGGTGGTGGTGGTGGAGCTTGGTCGTTGGTTTGGTCGCGGCCTGCCTCTGACTGAGCGGATGCTCCGGCTTCAGGCTGCTGGGTAGAGGTACCAGTACGAGTTAGAACAGGCATCCTGTTGGAGCGGTAAAAGGTCTCATGACTTCGAAGAGGGAAAGCAAGATAGATGGGTGCCTAGTAAGGGGGTGGGTATGACACTATTCAAATCATGCAAGGGCCAAAAGGCCAAAACACATTCATTAAAATCCAAATGGGTGATGTTGTCGTTTACACATTCCCAAAGGAAAAATACGACATACATCCAGACACAACAAAAGCAAACACTAGATGGTTTCATATGAACCATACAAGGACTCGACTGCGCATAGGGGTTACACGACCTATCCTACCGTAGAGGTCACAACTGGCATATCCGAGTAGCGAATAATGCCTAAGCGGCGGAATGCTCGGTCGCGTATTCCGGCTCTTCTGGGTCTTCCTCCTTGTCTTCATCTGTCTGGGCCCCCTTGTCACTTGAGGGTGTGGGGGAGTGGAGGAGTTGGATACGACGGTGCTTTGTCGGTGGTGCAGGGAAAAGCTTGCGATATTCCCTTGCCGTCATCCGGCGTCGCCGAGGTGGTTCTTCATTCTTGGAAGATACATCCTCGGAGGGCCTTCCGCCTCGATATGCGATAGCGGACTGTCCAGAAGGTGCTCCTTCCTTCTTGATCCTATTTGTCTTCTCTTGAGCTCGACGAAGAAGGGCCTTGGTCTTGTGAAGTTCTTCCCGAAGCTTCATCGATTCCGAGGCCAAGTCTTGTGCCAAGCTGTCGGCACATAGACTAAAGTAGGTCTGGAATCGAAGCGAGAGTCCTTCCTTTAGTGGAGGGGCTAGTGCGCTGCTTTCTTCTTCACCTTCCTTCCGGTAAGGTAAGAAGCGAGTTGTCATCTTGGCTGCCATCTTCGGAAGAAGCTCGTGGAGACGGGTTAGTGCCTTGAGTGTAGCAGCCTCGACAGCGAGAGGTAGTGTTCCCATCTGGGGTCCCTCGAAGAACCAACTTGTGGGAGGATCGTTTGCCTTCACGATCACTTCCACATGGTACTCCACCTCCGTGTCGCTAACCTAATGCCCAAGGTAGGTGAGGATGGGCGCTCGGTGGAACTGACACTCCTGGAGGCTATCCTCGAGAAGTAAGGGAAACCCAGTGGTCAGGTGCTCTTCGGGTACAGCGGCCATCTACAAAGGTGGAATAGGAGGGGTTAATAAGCTGATGAAATCTCAGGTTTAGAAAAGGAGAGAGGTTCAGAAGGTTTTGACAAAGGGTCTCATCTAACTAACGCCCATGCTAACTAAGGCTTCCTACAGTCAGGATGGCTCTGATACCAGCTCTGTGGGGACCCCGACTTAGAAGTCGAGATCACCAAATGCACGTGTATAGTGATCCGAGAGATCAATGCTCACTGAACACACAGAAGCTGAATAACAAGAGTCTTACATCCATACATATCGTCTTACACAAATTAAGGCCATTATGGCCAAGTCTTACATAGATAAAGCCTCAAGGGCTGAATAGCAAATAACTCAAATAGCGGAAGTCTTCGATAATAGGTAGAACCCATGACATCTGCCTTAACCCTACAGGCATTCTGACTGGGATAGCGTCCTAGTTCGCATGTTAGTCTCCAAAGAACTCTTCCTCATATTCCTGTTCCTCCATGCCTGGCCAATTAAATTAACCAGTGGCAAGCCAATGAGTACTTTGAATGTACTCGCAAGCAACCCATGATGTGGTTCAAAGTAACAGTGCAATTGAACAATAATGAACAATCTAGCAAAGGGCTAGAATAAACATTCTACCATCATGTTTATGCATCAATAAACTCGCGTAACCTCGAAGGCAGGTTACCGATATCAACATGAATATGATTCAACTCATCGAGTCAAGTCACCACCTTGACTCGTCACACACATACTGTCACCGATGAAGTAAAATTCTGGACATAGTTTAAGTAGGACCACCCAACTCTCCATGACCGTGGACACGGCTATTCGAATAGTTTTACACTCTGCAGAGGTTGCGCACTTTACCCACAAGACCCGGGGAACTTCCGTGTCATCCACGACCCGCGGTACCTCAAGTACCCGGGGTAAGCACCCGGTCATTATCTTTCCTTAGACGACACTAACATAGAGTCCACTCGTTAGTACACGGCCCTCGGGTACAAACAATAGATCACGGGACTTGCCCTAATTTCAATGTCACGCGTACCCGAAGGGACCAACGGTGTGTACGGTGCCCTGTAAAAACAGTCATGGCCATCTATCCAAGAATGACCCTGTCCCGGGAAAGACCTCAAGTCTTCCCGTCACTAGTAATGCGGGCACCATGCTAGTATCGACCTAAGTAATCAATAAAGCCCCGTCTCATAAGGGGTAGTGTGGTTGCACATGTTTGGTTGGGACGGTAGTCACACATAAATCTAATCCATTATTTCACCCATGCACAAGATTTACCGGCACATCACTTCTTCCTCAAGTGATGACCTAACTCAACATCACCCTCGGGCATTAGGGGCACCCGATGGGTTCATGCAAAGATTTCAACCACGAAGGTTCAAATCACACATGCATCACTAAGCATCATCACTAACTACTAGCATGTCATCTAGCACATAGCAAGATCAAGAGTAAAGCATGCATCATGTGGTGGTTTCAACTAGGTCACCATCGTAACCCTATCATCATGCATTGGAAACAAACAAGTTCCGAGAACAAATGTATCATGGTCAAAGGGCTGCTTGCCTGAATTGGCTTGGTCTTCAAAGTCTTCAAATCCTTCTCCTTCTCCTTCTCCAGCAACTTCGTCAAATACGGTATCTATACGTCGCATAACAACAACGGAAAAATAAGACCTCAAATAAAATAGAAAAATCAAAGTGCTCAGAAAAATGTCAACTCATTTTTGTTAAATACTAGAGGGATTTCTAAGATGGGGAAAATTCTTAGTTGGAGCTTTGGAGTAACAGAATGGAATCTAATGATTTTTGAACATGAGTTTTATTGCTCAAATTTGAATTTAAATGTGAACATAACAGAAAAGTTTCATGGATGTGAGTGAAAGTGACACCATTAAATAGGTTGGAATATTACAAGATTTTAGGAGTTGGAATTATTTCATTTGGACCAATATTCATTTCTGTAAAAATGTTTAAAATAATTACAGAAAGAATAAAAAGAAAAAGCCCTATGCAACTGGGCCAGAGGGGCCACAATGCACGGCCCAGGGCAAACCAGCCCAGCCGCACGGGCGCCAGCGCGCGCACGTCAGGTTTTTAAACCTGACGGGCGGGGCCCGGCGGTCAGTGGCTATGAGGAGGGGGAGAGAGAGGTGAGGATGACAGGCGGGGCCCGCCTGTCATCTCCAACCTCACGACCACGGCCACGGCGAGCTCACCGGCGAGGATTCCGGCCACGGCGACGGCAACGGAGGGCAGGAATGGACTCAGCGTCAAGTTGCGGAGGTGGTGGAGGTGGTGCGGCATGCCGGGGAGGTCGGGTTCGCTGGCGGCGAGGTGGGACGGCGGAGGAGTTTCGGGAGGTCGTCGCTCCGGCCGTTTCTGACTGCAACAGAGAGGGGAAAGTGAGGGGAAAGCATCAATGAGGTGTGGGGGTTCCGAATCTAGCAAGAGAAAGGGCGGAGGAGGCCTGTACTGTGAGATCGCCGGCGGCCCGATGCGGCGGAGCTCCGGTCGATCCCGAGCACTGGAGCCTTCTGGGGAAGAACTGGTGGTGCTGGGGGATTGAAGGAGGTGTGGTGAAGCTGCTGATGCTGTTGGAGTGGCTCGGGGGGGTCCTATATATAGGAGAACGGCGGAGCCGCGTGGTCCAGTGTGCCGGCGAGCTCCTGCTCGACGCTACAGCGCACGGGAGGTGACGGGAGTGAGTCCACGGCGTTGCTGGACGAGCTCTACGTCCATTTGAGGTGAGAGGAGGAGCGGGGAACCTTCCAGGCCGTGCGCGCGTGTGAGCCCGAGGAGTGGGCGTCGCGGGCGGCCGGTGCGCGTGCGACGACGGCCACTGGAGGGCGCAGGAGGAGGGGGGACAGCGCCGGGGTGGTCGCGGACGTCGAGGCGCGTTGAGAGGCGCGAGGGGGAGGCCCGAGGCTGTTGGGGGCAGCTAATTGGGCGAAGCTACAGTGCGGGGGCGCACTGTAGCGTGCTCCAGAGCGCCCGAATGGCTGGCACATTCGTGCCCTCGCCGCTCTAGTCATGTCCAACGTGTCCAATGTTGTCTAGAAGGTCAAGGGAGGAGTAAAGAAATGGCCTGTGGCCTTGGATGCTCTGGAGATGCTGTGAGAGAGAGAGGAAGCTGGTGACTTGGTAAGAATTGGCTGTCCAGCAGGGTAAACTAGGGTTCTTACCCCTCAATCATGGAGTTGGGGTCCTGGGGAAGTTACTGGAGGTAGCTAGTAACTGGTTGAACATGTGGTAGAAAGTTGAGGCCAAGGTAAAAGGTGAAAGTGATCAAGAAGAGGGTTTTGGTAAATCTGCATAATGTGTTTAATCAGTGTTTGGTCAAGCAAATGATCTCCACTTTCCATGACACTTAACAGGATTGAATGACATGTGAAAATAGGGTGCTTCACTAAATTTGGGCTCATTTGAAGAAACTAGCCAATGTAACTTTGGTGAACCCTAGAAATCAACAGAAATGGCTTCATCTTGTTTGAGTCAAGCTAATCATCTCCCCTTGATGCACCACTTGGTGTAGTTTCATCATTTGGGGTATTGATCATGCCCACAAAGTTTGAAGCTCCAGGTAAAAAGTTGGAAATGTAAAGTTGTTCAAATTTGCATTTGAACAGAAAGGGTTTTGGGGTGTTCTGATCAAGTTTCTCTATTCCAAATCTTGTGCCATTTGGTCTAGATGCCTTATTAGGCCATTCTAGCATGTGCACCAAGTTTGAGAGCATTTGGACAAGTTTGGCAATGTAAAATTGCTCAAACTTCAAATATGGACGGAATGGTTATGAAGGGTTTTGATGATGTTTTCTTGCTTCCCAGAGCATGGGACTTGGCAAGATCATCAAATATGTCATATATGACATGATAGAATTTCCCTGGAATTTTTGGAGAATATTTCCTTTGTAAATATTTCAAAAGCTTGAAATATCCAGAAAGGGTTTTAGAGGGATTAGCCCATTATCTTGAACATGACCAAGTGTTGAAACTCTTATATATGGACAATATATGTTCTCTGAGTCTCCCTGAATTTTGGCAAATATTTTTGAAATTGTTAAATAATTTTTCCCTATTAAAGACCATTTATGGCCTTAAGAAAAAGCTTTTAAATAAAATAGGAAAATAACTTTTAAAATTATACTTTTCTGGTTTCTGGGAGTCCTATGACTACTAGGTTTCAAATGTACTTTTTGAAATAATTTTCTCACCCTAAATCAAGTACTTGCAGTGGAAATCTCAATTCAGGGGTTTTTGGAAAACTAAATTTATAAAATACATTTTGGCCAAATTAATTTTGTAAGAAATTACTATACTGTTATATAACACTTGGTATGATCATTGGGCAGAAGTTTTGGGTATGGAGATGAATTCTACAAGAGGTAATAGTTGACTTTAATGAGCACATGAAAAAGCACATGAAGAAAAACTCAATTCCAACTAAAAGCCAAATGATGCCAAAGATTTTTGCTGGTCCAAATTTTCATGCTTCATTGATGCAAATAACATGTTACAAAATGCAGGGTGTGACAATTGATTTATCGGCCATTTGCAAAGATATTTCAGTAGGTGTCAACTTATTCAAATCAAGTCTGCGATATAAAGATAGAGGCATAACACTAACACCGGCTCCAAGATCACATAAAGCAGTTTTAACATAGTTTCTCTTAATGGAGCATGGTATAGTTGGTATTCCTGGATCTCCTAATTTCTTTGGTATTCCACCTTTAAAAGTATAATTGACAAGCATGGTGGAAATTTCAACTTCAGGTATCTTTATTTTATTTGTAACAATATCTTTCATATACTTACCATAAGGATTTGTTTTAAGCATATCAGTCAAACACATACGCAAAAAGATAGGTCTAATCATATCAGCAAAGCGCTCAAAATCCTCATCATCCTTTTCCTTGGATGGTTTAGGAGGAAAAGGCATGGGTTTCTGAACCCATGGTTCTCTTTCTTTACCGTGCTTCCAAGCAACGAAGTCTCTCTTATCATAATGTTGATTCTTTGATATTGGGTTATCAAGATTAACAACAGGTTCAATCTCTACATCATTGTTATTCCTAGGTTGAGCATCAACATGAACATCATTATTAACATTATCACTAGGTTAATGTTCATTACCAGATTGTGTTTCAGCATCATAAATAGAAATATCATTTGGATTCTCAGGTGTGTCAACAACAGGTTCACTGGAAGCATGCAAAGTCCTATCATTTTTCTTTTTCTTCTTCTTGGAAGGACTGGGTGCACCAACATTAGTTCTATGAGAATCTTGCTCAACTCTCTTAGGGTGGCCCTCAAGATACAAAGGTTCCTGAGTCATTCTACCCCCTCTGATCATAACTCTAACAACTTTACCATTTTTCATATTATTTAATTCATTAAGAAAATCATTTTGTGCTTTAAGCACTTGTTCTACGTGAGTGGTAACCATAGAAGCAAGTTTACTAATAAGTTTAAGGTCACCTTTAACTGTAGACATATAATCACTCAAGTGTTCAACCATATAAGCATTACGTTTCAATTGTCTACCAATGTAAGCATTGAAGTTTTCTTGTTTAACAATAAAATTATCAAACTCATCCAGGCATTGGCTAGCCGACTTATTATGAGGGATATCACCTTCATCAAATATATAGAGAGAATTTACATTTAGTACTTGTGTCGGGTTGTTAAGACCATGTATTTCTTCAATAGGTGGTAAATTCTTAACATATTCAGCTTTAATACCCTTTTCTTTCATAGATTTCTTTGCCTCTTGCATATCTTCAGAACTGAGAAATAGAATATCCCTTTTCTTCGGAGTTGGCTTAGGAGTTGGTTCAGGAAGTGTCCAATCATTATCATTACTCAATATTTTATTCAATAGAAATTCAGCCTGCTCAACAGTTGTTTCCCTGAAAACACTACCAGCACAACTATCCAGGTGGTCTCTGGAAGCATCGGTTAGTCCATTATAAAAGATATCAAGTATTTCATTTTTCTTGAGAGGATGGTCAGGCAAAGCATTAAGTAATCAGAGAAGCCTCCCCCAACCTTGTGGGAGACTCTCTTCTTCAATTTGCACAAAATTATATATTTCCCTTTAAGGCAGCTTGTTTCTTATGGGTGGGGAAATATTTAGCAGAGAAGTAATAAATCATATCTTTGGGACTACACACACAACTAGGAGCAAGAGAATTAAACCATGTTTTATCATCACCCTTTAATGAGAACGGAAATAACTTAAGGATATAGTAGTAACGAATTTTTTCCTCGTGAATGAATAGGGTGGCTATATCATTCAATTTAGTAAGGTGTGCCACAACAATTTCAGATTCATTGCAATAAAAAGGATCTGATTCAACCAAAGTAATTAACTCAGGATCAACAGAGAAATCATAATCCTTTTCAGAAATACAGATAGGTGAAGTAGCAAAAGCAGGGTCATATTTCATTCTAGCATTCAAAGGCTTTTCTTTCAGCTTAGCTAACAGTTTTGTAAGATCATATCTCTCTTTGCAAGCAAAAAGGTCTCTAGCAGTTTCTTCATCCATAACATAACCCTCAAGCACATCTCACAATTCATATCTAGGGGGAGAATCTTCAGCATCACTTTCATCAATATTATCTGTTTCAATAATTTCATTCTCTCTAACCCTAGCAAGTTGTTCATCAAGAAATTCACCTAATGGCACAGTATTATCAAGCATAGAAGTAGTTTCATCATAAGCATCATGCATAGCAAAAGTGGCATCATCAATAGCATGCGACATATCTGAATCAATAACAGGTGTAGGTGCCAGAAATTTACTCATAACAGAGGGTGAATCAAGTGCAGAGCTAGATGGCAGTTCCTTACCTCCCCTCGAAGTTGCGGGAAAAATCTTGGTTCTTTCATCTTTCAAGTTCTTCATAGTGATCAATAGATGTAAATACAAAGTGACTCAAAGAATAGAGCTATGCTCCCCGGCAACGGCGCCAGAAAAAGGTCTTGATAACCCACAAGTATAGGGGACCGCAACAGTTTTTGAGGGTAGAGTAGTCAACCCAATTTTTTGATTCAACACAAGGGGAGCCAACGAATAGTTACAAGTATTAGCAATTGAGTTGTCAATTCAACCACACCTGGAAGACTTAATATCTGTAGCAAAGTAGTATGGAAGCAACGGTAACGGTGGCAAAAGTAATAGTAGCAGCTTTTGTAGCAATCGTAACAGTGGCAGCAGAAAAGTAACTAAGCAAAGATCTATATGTGAAAAGCTCGTAGGCAATGGATCAATGATGTATAATTATGTCGGACGCGATTCCTCATGCAACAGTTATAACATAGGGTGACACAGAACTAGCTCCAACTCATCAATGTAATGTAGGCATGTATTCCGAATATGGTCATACGTGCTTAGTGGAGTCCTTTTAATAGAGTAGTGGGGTCCTATTGGAAAGTAAGGGATATTAAGTCGTCCTTTTAATAGAGTACCAGACCAATGCATTAACACTTAGTGAATACATGAACTCCTCAAACTACGGTCATCACCGGGAGTGGTCCCGATTATTGTCACTTCGGGGTTGCCGGATCATAACACATTGTAGGTGACTATTCACTTGCAAGATAGGATCCAGAACTCACATATATTCATGAAAACATAATAGGTTCAGATCTGAAATCATGGCACTCGGGCCCTAGTGACAAGCATTAAGCATGGCAAAGTCATCGCAACATCAATCTTAGAACATAATGGATACTAGGGATCAAACCTTAACAAAACTAACTCGATTACATGGTAAATCTCATCCAACCCATCACCGACCAGCAAGCCTACGATGGGATTACTTTTGCATGGCGGTGAGCATCATGAAATTGGTGATGGAGGATGGTTGATGATGATGATGGCGACGAATTCCCCTCTCTGGAGCCCCGAACGGACTCCAGATCAGCCCTCCCAAAGAAGATTAGGGTTAGGCGATGGCTCCTTATCGTAAAACGCGATGAATCCTTATCTCCTATTTTTTTCTCCCCGAAAGTGAATATATAGAGTTGGCGTTGAGATCGGTGAAGTCCCAGGGGGGGCATGAGGCAGGGGCGCGCCCTGCACCCTCGTGGAGAGGGTGTGGGCCCCCTGATGCTGATTCTTTCACCAGTATTTATTATTATTTCCAAAACGTGTCTCCTTGAATTTTTAGGTCATTCCGAGAACTTTTATTTATGCACAAAAATAACACCATGGCAGTTCTGCTGAAAATAGCGTCAGTCCGGGTTAGTTCCATTCGAATCATGCAAGTTAGAGTCCAAAAAGAGGGCAAAAGTGTTTGGAAAAGTAGATACGTTGGAGATGTATCAAGGGCTTGGAGCTCCTTCAGGGCGATGAGCTGCTTGAGCGACAGCAGCATGTCAGGGATCTCCTCGCCATGGCCAACACGCATTAGAAGTGCCTCGATGAGAAAGAGAAGGCAAAGCGCCTCGACAGCCCTGTTGCGTCCGGCTCGCGCCGCTCAAAGGACCACGCCGTGCTCCGGGACACCCTCCAGGCGTCCTCACCGCATGGCGACGAGGACCAGTGCGCGAGGTCCCCGGACACTCAATCCCAGCGAGCCCATGCAGCTACGAGCGGCGGCAAGCTAGGGATGCCGGCTCCCGATTACGGACGCCGGTAGGATGCCCCTCCACCCCGGCGAGACCGGCCGGCCCCAACCGGTTTAGCTCCTCGTGGCCAAGTCGCAAGCAAGTTGGGTCTACGCGCCATCGACGACGCCGATGCTCGCCACCGTCTCGACTAGCTTGCCCTCTCCCTTGATCTCGAAGAAGATAACACGGTCGGACCGGCTTGTTTCAGCCCGCACATCCGGGATGAGCCCTTCCAGAAAGGGTTCTCGCTCCCCCGCGATACTCCCAAGTACAACAGCACCGTCAAGCCGGAAGACTAACTCATCGACTACACCACCGCCATCGACATCACGAGCGGCAACTGCCGCCTCGCCGTACGATACGCCCGGCTCGTGCTCCAGGGATCGACTCGCACATTATTGAACTACCTGCCAGCCGGTAGCATCAATGCACGGGTTGATTTAGAGCAAGCGTTCGTCCACAACTTCACCGGCACCTACAAGCGCCCGGGCTGGCCTAGCCAGCTCGCCGTGTGTGTTCAAGGGCTGAATGAGACCGTTCCCTAATACCTCGCTCGCTGGACCAAGCTGTGGAACAATTACGAGGGAGTCCATGAAGTCCAGGCTATCCAGTACTTCACCAGTAGGTGCCCGGACGGCACCCTGCTCAAACACAAGCTCCTGCGGATGGAACACACGACCCTAGCCAAACTCATGGAGACGATGGACAAGTACACCAATGCTGACTCTGCCATGAAGGTCCAGGTCGAGCTGGACGCTGTCGGCAAAGCCATACCGGGATCGGCTGTCAAGCCGGCATCCGAGAGCAGCTGCCAGCAGAACCACTAGCAAAACAACAAGCGCAAGGACGAGCAGCCGGCTCCCCGCTATGACAATCGCCAAGTCGCCACGACCGAGCGAGCACCGCCAGACCACCAAAGTGGCGGTTGGCGTCAGCGCACCGGCAAGACTGCTTGGCAGCCTGCCATGAGCTTCGAGTAGATGCTCGACGCCCTTGCAAGCACCACAGTAGCATGAAGTCGTCCATGCATACGCTCAGGCAATGCGCCATCACCAAACGCATCATGAGGGGTGACATCCCGCCGCCTCCGGCTATAGCTCCGGGCGCAGGGCAGATGGCTCCGCCTCCCCCTCCCCTGCCTCCAGCGAACAGCGCGATGCGTGATGACGTCTTCCCCAACCAGAACGCATGGTATGTCATCTTCACCGGCCATGGTGACGACAAATGCAGCGAGCGTCTGCTCCGCCAGGAGGTGAACACTGTCGTCTCGGCCAAGCCGAACTACATAAACTGGTCAGAGCGCCCGGTCACTTGGAGCCGGGAGGACCACCCAGCCGTCATGCCAAAGCCAGGTGCCTACGCCCTCGTCCTCGACCCCACCATAGTCGCGACCCGGCGCACCTGCAAGTTCTCCCGGGTTCTCATCGATAGCGGCAGCGGCATCAACATCCTCTACCGCGACACCATGACCAAGCTTGGCCTTGAGGCTAAGGACTTGGAACCAACCCGAAAGGTGATCAACGAGATCGTGCCTGGTCTCTCCTTCTCCCTCATCGGCCAGATCTGGCTCGACGTCCTTTTCGGCTCAAGCGAGCACTTTTGACGTGAGCCCATCTGGTTCAAGGTGGTTAACCTGACCAGCGCGTACCACGCGTTGCTGGGCCGGCCTACACTCGCCAAGTTCATGGTGGTCCCCCACTATGCCTACTTAAAGATGAAGATGCCGGATCTCAAGGGCCTCATCACCATCGTTGGCGACCACTGCAAGTCCCTGGAGTGTGCTCAAGCCGGCGCCAAGCTAGCCGAGTCAATAGTCATAGCCAAGGAGCGGCGCCACCTCGACCGGATCATCGCGTTGGCCAATGAGACACCGGCTTGCACCAAGGTGTCGACCAGAGAGGCTTCATTCCAGCCGTCCAAGGAGACCAAGAAGGAAGAGCTGAACCCGGAAGACCCTAGCTGCAGCAAGTACATTGTCATGGGCACCTGCCTCGACAGCAAATAGGAAGGCGAGCTCGTCGACTTCCTCCGTGAGAATTGGGGTATCTTTGCATGGACCCCAAAGGACATGACGGGAATTCCGAGGAGATACGCCGAGCACAAACTTCATGTCTGAAAGGACGCCAAGCCTGTCCGTCAACCCCTACGTCGCTTTTCAGAAGAGAAGAGAAGAACCATTGGTCAAGAGGTCACCAAGCTCCTCGCGGCCGACATCATCATGGAAGTGTTCCACCCTGAGTTGCTTGCCAACCCAGTCCTCATCCTGAAGAAAAACAACACCTGGCGCATGTGCATAGACTACACCAGCTTGAACATGGCTTGCCCCAAGGATCATTTCGCCCTCGTGTGGATCGATCAAGTCATCGACTCCACCGCCGGCCGCGAGCTCCTATCCTTCTTGGATGCATACTCTGGCTACCATGAGATCAAGCTAGACCCCGCTAACGCCCTGATGACGTCCTTCATCACACCCTTCAGGGCATACTGCTACATCACAATGTCATTTGGCTTCAAGAATGCCGGCACCACCTTCTAGCGCTGCATGCAGAAATGCCTGCTGCCACAACTCGGCTGCAACATCCACATGTACATGGACGACATCGTGGTGAAGACTAAGCAGCACCTTACGCTCCTTGATGAACTGAAGGAGACCTTCACCAAACTACGTGAGTACCAGATCAAGCAATCTAGAGAACTGCGTTTTCGGTGTGCCAGCCAGAAAGCTGCTCGGTTTCCTTGTCTCGGAACACGGCATTGAGGAAAACCTGGAGAAGATCAAGGCCATCGAGCGCATGCGCAAGCCGTCTCAGCTAGACGATGTCCAGAAGTTCACTGATTGCTTGCCCTCGGTCAGCCGGTTTCTCAGCCGGCTGGGCGAGAGGGCCTTGCCCCTATATCAGCTAATGAAGAAGACAACACCGTTTGAGTGGAACGACCAAGCGGATGAAGCGTTCCGGGATCTCAAACGCATGCTCTACACCACACCCGTCTTGGCTTCGTCGGCCGACAAAGAGGCGATGTTGCTATACATGGCCACCACTTCGCGGTCGGTTAGCATGGAGCTGGTGGTTGAGCAGCCGGAGGAGGGCAAGATCCATTATGTCCAGCGCCCGGCTTACTACCTGAATGAGGTGCTTTCCGCCTCCAAACAGAAATACCCGCATTACCAGAAGATGTGCTATGGCGTGTACTTCACCGCCAAGAAGTTGAAGCAATACTATCAAGAGAGTGAGGTCACTGTAGTCAGCACGGCCCCCATCGGCGAGATCATGAGCTGCCGGGATGCCTCTAGCCAGGTTGCCAAGTGGGCCATCAAGCTGGCCGGCCACTCCATCCTCTACGAGCCCCGCACAACGATCAAGTCCCAAGCTCTGGCGGATTTCCTCATCGACTAGACGAAGACCCAGTACCTACCGCTGCCTCCGGACTCGACGCATTGGCGAATGCACTTTGACGGCTCCAAGATGCGCTCCGGTTTGGGAACCAACATTCTACTGTCTTACCCAAAGGGCAACCGGCTTTGCTACGCGCTCCAAATCCACTTCGCTGCCTCCAACAACGTTGCCGAATACGAAGCCCTTGTGCATGCCCTCTGGCTTGCCAAGGAACTCGGCATCCGGCGCATCCTATGCTTCGGCGACTCAGACCTGGTGGTGCAGCAGTGCTCCAGCGAATGGGACGCCCGCGATGCCAACATGGCAAGCTACCTTGTCTTGGTCCAGCAGCTCTCCGGCACCTTCGACGGCTATGAGTTCGTCCACGTCCCGAACGCAGAGAACGAAGCCGCCGACACACTAGCCAAGATTGGCGCTTCCCCGGAAGCCATTCCATCTGGCGTCTCCCTCGAGAACCCGCGCAAGCCGTCCGTCAAGCCGTCTCTAGACTCCGAATCGATCTTCGTCCCTAACAACCCTGCGACGCCCCTTCTGGACCCAGGGAGTGTTGAACCCGGCCCAGTGACTGCCGTGCTCTACCCGGCTACCGTCATCACCGACCCGAGGGCTGCCACCTCAGAGCCTGTCATGGGGGCTGTCTTCACCGTGGTGACGACCCCGTCGTGGGCTCAGCCAATCCTTGATTTCCTAGAAGACAGGACCCTTCCCATGGATGAGACCAAGGCCCGGTAAGTGCAATGTTGGGCCTCCGCCTACAGCATCGTCAACCACGAGCTCGTCAAGTGCAGTGCGACATGCGTTTTTAGCGCTGCGTCGAGCAGGACAAGGGCGTGGAAATCCTCCTCGACATACATCAGGGAGAGTGCGGGCACCATGCCGCCTCCAGATCCCCGGTGGCCAAAGCTTTCGGCCATGGTTTGTACTGGCCCACGGCCCTAAAAGACGCTGAGTCACTCGTCCTCCAGTGTGAGGGACGCCAGTGCTTCAGCAAGCGGAACCATCAGCCAGTGTCAGCCCTGCAAACCATCCCGATCACCTTGCCCATTGCGGTCTAGGGCTCGACATGGTCGAATCCTTCAAGATGGCACGGGGCCGCATGACACATTTGTTGGTGGCGGTCTACAAATTCACCAAGTGGATCGAGGCAAGGCCGATCAAGAAGCTGGACGGGCCAACAGCCGTCCGGTTCATTAAAGATTCGCAGTACGCTATGGTATCCCACACAACATCATCACCTATAAGGGCACCAACTTGGCCAAAGGCTCTCTGGCGCAATACTGCTCCATCTCCTGCAACTGACTTTACCTGGCGTCTGTGGCCCATCCTCAGTCTAACGGCCAGGTCGAGCGGGCCAACGGCCTCATTCTGTCCGGCGTCAAGCCGTGGCTCATCGAGCCCCACATCCGCTCGCCCGGAAGCTGGCTTGACGAGCTGCCAACCGTCCCGTTGAGTCTCCGAACAATGCCATACCGGTCGATCGGGTTTACCATGTTCTTCCTCGTCTATGGAGCCGAAGCCGTCATCCCATCCGACGTCGAGTTCGACTCATCGCGACTCACAATGTTCACCGAAGCGCAAGCGAGGTAAGCACGCAAAGACGACATCAACCTACTCGAAGAAGCGCGCCTCTTGGCCCTTAGACCATCCGCCATCTATCAGCAGGACCTGAGGCATTACCACATCTAGAAGATCAAGCCCCTCACATTCCGGGAGGGAGAGCTCGTCCTCCGGCATGTCCAGCAGCAAGCCGGGCAGCACAAGTTAGCTCCTCCATGGGAGGTCCCCTTCATCATCAGCAAAGCCTTGTGCGACCACAACGCCTACTACCTCATAGACGATCACAAGGCAAACAAACGCAAGAGAGATACCATCAGCGAAGAGACAAGCTGGCCCTCGAATGCAGAACTCCTCCGCCCGTTTTACAGTTAGCTGTATGCACATATGTATCACTGCCTTTTTGTAACCATGCAAGAAATAATGGGACACCCGAAACATGCTCGAGGACTGCCCCTTTTGCCCTACCAATTCATTTATGTTTTCACGTACCTTCAAATTCTCTTAAACCCCCACCGTCGGGTTGACCCACTCAACCCGGGGGCTGGCCAGCCCAGCCACCACCCGTCATCCGCCTTAGCACATCCAGGCATGTCCAGGCAGCTCAAGCCCTTCACATTGCCCAGCGCCATAGTCCGGCTTCGGCTGTCGGTCAGCAAAAACCAGGGGCCAAAGCACCTACACGTCACGACGATTAAAGTTGTGTTCGTCGGATTTGCCATCCTGGCCCTGCCAGGCTAAGATACTGCATGACTGGCCCCTCGTCAGCCGGCTCCACCGGCTGCCGCCATCTGGCACAGTTGGTATTTCGCTCGCGCTCAATGTTTAAAGGACCTAAGTACTGTGCGCCTCTCCCAAGGATCAAACCCCTTGTCACAGACCGAAACCCGGCTGTCTGGCTCGCGGGGAATGGGGGGAGAGACTTGAGGGGGATGCAAGCAAGGAAAAAGGTTTCGAAAACAAAGAGTTAAAGCGCAAACATCGACAAAAATATTTACATCAGAAAATGGGCCCAAGGCTAGAGCTCATTACATTCACCTAAACACCCCAGTGTGTGGGTGGACTTGCCACTTAACGAAAAATGCGTTAGAAGTTTAACAGGACGGCTACAAGTAGCCCTCGCACCAGGCTACGCAGATGACTTGGTGCCGACGGCTTCAATGTTGGCCGAGATGCCGGTGTCCTCCAACCCAGCATCATCATCCGCATAGATGTCCGTCTCGCCAGAGCTGCACATCGGGTCATCTAGCAGTAGGCCAAAGTCGTCGAGTGGCACGACCCTGCTCTCATCCGTCTGCTCCAACTGGAATTCGTCATTCGCCGCGAAAAAAGCCATGTAGCTGGCCCGAGCGGAGATCTTGTCTATCTTTGCCCGCAGGTGCTGCTCCGCGCCGGCTCGTTGGGCCATCAGCTGGTCCATGTCCAAGTCGGGGTACCAAGACATGACGAACCGCAACGCCATCTCTGCGCCGACAGGGGCCGCAGAGATGCGCCACACAAGGAGCTGCTCCGGTCCGATTTCTAGCCACCACGCCATCCGGGAAAGGCTGTCGGGCTCGATGGCGCCAGGCCAGAGGGCCGCCGTCATCCCCATGCCAGCTGCGGAGACCCGCTCCATCCGCTCGCTCAAGACCCACAAACGGGCCTCGGCAGCTCCCATGATCTCCGAGAAGCTCCAGGGCACGTTGGGATCAAGCTCAACGTCAGGGTTCGTCGGCGTCTGCCGAGCATGGATGGCCCCCTCTGCTGCGTGCTGCGTGTCTTCGAAGTGACATGTGAAGAGGAATAGCAAGATAATCAGCAATGAAAAGTCGAAGCCTGCTTCTCACCCCGGTGAAACCACAAAGAAGCACTTACTGGCAAAAGTTTCGTCCAGGTGCTGCGCTTCAAGCAACATACCGTGTCGCGCCAAGTCCCTGGAACGGTCGCGCGTCACTAACGCCTTCTCCAGCTTGGCGGCCTTATCCACGGCCGCCTTCACCTCAGCGTCCTTGGCAGCTGCTTCCTTCTCGTGCTCCCTCTTGAGGCAGAGGAGCTCCGCCCGATGGGCGTTGCTACTTCTCGAGCTTGCATTGTATTCCCTCAAGGAGGAAATGGTGATGCAGCACGGTAGCATAAGTATTTCCCTCAGTTTTTGAGAACCAAGGTATCAATCCAGTAGGAGACCACGCGCGAGTCCCTCGCACCTGCACAAACAAATAAGAACCTCGCAGCCAACGCGATAAAAGAGGTTGTCAATCCCTTTTCGGTCACTTACGAGAGTGAGATCTGATAGATATGATAAGATAATATTTTTGGTATTTTTGACATGGAGACTGAAAGTAAATAAAGAAAGTAAAGTAAATAGTTGATGGAAGATAATATGATGAGAATAGACCCTGGGGCCATAGGTTTCACTAGTGGCTTCTCTCATGATAGCAGAAATCTATGGTGGTAAACAAATTATTGTCGAGCAATTGATAGAAAAGCGCATAGTTATGAGAATATCTAGGCATGATCATTGTATATAGGCATCACGTCCGTGACAAGTAGACCAAAACGATTCTGCATCTACTACTATTACTCCACTCATCGACCGCTATCCAGCATGCATTTAGAGTATTAAGTTCATAAGAACAGAGTAACGCCTTAAGCAAGATGACATGATGTAGAGGGATAAACTCAAGCAATATGATATAAACCTCATATTTTTATCCTCGATGGAAACAATACAATACGTACCTTGCTACCCCTGCTGTCACTGGGAAAGGACACCGCAAGATTGAACCCAAAGCCAAGCACTTCTCCCATTGCATGAACTATAGATCTAGTAGGCCAAACGAAACCAATAATTCGAAGAGACTTGCAAGGATATTATAATCATACATAAAAGATTTCATCAAACAATCCAATATTGTTCATAGATAATCTTGATCATAAACCCACAATTCATCGGATCTTGACAAACACACCGCAAAAAGATTAAATCGAATAGATCTCCTCGAAGATCGAGGAGAACTTTGTATTGAGATCCAAAAAGAGAGAAGAAACCATCTAGCTAATAACTATGGACCCAAAGGTCTGTGGTAAAGTACTCACAACTCATCGAAGAGGATATGGTGTTGATGTAGAAGCCCTCCGTGATCCATGCCCCCTCCGAAGAGCTTCAAAACATGCTCCAAGATGGGATCTCACGGGTACAAAAGGATGCGGCGGTGGAATTAGGGTTTCGTGGATTTTCTCGAAGGTTTCAGGGTATGAGAGAATATATAGGCTGAAGAGGCACGTCAGGGGAGCCAGAGGGGGCCCACGAGGGTGGGGGCGCACCTACACCCCCTGGGCGTGCCCCCTACCCTCGTGGCCGCCTCGCTCGCTTCCAGGCGTGTACTCCAAGTCTATTGTGTTGATATCATTCCAAAAATAACTCTCCCGAAGGTTTCATTCCGTTTGGACTCCGTTTGATATTCCTTTTCTGTGAAACACAGAAATAGGCAAAAAACAACAATTTCCACTGGGCCTTGGGTTAGTAGGTTAGTCCCAAAAATAATATAGAATTGTATAATAAAGCCCATTAAACACCTAAAACAGAATATATAACAGCATGGAACAATCAAAAATTATAGATACGTTGGAGACGTATCAGGCATCCGCCGCCTTGGCGGCCTTCGCCATCAGGCGCTCAACCTCAGCCTGAAGCTGGCCCTTGTCGCCGACCAACCGATCACGCTGCTCGCTGACCTCGGCAAGAGAGTGCCGGGCCTCCGCCGCCAGGCGCTCCATGTCAGTTTCTAGCCGGCTCTTGTCGCCAGCCAGCTGGTCACGCCATTGGATGGCCTTGGCAAGCGCCTGCTGGGACTCCTCCACCGTAGCGGCTTCCGCCCTCAGCCTCGCCACCTCGGCTGCAGCGACCCCGCAAGCAAGCGGTCATAATCAAGACTGTAGAAAAGAGAAATAACGTTTGCATAGCAGTTGGACCGAATCTTGGGGGCTACACCAAGTGGGTGCGCTTGCGCGCCCCCACTAAGAGCACACAAAGGTTTACCTTCGGCGAGACGGAGCGCCTCCTTCTTAGCGGCGAGCTACGCCGTGATCTCCGGGTTCTTCTCCAAAAGCCGGTTGTAGACGCCAACCCGGTAAAAATCGAATTGCTGTGAAGAAACAAGAATGAACTTAAGACAAAGCATTTGAATATTCGATCCAACTACTACGAAGTTGGCCCGAATCTCGGGGGATACACCCAGTGGGTGCGCTAGCGCGCCCCCACTGTTTAGCCGCAAGAGAAAATAATCAAGAAGAAAAACTTACGCGCACGGTGCGCTCCAGCTCACGTCCCCGCTCGGATTCAGGCTGCGCAAAGGCCTGAACCCGGGCCACACGCCCGTGAAGGCGCTGGGTCACGGCGGCCATAGCAGCCTCCTCCTGCATCATGGGCCGAAAGACGGGCGGGTTGGCCCAGGTCCGGACCTCCGCATCCCGGTGGCAAGATGGCCTCCCGGTGCCACCAGCGGTGGCAACCTCACCGTCAGGGCATGCTCGCCACTCGCCGCGCCTCTGGCGACCGGCGTGCCGTCTGGCGCTGCCTTCGGTGCCGCGTCTGGTTCCGCATGCCGCGTCCCGTCCACCGCCGCTCGCGGTGCATCGTCCGAGCCACACCCGATGTAGACTCCGGGTAGGCCCTGCCTCTGCACTCCTCCTCCTCATCTCGCTTGGCCATGTTGGTCCGTGGTGGGGTGTCATCGCCAACCACGACCTCCCGATGGGCCATCTCCATGCCCGCCCGGCCATCCGGGTCACGCTCCTCCACCGTCGGTGGCATGACGGCCGCCGTATCCGGTGCCACCTCTGGCCATTCCGGCCAGGCCCGGCTTGCCTCCTCCATCTCCTGGAGGGCCTTGTTCCGGTCCCTCCAGCCGAAGTGCTCTGCGTCCTGTGGATCTAAGCCAAAATCCTCCGCGGCCGGGTCCTCGGGTAGGGCGATGGCGCTGCTCCGGGACCTCCGGAACGTGAAGCTGTCCCCGGACGCAGCCTCCGTAGCCGCCAGCGCCAGCTGAAGTGGTGACCTGAAGCAAGGAAAGATAAGAAGCAAGAAAGAAACGGTTCGATAATTTGCCGAAGGCGGCATAAGATCTTACCCAATCACCATCGGGACGGCCAACCTTGCGGGGTCAACCAGAGCAGCACGGCGTCTCCTCTTGACGGCGGGCCTGCCGCCCATGGCTGGCTCCGCCACGCGCTTCACGAATGGCCGTCTCACCGTGACGTCCTCCTTCCCATGCAGCCGACTCGGCGCGCGGGATGGTCCGGCATCAGCCGTATTTCGCAGCCGCATTGGGGGGTCGACGGTGCTGTCTCCTCCCCTCACAGGCGCTGCACCACCGACCGGCGTCAGGACGTCCACAACATCGTCATCCAACCAATCCCGGAGGGGATCATCGCGAGGAGACTTTCCCGCACGGCACGCGGCGCTGGCTCCGCTGCTGGCCGGCGCTGGGTGCTCGGCGGTTTGGCTCGCCCCTCCAAGTGGGCCATCACCACACCCGCAACATGTGTCCTTGTTTCGTGAAGCATCAAGGTGGGGGACAAGCTAAAGTGTAGCAAAGAGCGAAGAAACTAACCGCTGGCGCAGGGTACCGAGCGTTGTAGGGCGCCTTGCCGAAGTCCCACTCGTCGCACAGGTTGGCCTTGGAGATGGTGTTGACGCACTCGGCAACCTACGACTGGTCCAGCCTCGCGGCCGTCATCCGGGTAGGGTCCCGGCGGTCCCCCATCCATCCAATGATGTGGGCCCAGCACTGCAGCTACAGAATGAGGCGCGTGATGAAGGCGGAGAAGAGATTCTCCCCTTGAGCCCCTCCTGCGCCGATATCCCCCGAAGCCGGTCCTATAGATTCACTAGCCCCCGCGGCGGGGCCTTGATAGATTGGCCCCATTTCATCTTGGCGGTCGGCCGTTCGTTGATGAAGGGGGCACGTTGATGGCGTCGGGCCTCCCGCTGATGTTGCGCACATAGAAGAAAGAGTTCTGCCAGTTCTTGGCAGAATCCTCCAAGGGCATCCTGGGAAACCTTGCGTTGGTCCGGATCGAGACCACGGCGGCCCCGCAGTCCGCCATGGCTCCGACCCCCGGCCCTTGCTTCTTGAGGAAGAAGAGCAGGTTCTAGAAGTCCAAGTCCGGTTCCACCCCCAGATAACCCTCACAGACGGTGACGAAGCTCGCAAGCTGCACCATGGTTTTCGTGCCTAGATGGTGCGGCTGCAGGCCAAAGATGGAGAGGAAAGTGCGAAAGAAGTTGCTCGTGGGGAGGCCAAACCCGCGGCAGAAGTGGCTGAGGAAGACGACGTGCTCGCCGTCCTTCGACGCCGGCGAGTGCTCCACCCTAGGCGTGCGTGCGACTACGTCCTCCGCCGGCGGCAGCCGGCGGGTCTTGCGAAGATACTGAATGTCGAATTCTGCGACCTCTGACCCCTCCCATGAGCCTCCCATCTCTAGGGTACGGCGGAAAAGTATGGTGCAGTAGGCAGGTACGACTGTCGCTAGTGTAGTGCCGCGGCGGTGCGTTTCCCAGAGCGAGCGGTGCGCGACAGCGTGCGGCGAGCTCTAGGCGAGGCAGGAAGAAGAAGGAAGCAAGGGAAGGGCGCTTGCAAGAAGTGCTTATTGCCGCCCCTTCCCCCAATTTATAACCACATGACCAGCATGGGGAAGTGGGATCGGTTGCGCCAACACTTCCCACTCCCCCGCAACGAGTGGACACAACCTACGTGCGAATTAACTGCCTCGAGAAGGGCAACTAAGCGCGGTTGCCACAATAAATCCCAACGCGTGGGCCGAGGGCGCAGCATGGCGGGCCCCCACCCCGCCGTAACGTCCCGTCGCGTGCGTGGCCTATCAGACCTCCTCAGCAAACACGCACCATGTGGTGCATGCATCGAACCCGAGGAGGCACGTCCCTTCCCCTTCAAGATTCGGTGGATCTTTCGGTTCCCGCCGAAGGCGGGACGCCACAATTCGCTTCCAAATCAAGCAAACGGCTGGCGCTGCCGGACCCGGCGACCGCAAAGCTCCAACAACATCTACCGCCTCCTCAGGGGGATGAAACTACGAAGGCCCCCCTACTCGAAGCCGGTGAGCCCTCACAGCTTCGGGGACTACTGTCGGGGGGATGAGCCCCGGGCAGGCAACAGAGCCCAAATCTTTTTCGAAACATCGAGGCCGGCTTCGTCCCTCAATCCGGCTTGCACTTTGCTGGACTCCGCAACCCGACCAAGACTCTAACGCGGCCAAAACCACAACCCGGCGCAGCCCTCAACCCGGCGACAAGTCACTGTCCGTCCCTTCCAAGCGTACGGCAGAACAGAACCCCACGACGGGCCGCGCATGGCTACAGTGCCCCACCTACCGCTGCTGACTGGACGCAAGGATGGAGATAGTGCGCTTCCATCCCATATACGAGTACAGATGGCGATGGGGCGTCCCAACACTGTAGACGGTCAGGCTTACCCACTCTGCGATGTACGGCACTCCGAGACATAGTGAATCCTCGAGAACCCGGCGGGTCCCAACGCCGGCCTCCAGTCAATGGCAACCCGGCCCCACGGCCTTGTATCCTTACCATTGTAGCCGGGAGGGTTGACCTATAAACCGCCCCAAGAGGTCTCCATGTACAGGGGCGAGACATAGACAACACACACACACACACACACACACACACACACACACACACACGAGAGGCAAACCAATCATTAGAGCACACCCACCCACCGGAGAAGGAGCAGCCTAAGCCCTGGCTTGCCTCCCTTCCTCCTCCAAACAGCTCTAGGAGCAACTCTGTACTGCTACATGTAGCCATACATAAAAACACTCGGCAGGACTTGGGGTGTTATCTCTCCGGAGAGCCCCGAACCTGGGTATGTCTTTCGTTCAACGCTCACTCATGCCAACCCCGCCTGGAGCATACCGGTGCCCTTGACCCTGCCCCTCTCTTTAGCCATCCCTTGGGATCTGCCCTGCACCCACCATGATAGGGGACAACCACCCTTTCCCGACGGTGGCGCCCCCTATGGCTCTCCACCCCTCTCGACCTCCTCGACGCCCATGAGCTCTGCCATGGCTATCGCCAAATTTGGATGTGTTCTCACAGATCCTCGGCAGTCACCATGGCCCAATCAGGAGCCTTATCACGGGAAAGTTCCGTTCCAATGGCAAGGACCGACCCAAGCTTCACAAGTGGTTCCGATCCCCTGGCCTAGATCAGCTCGAGGAGCTCAGTCTTAATGATGGGCATATGCGCTCGCTGCCAACGTCCACGCTCCGCTTCGCAGCCACGCTGTGCCTTGCCAAGTTCATGAACTTCCATGTCCCCCCCTAATGATGTGCCCGCTCTTTTTCTACCATGATTGAAGCACCTTGAGCTCGTCACAGTCTGCATCCCAAAGGATGACATGGAGCGCCTGCTCCGCGGCTGTACTACACTCGAGTTCCTTCGTCTTCAGGCGATCAATTGGTAGAGTAGCTTCCACATCACCTCCAAGACTCTCCGCACTATTTATGTGTGTTGTTGGTGCTGCAACAAGAGATCACAAAAGGTGGAACACAATATGGTCATTGAGGACAAACCTTTAGTTGAGAGATTACTTGAAGTTGATCAGAAAGGTCAAACAAGAATCAATGTCATTTCGGCGCCGAAATTGATAGTGGTGGGCTACTCGTCTGTCAAATACTACTACTTTAAGGTACAACAATCGCCTTCTATCTCTCCTTCATATCAACATTATTTCTAGTTTCGAAGATGTATGTTCGTCTGTCATCCTGAAAAGCTTCACCCAGATTTTGCGCATAGTGAAGGTTTTGGCACTAGAATCTGTTGACCCCAACCTGGACCAAGTTGTCATATTCCTGAGATGCTTTCCGTGCCTGAAGAAGCTGTGTATCGAGGTGATGTTCCTTTCCTGTTAAATGTTAACCAAAAGGGAGTTCAATTTTTTGCACCTTTTCCCATATTTACAATGATAATGTACTACGATTTCTGAAGGAATTTTGGAGGATTTCAGGACATACACCCCCGACCCCATATTGGTTGCTTGATTCATATGGTTACAATCCATAAGCATTTTTTCTTTGGATTCATCTGTACTAGTTTTCTTAGGGAATTTTTCATCCACTCCAACCTCTTGTGAAGAAGGCTAAATTTTTCTAGATTGTAATCAAATGCCCATGTTAATCATGTCACATCAAATATGGCACGTTGGTGCATCTATAATACCTAAATAGTTCATCCCCACTATCCTATTTCTCTTGACATGCAGCCTATCCACATCATCAATCTCACAACACCAATTATCTTAACATGTAAGCATCCACGTCACAACACAAATTCACTGCACCTCGTCTCCTCACTTCCCAAAAAGGCAGCACTACTCTATTTCCACTCCCCCTCCTTAAATTCCCAGCCAGTACCGTCTCCTCCTCTCCATCTTCTTGGTTACCCTAATAAATCTGCCATGGATGCGAGATGCCTCCCCCCATGTTCGCCGGTCCATAGCCACTCGACCGCCGCTTGCATATGCAGTTGCGCCCAGCCTTTCGACTCCTACATGCTGCCACTCGGCCGATCCGAGAGGGAGAGACAGGAAGGATGGGGCATGTGGCGGCTGTGTGTTACGAGAGAGAGGGGATCATGCTGCCTCCATATGTAGGTAAAAAGGCGATGGACACATCAACCCGAGTGACAAAATCCTTTTGATCTGTACACACATCTTCATTCCAAATCTTAGAGTCCTTCAGTTGGTCCCTCCCTCCTGCTTCCGTGTCAAGCAGGCTCACGTAGTGCTTCCTTAGGTTTTGATTCGATGTGGCAGTTTTGTTTGCTTATGCAAGGGAACGAAGGTAGCAATACCCATCCTCCTTTAGGTTTGCGGCTACTGTCGGAGGTAGAACCGCCGACTATATCGTCGGTGGCGAGCGACGCACTGGCTCCAGGTACCCTCCATCCCAAACATCTAGGACCGTTCGGCTTCTATTTCCTCTACCATCTGGGCAGCGCCGGACCGAGTCGCCCGGTGCACGAAGGCTGGTGCGCGCGAATAACATTGCCCGACGTGGAGGCTGCGGGGCAGTGGCTACCGAGGTCGCCACTCTTGAGCCCGTCCGCGTCAGCATGACGCACTAGGCGTGCTTCAGCGCAGAGGACCTCTGGTGCACTAAGCAGCTCGCCGAAGGCTACAACGGTACATCTGCGGCCTACTCGGCAAATGGACCAAGGCCCTGCTTGGATCCTCGTTTTCCTCCACTTACACCTGTAAAAGTTACAGATCTATGTCCGTCGTTTTGGTTTCCAGGCAGAAATAACTCTTGGCTTGTAAATTACACCCGGAAATTTAATACACATGTATTAAATTACATATATACCAAGCGCAGCCCAAGGCGTCGTCGTCCGCCCCGACGGGCACGCCATCTTCGTGGACCCAGAGAGTTGGCTTTATTTTTCTTAGATGAGTCCTCTAAGTTTTATTCTGCTCCGTTTGATCTGGCATGCTCCTTCTAGAGCGCTGCGCTAATGTCCCCTCTGAAGCTTGGTAAATTATACATCAGGCGTACGCACGTATTCTTCAACTTATTTTACGTTCATTAGGATAGGATGTGGTCGAGAGAACATGAGCTCCTTAAATGCAAAAAAAATAGTCTTTGCTAAATGCCTGAGCTGCAACTTTGTCAAAAGAGCAGACCAAAGTGGAAACATGGTCGCCTTTTTGGTGTTGTTGGACCTCTTTTGCTCCGATGCGATGTGAGGATCTATGAGCTCTGCATCGACTCATCACAATGAGAAAATTTTCTTTTAGAATAAACTGACTTCTGTTCTAATGTCTGTATTTTTCTCAATGAAAGTACTTATTTGTGTAAAGGTGTAATTTTCAGATCATGTTCCCTTCAACACTACTGGAATTGGTGAGAACTAGACAATGATGAAGAAAGTGTTACCGAATATGGAAACTAAGAAGCAGGTATAGTTTCCACATTTTTGTCTGAACCAAACCCAGCGTTAGTGTCAAACAGTAACACTTGATTGTGTCGAGTCATTTTCTTAGTTTGATTTGCGGAAATTTGGTGTTGGCTAAGTAGTTCAGCTGATTACTTCCAGGATTGACGATCATTTCATTTTGTTTAGTTATGAGATGAATTATTTATATTTCTTGGTATATATCTGAAGCATTTTTGTTTAAACATAACACTGTATATATTTGAAGCATTTTTGTTTATATATATTTGAAGCATTTTTGTATATAGTTGTTTGTATATATTTGAAGTTATTTTTACATTGCTTTGATTTTTATTCTGATGCTTATTTACATTGCTTCCATACTTCCTTTATTGCATCAATACAAGAAATTGGATGGTGGACACTATGGTTTTTCTTCATTTTCTTCCCATTTATATTAGCTTATTTGTTCCCACTTCAATGTATCCATGATGGAACGACTGGCTGGAGTTCGTTAGTTTTGTTTGATGATGTTGCATTGAAACAAACAATATGTTAGTTGGCCTTCCTTTTTTCCATGGAGTCATCTAATGTGAACCAATACTCAGGCCAAAATTCAAATCCCAAATGAAACTACAGTATGCCGCAGCAACGCGCAGGGCATCATCTAGTTTTACAAATACTGCAAACCAAATAGTCGTGTAGTAGTGTTCAAAACTGCATGTAGGCACTAACACGTTCTCTTCTTTTGCAGATAATAATAGGCCCAAAGGTGGATAATGCTTATAAAGACAATCACATCGAATGCCTGGATCTGCATCTCTCAAAAATTACTTTGAAGTCCTACCGAGGGACCTTACCAGAGATTACATTCGCCGGGTTCTTTGTTACCAAAGCAAGGGTGCTGAAGGTAATGAGGTTGAACTTGCATTTAAATAGGAAATTTGAATGGTTTGTTGATGAGAGTCGGCAGCTACTACAGAATGGAAGAGGCTCCAAAAAAGCTAAACTTCGTATTGGAACTGCATATGACAGAGTAATTGGAAGTCATTGTGTCAAACCCAAACATGACTTGTCAGCGGCTAGTCCCTTTACAGAAATGACGAGGTTTTGAAAGCGGCCTTACTATTTTTATTTTTAGTTTGAACCTCTCTTATATTCATGTATATCTGATCAACACGGGCGTTTGCAACTGAATAAGATAAATTTCATTTCTAATATCAGTTTGAACCTTGTAATCTTCGAATTTGAGCCATGTAAGTTTGAAATTTGAACCTTGTAATATTTTGGGATTTTTTGGTACAATCGTTGAAATGGCATTGTATGAGACTCGTAGATTGGTAGTACTATTTTGACCTTAATATGCAATGGACTTAGATTCTATTAACCATTCACGACCAGGGTTCCAGCCAGAAGCAGAGCAATGGCAAACGTCATCGCAACAAGATGTAGACGATTAGATGCTTGTTTCTCCTAGTTTAGTATGCATGTAATTGCTACCTTTGGTGTGTGGAAATGTTATGTGTGTAGTCACTTATGTAATTGTATGCTTAATTTGGTCATGCAATATTGTTCTTATAAGTATATATGTGGAGGTTCTATAGATAGAGCATATCCCATCACACACGGACCACACTAGGTAACCCATCGGTGATGAATTCATCAATCGCAGCCGGTTGTATACCAGCAAGCGTTTGCCCAGAACACACATGGCTTATTCCATCGTAAACAGCTCGGATGGATCAACTGTATGCCACGTATAGCACACGCAACTCTAATCTGATTCGTGCTTGACGTCTCCGCCATCACTCACACAGTTTGTCTTATTTGCCACGTATCACTGTGTCGGCCTCTGCTCACCTCCCTCGGCGCGCTGTGATCGATGTTAGGCGCCGCGACACCCTCTCCTCGCGTCCGTCGGCGCGCTCCGCTCACGTTCCTCCATGCGCTCGGCTTGTGGACAACTTTTCCATGCGTGTTCAACTGCTATATGCATATATATGGTTGCTCGCCGTTGAGGCGACCGCGGAGCGCTCTGCTCGTGTCCCTCCGCGTGCGCTCTGCTAGAGGTTGGGCCTGCACACGATCACGTTGGGGGTCCCAAATGCATGAGGTTGCGCCGCATGCATCACCATGATGCAGTTACGTGCGGCACGATGGAGTTATGTGCTGCAAATTAGAAATGCCATTCGTGCGTGCCGATATTCCATGCCGCCCGGCTTCCCTTATAATTCCCACGGTCATTATAACCTTAGTCTCTTCAACCTTTCGATCACGCCCGACAACACAACAAGTACACCCACGATGACACATAGAGAGGGGATGTCTAGCGGCATTCCAATGGAGTTTGGCGAGCACAAAGCAGAGACCCACGCAAGGGAGACGGATCTCGCAGTGGTGTAAACCATTGATCCGGCCGTGGTAGACGGCTACATCAACACCGCTGAGCAGTTGCTTGATCGAGACAAGCACAAGGTGGTCGGCATCAACCTCAAGTACATCGGTGGTTGTCCCAACATAGATCAGAAGGTTGTCGTCGCCCAGTTGTGCTTGCGCCATCATGTCCTCATCTACCACTACAACATGGCCATAGAGCCTTGCGACCGTTTCGCAAGGTTTGTCAACATCACTGACTACAAGTTTTCTATGGTGGAAACCACCGATGATTTAAAAGCTCTCAGGGGTACGGCTTGGCCTGCAAGAACCTTTTCTAAATCCGTGAGCACTACATGGTCTGGGGTAGCATGAAGAAGGGCTCCCTAGTTGAACTCGCCTCGGCCATCATCGACCCATACTACAAAAAGATGAAGCATGATGCCAACACAACATGTCATGTATCCTAGCATGGGGCCTGGATGCGGCAAATGGATGAACCTCACCTCAGGTTTGCGGCCAAGAGTGTGTACACATGCTATGAGATGCACAGGCGGATCATTGACATGAGGAAGTGCCTCGTTACCAAAATCGGTGAGGCTCAATCGATCCACAAGCAGAGCAGTAGCGGCAAGCGTCACAAGAAGTAGATGATGATCAGATGATCATTTATCCTAGTTAATTAAGCATGTAATATATAGTTGACTTTGGTGTGTAGTAGCAACCTATGTAATTATGCATGTAATTTTTCGCACCTTTTCCCATATTTACAATGACAATGTACTACGATTTCTGAAGGAATTTTGGAGGATTTCAGGACATACACCCCCGACCACATATTGGTTGCTTGATTCATATGGTTACAATCCATAAGCATTTTTCCTTTGGATTCATCTATACTAGTTTTCTTACGGAATTTTTCATCCACTCAAACCTCTTGTGAAGAAGGCTAAATTTTTCTAGATTGTAATCAAATGCCCATGTTAATCATATCCGATCAAATATGGCACATTGGTGGATTTTAGAAATACTGCAAACGAAGAAGGCGTGTAGTAGTGTTCAAAACTGCATGTAGGCACTAACACGTTCTCTTGTTTTGCAGATAATAATAGGCCTGGAGGTGGATAATGTTTATAACGACAATCACATCGAATGTCTGGATCTGCATCTCTCAAAAAAAAATTGAACTCCAACCGAGGGACCTTACCGGAGATTACATTCACCAGGTTCTTTGTTGTCAAAGAAAGGGTGCTGAAGGTAATGAGCTTGAATAGGACAAACCTTCACTTGAGAGATTACTTGTAGTTGATCAACAAGGTCCAACAAGAATAAATGTCATTTCAGCGCCAAAATTGACAGTGCTGGGCTACTCGTCTCTCTAATACTACTACTTTCAGGTACAACAATTGCCTTCTATCTCTCCTTGATATCAACATTATTCCTAGTTTTCAAGATGTATGTTCGTCTGTTATCTTGAAGAGCTTCACCCAGATTTTGCGCACAGTGAAGGTTTTGGCACTAGAATCTTTCGTCCCCAACCTGGACCAAGTTGTCATATTCCTGAGATGCTTTCCGTGCCTGAAGAAGCTGTATACCGAGGTGATGTTCCTTTCCTGTTAAATGTCAACCATAAGGGAGTTCAACCTTTTGCACCTTCTCCCATGTTTACAATGACAATATACTACGATTTCTGAAGAAATTTTGGAGGATTTCAGGACATACACCCCCGACCCCATATTGGTTGCTTGATTCATATGGTTACAATCCAGAAGCATTTTTCCTTTGGATTCATCTGTACTAGTTATGTTAGGGAATTTTTCATCCACTCCAACGTCTTGTGAAGAAGGCTAATTTTTTTAGATTGTACTCAAATGCCCATGTTAATCATGTGAGATCAAATATGGCATGTTGGTGCATTTTACAAATACTGCAAACCAAATAGGCGTGTAGTAATGTTCAAAACTGCATGTAGGCACTAACACGTTCTCTTCTTTTGCAGATAATAATAGGCCCAGAGGTGTATAATGCTTATAAAGACAATCACATCGAATGCCTACATCTGTATCTCTCTAGAATCACTTTGAAGTCCTATCGAGTGACCTTACGAGAGATTACATTCGCCGGGTTCTTTATTACCAAAGCAAGGGTGCTGAAGGTAATGAGGTTGAACTTGCATTTAAATAGGAAATTTGAATAGTTTGTTGATCAGAGCCGGCAGCTACTGCAGACTGGAAGAGGCTCCAAAAAAGCTAAACTTTGTATTGGAAGTGCATATGACAGAGTAATTGGAAGTCATTGTGTCAAACCCAGACATGACTTGTCAGCGGCTAATCCCTTTGCAGAAATGACGAGGTTTTGAAAGCGGCCTTACCATTTTTATTTTTAGTTTGAACCTTTCTTATATTCATGTACATTTGATCAACACGGGCGTTTGCAACTGAATGAGCTAAATTTCATTTCTAATATCAGTTTGAACCTTGTAATCTTCGAATTTGAGCCATGGTAGTTCGGAATTTGAACCTTGTAATATTTTGGGCTTTTTTGGTACAATCGTTGAAATGGCATTGTATGAGACTCGTAGATTGGTACTACTAATTTGACCTTAATATGCAATAGACTTAGATTTTATTAACCATTCACGACCAGGGATCCAGCCGGAAGCAGAGCAATGGCAAATGTCATCGCAACAAGATGTAGATGATTAGATGCTCGTTTCTCCTAGTTTACTATGCATGTAATTGCTACCTTTGGTGTGTGGAAATATTATGTGTGTAGTCAATTATGTAATTGTATGCTTAATTTGGTCAGGCAATATTGTTCTTATAAGTATATATGTTGAGGTTCTATAGACAGAGCATATCCCATCGCACACGGACCACACTAGGTAACCTGTCGGTGATGAATTCATCAATCGTAGACGGTTGTATACCAGCAAGCGTTTTCCCACAACACACATGGCTTATTCCATCGCAAACAGCTCGGATGGATCAACTGTATGCCACGTATCGCACACGCAACTCTAATCTGATTCGTGCTTGACGTCTCCGCCATCGCTCAAACAATTTGTCTTATTTGCCATGTATCACTGTGTCGGCCTCTACTCACCTCCCTCGGCGCGCTGTGCTCGCTGTTAGGCACCGCGACACCTTCTGCTCGCGTCCGTCGGCGCGCTCCGCTCGCGTACCTCCACGCGCTCGGCTTGTGGACAACTTTTCCATGCGTGTTCAACTTCTATATGCATATATATGGTTGCTCACCGTTGATGTGACCGCGGAGAACTCTGCTCGTGTCCCTCCGCGTGCGCTCTGCTAGAGGTTGGGCCTGCAGACGATCACGTTGGGGGTCCCATATGCATGAGGTTGCGCCGCACGCATCACCATGATGCAGTTACTTGCGGCACGATGGAGTTATGTGCTGCAAATTAGAAATGCCATTCGTGCGTGCCGATATTTCATGCCGCCCGGCTTCCCTTTTAATTCCCACGGACATTATAACCTTAGTCCCTTCAACCTTTCGATCACGCCGGACAACACAACAAGCACACCCACGACGACACATAGAGAGGGGATGTCTAGCGGCGCTCCAATGGAGTTCGGCGAGCATAAAGCGGAGACCCACGCGAGGGAGACAGATCTCGCGGTGGTGTAAACCATCGATTCGGCCGTGGTGGATGGCTACATCAACACCGTTGAGCAGTTGCTTGATCGATACAAGCACAATGTGGTCGGCATCGACCTCAAGTACATCAGCGGTTGTCCCAACATAGATTAGAAGGTTGTTGTCGCCCAGTTGTGCTTGCGCCATCATGTCCTCATCTACCACTACAGCATGGCCATAGAGCCTTGCGACCGTTTCGCAAGGTTTGTCAACATCACTGACTACAAGTGTTCTATGCTGGAAACCACCGACGATTTAAAAGCGCTCAGGGGTACGGGCTTGGCCTGCAAGAACCTTGTCTAAATCCGTGAGCACTACAGGGTCTGGGGTAGCATGAAGAAGGGCTCCCTAGTTGAACTCGCCTCGGCCATCATCGACCCATACTACAAAAAGATGAAGCATGATGCCAACACAACATGTCATGTATCCTAGCATGGGGCCTGGATGTGGCAACTGGATGAACCTCACCTCAGGTTCGCGGCCAAGAGTGTGTACACATGATATGAGATGCACAGGCAGATCATTGACATGAGGAAGTGCCTCGTTACCATAATCGGCGAGTCTGGATCGATCCACAGGCAGAGCAGTAGCAGCAAGCGTCACAAGAAGTAGATGAAGATCATATGATCATTTATCCTAGTTAATTAAGCATGTAATATATAGTTGACTTTGGTGTGTAGTTGCAACCTATGTAATTATCGCAAATAGTTCATTGAACTGAACCGTATGCCCCAGATGGCACACACAACTAAACTCTGAACCTTATTTGATGCAACCATCATCGCAAATGTGTTGCATCTTTTTTGACGTTTTTGAAATCGCCATTTGCAATTATTGCATCCCACACAACTTCGTCAAAAAGTCTTTGATCGTAGTGTCGCGTTAGCAGCATTCTGCAGTAGTGTGTGGTGACATTGGAGTATCTAGGTGAGATGCGTGTCAAATGGTTTTATTCCAGTATGAACTATAGGTTTGTTTGTGACACATATAGGAATATCCCAATAGATTGATCAGAAATAGTAACTTTAAGGTGGTTTCATACCGTACAAGCAATTACATCTTATGTTCTCCGTGTAGGAACTTTGGAGTGATTCTTCGTTGCACGTTGAGGGATTGATATATGATCCAATTATGTTATCATTGTTGAGATATTTTGCTCTAGTGAAAGTATGAAACCTAGGCCTTGTTTCCAAGCATTGCAATACCGTTTTTGCTCACTATTCCAACTTGCTACCATTAATGCTTTGCTCCGGTTCTATATTAAAAGGAGGCCTTAATATCCCTTAGTTTCCTTATGGACCCCGCTTCCACGGGAGGGTAGGATGAAATATGTCATGCAAGTTCTTTTCCATAAGAACGTATGTAGGTGTTCTAGGAACCAGGGTACTCAGACTTGCCTGCCTGCGGCCCATGACGTGGCTCCTTTGCTGGCCTGGTGCAGCCCATCTTCAGCATCGACACTCAAGACCCTCGCGGGGGGCCATGCCTCGCGAGGCAAACGACACCAAGACCTCCGGAGGGAACAGTCTCGCTATGCTGGATCACGAGGGGCGGGGAACTCTATACAAGCCCTCACCTGCTGAGGTTCGGATGACGCAAGCCATGATGACCAAGGCCAAGCGGGCGCCAACGGGCGCAGGATGACCAGTTTCCTCTTTGGTGCTAAAGATGTAAGCGCAGGCGCAGAGTCTTGAGGAATCAACCAAAGGTTTCCATTTCCATGCAACAAGACCACGATTGCCAAGACGGCAGGACAGAGGTCATCATCGAGCCCAGTATGGCATCAGGATCAGAAGCTTTGTAGGTGAAGACCACCTTTAGTCAGGATAAGATGTACTAGTTGTCTCCCTTCAAATTTGGCCGTTGTGGGATCCCTTCCCGCCTGAATTTGTGGAGGGGGGAAGAGGACCAAGGCCACTATAAATATAGCTAACCACCACCATAGACGGAGGGAAGAGAGACCTCCCTCTACACACATACAAGCAAGAACACACCTCGCGAGGTGGTTCGTCCACTGTACTAGTTCTTCCTCAGCCCACCTTGAGGCAATCCACCACATTGGAAGAGTAGGGCCACTCACCACTAGGTGGCCTGAACCTGGGTAAACTTCCTTGTGCCGTGTTCTTTCTTGTTCCTCAAGCTAGTTCATAGAAGTGGCGAGTAGGCTGATAGGGGAAGTTGAGTTCTTCGCAAGCACCCCAGTGTTTGAAATTCAAAGGGTTTTGCGGAGCCCTGAATCCGACATTGGGTGCGCTAGGTAGGGGTGCGTCGGGGTCTCTGTTCTTCCGATCAGTTTGCCATCACTTCATCTTCCCCGTGGTGGATGCTTGTCGAGTTTGTGCTGAGAGGGGACCGCTCTGGCCGCCCGCATGGCTCATACAGCACATCTAGGCAATGGCATCCCTCGTCGTTCTCCATCCTGGCGGCGGACGCAGCCACCGGCCCCACCACCCACAAGAAGCAAGACTCGTCGCTCCTGCTCTCTGCGCGGTGCGACGGCCGCACCGCAACCCCGTCACTAACTCCTGCGGCCGCTTCATCCTCTCACGCTCGTCGCGGGCTGGCAAACTCATAGGCCGCTCTGCTCATGGCGCGAGAGCTCCCGCTATACCACCCGTCCGACGACCTCTACGGGGAATGGCTGGACCGCATTGCCGAGCTCGTCAGCGCCGCGGGAGAAGCACCATCATCGTCCCGCTCACTGCCTACTCTACCACCTCAGGTGGGTGACCTGGCCCATGGCGCACCTCCTCCTCCTCTCCAGCGTGATGTCGTCCTCGGGCCAAGGCGTGAGGCTCCCCAGTGCGAGTAGCCACGCAGGGCGCCTACACGCGATGAATAAAGCTGCGAGGTGGTGCAGCGGCCCCAAGGTGAGGCGTGCGCACTCCCAGCTCCACCTCGTCAAGGTCGCGTGCCCCCTCTCACAGCGGCGCGTGAGCATCCTGACCAGGATCCACCTTAACGGCGGGCACCCGGGGGCACAACAGGCTACCAAGCTTTCACCCCGGAGCTGCGACCCGTCGTTTGTCTTGGCAAGTTCAAGCCAGACCTCCCCCAGACTATGATGGAACAACCGACCCCGCTGAGTTCTTGCAGCTCTACGAGCCGAGCATTGAGGTGGCCAGTGGAGATGAGAAGGTCATGGCCAATTGGTTCACCATGGCCCTCAAGGACGGTGCACGCTCGTGGCTCCTGAACCTCCCAACGTAGTCGATCTGTTCTTGGGAGGAAATGCGCAAGCGGTTCATCTCCAACTTCGAAGGGACTCATGACCGCACCCCTGCCATAGACGACCTACGACGTATCAAGTAGCAGCCGGGGGAGACCTTTCGCAAGTACATCCAGCATTTTACGAGTGTCCGCATCAAGATTCCCAAGCTGTCAGACGAGGACATCATCTCCGTGTTCACTGACGGCGTCCGAGACGTTAGGATGAAGGAGGAGCTCGCCATTCATGAGGACCTATGCTTGGCACTAGAGATGTTCAACATGGTAGTCATGTGTGGAAGGGCGGAAGAGGGTCGCCTCTCGCTCGTCGAGCTCCCTGAGGCTGGCCCAGAAGACAAGAAGGCCAAGACCAAGGAAGCCAAGCGCAAGGGACCTGCTGTGCTCGCGGCTGAGCCCGAGATGAAGCGTGGATGCGACTACGCCGAATCCTCCAAGGGAAGTCGCCCGTTCTACGTCTTCCACAACGTGCGAAGCCACAACACCAATGGCTTCCAGGAGCTCAGAGCCATCCGTGACGGACCTTGGTCGTCGCCCCAAGCGCAGCGACCAAGGCTACAATCGCGGAGGTGGGCGAGGTGGAGGACGTTGGGAGAACCATGACTCTCGACAAGGCTGGCACGATTAGCCTCGTGTGGGCCACTGGCATGGCCAGCCTCGTGAGGGCCCATGGAGGGACCAGCCTCATGAGGGTCCATGGAAGGACCAGCCTCGTGAGGACCGCCCGCAAGGCAACGCTGGTCTTCCTCCACTACATCCACCACCAATAAGGAATGAGGACCACAACCAAGATGATGGGGCTGGGGGCTTCCAGGAGCCTCGTGCCATCGCTTACATCCTGGGTGGCGCTCAGGCCCCAGCATCTTACCGTGTCTTCAAGAAGTTTGCTCATGAGGTGAATGCAGTCCTCCCAAGCTCGAGATAACGCGCCCGCTCAAGTGGTCCTAGTACGCTATCACCTTCGACTCAGCAGACCAGCTCAAGTTTGCGGCCGCGGCCGGCGCCCTCCCGCTACTCTGCTCGCCCACCATCAGCAGCGTGCTCTTCACCAAGATTCTCATCGATGGTGGAGCCGGACTCAATTACCTCTCCGTCGAGACCTTTGCCATGCTCCAAGTGTCATATGACCAGCTTCAGCCGACCAAGCCCTTGTAAGGTGTGACCGATGGCTCCTCCACCCCGATAGGACAGATCCGCCTTCCTGTCACCTTAGGCGATTGCAAGAACTACCACACAGAGCTCATCGACTTTGTCGTCGCCCACATCCGTCTCCCGTACAATGCCACCCTCGGCTACCCAGCGCTAGCCAAGTTCGTGGAGGCCACCCACCACGGCTACAATGTCCTCAAGATGCCAGGAAGCGGCGGCATCATCATGGTTGCCTGCAACGAGAAAGACGCGGTGTGCTCCCTCGAGCGCGCCTACCAAGCAGCAGCGGTTGAGAACTCACATGCCGAGGGCTTTGCCTACTCACCTAAAGTTGCCCCGAAGAAGAAGAAGCTGCTTGTGATAGCCTGTCTTATTAGGAATGATAGACTACTCATATCAATAAGGAATTCCATCTTTTCTAGGAGCCCATTCGGACAGAAATCTAAAGTTAAGCGTGCTTAGCTTGGAGTAATTTCAGGATGGGTGACCGACCGGGAAGTAGCTCCCGGGTGCGCATGAGTGAGGACAAACTACGCAGAAAAGACTACTATTGATATGTGGGCCAATCTAGATCCCGCTAGGAGTAACAACCACCGGCGGGTGTGTTCGGGGCGTTACATGTTGGTATCAGAGCCGACCCTTGCGGTTACACGGATGAATGCGGACAGGTGCGCGGTCATGTTGTTCATGATATTTGTGACCCATCGTGGCACACGACATGGCACATGTACCGGATTGGATGCACAGACGTTTGTTCCAAGAGGGAACGTTCATGTGTCCCGAGGATGGGTGACCGACCGGGAAGTTGCTCCCGGGTGCGCATGAGTGATGACAAACTGCGCAGAAAAGGCTAGTATTGATATGTCGGGACAGTTTAGATCCTGCTAGGAGTAACGACCAACGGCGGGTGTGTTCGGGGCGTTACACTTCTGCTCACCCTGGGGCCTCAAGAGGGCGGAGCACTTGACGGCCGAGCCTCGGGACCTGCTCCCACGGACGAGGCGCCATCCCCTCTCACATAGGAAGGCGCGCTCGGCGCCCCTCTCAGGCTGGACTCGGGAGCTCTCCTCTGGAGGGCCTCTGACCTGGCCAGCGTTGCGAGGGCAGCGCTCGAGCACCATGTGGAGGCGTGCTTCAACGCGCATTTCCGCAAAGAGAGCACAGGGCGTGAGGCGCCAAGTGCTTAGGAGTTCGTCACCAAGGCGATAGAAGATCTTCACGAAGCAAGGGCGATGCGAGGCGAGCGTCGCCCCGCATCACCAAGCATCCCTCCCTCTACCGACGAGGTCAAGGGGCTGCGAGTCCGCGTCAACATCCCAGGGCTCAACAGAGCCGAATCTCAGGAGCTCTTCTAGCCGTCCCAAGAAGGCCGGTGTGAGGGTCCCCCTCACAGCTACGTTCACATGCCTTTCACCTTTCCGAATAGCGCTGCCTTGCACCAGCACCGCCTGTGGGGCATCCTGGCAGCTCGCAAGGCCAAGTAATAGGAGATCCTGGTAGAGGAAGCTCTAGTCCTTTGTGAGCCTCCTGGACCACAGGAGCTTCGTGAGGTCCAGGTGCTAGACGACCCATGAGGAACGACTTCAGCGGTAGGCATCTTCAACTACCCCAACACTTCTCCTGCCACGGTGCCAGGTGACATTTTTTGTTTCGCTCAGTTGGGGGCGCCGCACAGGCTGCATCATCCCCAAGCCGCGTGCGTCTGTCCCTATGGCGCTTATCATCTTTTCTTCTCATTCAGTTGGGAGCACCCCTCGGGCTGCATCATCCCCAAGCCATGTGGGTCTGTCCCTATGGCATGTATCATTTTTGCATCTATTAAGAACTTGCCTTATTTTTGCCGAGAGTTATCCTGAGATTATCGCCTGCTCACCTGGTGCCCCGACACCCTCCGAGGGGCCCACGCCATACCAACCTGCCGGCTGCTCGTTCCAAAGAATCGCTGGCATGGTGCCTATGCTCGGGTCCGTCCCTGTAGTGTCGGAAAACTTGAGAGGCCGAGCTCTGATTTGCAGCCAACCGCGCGCAGATCACCTCACCAAGTCCTCGGTGCCTACGCGTGCAAGTGGAAAGATCAACACTAGCAAGGCAAGCGCTGCCATGTACTATGACCACTTTCTCAGATTGATTCGCAGGGACCTTTGGAGTTTGGCTAAGGTGGCCTCGCCGGCCACTCCCCTCGATGCGCCCCACTTGCATGTTAAAGGGGGGCTCCTGAGCATCGCACCTCAGGGGCTCCTACTGGCTCTCGATCCCTCACCCCCTGACCTTGACCACGGCATCGCGAACTGGCATACCAGCAGTGGCTGAGCTTCGCTCGAGGACCGGGACCCGAGGAGGTAGAGCACTTACCTGAGCTAAGGGGGAGAGACAGGTGCGAGCCTCACCTAGAAGCTCTATAGCAAGGGCACATCCAGGCACCCCGCAAGGAATTCATCACAAGATAAGTCACCCCCACAAGATAACTAGAACTGCATAGCCTGAGATTTTGACCTCTGTGATCTCGCTCGGGCAATGTCGTTTTCCTTTTCGGCCTCTAGGAAGCTGCTTGCGTGCTAAAGGGGACCCCCTAAGCATCGCGCCTCAAGGGCTCTTACCGGACCTCGTGCCGCTCACCTCCTGGCCTTGACCACGGCATCACGACGTGGCATACCAGCGATGGCTAAAGCCTGCCTGGGGACTGGGTTTTGTCAGCGTAGAGCACCAAGCTACCGCGAGAACGAAAAGGAGTACAATGCCCTAGCGAGACATGCAGTCCCGGTGCTAAGCGAGGAGGAGTGACATTAAGACAAAAGCATTACAATCCCATACACACCCCTGAAGGAAATATGCCCTAGAGGCAATAATAAAGTTTTTATTTTTCCTTATATCATGATAAATGTTTATTATTCATGCTAGAATTGAATTAACCGAAAACTTGATACATGTGTGAATACATACATGAAATATAGTGTCTCTAGTAAGCCTCTAGTAGACTAGCTCATTAATCAAAGTTGGTTGAGTTTCCTAACCATATACATGTGTTGTCGTTTGATTAACGGGATCACATCATTAGGATAATGATGTGATGGATAAGACCCATTCATTAGCTTAGCATAATGATCGTTCAGTTTTACTACTATTGCTTTCTTCATGTCCAATACATATTCCTCCGACTATGAGATTATGCAACTCCCAGATATCGGAGGAATGCCTTGTGTGCTATCAAACATCACAATGTAACTGGGTGATTATAAAGATGCTCTACACGTATCTCTGAAGGTGTTTGTTGAGTTGGCATAGATCGAGAATAGGATTTGTCACTCAGAGTATCGGAGAGGTATCTCTGGGCCCTCTCGGTAATACACATCATAATAAGCCTTGCAAGCAAATGACTATGAGTTAGTCACGGGATGATGTATTACGGAACGAGTAAAGAGACTTGCCGGTAACGAGATTGAACTAGCTATGAAGATACTGACGTTCGAATCTCGGGCAAGTAACATACCGATGACAAAGGGAATAATGTACATTGTCATTACGTGTCACGCCCAAGATGCGGTTCTATCCCGATCACGTGATGAACTCGTGATTGGGGCACAGCCGCATTTTCGGGCACTTAGCAAGATGGATATCATTACATCATACCATTACATAAATAGATGGGGATACATACAAGTCATACAATAGCCACATGAATACAACAACATCATATACAAGACATCCGACTACGGATGAAAACACAAGGAAAGCACAATGACATCCATCCTGCTATCCGAGGCTGCCGACCAGGAACCTATCCCAAGACTGACGAAGGAGAAGAAGAAGAACTCCAACACAAGTAAACATCGCTCTCATGTCAAGTCATCGGAAACCTGCATCTGCAACTGTTGTTGTAGTATCTGTGAGCCACGAGGACTCAACAATCCCATAATGATGGGTATCAAGACTAGCAAAGCTTAATGGGTATGGAGAAGGTAAGTGGTGAGGTTGCATCAGCGACTAAGCATTATATGGTGGCTAACTTACGAGTACAAGAATAAGATGATCATCTACCCAAACGGTCGCAACTAGTAATGATCACTCAGTGATCCTCAACTACCTACTAGCCAAACATAACCCCACCGTGTTCTCTTCTAAAATTGAAAAGAGACGGTCACGGTTACTCACGTGGTTGGTGTATTTTATTTCGCATCCTCTGTCATGTTTTCTACAACAGGACATTAACAAATTCCAATCTAACACATAACCGCGGGCATGGCTTTCTAGAGATCATAACCGCGCAGGGGTGTCCCAACTTAGCCCATCACAAGCTCTCACGATCAGCAGAGGTAAAACCTCTCATCTTAGAGAAGACCCGATCAGACTCAGAATTCTGATGCACAAGACATTTTGACAATGGTAAAACAAGTCCAGCAAGACCTCCCGACGTGCCGACACCCTGATAGTAGCCGCGCGTATCTTGTCTCAGGCCACGACGGATGAGGTATGGTTACAGCGACCAGATACCCCAAGGTTCCAAGGGGCGGCCCCGCAAGATGCTCTAGGCTGGGCCAACACTCATGTCCAGCACTGGCCCGGGGGTTGAACTAAGAATCCACGGGTAGCGCTAACTCCCTTGCAAGTTTTAGTTATTAGGCAAATGGTAAAACCAAGGTTGGGCCTTGCTGGAGGAGTTTTATTCAAAGCGAACTGTCAAGGGGTCCCCATAAAACCAACTGCGTTGTGAACGCAAAATCAAGGAACATAACACCTATTTATCAGTTCTAAAGGCAGCATGAGTGGAACAAAACACTGAGCAAAAGTCCAAGCCTTCCAGCCATTACCAAGTATATAGGTACACTAATTATGGTAATAGATATATTGTGATATTCCTAAGATATCAAAGTTCTGACATGGAGCAATCTTCATCTTCACCTGCAACTAACAACGCTATAAGAGGGGCTGAGCAAGCGGTAACATAGCCATTCAGAGGTTTCATGGCAACAATGAGAGGCTGACAAACAAATAGATAGGTAGCACGACATATAGCGATAGCATCAAGACAACTAGCATGGCAATGATAGTAATGAGATCCAAGGTGACAGTCATCTTGCGTGAGATCCCGCAAGGAAGAAGAACGAGTCCATGAATAAGAAGTCACAAAGATGAACCAAGCGTAGTTGAACTAATCCTCACGATCGCACGAAATAGGAACTACTGAGAAGAAGCAAACAACATCGTAAACAAACAACACATAAACAAGATAAGATGCTCAACCAAGTATGATGCATGACAAGGCTACATGATGCAACTCATGGCAAGAGATGATGCATACAAGAACAACACGACCAAGCAAGTTTAAATGAGGCCGGAAACAGCATATAACAATTCCGGTAAGTCCTCATATGCAAATTTAGAAATTGGTCCAGATCTGAAAAAACCTTAAGTTAAATTTGTTAAACAACAAGTTAACATTTACCATATTGATCTACAAAAAATTCTAGTCAAGTTGCATATAAGGTTCATTTAATTCGGAGCTACGGCCTAGAAGATATGAGCAAAACAAGTTAAGCATGACATTGATGCAAAATGCATTCAAACATCAAGCACACCACTTGAAACATGGAGGCAACATGACATGATGCATCTACATGCAAAACCAAGCAAGTTTCATATAGAGCACGCTCCAAAACGGAGCAACGGTTCAATACATACACAAGAAACAAGTTTAAAGGACAAGCTGTCCAAAACAGCAACTATGCATATCACAAGCATCAAAACAACATGCTACAAGTACAAGATAGGCATAAGCATGGCATGAACCTAAATTACAGATTACAAGCTTCAGGAAACAACAAGCATCAGGTCCAGACGCATCAAGAGTAATCCAACATCATCAAGGCAACAAGCAAACTTTATATCACAGATTATGACTTAGTGGAAAACAGAGCATATACATGAGTTGATTTAATATGTTGAAATGTTGGAGGCAAGAAATAAATAAGCTACAACACAAGAAAATGGCATGCTAGAACACAACATGAAGCTCAAGGAACACAAGATGGCATATACATGGGAGCAACAGGTTCATGGCATTCATCAAAACAGGATGCCAACATGATATAGCAGATTCTCAGACTTAGTGAAAATCTGGGAATGCACAACACCATTATGATGTTGACTTTGGAGGCATATAACAGCAAGCATATCAAATCTAATAAGCTTGGAAAGTTCATAAACATGTAATAGGCATGGCATACTATAAATAAATCCATTGGAACAACTCCATAAGATGCATAGAATGATTACAACAAGATTTGCCAAATTGAACATGTTCTTGAGAGGCTGACAGAAACATCATGATGACAACTTGAGAGCAAGAAAGAGACATGCTACAACAACTTATAATTGCAAACAAGGGCATGGATGGATAGATCATAACATGGTATTCAAGACATGCCCACTGGACATACCAAAACATGCATCGATATGACTGTAGTATCAAGCAAACATGGCAACATAATATAACAGTTTCAGACTTAGCAGTTTTAACAAGTCTCAGGAAACAGCAAACAGCGAGTAGGCCACTTTGCAAGCTTGTTCCACTCAACACAAGGCATATCATAAAAATTGGATTGCACCACAGCAAAGATGACATGATTGTGATCCTAACACATGTTGACATGATGCTGAAACACAAATCACAAAAAAAATATGAAAAAGACAAATCAGCAAGTTATATCAAGTTTCAGCAGTTAACAACACTTAGCACTTTTGCAACAGAGATTAACATGGCAAGATGAACGGTAACATGCTTGCAAACTATACCATTATGAAGATCACTCCGAGATGAACAAAATGACATATCATATGCTTCATTTGGCCACACATGCAAAAAGATATCACATGTCAAACATGCACACAATATATAGCAGATCTGGGGACTTAGTCATTTTCTGGAAAAAACGAACGAGCGTAATATCACTGAAGTGTGCACTGGGCGGGGAATTAGGCAGGCTCACCACATGGGCTTGGCCCAGGATGCAGAGGAAGTTGAGGCAGGCCTTGGAGAAGTAATGGGCTGGAGCGAGGCCGGGGCGAGGCCGGCCTAGTTGTGGAGCGAGGCGGCCCAAGAGGGGCGCTGGGAGTCGTCCTCCTCCGGCCCTCGTGCGTGAGCACGGGCAGGATGCAGCGGCGGCGGCCCTGACTGCTTCGGCGACGGCGGGGCTCCGGTGAGGCAGGGGGCGGCGGGGTTGGATGGGAAATAGATGGATCCGGAGGAGGGGATCCCAGATCCGATGTCGGGGGCAGCAGATGGCGCTTGGGGAGGCAGTTAGCGACGGCGGCGAGCTTGAGTTTGGGTCGGACATGCTCCTGCAGAGAGCAGGTGAGAGAGGGAGACGAGGGAAGGGAGGAGAGGGAGAAGGAGGCGAGGGCCGGCCTGGAGTCGGACGTTGACGGCGGCACCGGTGGCCGGCGGGGCAGCAACGCGGCGGTCTCCGGCAGGACAGCAACGCGGCGGTCTCCGGCGAGGTCGGCGCGCCGTCAAACTGCGGCAGGGTCGGGCGCGCCGATGGGCGGCGAGGGACGCAGAGGAGCGGGAGGCACGGGGAGTGGGCGCTCGGGGTCGGGCCCGACGCAGCTCGGGCGCGGGCCCGCCATGGGCTGAGTGGGCCGTGGCGGCGTGGGGAAGTGGGCGCGGAGGCGGACGAATGATGGGTTGACACGTGGCGGCGCACGGCTCGTCGGGGCGGTGGCTGGACGTGTCCGATGTCGGGCGGACGCGTCCGGCGGCGGGAGGAGGAGGAAGGTAGGGTTTTACCCGAAAACTAGGTGGAGGGGGAAGTTTTTATAGGTGGCGTGAGCTAGGAGAGGGCTATGGAGGAGCGGTTTTTGGCCACGCGATAGTGATCCAACGGAGAAGAGCATGAGGGGGGTTTAGATGGGAAAGTGGGCTGTTGTGGAGGGGTGCTGGGCTGCAAAGAGAAAGGGGTCCGGCGGTTAACGCGACTAACCGTTGGGGCATCAAACGAGCTCCAAATGGAACGAAATTTGATAGGCGGTCTACCTACACTATAATAAGTTCACACGCCAAGTTTCATCCCATTCCGAGAATGTTTTCTCGACACTTATAAAAGAAAATTCGGAGGTGTCGCAGGCTCAGAACGGACAACGGAGATAACCGCCAACTAAGGACGGATGCAAGTTTTGAAAACTATGCAGATGCAAAGCACATGATGACATGGAAAAATGCAACACGCAAGCAAATGACATGGCAACGACAGCGAATAACTGGAAGACACCTGGCGCATCGGTCTCGGGCGTCACATTACGGTTTGACCAATAAAGATCTTTGTAGAATATGTGGGAGCCAATATGAGCATCCAGGTTCTGCTATTTTTTATTGACTAGAGAAGTGTCTCGGTCATGTCTACATAGTTCTCGAACCCGTAGGGTCCGCACGCTTAACGTTTGATGACAATTTGTATTAAGAGTTATGAGTTTTGTGATCGAAGATTGTTCGGAGCCCTGAATGCGATCACGAACATGACGAGGAGTCTCGAAATGGTCGGGGGGTAAAATCACTATTTTGGATGATAGTATTCAAACACCGGAATGGTTTTGGGACATTTCGGATATTTATCGGAGTACCGAGGGGATACCGGAACCGCCCGGGGATGTATTGGGCCTACATGGGCCCTAGGGGAGAGGGGAGGCAGCCCGCAAGGGGTGGCCGCCCCCCTCCCATAGCGAGTCCGAATTGTACTAGGGGAGGGGCCGCCCCCCTTTCATTCTCCTCTTCCCTCTCCCTTCTTTCCTTCCGTCTCCACAAAAGGGAAAAGGGGGAATCCTAGTCCTACTAGGAGTGGAGTCCTAGTAGGTCTCCCCCCCGTAGCGCGCCCCCCTTGTCCGGCCACCTCCTCCCCTCCCCCTTTATATACAGGGGCAAGGGGGCACCCTAGGACACACAAGTTATTCTCTTAGCAGTGTGTGCTGTGCCACTCCATAGTTTACACCTCCGGTCATATTGTCGTAGTGCTTAGGTGAAGCCCTGCGTGATCTACTTCACCATCACTGTCAACACGCCGTCGTGCTGCCGGAACTCTCCCTCGACCCTCGACTGGATCAGGAGCTCGAGGGACGTCATCTAGCTGAACGTGTGCTGAACTCGGAGGTGTCGTACGTTCAGTGCTTGATTTGTTGAATCACGAAGACGTTCGACTACATCAACCATATTATTCTAACGCTTCCGCTTTGGGTCTATGAGGGTACGTAGACACACTCTTCACGTCTCATTGCTATCCATCACCTAGATAGATCTTGTGTTATCGTAGGAAATTTTTGAAATTACATACTACGTTCCGCAACAGTGGCATCATGAGCTAGGTCTATGCATAGATGATATGCACAAGTAGAACGCAAAGGAGTTGTGGGCGGTGATGTTCATACTGCTTACCACTAATGTCTTATTTTGATTCGGCGGTATTGTAAGATGAAGTGGCCCGGACCAACATTACATGACCGTGTTCATGAGATTGGTTCCACCATTACGTGCAACTTGTTTGCGTAAAGGTGGCTGGCGTGTGTCTGTCTCTCTTGCTTAAGTTGAATTGAATTTGACTGCGGCCAGTACTTGTTGAAGGTTAAAAGAGCAAACTTGATAAATCAGGTAAGAACGGTTCTTGCTAGAAGCTCGTAGCAGCCACGTAAAACTTGCAACAACAAAGTAGAGGACGTCTAACTTGTTTTTGCGGGGCATGTTGTGATGTGATATGGTCAAGACGTGATATCATGTTTTGTAAATTATCGGCAACCGGCAGGAACCTTATGGTTGTCTCTTTATTGCATGAATTGCGAACGCCATGTAATTGCTTTACTTTATCACTATGAGTCAGCGATAGAAGTAGAAGCAATAGTTGGCGAGATGACCACGACGCTACGATGAAGATCATGGTGTCAAGCCGGTGACGATGGAGATCATGAAGATGCTTTGGAGATGGAGATCAAATGCACAAGATGATGACGGCCATATCACGTCACATATTTTGATTGCATGTGATGTTTATCTCTTTATGCTTCTTATTTTTCTTAGAACGACGGTAGCATTATAAGATGATCCCTTACTAAAATTTCAAGATACAAGTGTTCTCCCTGAGTATGCACCGTTGCGACAGTTCGTCGTGTCGAGACACCACGTGATGATCCGGTGTGATAAGCTCTACGTTCACATATAACGGGTGTAAGATAGTTTTGCACGTGCAGAATACTTGGGTTAAACTTGATGAGCCTAGTATGTACGGACATGGCCTTGGAATACTAGAGACCGAAAGGTTGAACATGAATCATATAGTAGATATGATCAACACAAGATGTTCACCGTTGAAAGCTACTCCATCTGACATGATGATCGAACATGGTTTAGATGATTTGGATCACGTGATCATTTAGATGACTTGAGGGATGTCTATCTAAGTGGGAGTTCTTTAGTAATTTGATTAATTGAACTTTAATTTATCATGAACTTACTCCTGATAGTATTTGGATATCTATGTTGTAGGTCAATAGCTCGCGATATAGCTCCTATATTTTTTTGATATGTTCCTAGAAAATTGAAAGATGATAGTACCAATGATGCGGACTGGGTCCATGATCTGAGGGTTATCCTCATTGTTGCACAGAAGAATTATGTCCTTGATGCACCGCTAGGTGACAGACCTATTGCAGGAGTAGATGCAGATGTTATGAACGTTTGACAAGCTCGGTATGATGATGGGTTGATAGTTTAGTGCGGCGTGCTTTAGGGCTTAGAACCGGGACTTCAAAAATGTTTTGAACGCGAGGGAGCATATGAGATGTTCCAAGAGTTGAAATTAGTATTTCAGACTCATGCCTGTGTCGAGAGGTATGAGACCCCTACCAAGTACTTTGTCTACAAGATGGAGGAGAATAGCTCAACCAGTGAGCATGTGCTCAGAATGTCTGAGTACTACAATCATTTGAATCAAGTGGGAGTTAATCTTCGAGATAAGATAGTGATTGACAGAGTTCTCTAGACACTATCACCAAGTTACTGGAACTTCGTGATGATCTATAATATGCAAGGGATAACGAAAACAATTCCCGACCTCTTCATGATGATGAAATCAACGAAGGTAGAAATCAAGAAAGAGCATCAATTGTGATGTCTTACCCAAAGGGCAACCGGCTTCGCTAGACGCTCCAAATCCACTTCGCCGCCTACAACAACGTTGCCGAATATGAAGCCCTTGTGCATGGCCTCTGGCTAGCCAAGGAACTCGGCATCCTGCACATCCGATGCTTCGGCGACTCAGACCTGGTGGTGCAGCAGTGCTCCAGCGAATGGGACGCCCGTAATGCCAACATGGCAAGCTACCGCGTCTTGGTCCAGCAGCTCTCCGGCACCTTCAACGGCTACGAGTTCCTCCACGTCCCACACGTAGAGAACGAAGCCGCCGACACGCTGGCTAAGATTGGCGCTTCCCAGGAAGCCATTCCATCTGGTGTCTCCCTCGAGAACCTGCGCAAGCCGTCCGTCAAGCCATCTCCAGACTCCAAATCGATCTTCGTCCCTGACAACCCTGTGGCGCCACTTTCGGACCTAGGGACTGCTGAACCTGGCCGGGTGACTGCCGTGCTCCACTCGGCTACCATCATCCCCAACCCGAGGGCTGCCACCTCCAGCTCGGGGGCTGCCACCTGGGAGCCCGTCATGGGGGCCGTCTTCACCGTGGTGACGACCCCGTCCTGGGCTCATCCAATCCTTGATTTCCTAGAAGACGGGACCCTTCCCATGGATGAGACCAAGGCCCGGTAAGTACAACGTCGGGCGTCCGCCTACAACATCGTCAACCACGAGCTCGTCAAGTGCAGTGCGAGATGTGTTTTTCAGCGTTGTGTCGAGCAGGACAAGGGCGTGGAAATCCTCCACGACATACATCAGGGAGAGTGCGAGCACCATGCCGCCTCTAGATCCTTGTTGGCCAAAGCTTTCCGCCATGGTTTCTACTGGCCCACGGCCCTGAAAGACGTCGAGTCGCTCGTCCTCAAGTGTGAGGGATGCCCATGCTTCAGCAAGCGCAGCCATCAGCCGGTGTTAGCCCTGCAAGCCATCCTGATCACCTTGCCCATTGCGGTCTGGGGGCTCGACATGGTCGAACCCTTCAAGATGGCGCGGGCGGCATGACGCATTTGCTGGTGGCGGTCAACAAATTCACCAAGTGGATCAAGGCAAGGCCGACCAAGAAGCTGGACGGGACAACAGCCGTCCGATTCATTAAACATATAGCAGTACGCTACGGTATCCCGCACAACATCATCACCTATAATGGCACCAACTTCGCCAAAGGAGCTCTGGCGCAATACTGCTCCGTCTACTGCATCCGGCTTTACCTGGCGTCTGTGGCCCATCCTCAGTCAAATGGCCAGGTCGAGCGGGCCAACGGCCTCATTCTGTCTGGCGTCAAGCTACGGCTCATCGAGCCCCACATCCGCTCACCCGGCAGCTGGCTTGACGAGCTACCAACCGTCCCGTGGAGTCTCCGAACAACATCAAACCGGTCGATTGGGTTCACCCTATTCTTCCTCGTCTACGCAGCCGAAGCCATCATCCCATCTGACGTCTAGTTTGACTAATCGCGAGTCACAATGTTCACCGAAGTGGAAGCCAGGGAAGCACGCAAAGACGACGTCAACCTACTCGAAGAAGCGCGCCTCTTGGCCCTTAGCCGACCTGCCATCTATCAGCAGGTCCAGAGGCATTAGCACATAAAGAAGATCAAGCCCCTCGCATTCCGCGAGGAAAACCTCATCCTCTAGCTTGTCCAGCAGGAAGCCAGGCAGCACAAGTTAGCTCCTCCATGGGAGGGCCCCTTCATCATCAGGAAAGCCATGTGCGACCGCAACGCCTACTACCTCATCGACGCTCGCAAGGCAAACAAATGCAAGAGACATACCACCGGCGAAGAGAGAAGCCGGCCCGGGAATGCGGACCTCCTCCGCTCGTTTTACAGTTAGCTGTATGCACCGATGTATCACTGCCTTTTGTAATCATGCAACAAATTATGGGACACCTGAACGACGCTCTGGGACTGCCCATTTTGCCCTACAAGGTCATTGATGTTTTCACATACCTTCGAATTCTCTTAAACCCCCACCGTCGGGTTGACCCTCTCAACCCGGGGGCTGGTCGGCCCGGCCACCACCCGTCATCCGCCTTAGCACGTCCAGGCATGTCCAGGAAGCCCAGGTCCTTCATTTTGCCCAGCGCCAAAGTCCGGCTTCCACTGTCGGTCAGCTAAAACCAGGGGCCAAAGCACCTGCACACTGCGACGACTAAAGTTGTGTTCGTCGGATTTGCCATCCTAGCCCCGCGAGGCTAAGATACTACACGACTGGCCACTCGTCAGCCGGCTGCCACCATCCAGCCCAGTGGGTATTTCGCTAGCGCTCAATGTTTAAAGGACCTAAGTACTGCGCGCCTCTCCCATGGATCAAACCCCTTGTGACCGGAACCCAGCTGTCTGGCTCGCGGGGGTGGGGGGACCGAGGGGGATGCAAGTAATGAAAAAGGTTCCGTAAACAAAGAGTTAAAGCGCAAACATCCACAAAAATATTTACATCACAAAATGGGCCCAAGGCCAGAGTTCATTACATTCACCTAAACACCACAGTGGGTGGGTGGACCTACCACTTAACAAAAAATGCGATAGAAGTTAAATAGGACGGCTTCAAGTGGCCCTCGCACCAGGCTACGCAGATGACGAGGTGCTGATGGCTTCAATGTTGGCCGAGATGCCGGTGTCCTCCAACCCAGCATCATCATCCGCATAGATGTCCGTCTCGCCAGAGCTGCCCATCGGGTCGACTAGCAGCAGGGCAAAGTCGTCGGGTGGCACGACCGTGCCATCATCCGTCCGCTCCAACTGGAATTCGTCATGCACCGCGAACAAAGCCATGTAACTGGCCCGGGAGGCTATCTTGTCCGCCTTCGTCCGCAAGTGCTGCTCCGCGCCGGCTCGTTGGTCCATCAGCTGGTCCAGATCCAAGTTTGGGTACCAAGACATGACGACCCGCAACGCCATCTTCATGCCGGTAGGGGCCACGGAGATGCGCCACACATGGAGCTGCTCCGGTCCGACTTCTAGCCACCGCGCCATCCGGGAAAGGCTGTCGGGCACGATGGCGCCAGGCCAGAGGGCCGCCGTCATCCCTGTGCCAACTATGGAGACCCGCTCCATCTTCTTGCTCAAGACCCGCAGACGGGCCTCGGCAGCGCCCATGATCTCCGAGAAGCTCCAGGGCATGTTGGGATCAAGCTCAGCGTCAGGGTTCGCCGGCGTCCACCGAGCGCGGATTGCCCCCTCCGCTGCGTGCTTCGTGTCTTTGAAGTGACACGTGAAGAGGAAAAGCAAGATAATCAGCAATGAAAATCAGAGCATGCTTCTCAGCCCGGTGTAACCACAAAGAAGCACTTATTAGTGAAAGCTTCATCTAGGTGATGCGCTTAAATCAACATAAAGTGCCGCACCAAGTCCCCGACACGGTCGCGCGTCGCTAGCGCCTTCTCCAGCTCGGCGGCCTTATCCATGGTCGCCTTCAGCTCAGCGTCCTTGGCAGCTGCCGCCTTCTCGTGCTCCCCCTTGATGCAGAGGAGCTCCGCCTGATGGGCATCCGCCGCCTTGGTGGCCTTTGCCTTTATGCGCTCAACCTCAGCCAGAAGCTGGCCCTTGTCGCCGACCAACCGATCACGGTGCTCAACGACCTCGGCAAGCAACTGCCGGGCCTCCGCCACCTTGGCCGCCTCTGCCGCCAGGCGCTCCATGTTAGTTTCCAACCGGCTCTTGTCGCCATCCAGCTGGTCATGCTGCTTGATGGCCTTGACAAGCGCCTGCTGGGCCTCCGCCACCTTAGCGGCCTCTGCCTTCAGCCTCGCCACGTCGGCTGTAGCGACCCCGCAAGCCAGCAGTCATAATCAACACTGAGGAAAAGATAAATAACGTTTTTAAGATACGACCCAACTGCTACACAGTTGGACTGAATCCCGGGGGCTACACGCAGTGGGTGCGCTCGCGCTCCCCCACTAAGAGCACGCAAAGGTTTACCTTCGGCGAGACGGAGCGCCTCCTTCTTGGTGGCGAGCTACGTCGTGAGCTCTGGGTGCTTCTCTAAAAGCCGGTTGTAGACTCCGACCCTGTAAGCATCCAATTTCTGTGAAGAAACAAGAATCAACTTAAGACAAAGCATTTGAAGATTCGACCCAACTACTACGAAGTTGGCCCAAATCTCGGGGGCTACACCCAGTGGGTGCGCTAGCATGCCCCCACCGTTTAGCCGCAAGAGAAAAGAATTCAAAAGAAAAACTTACGCGCACTGTGCGCTCTAGCTCCCGTCCCCGCTCGGATTCAGCCTGCGCAAAGGCCTGAACCCAGGACGCGTGCCCGTGAAGGTGCTGGGTCACGGCGGCCATAGCAGCCTCCTCCTGCATCATGGGCCCGAAGACGGGCGGGTTGGTCCCGGTCCAGACCTGCCGCGTCGCGGCGGCAAGATGGCCTCCCGGTGCCACTAGCGGTGGCTGCCTCACCGCGAGGGAGTGCTTGCCACTCGCCGCGCCTCCCGTGGCCGGCGTCCCCTCCGGCGTACCGCCTGGTGCCGCCTTTGGCGCCGCGTCTGGTTCCGCATGCGGCATCCCGTCCACCGCCTCTCGCGTTGCCTCGTCCGAGCCGCACCCAGCGTCGCCTCCGGGTTGATCCCACCTCGGCACTTCTCCTCCTCAGCTCGCTTAGCCATGTCAGTCCGTGGCGGGGTATCATCGCCAACCACGACCTCCCGGTTGGCCGTCTCCATGCCCGCCCGGCCATCCGGGTCACGCTCCTCGACCCTCGGTAGCACGATGGCCTCCATATCCACCGCAACCTTTGGGCATGCCCGCCAAGCCCGGCTCGCCTCCTCCATCTCCTGGAGGGCCTTGTTCCAGTCCATCCAGCCGCAGCGCTCTGCATCCTGCGGATCTAAGCCAAGATCCTTCACAGCCGGGTCCTCGGGCGGGGCGATGGCGCTGCTCCGGGACCTCCGGAACGTGAAGTTGCCCCCAGACGCAGCCTCTATAGCCGCCAGCGCCAGCTGCAGCGGCGACCTGAAGCAAGGTAAGATAAGAAGCAAGGAAAGATAAGAAGCAAGAAAGAAACGGTTCGACAATTTGCCGAAGGCGACATAAGATCTTACCCAATCACCATCGGGATGGCCAGCCTTGTGGGCGCAACCAGAGCAGCACGGCGTCTCCTCTTGACGGCGGGCTTGCCGCCCGTGGCCTGCTCCGCCGCGCGCTTCATGAAGGGCCGGCTCGCCCCCACGTCCTCCTTCCCGTGCGGCCGGCTTGCCGCGCGGGACGGTCCGGCATCAGTCGTCTTCCGCAGCCGCCTTGGGGGGTCGACAATGTTGTCTCCTCCCCTCACACGCGTTGCACCACCGGCCGGCATCGGGATGTCCACGACATCGTCATCCGACCAATTCCAGAGGGGATCATGGCGAGGAAGACTTTCTCGCACGGCGCATGGCGCCGGCTCCGCTGCTGGCCTGTGCTGGGTGCTCAGCTGCCTGGCCCGCCCCCTCCAAGTGGGCCATCACGACACCCGCAACCTATGTCCTTGTTCTGTCAAGCATCAGGGTGGGTGACAAGCTAAAGCATAGCAAAGAGAGAGGGAACTGACCGCTCGCGCTGGGTACCGAGCGTTGTAGGGCGCCTTGCCGAAGTCCCACTCGTCGCCCAGGTTGGCCTTGGAGATGGTGTTGATGCGCTCGGCAACCTGCGACTGGTCCATCCTCGCGGTCGACATCCGGGTAGGATCCCCGCGGTCCCACATACCCCGGGTGATGTGGACCCAGCGCTGCAACGGCAGAACGAGCTGCACGATGAAGGTGAAGATGAGATTTGTCCTTTTGAGCCCCTCCTGCGCCGACATCACCCAAAGTCGGTCCTATAGATTCACCAGCCCCCGCCGCAGGGCCTTGATCGAATGGCCCCAGTTCATCTTGGTCGCCGGCCGCTTGTTGATGAACGGGAGCACGTTGATGGCGTAGGGCCTCCCGCTGACATTGCTCACATTGAAGAAAGAGTTCTTCCAGTTCTTGGCAGAATCCTCCAAGGGCATCCTGGGAAACCCTGCGTTGGTTCGGATCGAGACCACGGCGGCCCCGCAGTCCGCCATGGCTCCGGCCCCCGGCCCTTGCTGCTTGAGGAAGAAGAGCAGGTTCCCGAAGTCCAAGTCCGGCTCCACACCCAGATAACCCTCGCAGAGGGAGACGAAGCCCGCAAGCTGCACCACGGTGTTCACACCTAGATGATGCGGCTGCATGCCAAAGATGGAGAGGAAAATGCGATATAAGTTGCTCGCAAGGATGCCAAACCCGCGTCAAAAGTGGCTGAGGAAGACGACGCGCTCGCCGTCCTGCGGCGCCGGCGAGTGCTCCGCCCTAGGTGTGTGTGCGACTATGTCCTCCACCGGCGGTAGCCGGCGGGTCTTGCAAAGATATAGAATGTGAAAGTCTGTGACCTCCGACCCCTCCCATGAGCCAGCCATCTCTAGGGTGCAGCGGAGAATCATGGTGCAGCAGGCAGGCACAGCTGCCGCTCGTGTAGTGCGGCAGCGGTGCGTTGCCCGGAGCGAGTGGTACACGACAGCGTGTGGTGAGCTCTGGGTGAGGCAGGAAGAAGAAGGAAGGAAGGTGTCAGGCCCAAGATGTGATTCTATCCCGATCACGTGACACACTCGTGATTGGGGCACAACCGCATTTCGGGCGCTTAGCAAGAAGGATATCATTACCTCGTACCATTACATAAATACATGGCGATAAAACAATTCATACAAGTCAAATGAATACAAAACATCAATACAAGGCATCCGACTACGGATGCAAACATGGAAAAGAACAATGACATCCATCCTGCTATCCCAGGCTGCCGACCAGGAACCTAACCCAATACCGACGAGGAAGAAGAAGAAAGTACTCCAACACAAAGAATATCGCTCTCACGTCAAGTCATCGGAAACCTGCACCAGCAACTGTGGTTGTAGTATCTGTGAGCTACGAGGACTGAGCAATCCCATAACCATGGGTATCAAGACTAGCAAGGCTTGATAGGTATGGAAAGTTTAAGCGGTGAGGTCGTAGCAGCGGCTAAGTATATGTATGGTGGCTAACTTACGAGTACCAGAATAAGATGAGCATCTACGCAAATGGTCGCAAACTAGTAGTGATCGCTAAATTTCCTGAACTACCTACGAGTCAAACATAACCCCACCGTGTTCTCTTCTCAAAGTGAAAAGAGACAGACACGGTTACTCATGCGGTTCGTGTATTTTATTTTGGATCCTCTGCCAAGTTTTCTACAACCGGACATTAACATATTCCAATCCGCCACATAACCACGGGCATGGCTTTCAAAAGATCATAACCCTGCAGAGGTGTCCAACTTAGCCCGTCACAAGCTCTCATGATCAGCAGAGGTAAAATAATAATAATACCCCTTATCTTAGGGACAATCCGATCAGGCTCGGAATCCCGATGCACAAGACATTTCGACGATGGTAAAACAAGTCCAGCAAGACCACCCGGCGTGCCGACACCCTGATAGTAGCCGTGCGTATCTCGTCTCAAGCCACGACCGGATGGGCGATCCTATGGGAGCCAGATACCTCGAGTTTCCCCGTGGCGGCCCCGCAGTCTCGTCGTTTGGGACCAACACCATCAGCACTGCCCCCTTGTATGTAGAAGAATCCTCCGGTAGCGCTAACTCCCTATGCAATATAATTAATTAATTAAGTTTTTATTATATTGCAAATTAAAACCAAAGTTGGGCCTTGCTGGAGGAGTTTTATTCAAAGACGAACTGTCAAGGGGTCCCCATACACCCAACCGCGTTAGGAACGCAAAATCAAGGAACATAACGTCGGTTTATCGGTTCTTAAGGCGGCATGAGTGGAACAAAACACCGAGCAAAAGGCCAAGCCTTCCACCCATTCCCAAGTATATAGGTGTGTTAATATATTTAAGAGATATTGTGATATTCCAACAACAAAGATCCGATATGAAGCAATCTTCATCTTCACCTGCAACTAACAACGCTATAAGAGGGGCTGACCAAGCGTGTAACATAGCCAAACAACGGTTTGCTGGGAAGGTGTCAAAGGTTATAGGTTTCATGGCAACAAGGAGAGGCTGACAAATAGATAGGTAGCGCAACATATAACGATAGCATCGAGACAACTAGCATGGCAATGATAATAAAGGAATCCAAGGTGACGGTCATCTTGCCTGAGATCCCGCTAGGAAGAAGAACGAGTCTGTGAAGTAGATGAAGCCACGAAGATGAACCAATCATAGTCGAACGAATCCTCACGATCACAACGAAATGGGAACTAACGAGAAGAAGCACAACCAGAAAGAAGCAAACAATAAGGTAAACACACACGCATAAACATGGCATGATGCACAACAAAGTATGATGCATGTCCGGTTTAAATATGCATGGCATGTCAAAGTGCAACAAACAATACTACAAATTAAGTGGAGCTCAATATGCAGCAAGTTGCATATCGATGAAACACCAGATTCATTTATTTAGTTCGCTCTCGTTTATGTACCCAATAATATTAATTGTTAATTAACATGGCAAGGGGTGAAGCACAAAGAAACTACCTATCTATGAAATTTAAATGAGGTCGGAAACAACAAACAACAATTCCGGAAACTCCCCATGTGCAATTACTGGATTTGGTACTGTTCTGCCTATCACATCATTTTATTGTTGTTAAACAGGAAAACAAAGTGCACCAAGTTAATCTATGCATTTTTCTACCCCATTTACATATAAAGTTTATTAAATTTGGAGCTACGGTTATTTAGTTACGAATTAAATCATTTTAGCATGTTATTTAAGCAAATTAATGTTAATAGCAGTCTAAGCATTTCTAACATGAAAGAAAGTTGCAGATTATGAAACTAGATGAAATTCTAAGCAATTTGCATATAGAGCATGTTTTACTTGGATGCATGGATATTTAGTTATTCACAATTTAAAACAATGACAATTATGTAATTATGCATGCACTGGAAAATGCTAAAATACTCAGAGTGGAAAAAAATGCACGGGCTGGATTGCAGCACAGTGCAGTGGCCCAGTCCCAGAATGGAATCGGGCCCAAGTGTATGTGTGCAGGGAACAAAACAAAATAAAAAAACAGGGTGTGGTAGGGTTTGAACCTAAGACCTCCTCTATGATTGGAAGCATGGTCAACCAGTTGAGCTAGAAAGCATCTGTGATATGAAAGGGGTTTGGCTGTATATTACACATGATGCCGAACGGATCTAGACTGAGTTATCAATGAACAGAGAGCAAAAAGAAAAATAGGGGAGTCTGGGATTTGAACACCGGATCCATTGGATGTGTGCGTGGCTGAACAGCCGGTGGGCTACTGATGTGCTCGCGCCGAAGAATGTATTTGAGAGATCATGAAACAGGAGCAAAACTTGATCTGGTGATGCAAAAATTGGTGAAGACAATATGCTTCCCGCAGGGATTTGATCTCTGGTCATCTGGGTGGAGGCGCGGCGTGACGACCAGCTGGGCCACACGTGCGCTCGTGAATAGTAAGGAGCATGGCGCCTTTTGAAGAGGGCAACGACCTGGACTTGGAGCTATGGACGCACGGTGAGTTGCCGGTGAACGACGGCGACGAAACGGCGACCACAGTTGCAGCAAATCTCCGTTGGGCGTGCGGAAACCTGTGTAGGTAATAGCTGTAGGACGCGCGCATGCTTGGGCTCGCTAGGTGGGGATGCGCATGAGCTCGATGCTCTCGGCCATGGCAGCCCGACTGGACTAGATATGACTTGTGCGTGGATGCGTGCAGTACGTCGGGAGCGTCGAGGCTGTGTGCGCTTATGGGTGTGTGGAGACGAGCGAGGGTGCGCGCGTGCGTGCGGAGCTGCAACAAGGCGCTGCATGTGCGCGGGGTTGCTCGAGCACGAGCACCTCGGCCATGGCAGCTGGCCACAGATTTGATCGAAACGGTGCCTAAACGCGTGGATTCAAACATGGAGGGAGAGAGGCCTCGACGTAGCTCACCTAGGGGAGGTCGAAGATGAGTTTGGAGCAGGTCGGGGAGGCAGGACGACGACGCGATGGCCATGGATGCTCCTGTCGAAGAAAAAGGGAGAGGGTTGAGAGAAAGCAGAGAGAGATAGGGGAGAGACAGAGAGTGAGAGAGGAGGAGCGGCGAGGCTCACCGTAGAAGGTGGCGAGGGTGTCGGGGATGGAGATGCCGGCGGCGAGGTTCGATGAAGGCGGCGGAGGCAAGGTGCGGGAGCTCCTCGGCTCCATGGAGGTGCTCTAGCACGAGCAGATCAAGCGCTCCTTGCTCGGGGAGGTCGTGCGAGTGGTCGCTCCAAAGGAAGAAGAAGGCCGCCAGCGACGTGGACGACGCCGGGCTCGAGCTCAGCTTGGCTCGACCGACCATGGCGACGGTGATCGCAGGGAGGCGCGTTGGGGAGGCTCCCGCCCAACTAACTCCGGGAATCAGTTGAGGAGGGTGACTGAGTGCAGGACGACATGCCAGAGAGGGTCCTGGTGCATGCCGGACGCGAGGACGACGACGGAAGCTGGCGGTTTTCTTCTCCCGGGTGCTCCTTTCTTGAGGAAGAAGAACAAACAAAGAAGGAGAGGGGTTGTGGTGGCATTGAAAGGAGGAGGAGAAGCTAGGGTAGGGCACAACCGTCCAGGTGTGGTATATAGGGCGCTAGGGAGCTGTACGGCAACCCATCGAGTGGTACCAAGGCGATCTGATGGCTACTATTTAGACGTACAGAGGTGACGTAGGTAGAAGAATGAGTAGAGGTGGGCTTGGGCTGGATGTCTGAAAGAGGTACGTCAGGTGGGCTGCTATGCTGGGCTGCTACTGCAGCTACTGCTTCTTCTTTTAATTTTCTTCAGACAGAAAAATAAAGACCAAAAAAACACAGGAATAGGAGAGGGTTGAGAGAGATATGAGAATATCCTCGGAATTCTGAATTTGTGTAGGATTTGAATAAATTAGTTTGGAGATTTTTAGAGAAAGAAAATTATTACAAGTTTGAATTAAATTCAAACTTGAGGCAATTTTGATTCCAACCAAAACAACTACAAAACAGATGAAACTTAACAGAGAGGTATAAGGCATGGTGCAAGATCTATTGGCAAAGATTGAACATTAATGGGGGCAGGGAAGAACTCACTTACATAAAGAAGTAAAAGAAGAGGAAGAAGAAGGTGATGGTGCATAGCTAGGTTTGAGAGAGAGAGCAAAAGGGTTGATACATGCGACATAAATAGAGCAAGACAACATCATGAATAATGCAATGCACCTGGTGATTATGATGAAATGCAAAATGACAAGAGGCACAATGCAATGTAAACAATGATGAACATGAAGCAAGAAGCAAAAGATGACAAGGCACTCAACATGGTTATGACATGAACATGGATGAATGAAATATGCAAAATAATTAAGTTAATGCAACAAACAAAATAAGAACACTCCAACAACGATAATAAATGGAAAGGGAACTGGAGCATCGGTCTCGGGGTGTCACAACACTCCCCCACTAACAAGAGATCTCATCCCGAGATCTTAGGAACCAGATAGAAGAGGAATAGGAAGAACAAAGTTCTTCTTGGAGAAACGAGTGAAACAAAAGAATCACGAGAGGTTGAGCCACTTGAAAGGAAGAATGTGATGAAGATGAACGAGTTGAGAAGCTCCGATTGAAATGAGGAATGAAGTCATACGACGAGAACCAAGATCTTAAGTCACAAGAGAGACATTGAAACCACTCCGGTTAAACGGGATAGACAAGGTATAAAATCGATAAAATAGATAGCAGTCCGGTTGAAATATGAATGGAATGGAACAAGAACTTGACAAGATGTAACGATACATGACGAGATGAACAAGACATTACCTCCGGAAGAATTGAAAAGATGAAACGAAAAGAATGGATAAGAGAAGAACAACTTCCACCACGAAGGAATTTGAAAGCATCCTTAGAAGGAATGATTGAATGGAGTTGTTGAGAAAATCAACAACAAAAGAATAAGCTTGTTGTGGGCTTATAGAAATCATATCAAAACTTTAGGTGATATTATGCCACAACCAAAGATTGAATAGATGAGATGAAGGAAGAAATGCAAAACTTCACTACAAAAGAATACAAAGAATTAATTGCACTCGAGAGGCAAGAATAATGCTTGAGCTGCTCCACGAGGATTATTGATGAACACTTGACGAATGAATTACATCATGATGAGCCACCATGAAGAACTTCGGTAACAAAAGGATGATGATATAGAAATGACGGATGAAAAGAATAAGATTAAAGCGATTTAGATGGGGGTTCCGACGAGATGGTCGAGGAAACTTTGAACTCCGGAAAAGAAAAGGTGAAAACGCCTAGGACTAGAATTTATTCATCAAGAACAAATTCTGAAGGAAAAGATTAATCAACTTGACGAGAATGAATAAGAATTATGTTATGCTTATCCTTCATCAATTAAATTGATGAGAAGCAAAGGATTCGCATACCACTTATTCGCATTGAAATTGAATAAAGAGGGATATAGCACGAAACTTGAGAAAGTCTTCATGAACCACCGGTAAGATTGGAAAGAACGAAAGAATTGATATGATAGCAAAGGAAAGAATTCTTGAACAAACCACCGTAAAAATTGAAACTGAGTGTAGATAAAGAGTGAACCACCAAGAAGAATTAAAATTGGACAAAAAAACAAAGAGATCGCGAGCAGATTAAATAATGCTTGAACGAAGCACCGAAAAAATGTGAGACCAACGAAGAGGCATCAATGAAGAATATTTGGAGGACGAAGTTGAAAACTGAGAATGAAGAAATCTTCTGAAATGATGGCCTTCAGAGGATCACAATGGAAAGAAATCATGAAATACTCCGGATGGGTAAGGAAAAGAATTTATGATGAATGGAATAGCTCGAGAGGATAACATGAAGCTAGAACCACTAATCTTCGAGAGGACGGACAAGATTCGGAGGAAAGTTCTTCTTCTATCTTCAGATGACGACGAGGAACACAACCAAAATTATGAGATACTCCGGAAGAATTAAAAGAGGAAAGGTTGAACCAAACATGAAGAATTTGAAAGCGGTCTTGGAGAAGGCATGCGACTGATGGAATAGATTCTTACATCACACTTCGAACATAATTTGGGAAAAGCTCCGGAAATATTAGAAGAGTCGGGTAAGATCCTGGGAAAAGACATGTGGGTTATGAGCCCACCTAAGAGAAACATCGTTGAAAAGGATTATTCGAGTGAGAAACGATGCACCGGAACATTTGAAAGACTCGAATAAGGTGACAACCTCGAAAAAATTAGAATACAAACGAATCTCCTGAGATGTCTTCGGAAGTCCAGAACAATTAAATGGCGAGAGGCGAACGGAACAAGGGAAAACACTTGAGCCGAGGAAAAGAATATGATGAACACCGAATACTTGAATTGAATCCACCGGAAAATAAAAGAAGATGAAGAATAAAGGACTAGAAGAGAAATCACCGGTTGAAATAATTGGGGAAAGAGTGCAAAGGATTCACACGAGTAGGATGGATACTCGATTAAGGACTCCGGCACCGAGAAGAAAAGGGGTGGGCGAGTGGGAAAAAAAGACAACTTCGGAAGGGGAAACAACATCGGTTGGAAAGAACCGAGGATTTAAGCAAAAGACGAGGAGGGTCAAATCGACTTGGTGAGAGATGCACCAGATAAAAAAGAGCAGACATCGCAACGAACTAAAACTGACCACGTGATCCTAAAAAAATTGAAGGGGAAGAGGAGTAATTCAAAACACCTACGTCAAGATTCCTCACCAGAGCGACGAAGGGGCTGAGAAGTAAAAAGAATTCCTACTCTTCGATATAACTAGACTCCGAAAATAGTTTTCTTCTAGACTCGACAATGGACAAGCTACGATCAATCAAGGGGGCTGCTATGGTCGGTCGAGGCTCTGATACCAACTTGTTAGGCCCAAGATGCGATTCTATCCCGATCACGTGACACACTCATGATTGGGGCACAACCGCATTTCAGGCGCTTAGCAAGATGGATATCATTACCTCGTACCATTACATAAATACATGGGGATACAACAATTCATACAAGTCAAATGAATACAACAACATCAACACAAGGCATCCGACTACGGATGCAAACATGGAAAAGAACAACGACATCCATCCGGCTATCCCAGGCTGCCGACCAGGAACCTAACCAAAGACTGACGAGGAAGAAGAAGAAAGGACTCCAACACAAAGAACATCGCTCTCGCGTCAAGTCATCGGAAACCTGCACTTGCAACTGTTGTTGTAGTATCTGTGAGCCACGAGGACTCAGCAATCCCATAACCATGGGTATCAAGACTAGCAAAGCTTAATAGGTATGGAGAGGTTAAGCGGTGAGGTCAGAGCAGCGGCTAAGCATATGTATGGTGGCTAACTTACGAGTACCAGAATAAGACGAGCATCTACGCAAACGGTCGCAAACTAGTAGTGATCGCTAAAGATCCTGAACTACCTACGAGTCAAACATAACCCCACCGTGTTCTCTTCTTAACGTGAAAAGAGACAGTCACGGTTACTCACGTGGTTTGTGTATTTTATTTTGGATCCTCTGCCAAGTTTTCTACAACTGGACATTAAAAAATTCCAATTTGCCACATAACCGTGGGCACTGCTTTCGAAAGATCATAACCCTGCAGGGGTGTTCCAACTTAGCCAGTCACAAGCTCTCACGATCAGCAGAGGTAAAATAATAATAATACCCCTTATCTAAGGGACAATCCGATCAGGCTCGGAATCCCGGTGCACAAGACATTTCGACGATGGTATATTAAGTCTAGCCAGACCTCCCGGCGTGCCGACACCTTGATAGTAGCTGTGCATATCTCGTCTCATGCCATGACCGGATGGGTGATCCTACGGGAGCCAGATACCTCGAGTTTCCCCGTGGCTGCCCCGCAGTCTCCACGTTTGGGACCAACACCATCAGCACTGGCCCCCCTGTATGTAGAAGAATCCTCGGGTAGCGCTAACTCCCTATGCAATTTAATTAATTAATTAAGTTTTTTATTATGTTGCAAATTAAAACCTAAGTTGGGCCTTGCTGGAGGAGTTTTATTCAAAGACAAACTGTCAGGGGGTCCCCATATACCCAACCGCGTTAGGAACACAAAATCAAGGAACATAACGCCGGTTTATCGGTTCTTAAGGCGGCATGAGTGGAACAAAACACCGAGCAAAAGGCGAAGCCTTCCACCCATTGCCAAGTATATAGGTGTGTTAATATATTTAAGAGATATTGTGATATTCCAACAACCAAGATCCGATATGGAGCAATCTTCATCTTCACCTGCAACTAACAACGCTATAAGAGGGGCTGAGCAAGCGGGTAACATAGCTACTGGTCATGGACTCATGGTCCAAGGGAGACTACTCACGAGTCATCCGGGAGGCGTCCATGGTGGTGGAGAAGCTCCCGGTGGTGATCCTCCCCTCCGGCAGGGTGCCGGGAAGAGTTCTCCTGGTGCTCCCAATCTTGGAATCGGCGGCGGCGGCGGAACAGAGATGGGATCGCGAAAAGAAGTCCTGTTCTGAGGGTTACGGAGGACCCTTTAAATATATGCCAAAGTAGGGCACCGGGGGAGTCCCGGGGGGCCCAGGCGCCCCCCGGCGCGGCCCGGGGGGGGGGGGGGGCGCCCACAGGGCGCCTGGAGCCCCTGTGGCCCCCCCAGGCTGCCCTTCGGACGCAGTGTTGTTTCCGGAACGCTGATTTTTTATATATATTTTCTGGATTTTTCTGGGCAGTTCTCGAAACGTGAAAACCTAAAATACAAAAACAGCCGAAAACAGAAACTGGCACTGGGGTGCACTGGATTAGTAAGTTAGTCCAAATATGATCAAAACTGTATGGAAGTGTATGAATATCATAGCAATATCACCCAAAAGTGGCATGGAGCAAGCAGAAATTATAGATACGTTTTGGACGTATCAACATCCCCAAGCTTAATTCCTGCTCGTCCTCGAGTAGGTAAATGATAACAAGAATAATTTCTGTGGTGACATGCTATTAACCATATAGGACTTTCTCATAGTCATATGACAAAAGCTTACTGAGACAATGATTCTATAGTAGTTAAGTTGTCTCAAGAGAAAGTCACAAATGACTGAAAGTTTAACAATATGAAACTGAAATATCAAAAAGATTTGCAATGAACATGATGTGCAAATATGATAAAGTGATATCTAGCTTGCCCCCTTTAGTGATGCAAAACATAAATGCAAGGGCACCTTCAAGGTTTAAGTGATGACTAGGTACAATCATTTCAGAATAAACGATATCACAATCATGCAAAAGACAATGCTACTTTGGGACAATGCACATTACACTCAGAATGACAATCATGCTCTCAGTAGTTGGTGCTTCAACATAAAGATAAAAGAAAGGTTAAGTGCTAGATCTTTTTATTTTGAAAACATGGAAGCAATTGTGTCAACGGTAGTAGTACTTCATATGTGTCATGTATAAAACATCTTATAAGTTGCAAGCCTCATGCATCGAATACTAATAGTGCTCGCTCCTTGTCCTAATTAGCTCGGATCCCCATGGGCTATCATTGCATTGCATATGTTTTAACCAAGTGTCACAAAGGGGTACCTCTATGCCACCTGTACAAAGGTCCAAGGAGATAGATCACATTTGATTTCTCGTTTTTGATAAATCTCAACTTGAGGACATCCATACCGGGACAACATAGAAAATAGATGATGGACTCCTCTTTAATGCATAAGCATATTCTCATGAGAGATTGAGGATTAAGGTCCAAGCTAAAACTTCCACCATGATGCATGGCTTTGGTTGGCGGCTCAATGTTCTTCTCTAACAATATGCATATTAATTCAACCCACGGTAAATCACCCTTACTTCAGACAAGACGAACATGCATAGCAACTCACATGATATTCAACAAAAGTGTGACAGTTGATGGCGTCCCCAGAAACATGGTTACCGCTCAGCAAGCAACTTGTAAGAAATAAGATACATAAGCAACATATTCTTTACCACAATAGTTTTTAGGCTACTTTCCCATGAGCTATGTATTGCATGGTTAGTTTGCTTAGTGCAGGTGGAGGTTAGCAAAAGACTGGGAGCGACCAACTAAGAGAGCAATGACGGTCATAATCATGCAGAGCGACAAAGCAATATTGAATCAGGCATGGTAGTTATATCGCTACTTAGAAACAAAAGATCATCAAGGCTTGACAGACTTTCTTTACAGTCTTGAATATGCGTGAGCATACGCCAAGTCAATCAAAATAAATTCTCAAAGGAAGATATTACTAAACCATACCACATCATAGGCAAACAAACCAAGTTGGTATTCCAATAACACATTGGGAACCCCCCAGCTATTTGAGATTAACCAAAAGAAAACCTGAACTACTAAGCACCATCATGAAAGTAGCATCTTTATCATAGACACATTAACCCATGCAACGGAAGCAAACTCTCTTAATAAGGTGAACATGGTAATTAAAGAGAGTTCAAGCAACCAACTAAATAAAAGCTCTTGAAAAGATAAGCATGAATACTAAGAGCAGAGCACGATAGTAGCTATTAAAAGACAAAGAACACACACAACATAGATAGACATGAAAATTCTATGTAATGTTCTAGGTAGAGGTGGAGCGTGTTTCTCTCCCACATAAAGGAATGCTGAGTTCCGACTCGTTATGAAAAACTAAAAAGAAAACTAAAAGCAAGACGCTCCAAGCATAGCACATAACATATGAAATGATAAAAATATAGCGGAACGAAAGACGAACTGATAATGTTGATGGAGAAGGGGATGCACGGGGGCATCCCCAAGCTTAGACGCTTGAGTCTCCTTGAATATTTCTTGGGGGTGCATGGGGGCATCCCCAAGCTTGAGCGCTTGACACTCCTGAATCTTTTTATCATCTTCCCGCGCACACTTGAAAACTCCCTTCATACACAACTCATCATAATCTGATTAGCGAGGTTAGTACCCTTAATAAAATAATTATACCTTGCTGGAAATAAGGATATTCTTGAAGTTCTACTGTTTCTCAAGATTGCCAAAAGGTTTTTGCAAAGAAAAAGCAAGTTATTAATTTGCAAAGTGAAGGTAAGGCAAAACAGGACAGAATCTGTGAAAAACAGAACAGCAGGCAGTAATTGACCTGTTCGGGATACTTCTGCAACTCAAATCAAAAAACTCAGAACTGACGCACGAAAGACAATTATATAGAGAACGATGTCGAAAAAATTCAGACCAAAAAGATGATCTGGTGATTTTATACGAATTTTTCTATCCAAGGACAGAATCTGTTTCCTGGACAGCACCTCACAACTTTTGAACTTTCTAGCAATCAGAGGCTATACTTGGCACAAATATGAAAAGCAAAGATACAATGATGATGCTAAAGCAGTAAACAACATCAAGACACAACAAAAGCAAAAAAATTATTCATGTGGGCTGCCTCCCAAAAGCGCTTTCTTTTATGCCTTTAAGCTAGGCATAATGCATAGATCAAGTTGTATCAATTGAACCATCATCAAGATCATCAAAAAGCTCTTCAATAATACAACTAGTCTTGAGAGGACTCTCAAATAAAGGCCTCATAGAGATACTTCTAGGTAGAAGACCAAAAGGATAAAAGTCAAGGGGAGATTCAACGATAGGTGTTTCTTCCAAAGTCTTTACAGTTTCAACCCCTTTGGCAATAGGTGGATTGCTTTTAGAACGGGGAGCCTTTGGAACGTGAACGAACTTAGGCTCCCACTTTGCCGGAGTTTCTACCTTTTCGGTTTTGATCGAGGAGAAAGTAGTTCCTAAGGTATCAAATATTTCCTCAATCTTGTTCATCCTAGAAGAGTCAGAATCATGGAATTTGACGGTCTCCAAAATTTTGAAAATTTTATGCATGGAGCTATCAAGTCTATTCAAATTCCCTTGGATCTTTCGATCCAACTCATTCATCTTATTAGTGCTTGGCATCTCTAGCTCTATTTTTTCAAGTTTTTTCATAATGTGAGCTAGGGTGATGTCCTCTCGAATGCTAACAACAGGGGGACTCCCAACAAGATTTTCAATAATACTAAGAGACTCCCAAACTGGGGCCTCCAGGAAATTCCCATTGATAGCAGTATCTAGAATAAACCTATTCCAAGAAGTGATTCCAACATAAAAATTTCTAAGCAAGATAGTAGTAGGTTGCTTCTTGGTGGCTCTTTTCTGTGAATCATTAATTCTATACCAAGCATCTTTCAAACTTTCCCCACCTCTTTGATTAAAGGTGAGAACTTCTGCCTCGTCAAAGACAAAAGGACCCGACATAATGATAACTAAAGAACAAGATAACTATTTTTGTGATTTTTGATAAAAAGAACTAAAGCAAAAAAAATGAAAAGTAAACTAACAAGACTAAAAAGCAAAGGTAAAAGATAGCATGCAACTCCCCTATCCTGAAGAGTGGAGTCCCCGGCAACGGTGCCAGAAAATACTCCTTGATGGGCCTCGAACCCCTCGTTGGTTACCCCAAGTGGAAGGTGTAAGATGCAGTAAGTAGAAGTGTTTTCCCCTAGCAAAGATGCCAAGGATCGAATCCCCAGAGACTCCTAGGTTCCACAAGTAGGTGTCAATTGCTAACGGCGCAATTATCAATCAACGTGGACCTGCACACAGATACAAATAACTTTGCTCCCAACGAGTACAGAGAGGTTGTCAATCTCTCCGGCCTTGTAGTTCACAAAGGGTTAAAAGCAATATGATAGTAGTGATAGATAGTGTTTTGCAATAGTAAGTAAAATAGCGAAAAGTAAATAGTGGATGTGATCAATGATGGTAATATGGACCGGAGTCTCATGATGTTCACTAGTGGTGTCTCTCTCCCAAAAGATGATAAAACAACTATGTGAGGTAAACAAATTACAGCTGGGCAATTGACAGGACCCACGAGCGCATACCAATGCTGATTACATTGCAAGAAAGGTTGAGGTTCAAAGCATGGGCGGTACGCCAAAGTAAGTAAACCGAAATCCATCAATATCTACTACTAATCATCCACCTTGAGATATCTATCCAGAACATCTCGCTGGTATTAAGTTGCGAGTCCCACCCATAGTGTAAACTCAATGCAACAGACAACTACATTAAAAGAACTTTGCGTAAAGTAAACAATCCTTGCACCCGCGGGCACAAGCACCGTTGTTTTCCCCCTTGTGGCAACAGCACATCCCCTAGACTCATGTTTCTGTCACTCAAGCTAGTCATCGAGGGGCATGAACCCACAATCGAGCATAACGTTCCCTCTTGGAGTCACTACTTACTACTCGGCCAAAGCAATAAATAACAACGGAGAACATGCAAGAATTACTTATGAACTAAAATATAAAAGGGGTGAATCAAATATATTACTCAAGATCAATCTGAACATAATCTCATAATCCATCGGATCCCAGCAAACTCAACATAGCAACAGCATAAGGATTACATAGGTGCCTCGATCATGTAGGGCAGCTCACGAGGACTAATTAGTGAAGCACAAGAACGGGAGGAGAACATCACATAGCTACTGGTCATGAACTCATGGTCCAAGGAAGACTACTCACGAGTCATCCGGGAGGCGTCCATGGTGGTGGAGAAGCTCCCGGTGGTGATCCTCCCCTCCGGCAGGGTGCCGGGAAGAGTTCTCCTGGTGCTCCAGATCTTGGAAGCGGCGGCGGCGGCGGAACAGAGATGGGATCGCGAAAAGAAGTCCTGTTCTGAGGGTTACGGAGGACCCTTTAAATATATGCCAAAGTAGGGCACCGGGGGAGTCCCGGGGGGCCCAGGCGCC